>OZ020551.1:20782651-21982651 GCA_963971465.1 Lepidochitona cinerea
ATCTCTTCATAGACAGAGGGCCACTACGGTGTGGCCCAATTGTCAACAACTTTGGTGATGCTAAGTTAGGCATATTTTATTGACAAAACGTCAAAGACGAACCTAGGATTGGGGACGGGGTTTATTGACAGAATAAGGTTAGGTTTTGGAATCTTTTATTGACAACGCTAAAGACGGACTTAGGGTTTACCGTTAGGGATGGGGTTTATTGACAGAAAAGGGTTAGGTTTAGCCATGTTTATTTACAAAACTGAGGGATCCTCTTGGATTCGTTCAGATACGTCATCGCAGGTCAAGGGGTATATCAATTTAATACCTCTAACGCTGTGTTGGAAGTTAGTCTAGTGGAAAGATGCTACGGTCTAATTGAGTGCGCATGTGGTTCTGCTCAGCTTTAGATTGGAAAGGTAGGGGTTCGAGACCCGTTGAGTGAGGATTTAAATAGAAAAAAAATGTTCTATCAACTTGGGTGTGTTGCAGTGAAGGGAGTTGTCTACCGTAAGACGTTAGGTGGCGCTGCTGTATACAGCAAGAAGATAGGATGAAGGAACAATTGACGCTTCCAAACGTCCCCGTATACTACTTTTGTATACTCCTAAAATATCCAAGCTCCTGTCATTAGACCGTTTAGTCAAGAACCAATGAATGCAAGCCAATTAAAAACTTTCCCACGGTTGCTCCGCCCACATTGGTTCACCATGTATTCTTTACCATTCCAGAGAAATTAAACAATATTAATAAAAGTGGGCTGAGCCCAGCTTCACTTCTGTGAAATTTCTTGTCAATGCAAACAGTGATGTAAATTTTAGCCCTGAAAAACGGGCAAAAGTGTACAATAACTGATCGGATAACCTTAAGAATACCAGGTGAACCAATGTGGGTGGAGCAACCATTTTAATTGGCTTGCATTCATTGGTTCTTGCTACACCGCCGAACGACGGAGAATAGACCCACCGATCCTCTCTATCGTCTCTTGCGTTTTCGCCAAACTTGTTGTGAATCGCTAGTTCTATCTTTTAAATCAACTCGCCGTAAAAGTGTCCAAAAAAATTCCCCATTTTAAGCATGTGTTTTAAAATAAAACGAAATATCTACTCACATGTTTGACCTATCTGCGTGTAGCGTACACTATTTAGTTTTCAAAAATGACCACGAGGCGTAAATCCATGTTCTAATGAGGCTAAAATTGTTGAACTGGAATCGACCTCTACCAATCATGGAAGAGCAAAGGTCAACTGAGGTCAATGAGAAGACTGACAGGAAGTTCAATGTTAGAGCTGGTCGCTTCCAGTTCTTCAACAATTTAGCGTCACTTGAGTTTAGCTTCCACCTTGTCATTTTTGAAAACTACAGAGGAAGCACTGTTCTACTTGTTCATGTGAAACATGTGAGTAGGCATCTCCGTTTATTTTCAAACGTGCTTAAAATTGGGCAGTTTGACATTTTCAAGGAACAATTTTTAACCGCTTAAAGGAGATATGAACAAGATTTAAAGCTGGTTTGTGCTTGTTTATTGACTAAATATATATTTGAAAATTATCAGTTGAAACGAAACAACCTTCGCGTTAGTTCCCTGGTAGTCAAAAAACGAACGGGGAGGAAATATGCATATTTTTCGTAACTGCTCGGAAAAATGACGTCATACACGACCTTCGATGTGTACAAACTGCTACGAAGACGTACTGAGACAACAGAAATCGTTTATTACGTCATCGCTGTGAGGGTATGTACACAACGGAGGTCGTGTTTGACGTCATAAGTCTCTGAGATAATTAACTTTCGTAAGCATTGTAGATCGGTAAACGTAGCTTGAATGTTGTATGTGCTGCGACCGAAATTTAATTTTCTTTTTGGTCAGACTTTTAAAGTACATGTTCTACAACACAACTAACGCAAATTAGAGAATATTTCCAAAAGCTGTTCATAAATCCTTTAAGTACATGCGGCCAGTTGACTTTTGAGGTAGAACTAGCGATTTGCAACATGCACTGTTGTCATAGAAGTTTATAGTTCGGCAAAAATGCAAGAGAGGGCACATAGAGGATTTTCATTTTTTATCCAAACTTAACCCACATGAGCCAACTACTCGTCAAAACTCGTCTATAGTATAGCCATATTTAACTTTTATGGTGATTTTTTTACGAGTACATGTACCTCTGACTAATGAATATAACTTTGCAACTGTTTTTACAGCCAAAAGAAATGCCTGACGTGTGGCAACATGATATGTTTGATGGAGGTTCTAGCCCTGTCAAGATGACCAGTATTGGAGGATCAACTGGCCCTCAATCTGGCAAACTACTTGTTTCAAACCTTGACTTTGGTGTCAACGACTCGGACATACAGGTATGTTACTCCTCAACAGCTCATCTACTCCATTGAATTTCTAGAAATGTTGAGTTACTGTGGTTTTGCCTGATATTTGATTGAAGTGGCATGAGCTGCCATGTAATGCTTTTTTTTTTTCTATGTATAAATTAATCGCTGTGATGTCACAGTTGACATGCATTCCCATTGTTGCGACGTCATTCACGACCAACATTTTGTCGGCACTACTCTGATTGATTGAAATGACAACAAAAGTGTTGAAAAAGTCAACTATGACCTCAAATACTTTCATATCTTTGATTGTAGACGGAAATTACACATATTTTCAATCGCTTTTACTTTTGTCATCTCAAGGGACCCTACAAGAAGCTTGCTTTGTTTCAACATTATGTTATTTAAAGACATTTTTAGCCAATTTACAGTTTAAAATCATCATTTGACATTCAGAAAGAAGTAGGCATGTATTCTTTTAGGGTGTCTCCACACTTCCGGATGGAGGTAACAAAATATTTAGTTTTTTTCATCTGGCCATGTTTTGAATGGTCTCATTGCTGTCTTTGATTTTGTATTGATCAGTTTTATATAGTTTAGTTTATTTTTAGTTAAGCTTAAATTTTTTATCTCCACTTACCAACACTACATTTAATTGTTTTCTTTTGTTTTATAGGAATTGTTTGCAGAGTTTGGTCCCTTGAAGAAAGCAGCCGTTCATTATGATAGATCTGGCCGGTCATTAGGTACAGCTGAAGTAATATTTGAGAGAAAATCTGATGCTGTCAAAGCGATGAAACAATACAATAATGTTCCCTTGGATGGTGAGTGAAATCTAAATCTTTCAATGCTGAATCTATTTTAATTAATTAGTGTCTTTTAGAAAGTGGGTATAACAGTATTCTCGTTATTTTGGGATTACACTTTCTTGAAAATATGGTAGAAATTCCTCTACCGATTTTTGGGTGACGCTCGAAACGGGAATCGAACCTAGGTCCCAGAGTATGGCACCTATCGCCAGCACTAAATGCCGGCTGCCTTATCCATTCAGCCAACCGGCCTCCTAATTTTCAACAAAGTGTAATCCCAAAATAACGAGAATACTGAATCTATTTCATTAACTCCTATTTTCAACTCTTTTGAACAATAGCAAAAATTGAGTTCTAATTTTGTAATGTTTTTCCACCATCTGTCAAAATCGCAGCTACACTTATCTTTACGTAGTCCCAAATTTTAAGATGCGTTTTAAAGTAGAACTTCCTTAACTGGGTGTAGATGTCTTAATCTTTAAAAATGTATTATCCCCTCTAAACTATGGCAATACTTTTGGTTTTAGGAAGACCCATGAATATTCAACTGGTTGGAACACCAGCTAGCTCCGAATCCACAACCAGGATACAACAGGGAGGCCGCTTAGGTTACACACAGAGCCAGAGGTAAATATTATTATGTCTGCCCCAACATATGTTGGGGGGACATACTGTTGTGCTGTCCGTCGTCCGGCAACTAGAGCTTGTCTGCAAGATATCTCCAGAACCACTTGGCGGGATTTGATAAAATCTTAGTTACAGCTTATTGGTGAGGACGTTGAGTTGATCAAGTTTTGGTGCCTGTACGCTCGCTGGTCTTCAGTTAGCCTCCGAATCAGATATTTTCATTGGCTGTTCCTTGTCTACAAGGTATCTCCAGAACCACCTGGCAGAATTTGATGAAATTTTAATTACAACTTACTGGTTGAGTGTTTATCAAGTTTTGGCGCTTGTACCCCCGTCCGATCTTCAGTTGGCTTCCGGATCGGATATTTTCGTTGGCTGTTGCTTGTTTGAAAAGTTACCAGAAAGTCTCAAGCACCCTTGGAAGGGTGTTGTTCTCATGTTTGTACACAAGAAGCTGTCTTACACTGTAGTTGATTCTTCTGATGTACCCATAGAATGTCTTGCTGTGGAAATTGAGTCCCCATTAGTCACCATCTTCAACCTGTACCTACCACCTAAATTACCATTACAGCACTTAAGACATTACCTACATCTGATGCTCTCAAGAGCAAAGACAAACAGCATCATTGTCGTTGGGACTTCAATGTGGATTCTCTTAAGGGAGAAACACTTTCCTGCCTCTCAAATTTTGACCAGCTCATCACAGATTACACAACAAGTAATGTGATGTGCTAGATCCTATCTACATTTTGTACACCTTCTCTTCAGGTGTCGTCCAAACATACTACAGTTACCTTAACATGACCTATGTCATCATCTAGGTACTGGTAGCTCAGTTGTTTTATTTAAGAATAAAAAGAGATAGTGTTTGTTATATTCCAAAATAAGAGACATCCGTCATAACAAAAACTGTTTGAGGTGTCAGTCGTCTTCTGGGGAATAGTTGCCCTATACTTGCTGAAGGTTTTAGGGTGTAAAAGATTGTGAGAGCCTTACTTTACCTGCATTGAAAGACAACCGTAATGGCGACTTTATATGAAATCTGAATTCGTCTTATCTTGGCAAAATGGAAGTGCTTTGATTGATTGATTGTTTGGTGTTTTACGCCGCCCTCTAGATTATTTCACTTATATGGCGGCGTTGCCAGTTTTATTGTTTCCTCATTTCCTCATTTTATGTGGAAGAATTGCTTGGTACTCACTGAAGGCCAAAGCCTTATTAGACTTGGTAACACTGTGAAATAAACTTGAGTATGTTTTAAAATATCAATCAATCCATCATTTTAATGTTTGATTTATTGTTTACATTATTCTGCAGGAAAAAAAAAACATTGTTTTTACAAATGAGAACTTTATTTCCAGTTATGGAGCAGGAGGTGGAGGTGGTGGTCGCTCAGGTGGTTTCCGTGGCAGTGGTAACCGGGGTCGTGGCCGAGGAAGGGGAGGTAACCGAGGAGGTCGCAAAAATCAGCAGAAGCCCATGACTGCCGAGGAATTGGATGCCCAGCTTGATGCTTACAACAGCAAGGTATATAGTCCAGTGTACATGTAGGGTTCAGCAATGATTACCGATATCTGCTTGGCAAAATATTTTTTGGGCCCTTAAGCCTGGGGCAGGGTGGTTTTGTAGTCCTGTCACAAGACTTGGCCAGTACACATGTTGACATGCGACTGAGTGGGTTTCAGGATGTAAACCGCATTGTGATTGGGTCTGTGTTTTCAGCTTATCCGTTAATTTTGTAGGAATAAGGTTGGGGCCATTGGGACTTTGCTTTATCCATGTTCTGTGACCTAGCAGTGTTCTTATTGAATAGTTTTTACATTTATGGGAAGCTTCTCATGGGATGGTTCTTATGGGATGGTTCTCATGGGATGGCTCTTATGCCACTGCTCTTGTGCAGGCGGTTAGCCAGAATTGAATAACTGGGTGTCTGACCTTGAGTTGCATTTCGTGTATATTTTTACAGGTGTATTCTGTAAGC
Organism: Lepidochitona cinerea; assembly: GCA_963971465.1. NCBI lineage: Eukaryota > Metazoa > Mollusca > Polyplacophora > Chitonida > Tonicellidae > Lepidochitona > Lepidochitona cinerea. The sequence goes on from OZ020551.1 coordinate 20,788,388, forward strand.
AAAAAGAGCACTTTTCAAACATTCTAAGTATTCAGAAAAATAAAAAAATCAGTAACATCTACCTAATATTTTCCTTTTTTAGATTTTAAATTTATGCTGGTAGTATTTCTGTAAAATCCATTTCAAGATTTACTAAATTCATTCAAAAGACCAAGTCTCACAACACATACATGTTTCATGCCTATCCTTTAAAAATTCTTAGTACTCAAATGGCCTAAGGTTACGAATGTAATTCAACCTCCTGGTAGCAGAGCTCAATATGCTTCAGACCAGCCCCGATAGCTCAGTCGGTAGAGCGTCTGCTTCAGGCCTGGGAGATCCGGGTTCAAGCCTGGGTCGACCAAAGTTGTAGCTGTTGCTGCTTAGCTAGGCACTCAGCTATAGGAGTTAGAGCAGCAACTGGTTGGCCCGGTGTCAGTATACTGTGACTGGGTGAGGGGGCTTGCTGGTTGTCTTCGGCAAGTCTTCTCGGTGAGGCAGCACCTAAAAGAGCGGTGGAAATCCGCCCTGCAACAAGGAGACTTCATATAACTGAAATACCGTTGAGCAGGATGTAAAACCCAAATCACTCACTCACTCACTCAATATGCTTCAGAACATCAACAGTTGAAACCTGACATACCCATGAAAAAGCAATTAAATTAAGGAAATTAACGTTATTTTTTTTAATCTGATCCACACCGTGTTCTATTACTTTTATTCATTAACTATTTCTTGACAGCAATTCTGGTATTATACATGCGCATTTTTATTAGTTTTGGATTTCTCATACAATTTCTGTCTAAGGTTTGATTTTTTACACTCTCTTTATGTTTGTTATTTACAGATGGAAGTTCAATGAAGAAAGATCTTAGAAGTGTTGGAAATGTTTGTACTTGAACAAGTGGAATGTCGGGAAGGGACATCCCAATCAACTTTAACCTGTATATTGTAGCAAAGGGATTAATAACAAAGACTTCACTGACTGACGCATCATTGCTTGGAGATAGTTTATCTCAGATTTTTACGGACATTTGAAAAGTGAACATTAGTGTTCAGCTTTTGTGTAGAAAACTTGATGGGATTATCTAGTTTTTATTATCGGTCAAAAAGACTTCATGGATAGTATCTCACTGTACCCTCATTCTGTTTTTAAAGTCTCTTCCCATTTCGTTTCTTTTACCATTTTAGTCCATGGCAACTGTTAAGTGGTCAGTTCACTGGTATGAATGATGATGTTTGAAGTGTGACCGAATGAATGCAACTATATGTTGGGTCGTATCATTTTAATCAATTTGTGTTCCCATTTATTTCATAAGAATCATTGATGCCATCAGTAAAAAATGTAACTTTGTAAAAAAAAAAATAATAAATGTCATATTTTGTTTAAAAATTAAATTCTGCCTTATGACTGGTATGTTGTCAATAATTATATCACCTGGTTATCATGATTAGAACAATTCTCAGGAAAACCTCTTCAACGACCGTCGCAAGATTTCTCCAAACTGTTATTCTGGATGAGCTCTAGCTATGAAAGGTCTGAAGTTCTCATCAGTTTCCTCACCTTAATCAACCTGGTAACACTAACTTACAAGTGAAAAAAGGCGTGAAAACGTCAATTGGTCCACCAAGTCATTGCCCTTTTGACAGATGCTGAAGGATAACCTTTCATCATTCATTGTTTTAACTTATTTTATTCAATAAACATATATTTTGTGAAATTTGGGTCTTTGTACATTTAAAATTCTTGATCAACAGTAGAAACCAAATTATCAAGTACTTTTTCGGTACTATATTTTGTCACCAGGGTTTTATCAAACAGACCAATATTGGATGGTTTTCAGGAACCAATGGAAAGCGGAGTAGATCCTAGTTTCCTCCCCTTAGAATAAATAGCTTTTTTGTCATGAAATTATAACTCAGAGTGCGCTTGGGAACGAGCAGAAATCAATTTCTGACATCTGATGTGTTATCTTTGTGTCCATACTCTACTGTATTTGGTTAAGTCATTATAACGGTTCTTTAAAAAGTTGGAAATCTTTCTGACTAAGTTTCTGCTTGAAAACCTTTTATATGGTTGCCTACGTAAGGTCAGAGAGCCGTGTACTACTACTAATTAATCTGTCAATGCTGCCATACAAAAGTGAAATAGAAGTGAGTGCAGAGTGTTAATCAATGGATGAACCGATTTTCAACAAATTTATATGGAAGGTGGATTAAAACATTCATCATTTTATTGGATAAGTGTACCCAGCGTGATGCAAGATTGTAAGGAAAAACACAAACTGCATTTGTTATTGTCTGAAAATGACCTGCGCAAGCCCGACACCATCACCATATAAGTGAGAAAATCTGAAGTGTCCTGTAGGACGTTGAGTGAACTGACTTAGAAGCTTTAATCTTCCATGCATTTTCCAAACGATCAACTTAACGCACACCCCACATATGGTCCAGTTGTGCTTTCATTTTAGTGCAGAAGCCCAGGGACCTATTTCATAGTTAAGACAGCTAATCTTGCCCAGTCAACTAAATTGCTAATGCTTTCACATTGCCACGTCATGGTCTATCTGCTGAGTTTTATGGGAAAAGCCTACAAGAGTGGTGTTAAAAGTGTCCTCTTTATTAACTAAATATTTTTTGACGTCCATCTCAAAGTTGATTCATTCTTGTTATTGCGCCGGCAGTTAGTATAGTTTTGCTCAGAGCTGCCATACCTGTTTAATGAGGAAACTTACCAGAGATGTCACAGCTGTCCGCAAAGAAAAGATCGATCTTGTATATAAAACCTGCATTTCTAGCGCACATATACAATGTATAGAGTGATTATGGTGATGAGAACGCCCATGAAATAATTTATTAATGGGGCTGCAACATCACAGGGTATTGAATGAAAAAAGTAGAATTTTTCTTGCTAAAAAAATGTCCGATTAAATCACAAAAGACAACCGTGACTAGTGCATGAAATTGGTTTTAACGCGAAGTGAACATTTATGAAGTATTAACCTATTACCAAGTTTGCTATTCTATTCTCTGTAATAGTCCATTTTTATCCCCCCTGCATATAATGCGGGGGGATATAGCGATCAGCTTGTCTGTCTGTCTGTCCGTAATCATTTCTTGTCATCGCATCTCCTCCCACAGTTTTTATCGGATTTTTTTAAAACTTGGTTGACATACTGGATATCATTCGAGGATGTGCACCTCCTATTTTGGTTGCGCTGGTTTCATTATATTTAGAGTTGCTGCCCTTTTCCGACAGTATAAGACGACATTGACAATTAGTGCTTGTCATCGCATCTCCTCCCACAGTTTTTATAAATTTTTTCCGAAACTTGGTGGACATGCTGGATATCATTCGAGGATGTGCACCTCCTATTTTAGTTCTGCTTGTTTTGTTATTTTTAGAGTTACTGCCCTTTTCTGACAGTATAAGACGACAATTAGTGGCAATCGTGATGACGAGCCTATCTTTGTGTACCCAAGTACTGACAAGTACTCTTGCTATGCATAGATAGTCGCGTCATCACAATTGAATTAGTGGTTGTCATCGCATATCCTCCCACAATTTTTATCAAATTTTTTCGAAATTTGGTTGACTTGCTGGATATCATTTGAGAATGTGCACCTTCTATTTTGGTTGAGCTGGTTTCATTATTTTTAGAGTTACTGCCCTTTTCCGACAGTATATGACGACGTAGACAATTAGTGCTTGTCATCGCATCTCCTCCCACAGTTTTTATAAAATTTTTGGGAAACTTGGTGGACATGCTGAATATCATTCGAGGATGTGCACCTCCTATTTTGATTGCGCTGGTTTCATTTTTTTTAGAGTAACTGCCCTTTTCTGACAGTATAAGACGACATAGACAATTAGTGCTTGTCATCGCATCTTCTCCCACAGTTTTTATTAAATGTTTTTGAAACTTGGTGGACATGCTCAATATCATTTGAGGATGTGCTCCTTCTATTTTGGCTGCGCTGGATTTATTATTTTTAGAGTTACTGCCCTTTTCCAACAGTATAAGACGACATAGACAATTAGTGGTTGTCATCGCATCTTCTCCCACAGTTTTTATTAAATTTTTTTGAAACTTGGTGGACTTGCTGGATATCATTCGAGATTTGCACTTTCTATTTTGGCTGCGCTGGTTTTATTATTTTCAGAGTTACTGCCCTTTTCCGACATAGACAATTAGTGGTTGTCATCGCATCTCCTCCCACAGTTTTTGTAAGATTTTTTTGGAAAATTGGTGGATATGCTGGATATCATGGAAGGATGTGCACCTCCTATTTTGATGGCGCTGGTCTAATTATTTTCAGAGTTACTGCCCTTTTCCGACAGTATAGCATAGATATCTTATTATAACTTAAAATAAATAATAAATCTTATGCGGGGCCGGGGGGATACGGCATCTTCTGTTTTGTTTGCTATATTGAACGTACAACGTTTGACTGTGTAGCATCCGCTAAGCGTATGGCGTACTCCCCTTGCGAGAATCACCGCCTTGGAAGTGAATCTTGCCAGGCAGGTTTGTCAACACAGACACCTCTTCAATCACATAGATTAATTGATTGTTTTGTGTTTTACACCGCGCTCAAGATTTCACTTATATGGCAGCGTTGCCAGTTTTATTGTGGCAGGAAACCGGGATCTATGCCACGAGGAAACCCACGACCTTCAGGTGGTAACTGACAACCATCCCTCATAGGTCAAGTGAAAACCCAGTCAGCAATCACATAAAAATCATTTGCTTTTTTTGCTATTCTTCATTAAGCTGGATTCCTTTAAATCACTTGAACAGATTCACATCGTTAGCAGTCCCACTGGTGAACATCCCAAAAAGAAAAATCTACTAATTTTGATAACATGGCCTAGAAACGCCTTCCCCTAATGACTAGCCTGAAGAAAATTTTAGATGAAAGTGGACTTCAGGTTGCAATATCTGCATAACTACATGTATGTTTGGCATGCAAATAAACCTCATGTAATAAAGACGAGGAAAAGTTCTTTTGATAACGAAATATCTATATTGCAGAATTTGGGTTTACATATCCTGTTTTTAATTTACATTCAGTTTCAAATTTATTGCCGAGGCCTGATGTCTCCCTCAAACCAAAACCATCCCGGGGTCCGTAAAATGGGTCAATGGCTAGCTCATTTAAAATATATTATTATGATATTGACAAGTTATTTAGGGCGCTCAACTCAACATGTGGCTAACCCAAGTATCTGCTCAGAAATCTACCTTTTAAACAGTATTAAATAAAGCCCGAAGACGATAGCGAATGGGTCAAATGTGATACCATTATAATCCCCCCTTTATGGTGGGGGCATATAAAAATTGCACAAATCACTGAACATTTGTGATAATTTTCTACAGGAATTTTATTTCAATGTATTTGAATTTGTTGATTACAGATGGAGATAAAATGTACCAAACAACACCTCCAAAAAAGCACATGATTAAACAGACAGATATATGATGCAGTCTAAATCTACCATTGACATTGAACTACATCTAAAATACTGACAAAGTTTTTCTGTATAGATCATGCTGTTTCACAGCAGCACTTTAAATAGTACAGGATGTTAGCCGTCCATTCAGTTGGGGAACATAGTGTGACTCATCAATATACAATTCTTACAGAACACATTCACCAAATAAAAACATTCACATTTCCTGCCTTTAATGATTTGGAATAGAAGGAATCTCTCTTTAATCTTGGAAATAACAATATGTGAAGAAGTTGTATGCGATCTGCACTTCTGTGACTGTCCAACATAAAAAACATGCCTTTGTGCACTAATGTATGTCCACTATGAAAGTATGCACACATTTATATCCACTATCAAAACCTGTACATGTATTAGTGTATTTACCCTGACAACATGTACATGTATTGGGGTACACTTATTTACCATCTATTAGGGTAAACTTATTTGCATGTACCATGAAATCATGTCTGTGTAGTAGTGCACTAATTTACCATGAAAAACAGGACCATGTATATGTATTGGGGTACACTGATTTATCATGAAAACATGATGATGTGTGGTGGTGCAGTTATCATGGCGGTACAAAAGTGATAATTGACTGATGACAGATTAATCAATAAACATGTCACAGTCACACCCATGTTGTTCTTGTTCCCAGTAAATCAGGCAGTTCAATTAACTTACTTTCATAGTTCAGATAATCCTGACTGATTTGTAAAGTCTCCAAGATTATACAATTTCCATTAAAATTATGATTTTTGTATGGGCAATGATATAACAATTATGATTATGGAAGATGATTAAAGTCTGTATAGAAAACCTTCAATCAGTTTTCTTAGCACATGTATTTGACACTCCATTTTCTTTCTTCTGTTGTAAGTAATACATTTCTAAAGGTCTGTTGATTCTCCAGTATTTTTCATTGACTTGTTCTAGGGTCATTAGGCCATTTAGCATGGAATAACAACCAGGTGCTGTGGCAATGTATATAGCATACTTTTTGTCCTCTCCAGCAGGACCATCTGCAATAAAAACACACAGGTCAGGTAGGGGATACAAACACAGTTAACCTAGTCAACAGCTTGGGTTATTCAGGAACAAAATATTTTAGTTACAAGTGGAGCTGAGATAGACCCAGATTCATGGTTTCATTTGCAAAAGTGAAGAGATTGTCACCATCAGTGGGATGTTTTCATATCTGTTCATATCATGTTTACTACCATAAGGATACCATCATGAGTTGATTGATTTAAGTGGCATGACCTGTTGAACACGTTTTTGGTTCATACAGGCCACATACTGTATGGATTTTCCTCATTCCAACGCCAATCATTTAGTTTTTCGATGGCCTTCAACGCCTCTTACTGTTGTGACGATCAGAAATTATGAAAAAGGTGTGAATTTCATGCCACTTTAATGTTTTATACCCGCACTAAAGATTATTTCACTCATAAGGTGATGTTGCCACATTTGGTGGGGGAAGAAACTGAATTCTTTGCCCAGAAGGTTAAGGTAATGGTGTGAAAAATCCATTCAGAAATTTTTCATTTTTTCTTTGAAATAAGTGGGATTAAAACCAGTGTCTCGTTGATGGAAGACCTGTGTTCGACTATTACTCTACCGACGGAGCCACCAAGGCCTGCACCTCCATTATTTGAGAGCGCAGAAGTTTAGATGTGCTCGGTCAAATGGTGATATCTTCTGCTACTGATCAATTATTCAAATAACAGTTCCTATAAGTATATTATATCTGGTCTCACCGTTTTCTGATTTTTGAGAGTCCAACTGCAGACGAATTGCCAGGTATTTTGATAAATGTTCCACTGAAAAGAGAAGAATAAGAAGTTTAGTTAACAGTAACAGAAAACATTCAATTAGGAAATAATGTTGATTCACCATTCTCAATTCACCACAACGATAGGGAGTGCAAGGCATTTGTCGCTCATCTCATATTGTGAAATAAAACATGCCATTAGGAATGACATAAAGTTGTAAAAACAGGTCACGATATTGTGAAATATTGGAGGAAACTTGCAAGCATTGCTGCAGTGAGTGATTGAAAGAGAAAATCACAGAAAAAAAATTGCTGCAGACAATCTGAGCTCTGAATATGTTGTTAAAAAAAAAAACTGCAGAGAATTCTGATTTGGTAAAATCTGAGTTCCTGATTGTAACAAGATTAGCTGTCATATGATATGCTTATTTGCCAGTCCATTTTTGATGCTATTGCTTGGGTAGTCCGAAATATATGCGATGATGATGTAAGACATTTTCTGACAGATAGGCCATCATCATCGTCAGAACGCATTTGATAAATTTTCTGGGAATTCCTTGCCACCACCTCTCGTTTCTCATCAAAAATATCATGATTCTATACATAACTTTTAAAAATAAAATTACAAACCCGTACTGTAACGATTTCCCTGTCTCCTCGCACCAATCTGAAGCCTGTACGTCGACACAAGCCAGAGATCTGCTCGGTTAAATTTCAAACTGTACCAAACCTTTCCGAAATCAGCCATTCGCATAATCTCTCATTGATACGTCACTATGACGCGAAAGGTCAACCTGTCACATGATTAGTTCAGCTCAAGCAGTTGTTCTGTGTATACTTAAGCCAAACTATCACGTGATCGCCTGCTAGTGGGTAGTCATGTGACAGTTGACCTTTCACGTCATATGACGTATCAATGAGAGATTATGCAAAAGGCTGATTTCGGAAAGGTTTGGTACAGGTTGAAATGTAACCGGGCAGATCTATGGCTTGTGTCGACGTACAGACTTAAGATTGGTGCGAGGAGAAAGGGAAATCATTAAAGTACGGGTTTGTAATTTTATTTTTAAAAGTTATGAAGAGAATCTTGATATTTTTGATGACAAACAAGAGGTGGTGTTGCCACCCTCAAGGGTGACAAGAAATTCCCAGTAAATTGATCAAATGCGTTCTGACGATGATGATGGCCTATCTGTCAGAAAATGTCTTAAATCATCATTGCAGATACATGTATTTCGGACTATTGCTTGGGTAGACTAGTGATCAGATTAACATGAACCACAAGGGATTTCTTAATCCTAATTGTTAATGCCTTGACATTCAGTTAATTTATAGGTTAGAATATGCAGAATAAGGTTTCTGACTTTCAAATAGATATTGAATCTATTTCCTTCAACTTGCATATTTAAATTCTTAAAATACAATGTGGATATTTGTCTGATAACTAATCGGTACATGGTCTATCAATTGCAAAATAAAAACTCAGTCAAAATCCCCCCTCCCTTCAAAAACATGTGAGTATGCGTTTTAATACTTGATTTCTGTAAAAAAAATTGTTTCAGTGTTTTTTTGTTATAATAGACTTTTAAGTTATCTCTGAGAATTTGAAAAACCAAGATGACAGTACACCAAAATAATACTCATCAGAAATTTGAATAATGGAATGATGTGGTTACTAGATCATATTGAAAAGTGTAATGAATAACAAGAAGCATGTGGTGGTCTGTCTTTTTTCCACTGAGACCCCCAGTCAAACTTAAGCCTATAGTATAAGCTAGTTCGGAGTCTTGCCAATCACAGACACATTGCATTTAGGGATACCGATTGAGGGTGAAAAAACATAAGATGTCACATGCATACTTCAAGATGGAACAGAAACAAATCTATTTTTGTCAAATGTTTCGAGTTTTTAAGGAAAGAAAAATACAAGGGCGTTGGTAACTCATCAAACTCGCTAAAATCCTAACGAATTGACTACTGAGGTTTGCATCTGTTTGTCTAGACATAGTAAGTTTGCTTTTAACAGAGATTATGAACTTGTTTATAGCAGAATTTTGCAAGATTCTTTAAATGATTTATGTGATGTGACCTTAGGCTGTACAAACATTCACAATTATAGCCGTAATACAATTATCCCTGTGTCGGAAAAAGCCCTGATAAGGCTTTACAGCAACTCTCAACACGGTTATTGTTAGTCAACTGACCAGTTTCAATTACCAGGTACTTGCTATTCTTAACCTTTCCCAAAATTCCTGTAGAACTCTTTTAATTAAACTACAATATAGTGGGAAAACTTTCATTGTCAAATAATTACCAGATGCATTAGCTGTTGTTTTAATGTATCTAGTTTGTAACGCAGCATCGCCATCCACCTCCTGTGGGTGTGGCTTAAATACAAGTTCTATCTCTCGGACTGGAACCTCTGGGGTTTCCAACATTACTTCAGATCCTCCTTCCGCAACAGAGTTCTCACCACTGGAATCATCAGAGTATATTTTTTGTCGTTTCCTTGGAGTGGTATCATTTGATGTTTCTGCATCGGGTAATTCTAAACTAGCAGGTAAATCCCCATCCACGGATGCCACTTTACGGACTCTTTGAGGGCGGTTAATTGATTGAAGTCGTATGCCTTCCTGAATGCTATTTGACAGGGCTGCATTACTGTGACTTTTGTTTAATTTAGCTAGCACACGTTCTTGGAGAGCATCGTACTCATCCCTACTAGGATATACTTTACTGATCAGGGCATCAAAGTTCGGATCAGGCCGCAGAGACCGCTTGGAAACCAATTTTTTACGACAAGTTGGACATTCCTTGTTACCACTTCGAAGGGCAGTAATAATACAGTCTGAGCAAAAACGATGTAAACATTCTTTTGTGGTCATAGTATTTTTCAACATATCCAGACATATTGGACACATCAGCTCGCTGTGAAGACTTCTAGGTGATACTGCAATAACTGTGCTATCAGTTATTGCCTCCTGGGGCGTCCTATGCTGTTCGTAGGGGCTCAAATCCCATGTTTTGTTGGGTGCATGCACCACCTCCGTTGCCATTTTTAACGTCTTGTCCAACATTATACGGAGATTTACATGTGTTGCGCATGCGTAGTTTCCTATGACGCCTGCGTACTAATAGATTCTTCGTTGTTGATTGTCGCAATCAAGAATGTCTTGTGAGAGCGACAAGCCATCGCCCGTTCGTGTTCATATTGTGGTTTCAGAAAAAGGTGAGATTTAGCAGACGATGGAAAGTATTTTCCAACAAATTCGATTAGTTTGATTAGCTTTCAGTTAGGAGTTGTGTTGCCTATCTCAGTGATGCTGCAGGTGTTAGTGGGTTCGACGCATAGCGTTTTTCTGAGTAAGATATTTGATGTAACTTTGAATTGAAGCGAAAGGTAGAGATGTGCAGCATAAAATTTAAATACACTTTTTGTATTAAATAATGGATGGAAATGAAGAAGCAAATGTCAAAATACCTGACAATTGACCAAAACTTGACAGACAAACAGAAACTCTAGGAAAGATCAACAAAGTGTCCCACCTAAGTCTCAGCTTGCTAATGTAGAACTGGTTAAACACCTAGCCAAAACTTATGGTCAAAGATAGTCCGGGTTTCTGACTTCAAAATTCCTTTTTTTACTTTTAGTAGGCAGGTCGGTGATGTCATCAAATGTTGGTACAAGGTATTCCATCATAAAAGTTAAAAAGCAAATGTGAGTCTCAAAAGTTAAAAATAAAACAAAAAGTGTAGTCTGTATATTTTTCCAGGGCCCTTTCACTGGACCCTGTTTGCTCATTTTCGCTTGAACAGAAAAATAACTACCATTCATAAAAATGCTTGGAAAAGGCCCATATTTAGAGACAAAAGTTGTCTCCCCTGATTTATTAAATATCATTTTTCTAAGTAAATATGATTATACATGTCGAACGGAATTCTAATTACATCTTAGAACTATGTGAGGAATAGTTTGGTATAGGTTTTAGAAACAAACTATGGATGATTAAAATTGACCCGACCTGCCTACTTTTAGTGCTGACGGTCGTATTTTGGAGACAGAGCTCATTGCAATAAAAAAGTCGGAGTAGCCTGCACGTTTCTGACCGGGCAGTTTGCGGTCAGATTTAAACAGTAAATAACAACATGACTAACTCAAATAGTGTCAGCACAACATTCATTAATAATTTAGCCTTTTGTAAAGTGAATTTAACGTTTTAAAACTGAAAAAACGCTAAACAGTGTTACGTCATCAATGGCGGAGAGTTAGAGACTGGAGAAGGCAAAAGTGAATTTAGAGGAAGAATAAAGTTTACTGGCCGATCTTGCTCGTCCATATCAGGCACTGGTAGGTAGCGAAATTATCCATAAATGTGATTATGACCGTTTAGACACGATCTGAGTAGGTTACATTGCTATTTCTTTGTCTAAATTGGACCACATACTGCCCACTTCTAAGCGGGCAGCCGACTCCGGCTTTTTGATTGCAGTGAACCCTGACTCCAAAATACGGCCGTCAGTATAAAAAAAGTGATTTTGGAGTCAGAAACCCGGACTAGGTCAAAGATAGATCCCATTCTAAAACGTGGGTACAACCCTTTGTCACCTGTGACAGCCGTACTAGGGCCTATATAAATATGTCAGTTTATGGGTCTTACCAGACATCAATCCGTTTAGAATTTATTTCTCTTTGCGTAGGCCCTATGCGGCATTTCATTTTTCCGCTTGACCAAGTCTAAAGTCTCTTTGGATCAATTTGGTATCGCTTCCAACTCCACTACGAAATTCGGGGCCGCCATAAACTGTTGAACTATACGACAGGAAAAGACAACTCGTGCAGTTTGTGTCACTCGTCTGTGTGCTTGTCAACCGTTAATGGCGACCGCGAAGTTCGAAGTGCAGTTGAAAGCGAAACCAAATTAATCAGGGCCAGGGTTATCCATCTATCGGCAGTTAAACAGCTACTACACCGCCGAACGATGGAGAATAGACCCCGCCAATCGGTTGGTAAGGTTTGGAGAAAAATGGCAATTTCCTCTATATCTGACCTCTCTCGTGTTTTCGCCGATCTATCTCGAAAAAGAAGCTGTTAATCAGAAGATGGTTGAAAACAAATGCTCAGCTCAAATCTTCAAATACCAGATAAGTTTTCAAGTAGTCTGAAGGGATTAGTTAGGAAGAGGGGAATGTTATATTGACCACTCGCCTCAATAAATCGTCGAGACAACGTTCCAGTGATCAAATTATGGAGTGCCAAATTCATCTCATTGATATAGTATTTATTGTTTTTCAGATAATGGCTCAGCTGATGATGTTCACTACTGTGGTAAATGTAAGTTGGCCTTCACAAGCATCAAGGATTACATGGTACACAAGGTGTCCCATGACAGCTGTCAGGTGACATATACTCGCAGCCTCAAGGATAAACGTATGCTGGTTCCAAACATTCAACCAAAACCAACCAAGGCTTCTGGAGACTCCTTGTCCACAGAGCAAGATGAAAAGAAAGTCAGAAGAAAAGGTATGGACGCACCTCAAAGTTTCAATTCTTTGTGCTGAACACTAAAACACACAGGCAAAGGGAAACATGAACATGTACACTAACTCTCATAAAAGGCAACATTAAAGTGGCATGAGCTGCCGAAATTCACACTTTTTTCATAATTTCTGACCGTCACGACAGTAAGAGGCTTTGAAGGCCATCGAAAAACTAAATGATTGACGTTGGAATGAGGAAAATCCATACAGTATGTGGCCCGTACGAACCGAAAACGTAAACAAAATTTAAATAACCGGGACGACCATTCATTCATTCTAAGCCAAAGTTAGTTCAAAACAATATTTTATCGTACATTTTTGAGACTAGAAGCACTAAAAAGCTTCTGAATAAATATATGTTTTGAGAAAAATAGCCAATAACTTCAACATTCTGTATTAACGTCAAAATATCAACATTCTGGCAGCTCATGCCACTTTAAAGGCTTTTATACTAATTAAATTTTCTAGTTCAATTTTTTACCTGTCCATCCTGATGTAAGATAATGATTTAAGTTTGAAGTTAGATTGCTGTTCATTTTAATGTATAACAGTATTCAGCCAATAACAATGGTGTTCAAGAAACATAATGCAATAAACATATAGACCAATGGTTAGAAGCTTTCACATTTGTTTTTCCATTAATTACCATTGATTCAATATACTCATTCAAGAAGGGTGAACTTATATTCCAGTCAAACGGGACTTGCCAGATGAAAGTTTGATCACAGAGAAGGTTACTTACAGTTGTTCACTTTGTGATCATAGTTTTAGCAGGTGAGACATTTTTGTTTGAGCAAAACCAACAACCTTTTGCTTTGATAATTTGCTTTTTTTATAATACTTTGAACTAAATTGGAATTAAGTTATCCATAAATTTTCAATAAATTGAGGAACTCATTTTTGTTGTCACTCTAACCTTGTTTAATACTAAATGCCTTGAGAAGAAATAGTGATTCTCCACAGAATTGGGTGTCCAATTTTGACCCTAGGGTGTCTAAAAGACACGGACACCCTGTTGATGAACCCCTGGATAAAATAGGACACGGAGCTAAAAGGTGGTGCATTATTGTTACCGTATCTGTTCATTAAATCTCAATTACAGCTCATGCTTTTTTTTAATTTGCAATATTGCCAGGGTTGCAGCACTGAAGCGGCATATGGACTATGACCATGTAGCAGTGGAACAAGAGGAGATGACGTCTGCAGATAACGTTACTGATACAGAGATGGTTGAAGATGAAGGAGTCATACAGGGGGAATTAGACACAGCAAATGTGTCCAAATGGATAAATGCCAAAGTACCAGGCAAAGAGAAACCATTTGTATGCTCACTTTGTGGCCATGAATTCAAACTGGTAAGTAATATTCCCTCCCCCCCCCCCCCCCAAAAAAAAATAATAAAGAATTATATGTATTAATATGTTTATCTGTCAAGTTAATTACAAACTGTGTTTTATTGGTTTAAACAATATGTTTGAGATTATTTATCTTTTTTGGCAGCTAAAATAACTAAAGCTTTTAACAACTAAAATAGTGTATCCATCTACAAGACAGAACATTTACTACCTAAATTGACACAACAGCTGTTTGATGTGGTATTCAGACGTAACATTCTTCAAAGAGAATCTGATTTTTATTGTATCTTCTTTTTGTACAGGCCAATGTTTTAAAAACTCATTTACTTACACATACAAATAAAAGAGATTTCATCTGCTCAGAACCTGATTGTGGTTGTGCATTTAAAACAAAAGGTTCTCTTACAAGACACATGAGGCGCCATACAGGTAAAAGGCTTTTCCCTAATTGTAAGGTTTCCGCAAGATTTACATTTTCAATAGTTATTGCAACTGCCAAATGATTGAAGTCAACTATTTGACATACACAGTGTTTTAATGCTAAATTGTCTAATTTTTATTTCTTTTTCAAACTCTGTTGACTTTCATGGTGCTATTATCAAGCTTTCATGTTTTCTTTTGTTAATTAGGTAGTCATCATATCATAAAAAGAAAAAAATGTTTCTGTTCACAGGTGAAAAACCTCATTGCTGTCACTTGTGTGGCCGAAGCTTTTCAGAAAGTGGTGCTTTAAGAAGACATTTAAAATCAAGGTACAGCATTTAGAAAGTAGTAATGTGTAGGTCAAGGCTGTTTGTTTTAACCAGCTTGTCAGAGGGTTAGATGTGGTATCTCAAAATAGAATCTGTTTGTATATCCTTAAAATAACTCCTCCACCAACTGTTTTGCATGAATATTTATAGTATAATATTTGACATGGACCATTTTTGGCTTGTTGTATACAAAGAAGGTGTGGTATTGTGAGAGAGGAAAATAGGATGGTAGAAATATAAGGTATTAAGTGCTCCGACCAAAGATCTCAGTTGCATAAAAGGTAGCTTCTAATGACTCTGCTCTGCTTAAATCAACCAGAAACGCCACGTAAAAGGATAAAGATGTATTTCGTATATGTCAGGATGATGGTATACTGCCACTAATACAGTCTTTAATAAAGTTGAATTGTGACGATGTTGGCTGACAATTATTCAAATTATCCGATAACGTAGGACTTGAATACAAACTTTAACAAAGAATAAACAACAACAGCATTCTGAAGAAAAAGAAAAGAAAGAAAACTTAGAATTCAATAAGCCCAGTGACAATAATAACGCTTTCACAAACTAGCATGAAATTCTTCTAAAATATGCATGAATCAGTGCAAATTAGCCAAACATGGATAATGCTACATGTATAACGTTAGAATCTAAGCCTATATTGAACTACTAAACTTTCCTCCACAGCATTAAACCAATATAATTCAATAAGCTGTATTCAAAATAACAAGAAACCATTAACTTTAATATTTATCTGCTTCAAACTGATGCATCTTTCCCTAATATTCTGACCCTATATTGTTATAGTACGTGATCCATTTCTTTACATTTTGCCCTAAAGGTCGTCGAGTTCACCTAACCATGGAAACGCGCGTTCTCTTGCCTTCAAACTGGCAAGTGAAATCATCAAATTTTAGTCATAGATTTTGCTTTGAAATAAACATTATAGACTTTACACAAGTGAAATAATGAGTTGTCTCAACTCCGCAAACATTAAAATTGTACCTGAAGAGTGGACCTTCGCCGCAACCGAAACCTCGTCGCTAATATCTTCGAAAACAGACGGACAAAGTTATGCAACAACTTTCAACTGAGGCTATAAAACAACACGCTCGCCGCTACAAAGAGCAAAAAAAGATAACTCGTGCATAAACTCTCACGCAGGATTACGCTATCTCTAACATAGGATGTTCGGGTCAAGCTCAGTGCTTTTCATGTCTTTGTGTTTTAACATTACCAACTTTGGCCAGCTGTCGGCTCTCTCAATATCCGGGTTGTAATTGCGTGGTTTGATTGATTGATTGGTGTTTTACGCCGCGCTCAAGATTATTTCATTTATATGGCGGCGTTGCCAGTTTTGTTGTGGAAGGAAACCGGGCTCTATGCCCGAAGGAAACCCATGACCTTCCGATGGTAACTGGCACTATCCCACATAGGCCGTTCAAGTGAAAACCCAGTCAGAAAATTTATAATTTTTTGGGGACTGAGTTTGATTTGAACCCGCTGCCCATTGGTGGAAGGCTGTTCGGATTGAGCTTCCAATGCTCTACCTACTGAGCCACGGAGGCCCAGTAATTGCGTGGACTGTTTCATATTTGTTTTCACAATCTTTAATGGAGATCTAATTTCCCTCGCTGTGTTTATAGAATTTCCTGTGAGAAAAAGACTGATGCTGATTTACCTCGTTACGGTAAACGTTGGGGATTAGAGGAAGGCCGCCATGTGATGATCAATAGATCCGTACCTGAGGGTTCACCCGAGGATGGGACACCAGTGTTACCATTAACATCCAAAGATAATGACACACCTGAACAAGTGGCTATTGCTAATGATACAGAAATAATGGTGAGCTTTAAATGTAAATGGGATTCCCATGTATTATGGGTAAGAATCTGACTATCATATCCACTCGTCTATAATGCTCTATTCAGGGTAAATCAGGGCGTGATTTATACAATGCAAATGAGTGTAGACTATTTAAGTATTTTTTTCAGAACAGAGAACTGATCGCACATTTGTAGAACAGTTGATAGTCTACGGCTAATTTTCATCTGATAACGAAGGTTCTTTGATTTTCCCTAGCATTGATACAATCATTTTTTGTCTATGTCTAATATGACTTCACTTTGTTGTAACAGACTGAAGAAATAACAACAGAAACTTCTGTCAATGAGAATGATGTGGAAATGGAGGCCGTTGAAAGTACGGTGGAAAATGAACCAGTCGTAGATGCGGAAAATACTTGCAAAGTATGTGTTCTTTTTCTAAACAAATGGCCTGGCCTCATTGGCCCACAGATAGCGTCTCATGCCAACACAAGCCTTCCATTGATGGGTCCCTGGTTTGAAACTTAAAATCCAAATAAACAAGAACGAGAAAACAAAAATTCCAGGGGCTGGAAGTATAATATAGTAATCACTAAAATTGCAAGGTACCAGTCGGAGGTTAGGGCAGGCAAATTTATTCTAATAATCTAATTACATATTATTTAATCGTAATCTGGATCGAAATACTTATTTCTTCCTGTTTTGAATAAATATCATTTTTCAGATTGAAAGCTGTTATTTTAATTTGTTGTTTTGTTCACTTTAAGAAGTTATATAATATTGTATTGTTTAAGGTTTGTCATGTGAGTTTTGAAAGGGTTGAGGAGTTGAAAGATCATCTCAGAATTCATCTGGCAGATTCTAAAATACGATGTGATGCTTGCCACTTTGTTGCTGACAGTAAAATGGAACTTGTCCTACACCAACAAAGTATTCATGACATGGTAATGTTTAAAAGTTGTTTAAATAGACATGATATCCTTGAGTCTTCTTGAACACAACTTGCAAATCAAGTGGGAACCCTTGAAAGTCTGCACCGACGGATAAAATCATTGGTGTAGGGAGATTGTTGGCAAACTGATGTTACAGAAACGATTGTGATGTTCACCCTATGAAGCCAGATGGAGTCTGAAGTTCCATACTTACAAGCATCTTTTTATTTCTTTCAAATACACTTTTGATTTGGCTAACGATATCCTGAATAAATTGTATAGCTTATTGCCATTAATGGTAATTTCTTATCGACAGAATATTACCCTTTATGATCACACTCGTTTCTGCAACATTAGTTTGCCAAATATCTCCCTATCCCAATGATTTTATCGGTCGGTGCAGACTTTCCAGGGGGGTGCTTAACTTTTTTCTTTGTGTATAATTGATGATATGATAAGATGTCGTTTTCACATCAAAAATATCCTTCAGGTCACATGGTATTAGGAAAACCAAAATGGTGTTCTCCCCAGAGACCAGTTTGAAGTGGGCAGCCGCAGGACATAGAATAACTGCGCATGAGTTGGTATAGATTATATTTGCCATTGTTTAACAAATTGCAGGACTAGACATTTTAGATATATTCTCATGATTTGATTAGATGTATTGTGATCTGAAATATTGGCCATCTTAATAAAAAAAGTCACATGATATCAGTGGAAAAATAGGAATTTGAACCCATATTGAGATTTTCGGTACTTTTAATGTGAGAAGAAATCATCCTGTATCTTTTTTTTTAAAGATAGAATATAATCAATAGAAGTTGATAGGTCTATCATTGTTGACTAAACGTAATCACTGTTTTGTTTTTACAGGCAACAGTAGCTACCCCTGGAATAATCAACAGTCTTAATACAAATGAAGCAGATAAAATATCAAGGTGAAAAATGTAAACTGAGCAAAACGTTGTATGGAAGAACCCTCGCTCATAGTTGCTTCTTAATTCATCTGTAACCGTGTTCCTTAGCTTTTAAATCAATATTATATAAAAATAATAGTTTTCTAAAGACTTCTTTAGGTGCCTGGTTGATCATATTCTTGTTTGTTTTTTTTCATCATAATTTCTCTGCACATTCTAATCTCATTTAATTTATCCCTCCACCTCCAAAAAGGGTTTCTATTCCAGAAGATAATCTTTGCTGAATCAATATTCTTTGTTTAGAACAATTTCAATTTTCTGTATACTTATTTTTTCTTGGTAACATTTGAAATGAAACTTATTTCTTTTCTAAATTTTGTGCAGAGATGCTAAAATAGCTGTTCAACAGATTATAGGACTACTAGAACCAAGGGATGAAAATCTCCCCTCTTCAGTTGGTAAAAACAACAAATCCCTCCAAAAGTTTACCTGTCTGATTTGTGAGAAAACATTTAAAGGTCACAGACAACTGAGACTGCATATGAATGGTCATACAGGTATTTTACACTTTTTCTGCAAATCTCCTGTCCCTCTCAAAATGGAACTCATAGAGTCTGGCTCCAATGCGAAATCGATGTAAAATTGGTTGAGGAAATTCTGCCAGTTATTTGTGATTTCTTTTCAAACACTTTATCTCAGAAATTAACAGGAATACTGCTATATTCACATCCCCAAAAAGGCACAAATATAGCCTTGTCTCTACAGTCCCATGAGCAACTTTTGCCTTTTATATATTTTTTTTAAATTTCTAATTATATCTGGCTGCCCATGGGACTATAGAGACTAGGCTATATGTGATATACTTCCAATTATATCTGACTGCCCAATGGGACTATAGAGGCTAGGCTATATGTGACTGATATACTTCCAATTATATCTGGTTGCCCATGGGACTATAGAGACTAGGCTATATGTGACTGATATACTTCCAATTATATCTGGTTGCCCATGGGACTATAGAGACTAGGCTATATGTGACCGGTATACTTCCAATTATATCTGGCTGCCCATGGGACTATAGAGGCTAGGCTATATGTGACTGATATACTTCCAGTTATATCTGGCTGCTCATGGGACTATAGAGACTAGGCTATATGTGACTGATATACTTCCAATTATATCTGGCTGCTCATGGGACTATAGAGACTAGGCTATATGTGACTGATATACTTCCAATTATATCTGGCTGCTCATGGGACTATAGAGACTAGGCTATATGTGACTGATATACTTCCAATTATATCTGGTTGCCCATGGGACTATAGAGACTAGGCTATATGTGACTGATATACTTCCAGTTATATCTGGCTGCCCATGGGACTATAGAGACTAGGCTATATGTGACTGATATACTTCCAATTATATCTGGCTGCCCATGGGACTATAGAGACTAGGCTATATGTGACTGATATACTTCCAATTATATCTGGCTGCTCATGGGACTATAGAGACTAGGCTATATGTGACTGATATACTTCCAATTATATCTGGCTGCTCATGGGACTATAGAGACTAGGCTATATGTGACTGATATACTTCCAATTATATCTGGCTGCTCATGGGACTATAGAGACTAGGCTATATGTGACTGATATACTTCCAATTATATCTGGTTGCCCATGGGACTATAGAGACTAGGCTATATGTGACTGATATGCTTCCAGTTATATCTGGCTGCCCATGGGACTATAGAGACTAGGCTATATGTGACTGATATACTTCCAGTTATATCTGGATGCCCATGGGACTATAGAGACTAGGCTATATGTGACTGATATACTTCCAGTTATATCTGGTTGCCCATGGGACTATAGAGACTAGGCTATATGTGACCGTTATACTTCCAGTTATATCTGGATGCCCATGGGACTATAGAGACTAGGCTATATGTGACTGATATACTTCCAATTATATCTGGCTGCCCATGGGACTATAGAGACTAGGCTATATGTGACTGATATACTTCCAATTATATCTGGTTGCCCATGGGACTATAGAGACTAGGCTATATGTGACTGATATACATCCAATTATATCTGGTTGCCCATGGGACTATAGAGACAATACAGAAATGATATCCTGGTTGGCCTCGATCCTGCATTGAAGCATTGTGTTATAAGCAACTCTTTGGCTTTCAACTTTTTCAATACATTCAGCTATTTCAAACCAGCTTGTTTTATTGTTATTTTTTCTTATAGGTGAGAGAGATTATAAATGTGGCTATTGTGCCAAAACATTTACCTCTAAAGTTGTTCTCCAGAAACATGAGATTGTCCATATAGAGGATAAGCACTATAAATGTGGTGATTGTGGAAAACTCTTTAAACGTATATCACATGTTAGGGACCATCTGAAAATACACTCTGGGGAACGACCGTTTGAATGTGGTGTGTGCTCAAAGCGTTTTAAAACAGCAGTAAGTGAGCACTTTTCATTTTGCCCTTGTTTGACAATAAAAATTGAACAATTTCTGAGAGGATTTTTCACTCGGTCGCCGCATGTGGAAGAGTTGATAGGTACTCGTTGAGGGTTCCCTCCCCTACTAACCTGGCAACGCCGCCATATGTGAAATAATCATGAGCGCGGCGTAAAACATGAATCAATCAATCAGCAAAAGTGGTCAGGCTTCCTTTCCTCGATAAAGTCGGCAATCAGCTATTTCAGTGAAATAATTTTGCTTGACCAAGAACTCTTTACCTCTCCACCCCAATAGGAAAAGAGCTATCTTTTTTTCTATCCTTAAAATGATTGTTTTTTACTTACAATTGTTTTACTCTGTTTGTGAATTGAGTTGTGAATTTTTTAAAACTCATAAGACATGTTAAATTTCAGAATGCAGCCAAGGTACACTCTAGGACCCACTCCAATGTTTTACCATATAAGTGTAAATACTGTGACAGATCATTCCGAGAGAAAGGTTCTTTACAGAGACATACCCGTTTGCACACAGGGGAGAAACCATTCAAATGTAACCGATGTGGAAGATGTTTTGCTGAGCATGGAACTCTATCAAGACATCTCAAATCCAAAGGTTGGACAGATATACCAATGTTAAGGCATAAAGGTCTAAATTATATGCCCCTTTTTAACACAATAAGAAACTAACCTAATGAAATATCATGGGTTATGGTTTATTATAACAACTTATGATTGGATATAAAGGTCTAAATGATATGCCCCTTTTTAATGCAATAAGGAACTTATCTCAATGGTTATTTTAGGCAAGAAGGTTTTCCGTGTGCCCATGTGTTTTAGTGTTCACAAATATTAAGACACTTCTGTTAATTGATTCCTTTGAAGTCCCACTTAATCAGCAATCATAAATGCTCCTTGTCTTTTCAAGCAAGGGGCACTGCCTTTAAAACAACTTTCTTTCTGGCTGCTTGAGAAACCCTAATATATAGCAGGGCTTCTCTGTTAAAGTGGCATGAGCTGCCAAAATGTTGAAACAGAATGTTGAAATTATTGGCTATTTTTCTCAAGACATATTATTCAGAAGCTTTTTAGTGCTTCTAGTCTCGAGAATGTACAATAAAGTATTGTTTTGAACTAGCTCTGGCTTAGAATGAATGAATGGTCATCCCGGTTATTCAAATTTTGTTTACTTTTCGAACACTATTCCGGTTCGTGAAGGCCACATACTGTATAGATTTCCCCATTCTAACGCCAATCAATTAGTTTTTCGATGGCCTTCAAAGCCTCTTACTGTCGTGACGATCAGAAATTATAAAAAAAAGTAGGAATTTTGGCAGCTCATGCCACTTTAAGATAACCTTATTGTACCACTGAAATCAGTTTCCTCTCTTAGTAAAACCAGCAATGCAAATATTTTGTATAAGATAATCAATGAAGTGCTTCCTTTCAGTGCCTTGTTACAAAAGGGGCAGTACCAATGTGGATGGTTATCCAACAGTTTTATCTGAGTTCTCATCTGTGGTAGCAGATACACAGCAATATATTGTCCCCAAAAACATCCACCAGATATCTCCTGAAGGCGAGGTTAGTTAATCAAACTCACTTAAGTACTGCACAAAATTGGATCGATTGATTGATTGAAGGTTGTTTTACGCCGGGCTCAAGATTATTTCACTTATATGGCGGCGTTGCCAGTTCTATTGTGGGAGGAAACCGGGCTTTTTGCCCGGAGAAAACACACAGCCTTTCGCTGGTAACTGGCAACCATCCCACATACATGTAGGTCGTAGAGTGAAAACCCAGTCAGAAAACTTTCAAATTTTTTCTTTTGGGACAGTGGGATTCGAACCCGCGACCCATTCGTGGAAGGCTGTTCGTATTGAGCGTCCGACGCTCTACCTACTGAGCCACGGAGGCCCTCCACAAAATTGGAAGGTCTTGTATGACGTCACCTTTGATATGTTTTTCTGAGTAGTTACATGCATATTTTCTAATCACTCTTTTTGACTACCAGGGAACTTTTCTTTTTAATACAAACCAGGTTAAAAGGCATTTTGGTGGGTATATATTGAGTTCACACGAACTCGTATTTGAAGCTTTCACCAAAGTCTGTGTAAAGGATTTTTCCTATTTTAAATCTGTTTTATGCTGGCAATCTTTCATTCGTTGTTTTTCATCAAATAATGTATTGGTTTGTTTCTTCAGCAGTTGACAGAGTTTGTGGTGGTTGATGCGTCTGAGATCCCTGTAGAAACGTTACAGAATGTAGAAATCATTGCTTCAGGTGATACAGAGGGCAGTGAAGGAGTGGATGAAGAGAACCAGGAGAATTGTCAGTATGTTGTTGTGGAAGGAGATTCAGGTGGCAATTTCCAAGTGTTTAATCAACAGACTGGTCAAACAATCACCACTATTAACCTGGTGAATATGCCCAACCCAGAGGAAGAAACTCTCATATTACAACAGACTGTGCTGGATTCAGATAATACTCAGGGCCAATTATTACAGCAGGTGGTGCTGGATTCAGACAGTACTCAAGGCCAATTATTACAGCAAACTGTGCTGGATTCAGATAATACTCGAGGCCAATTATTACAGCAGGTGGTGCTGGATTCAGACAGTACTCAAGGCCAATTATTACAGCAAACTGTGCTGGATTCAGATAATACTCGAGGCCAATTATTACAGCAGGTGGTGCTAGATTCAGACAATACTCAGGGCCAATTATTACAGCAAACTGTGCTGGATTCAGACAATACTCAGGGCCAATTATTACAACAGACTGTGCTGGATTCAGACAATACTCGAGGCCAATTATTACAGCAGACTGTGCTGGATTCAGACAATACTCAGGGCCAAGTATTACAGCAGGTGGCGCTGGATTCAGATAATACTCATGAACAAATATATTTTGCTCCTGCAGGGGAACAAACTCCTATGTCTGAATAGTCTATCCTATGTACACTTGTTCATCTGAACAGAATGCAATCTGCCCTGGGTAAGGGTCACTTAAATTATAAAATGGTTAGCAACATTTACAATCTTTCTCTATATTCTGGATTACTTGTTGGCCCGTAGTCTTTTTTCTTAAGATGGTTAAAGTCATGCTTGTCAGTCCTAACACCTGGGATTGGTTATTCTTATTTATATTATTGGAAAACAGTTATGAAACAAGAAGAACCTAGGCACTGTGAGTCTATTTGCTTTGTGTTTTATCTTGCATTAAAGTAACCTTTTTTCCAGATTTAAGTTAATAAAAAAAAGTCTATACATAACATCAGTTTTACTGTTATTTGATGTAATAACCAGTTTGAATGGACATTTCCCCATCTTAAACTGATAACTACCGTAAATCACCTAGAACATAGACACCTAATTCTTAACTTAAAATCCGACACTTCGAGAAGGCTGGCTTACTTCAAAGGAGGGCGCCAGCTGAGAGCTTAATCACTTGCGGAAGTAGGCATGTTGTTTGGCTGAGCGTGCGCCATAGATGTACTAACAAAGGGCTGTCTGCGATTCGGATTTTGATTTGATTTAATTTATGTTTATCTGTAATTAATAACTCACAATACACAAAAGAATGCATTCAGACCGCCAGTGAACGACTATCAACACAACCCATCGACAGGCATGAATACCCTGCAGTGAGCTCGTTAGTGTCACTAATCGATTCTTTGTTCACCAATCCCCGGGAAATCACATCAGCCGCCCTTATCGCATGACCTAAAGCTGCGTTTCCACTTGTGCGGATACGGGTGCGGATACGGACGCGGCAAAAATCACTTTATAGTTAGAGTATAGGCAGTGTTTCCATTTGTACGGTTACGGATACGGCTGCGGATACGGTCGCCGGTGCGGTAAATTCCGACCGGACCATGTAGCGATCGGCACGGTGCCGCAACGGACAAGTGGAAACACTCTGTGCGGCTATCCGTACGACAATCCCCCATATTATACCTTACATTTTCATGGATATTGTTTTGCACAAGAACTTTTACATGTATCTCTCAGAGTTTCTCCGTTTGACGTAAACAAAAGTAAAATATACATATTTGTCAACGTTGGATGGCAAAGATTAGGCCCACCGCACATCTGAACATGAAAGTATTTTTTTCTTTCTTTTCTCTATTAATCCTGAACTCACCGTGACCAATGGTCCTTGATTTTCTCGTCTTAGTTTTTCTAATAATGCACGGAACTCGGTAGTTACCAAACCCTCATCTAGATCAATAACCCGATTTTCTGGACAAAATAAGATCAGATGCCGTACGGACAACCGCACATACATGTATGGAAACACACACGCCGCATAGGCTACCGCGCGGCTTTCCGTACCCGCACCGCGTCCGTATCCGCATCCGCACAAGTGGAAACGTAGCTTTAGTTGGAAATAAAATCGTTGAAATTCTACGTGATTTACGGTATTTATATTGACATGTACTCCAATACGCCAGTTAGTCATGTGATACACGCCCTGTTCATTTTCAGCAAGTCCAGTGTTGACGGAAGTTTCGTTACCCTGGAAATGGCTTGTTTTTATCTACGTGCAAATACAGGGCTTGCTTTTTTTATACGCCCGCTCTTAAAGCGGGCGTATATTGGTATACCTCCGTCCGTCTGTCCTTCCGTTAGTCTGTCCGTCCCGGATTCGTGTCCGCTCCATAACTTAAAACCTATTGCCTGAATTTATTTTTTTTCTTCTGATATATGTAGCTTATGGGTAGACGATGTGTCGCCTGCAAAATTAAATTGGAGTCTCCATATTTTGGCAACCAAAACAGTCACCAGCCTTTTGGCATTGAGTTTTTCTGGAACTATTCAATGGATTTAATTTTTCTTTCAGATATAACTAGCTTATGAATAGATGGTGTGTTTTGTACCAAAATTGAATCGGGGTCTTGATATTTGCGGCGACTAAAACGGTCACCAGCCTTTTGAAATTCAGTAAACCCAGAACTATTTGATGGATTTAAATTTTTTTTTTAGTTATAACTGGTTTATGAGTAGATATTGTGTTCTGTACCAAAATGAAGTTCGAGTGTTGATATTTGCGGCGACCAAAACAGTCACCAGCCTTTTGGCATTGAGTTACTACGTAATTATTTCATGGATTATAATTTTTTTTCTCTAATATATGAAGCCAGAAGTCTATGAATGTGGAAGTGTGAAGCGTTCCATTACATAGTATTGAGGGCATTGGCGCCGTTTGACCCAGAGGTCACCATACACAGAGCCCTCTCTCGGTTAGTCAGAAAGCGTGGCTTTTCTTCACTTTCTCCTATGAACTATTATGGGATGCATAAGAAAAAACATGGCGAACATTTTATTTATGATAACAGTACTTGATGGAGCAAAAGTTAAAGTTTCCAAAGAACTTCATAAAGTTGAAAATGAGACAAGAAGACTTGTTTAGAACAATTTGAGTCCAAATGGAGATATCAGAGTCGCATGTTCGGTAAAGCTTTTATAAAAACCAATGCATTCTCCGAACTGCGGTTACTGGAATTGCCGATAGATGCAGTAAGTGGAGAATGAATTTATTTTCTGATTTGAAATTGCGCAACCGTTGACAATTTCAAAATCTACCGCGCATAAACGTCACATAATGTAGTATAAGCAGGCTGAAAGCGCCAGTGCCCTGAATATGGGGTAATGCGACATTTCACACTTCCCTGTTCATAGACTTCTGATGAAGCTTATGATTGGACGATGTGTCCTGTACCAAAATTGAATTGGGATCTCTATATTTGTGGCGACCAGAACAGTCACCAGCCTTTAGGCATTCAGTAATTGAGGAAATGGCTTTTATTCTGTCTGTGGTTTCACAGAATAGCTTAGTTATATCCAAACAACTTATTTGATAACCAAGGTGACTAAATGAGTTGTGTCCTTTCTATTGTTCAATCTGTAATAAAATGAAATTGCTGTTGTATGCCTATATGTAGTGTAGACACTTTTGCAAGTAGCTTTGGTACAGCTTTCAGATATAGGTAGCAGCTTATAGGTACATGCATGTGATCTGTCAAATACTAAAATTCACCAAGCCCCATTCTTATTTAGGTGACTGAAAGATTCTACCAGCCGAAATTCTGTTTAAAGCATGTCTTTAATATTGAATATTAAGATTGATTGATTGTTTGGTGTTTTACGCCGCGCTCAAGATTATTTCACTTATATGGCGGCGTTGCCAGTTTTATTGTGGGAGGAAACCGGGCTCTATGCCCGGAGGAAACCCACGACCTTCCGTTGGTAACTGGCAACCATCCCACATAGGTCGTTCGAGCGAAAACCCCCGACCCATTGGTGGAAGGCTGTTTGGATTGGGCGTCCAACGCTCTACCTACTGAGCCACGGAGGCCCCCCTTTGATGTTGGAGAATACAAATATTGCTATATAAAATTAATTTCAGATGAAATCCATCAAGTCTTGGATGAAAAAAGATGAAAACATGTAACAAGACAATATTAAGATAATGTGCTACAATGAATTTACCCTTGCGGGCGTATTATGAGTTTCTTAAACTCTTGTTTTAGAATATGATAGTACATCACTGGTGAAAGGAACTTGCAGGACAACAAGAACATTACGCCACCTATAATAAACCAGTGTATTAAGCATGAATGTGAATGAAAAGGAAAGGAAATTGTCGCTACAGTCTGCCCTACATCTTGTATTTCAGCAATTATTTGATTGTGACGCTTTCATATTATTTTAGTATATTTATGAACACTACAATACACAGAATGGTTTGTTGAAGATTTGTATCCGCGTCTTACGCAAAGGTCTTCAATATTCTCGTGTTTCATAATCTTTTTTTTGTTTGAGGATGGCAGACGAGACGAGCGCGAAGAAAAAATGCAGACAGTACAGCTTATTTGAAATTTGGTTTTGTGCCTTCAAAGCACAATCCCAGCTTGCCATTTTGCCTAATCTGTGAAAAAGTGCATCAATCATTTTTAAAAACTTTTATATTTCAATTATTTGAGAATCTATTTACATGCACTTGGTAAGAGTGATCATGTGAGTCGGCCCTCATTTTCTGCGGGATGTTCTTTATGAAGTACATGTAATACCATTTTAATTACGCCGAAAATGCAATAAAATGTGTTTCCATAGAGAAAAAAAATCAGATGACCATATGAGCGAATTAAAAATTTTAAACATGATGATAACAGCAAAAAATGAATGTGTGATATTAGTGAAAGTATTTCTAATCTCTGCAGAACATTCCTTGGAAGTGCATATTGTGTTGCTGCAGTGACTAAGCATACAAGTGTACTAATCAAAGGCTTGGTGTGTGTGTGTGTGTGTGGGGGGGGGGGGGGGGGGGGGGGGGGGGTATGTCATCAGAAACAAACACCTATTTTTTATGTCTTCTTGTACAGTCGGAAAAGGGCAGTAACTTTGCAAATAGCAAAACCAGCGTAAATCGTATGATATCCAGTATCCAGCATGTCCACCAAGATCAAAAAAATTGATACAAAATGTGGGAGAAGATGCAATAACAAGCACCCATTGTCTATGTCTTCGTATACTGTCGGAAAAGGGCAGTAACTCTGAAAATAATGAAACCAGCGTAATCAGAATAGGAGGGGCAGATCCCTGCATGATATCCAACGTGTCCACCAAGTTTCGAAAAGAAAATGATGAAAACTCTGGGAGGAGATGCGATGACAAGCACTAATTGTCTATGTCTTCGTATATCGTCGGAAAAGGGCAATAACTCTAAAAATAATGAAACCAGCGTAACCAGAATAGGAGGTGCACATCCTAGCATGATATCCAACGTGTCCACCAAGTTTCGAAAAAAAATGAAGAAAACTGTGGGAGATGTGATGACAAGCACTAATTGTCTATGTCTTCTGATACTGTTGGAAGAGAGCAATAACTCGAAAATAATGAAACCAGAATAGGAGGTGCATATCCTCGCATGATATCCAACATGTACACCAAGTTTCACAAAAATTTCATGAAAACCGTGGGAGGGGATGAGATGTCAAGCACTAGTTGTCTGTCTTCGTATACTGTTGGGAAAGGGCAATAACTCTGAAAACAATAAAACTAGCGTAACCAGAATAGGAGGCGCACATCCTCGCATGATATCCAACATGTGCACAAAGTTTTAAAAAAAATTATGAAAACACTTGGAGGAGATGCCATGACAAGCACTAATTGTCTATGTCTTCGTATACTGTCAGAAAAGGGCAATAACTCGAAAATAATGAAATCAGCGAAACCAGAATAGGAGGAACACATCGTCGCATGATATCCAACATGTCCATCAAGTTTCGAAAAAAAAATTATGAAAACCCTGGGAGGAGGTGTGATAACAAGAAATGATTACAGACAGGCAAGCTGATCGCTATATCCCCCCATATAATGGGGGAATAAAAACCAACTGCCGAGACCAATGATTTTATCGGTCGGCGCAGACTTTCCAGGAGGGGGGGTGCTTAACTTTTTTCTTTGTGTATAAGTTGAGACGACGGGCAAGAAACGACTAATGCACCATTTTCTAGGCAATTTTAAAGCGTACAGAACAGACCAGGAATAAAAACAACCTCTGCTGCCATGTTCGTGACAAAGGCGTAAAAAATCATCCCCCTATTAACTGAGGAAAAAGTGACATTTATGCTAATATTCTTATCTGATAAATCTTCAAAACTTAACCCTCAAAATGCGTAGAATGGCTATTGGGACATTGCTGCTCTTTGGCTGTAATACATGTATTTCATATTGTCCACTCTGCACTGTGTCTGCTTGTGAATCTGAACAAACTGGGTAAGGCAGGATGATGCCTGAAATGTGGTCCTCGGGTCCCCTTACCTCAAAAGACCAAATTTCACTGTTTGTGTAACTATTCCATTTTATGAAAGATGTTTTTTGGATTACAGTAAAATGCACACATTCTGTTGGACAATGTGTGCATCTACACTTTTGGCATGTTACATCTGGTGCTCCTCCTCAAAACCACTGAAGAAAGTACATTTGAATGTTAAAGTGGTATGAGCTGCCAACATTTTTTCTTAATTTCTGATAGTCACGACAGTAAGAGGCTTTAAAGGCCATCGCAAAACTAAATGATTAGCGCTGGAATGATGAAAATCCATACAGTATGTGTCCTGTACGAACTAAAAATGTGTTCGAAAAGTAACAAAATTTAAATAACCGGCATTCATTCATTCTAAGCCAAAGTTAGTTCAAAACTTTATCGTACATTGTCGAGACTAGAAGCACTAAAAAGCTTCTGAATTATATGTCTTGAGAAAAATAGCCGATAATTTCAACGTTCTGTTTCAACGTCAAAATATCAACATTTTGGCAGCTCATGCCACTTTAAATGTATGATTAGTGCAGGCAGGAAATGTGGATGATGTAAAGTTTATTTAGACAACACTGTACAAAATGAATGGGAATAGACTTACTGCAGTAAAACTATAAACACATACTTGTAATGATACCAAGGTTTAAAACAGAACTAAGATTTCAATAAACCAGTCAATTCAATAAAATGAGAATCTCAGATATTGGGATAGCATTTAATTTAAGGACTGTTCTCACTGAGTGTTTTTTAGAAAACGACTGTAGTATACAACTGAATCAAACAGTGAGAGCAACAAAACTGAGTGTGATTTAGTTGAATGCCAGTTGAAATAGAACATGATGGCTATTTTCATTCTTTCATTCAACCAGAAAGTGACGCCAAAGTTAAGTCAGTGCCATGAGGTCTCAAATAGAGGAAATATTGTTAAAACAGATTTAGCTAATTTTTTGTCAATTTTATAATAAACTACAAATAAGAGTTTTATTGATACCAGTCTTGGAGATGAAGGTTAAAGTGGCATGAGCTGCCAAAATTCACACTTTTTTCATAATTTCTGATTGTCGACAGTAAGAGGCTATGAAGGCCATCGAAAAACTAAATGATTAGTGTTGGGATAAGGAAAATCCATACAGTATGTGGCCTATGTGAACCGTAATAGTGCTCGAAAAGTAAACAAAATTTAAATAACCAAGACGACCATTCATTCTAAGCCAAAGTTAGTTCAAAACAATATTCTCGAGACTAGAAGCACTAAAAGCTTCAGAATTATACGTCTTGAGAAAAATAGCCTGTAATTTCAACATTCTGTTTTTAAGTCAAAATATCAACATTTTGGCAGCCCATGCCACTTCAAAGTAGTTTTAGAGGCTACCAAAACTATTAAATGAAGTTCTACTTCCTGGCATTTGTAAATTTGACTACTATTAGCGAACATCTTTGGTTTGAAAACATGTTACTGGCTTTACCAATACTTTTTATTTCATTGTCAATCCTTTAGTTTTCCAAGGTAATTTAAATGTTCAACTTCTCAGGACAATTGAGATTAATGAAAAAAGTATGAATTTTGGCAGCTCATGCCACCTTAATCTTGATACAAAGGGAGATAAACATGATTGGCCCAGTCGGGTTTCTGTATCAGTTGACCTTTGAGGACAAAGCCTTGTTGATTTCGTTGCACAGATACATGTATGTAGTGTATGGCAATGCGCCATCTGGGCAACATCTCTAGTGACAAGAGGAGCAACTTGTCACATTCAATCCCCTGTCAATTTATGTACAACTTATAACTTAAGTGAGAAATGCCATTTATTTTCATAGAATTGAGAACAACTTGGATTGCTGGATTGATGTTTTATGCCACGCTGAAGATTATTGCACTTTTATGGCGGCGTTTCCAGGTTAAGTGGGAGAGAAAACCAGGTTATTCATCTGGAAGAAACCTCCAGCCAGTACATGTCAACACCTCCACACAGCTTGATCAAGTGAAAACCCCACTCAGAAAGTTTGTAATTGTTTTCTTTTAGGTGGGGTTTGAAACTGAAACCAATTGATTGAACAGAGCACTTAATTGTGCACAAATATTTTGTTACATTTACCACTTTTTTCCCATATAGAACTCAAAATTGTATTTCATCGAAATTTAAAACCTTGACAGGCAGTCAGTTTTTAGATACATATCTTAAATGAAAAGTTGTTTCTTCTAAAAATTCAGAAAGTGGAAGCTGCAGTATGACAGAAAATGTTGATGTATCTCCGGAAGCACTAAACTGCTTTCCACCACTAAGTTCACTTTTGAAGTCAAATATATACAGTCTTTATCAAGAAGAGGTGTAAAAGTTTTCTGGAAATTCTCACTTCAGGGAGCCTTGAATTTTTGTGCTTGTGACCGGACTTTTTTCTCATACTCTGTTCTGTTTTGGCTGAAAATTTGAAGTAAATAGATATATTGTCAAGAGGAAACTGAACTATTTTTTAAACCCCCTTCTATCAACATACATGGTGTATTTTATTCACCTGCTATGAGTGCAGGGGTAGCAGAATGTGGCACAAGTAAATCCTGTCTTAAATCACCACTTTTTAAAACTGATACAAATGCAAAACTAGACAGATTTGGTCACCACTGACTTGAGACAAACTGTCAAAGCAGCATTAATTGTTATGCTTAAATTCGTACATGTATGTTATGACAACTAAAAAAAACAACTAAAAAAATTAATAGTTTTCACTTATATATCCGCGTTGCCAGTTTTATTGTGGGAGGAAACCAGGCTCTATGCCCGGGGGAAACCCACGACCTTCCGTTGGTAACTGGCAACCATCCCACCCAGGTTGTTCGAGTGAAAACCCAGTCAGAACATTTTCCATTTTTTTTTGTTTTTTTTTGGACACAGTGGGATTCGAACCGGCGACCCATTGGTGGAAGGCTGTTCGGATCGAGTGTCCACAGGCCTGGAAAGCTTTGTGAAACCAATAGGGATTCACTTCTTTCATATCCAAATATCCTATAAAATACCCAATCATTAACTACCCGAATCTTACTCATTTGCAAATCTTAGTTGAGAGGTTTGGCTGATAATTCTTTTCATTTAAAGATTGATCTATACTTTGCGCCACAGTATTTTACTTTAAATGGCGACACTGTCAGGTTTATTGGGCACCAAAACCACTTTGCCAGAGGACACTCCTGACCTTCAGCAACACTTACACATAAGGTGATGGAAGTGAAAAATCCACATTCTTCGGATTGGTTGATTATAGAGGCTTTAAGTCGCACTCAATGGAGACAAAAACCAACCGACCAAAAGATCACCCCCAACCCATATAAATTTTGATATTAGACTCCAAAGAACATAGAAAGTCAGGAAGGCTACTGTAATGTATTTGGCATACTTAATGTTCCACCTCGCTAGGTCAGCAAACATGGCTAAATCAAAGCCAACGGAAGGTTTGAGCCAGATTGAGAGACTACCGCTCTGTCGACTGAGGCCCCGATTTTCAAAACAAGTTGCAGACATACACTCATCTTCTGACAAGTTTTGGATTACACTGAACAAAGGTATTCCTTACCAAAAGATTGTATACGCTTCAGCTTGAGCTGGGTCTTTTATATTAGGTTCATTCAACAATTCCTGAATCCCAAGAAGTAACTGTAAAAAAAATCCTTGAAAGTTAAATTTACAGCAAATTAAGTGACCCGTTCCATACAATGTTGAGAAATCATTGAGACAAAATAAAATTCTTTAAAAAATATTTATAATTAAACCAAATCATTTTCCATTCAATTCACTTTTTGTTGCCAATTACCGCCGAGCCTGATGACGTCACACAGATTTACGCAAAGCTTTCTGGGTAAAATGTACCTCAGTTCGCCATGCTATTAAGCGGTACTTATAAAGTTATAGCAAGACGTCACTTCCATTGATGGAACACATTGATGACATAATGTATTTAAAAGTTGATGCTGATAGAGTTATGAAAACATGTTGTGTCTTCAAGTCGGAAGCATGACAGATAAGCGCCGGCGAAAGATCTGGCACCTTTTACGTCATCTACAATACAGTTTTATTCCTTCGGCCATTTTGTAAAATTATGTGAATTTCCCTCAATCTCCCGAAATGCTTTGCGCGTAATTTCCAAGTGACGTCATCAAGCAATCGGTCAATTCTTTAATACAGATATGAACAACTAATGACTATCATTAACCAGTTAACAAGCCTGTAAACAAAGGAAAATGACCACTGACGCTGTAATTTTGGAGTTTATCAAACAATTAAATCAGAATTTAAAAATTGTGGAAAATAAGCAAGCCCAAATCACTATATTGCAGTGTAGCTGTTGATTCTAGGTCAACTGTACAGGCTTTCATTTGGAGGTGAGCCTTGATGACTCAGTCAGTAGAGTGATAGTCCGTCAGCCCGACACAGGCCTTTCCTTGATGTGGAGCGGTTTCAAATCCAGTCAGCTCCAATAAAGATGAAAAAAAAATTTGCATGGATTTGCCCAGTACTTTTTTGCAAAAAATCAGGGGTTACCACCAAGCAAACAGCCATGTTTCCTTCCCACTTAACCGGGCAACTTCCATAAAAGTGAAATAATCTTGGGTGCAGCATAAACATCAATCAATCTTAAGAATTACATCCTTGAATTTGAACTTTTTGACAAAAATAGCTTACAATATCTGAATTATATATCAAAATATATATTCGCAATTTATGTCACATTACATAAACCAGAACATGTTTCACGTAATTCAGTTAATATTCATAAAATAAATATAGTTATGAACAATTTAACAAATATAAGTGCCTTTCTTTATCAGGTTAGAGTAAACAAAAATAAGACAAAAATGACCCCCTTTTAACGGTTTACCGTTTACATGCATTGTATGCACCATCTAAAGAAGCACACTGTAATGCCATTGTTTGTCTTCATCTAGTGAGATAAAAGATACATGTACCTGTTTGATGCTAACTGTAGGCCTCCAGTCTTTATCCTCATCTAACAGGGAGAGACATACAGTTCCTGATGGGTAGACATTCGGGTGAAATAAAGGCGGATCAAACTTACCTAAAACAATCAGAGTGATCTTATAAAAGAGCAGGAAAATTTGGAATTAAACCATAACAGATGATTGCTTTAAATCTATGTGATTGATTGATTGATTTACTGATGTTTTACGGTCGCACTCGCGATTATTTGACTTATATAGCGGCGTTGCCAAGTTTACGTTTAGTGGGGGAAGAAACTGAGCTCATTGCCAGAAGAGAACCCCCGACCTTCGGAGAGTACCTGGCAACTCTTCCACAAATGGGGACCATCTAGGAAAGCACCTAGGAGACCATCTCCTCGCATGTAACTATCTAATTTAGTCCAAATATTAACATATACCAGCCTGGACTTAATCTTTCCTCTAGTCTCATCATATATAAAATTATAACAACAAGCTTGACTTGGATTAATAACACATGGAGTGGCACCTATACTTTGATCTTTGGCTACAGGTTGGAAGGTTCTAATTAACACTTAGGTAGGTTGTGTTACATATATTTGCCGAAAGCTAAATGATGTCGCTTAAAATGATGGTATGGAGGGCCGATATTGTTTGAAGGGACCGCATGACTGCACACATATGCAGGTTCATTTCCAAGAGGCAATCTATCCCCTGATGACACTTAGGGATAAAATTAAATTTTTTTTTATTATATCTCCTACTTGGAGAGCGAGCAGCAATACGTTTTAATAGAGTAAGTATTATCACAGAGAATATGAATCTCTACCTCCACAGACTGATTTACTGTAGGAATAATCTGGCCTCTCTACAAAAAGGAAACTTTTTGACAATCTGTTGGTGTCGGCATTCACTTACATTTAGGAGGTGAAGTTGGATAGTCATCTTTGAAAAGCATTCTCAATTTGTACAAGCCTCCTTCCCAAATTGTCTACAAAACAATGCGACACCAGTTTATATAAGTGCAAAATTATATACCATACATGTAGTTACTCTTGAATTACATTAGATATAACGATTTGTCATAGTGTTATGACATTAAAGGGGCATGAGCTGCCAAAATGTTGATATTTTGACGTAAACACAGAATGTTGAAATTATCGGCTATTTTTCTCAAGACGTATAATTCAAAAGCTTTTTAGTGCTTCTAGTCCCGAAAATGTACGATAAAGTATTGTTTTGAACTAACTTTGGCTTAGAATGAATGAATGGTCGTCCCGGTTATCTAAATTTTGTTACTTTTGCGAACACGTTTTCGGTTCGTACAGGGCACATACTGTATGGATTTTCTTCATTCCAACGCCAATCATTTAGTTTTTCGATGGCCTTTAAAGCCTCTTACTGTCGTGACGATCAGAAATTATGAAAAAAGTGTGAATTTCGGCAGCTCATGCCACTTTAATAAAGGAGGAGTCGTGTCAGGGCTAGTGACGTCGTTCTCTTTCGCTTCCTCTGTAAAGTCAGATCAGTAGTGCCATCTCATAATAATGGCGGCACTAGCTGCAACTCAAATGTCACGTGATCTCCATTCCACGCATATAGTTCATTGGTTTCACAAAGAGGCGTAGCGTAAGTTTTCACATAACTGCCATAGCAACCCATACTGTAGAGATACGTTAGTATGAAAGTTATGCAAAAAATAAATCTCCGCCACTTTGTGAAACAGGACCCAGGTATGTCTTTTATTTGTGTAACACGTTCGTTTTCACACAGAAAAAATAGTTTATTACCAATTTTGATTTTTCCAGTAAACATTGCGAAATAACATAATTTGAGGTTTGTTATGTAAACTTACTCCTTTTCGTCCTGGAATGGCACATTCCCATTGCATCAAATTCAATGACCCATCTGGATTTTTTATAGGCTTTGCTACAAATCCCTGTTTAAAAACAACAATAGGAGTTTCATTCTCCATTGACATACAATCACAAATACCATTAGTAGTACTTAACATCTATACATAAAGTAACACAGTACTGACAGCAATACTGTAAAACTCCAAATGGGCGGGCGTAGTATTATTAGAAGTTTGTTGGTGCATTCAGATTCTAATAAATTAGAGCTATTCGCACCACACAGTTATAATACAGGTATAGTCATATGGCTTATATACTAATACATCAGGTAAAATAAAATGGGCATGGGTTTTATTGCAACAACATAGTTATACACACAGGATTTCATTTTAACGTATAAATAAATCAAAAGGTTGAACAATACTTACAAATGGATGGTCTTTTCGCCAAGCCTTCCTCTCCTCAGCAAGTCTCCCTAATGCTATTCCAGACATAATTCAGAAATCTAAAACAATGAATAGCACAGATGGTACAATCATCCTTGACTTCTGAACCACATCAGGATAACCCAAATGAATATAACACTATTGGCACAATTGTTCCGCTTTCAATTTTTTTTTTTATGAGAACTCTGAACAAAGGGGCACAAATAGTCAAATTTAGACATTTCAAACCTTTTACCTTTTCAGATAATCAAAAGAATGCTGGCATTTGAAGTGTATTGAAAAACTAAATAAATTAATGAGCTTTAAAGAAAAGAAATATCAGTCTGGCCTGTAACCGAAACAAGCTGACCCATAATTTGATTGAGTGATAATAATATGGCAGTTTCAACGATCAAAGGTCAACTGTAGCAAAATCCGTCAGTTCAAAGGTCATATGTTAGCTGAATGCCCTTTGAACTGACGGATTTCGCTACAGTTGACCTTTGACCTCTCGGATATGAATAAATTATGACGTCATCAGACACATTCACCCAATTTACGGAAAACATGCCTTATAACAAATAACATGAAGAGATGCAAAAAGTCTTGTAAATGTGCTGCCATCTAAAATTTACGATTCAAATTAAATACACAATTAACAAATAAACTGATTTAGTGCATGAAGTAAATAAAAAAGATTTTCATTATGATATCAAACAGTTTTAAAATGAATTAAAAACGATGTGTGCAGAATAAAAATGCATCGATGGTCACTAATGACCACAGTATAATCGCGCCGACTGGCAATATTTCAAGACCTGAAATTTGCGCGTCCGAGTCAGTGGCTTGGGTGAACGACGGACTGTCACCAAGCGGCACATTTCCCGAAACTGCCCAATCAAAAGCGCGCTGTCTACTCCGACTTTTTGATTGCAATGAGCCCTGACTCCAAAATACGCCCGTCAGTATAGGGAGCGGGAGTCACGTGACAATTCCACAAATTTCCTGTCACCGGCGTTGTCATTACGCATGTGGGAAGCCTTTTGTCATTCGAATATCAGGTTGGGGAAATGTGCCGAACGGGAGTCCACTCCTCAACGGGAGTAACACTCCGGAACGAGCTATAGACCGCACTCTTGATCGGGAGTAGGGTGGGTGAAAAAAACAAAACACGCCGCCGTTCTCCTCAACCCCTACCGTAATGCACGCTTTGCAGAGCAACAACAACGCAGTAGACTTCAAGCTTTGCCTCCGTGTGTTTTTTTCTTTAAAATTATTTATCGTCGCATGCGCTGACCACTTCAAAGAATTTCACACAAACTGCAAAAAGTGAATTCGCCATTTTCAACAAGCCAAAGCAGCGTCAAAATAAATGTTTACCTTAGCCATTGATGTTTCAAATTAAAGACTGGTGTCTGTAGTGTTGCATGCTTCCCACGTGGTGACAGTCCGTCGTTCACCCAAGTCACTGACTCGGACGCGCAAATTTCAGGTCTTTAAATATTGCCAGTCGGCGCGATTATACGGTGGTCATTAGTGACCATCGATGCATTTTTATTCTGCACACATCGTTTTTAATTCATTTTAAAACTGTTTGATAATAAAAATCTTTTTTATTTACTTCATGCACTAAAACAGTTTATTTGTTAATTGTGTATTTAATTTGAATCGTAAATTTTAGATGGCAGCACATTTACAAGACTTTTTGCATCTCTTCGTGTTATTTGTCATAAGGCGTGTTTTCCGTAAACCGAGTGAATGTGTCGGATGACGTCAGAATTTATTCATATCCGAGAGGTCAAAGGTCAACTGTAGCAAAATCCGTCAGTTCAAAGGGCATTCAGCTCACATATGACCTTTGAACTGACGGATTTTGCTACAGTTGACCTTTGACCTCTCGGATATGAATAAATTCTGACGTCATCCGACACATTCACTCAGTTTACGGAAAACACGCCTTATGACAAATAACACGAAGAGATGCAAAAAGTCTTGTAAATGTGCTGCCATCTAAAATTTATGATTCAAATTAAATACACAATTAACAAATAAACTGTTTTAGTGCATGAAGTAAATAAAAAAGATTTTTATTATCAAACAGTTTTAAAATGAATTAAAAACGATGTGTGCAGAATAAAAATGCATCGATGGTCACTAATGACCACCGTATAATCGCGCCGACTGGCAATATTTAAAGACCTGAAATTTGCGCGTCCGAGTCAGTGACTTGGGTGAACGACGGACTGTCACCACGTGGGAAGCATGCAACACTACAGACACCAGTCTTTAATTTGAAACATCAATGGCTAAGGTAAACATTTATTTTGACGCTGCTTTGGCTTGTTGAAAATGGCGAATTCACTTTTTGCAGTTTGTGTGAAATTCTTTGAAGTGGTCAGCGCATGCGACGATAAATAATTTTAAAGAAAAAAACACACGGAGGCAAAGCTTGAAGTCTACTGCGTTGTTGTTGCTCTGCAAAGCGTGCATTACGGTAGGGGTTGAGGAGAACGGCGGCGTGTTTTGTTTTTTTCACCCACCCTACTCCCGATCAAGAGTGCGGTCTATAGCTCGTTCCGGAGTGTTACTCCCGTTGAGGAGTGGACTCCCGTTCGGCACATTTCCCCAACCTGAATATGACGCTCATTTCTGACGTTTTGGAACAAAAAACGCCAATCGAACTGAAAACGTCATAAAAAAACGTCACCTGTCACCGGATATCGCGAAATCTCTCGGTAGACTCCCAGGCCCTATAAAAAAATAGTGATTTTGGAGTCAAAAGCCCGGACTACATTTCCCCCAACCTGATGAACATGGACAGAGACGGGTGTATTTTCTTCTTCTTCTAAATCTTGTAATCATTGCAATGTCTACTTCAAAGATAAATATTGTGTTTTAAATTGTGTTTTTAAATTTCAAACCTGTACACAAAAAACACCTTTCAGTAGCTTCGCAATATAATAAAAGCGTAATATACAAACAACAAAAACATACCCAAAATGTTTCTAAAAACTTGTGCAAGTGCGCATGGGCAAAAGAGTTTACAGAAAATGACAACATGATATTTAGACGGAATATGGACTGCTAGCATTAACGATCAATGTTATGAGGTAAAATTCCTACAGCAAAAAAATATCTTTTTTGCACTAGTATTTACTGATTTATATTTCAGGATATGCTTTATCTTGACATGTAAAAAGAGCTCAGCATTAACAATGGTCCGTTTCATGTGCTGCCCTGGTGACTTCTAGCTTGTTTAGTTGTAACCAAATCGATTATTGAATGCTGACGTTTGGATTGACATGACATGTAGTTGAGAAAGTTTTTGTTTGCCCGAATTCGTGTAAACGTCCTGGAGTGTATGTTAGATTCTCAGCACCATAGAAACCGATTTTTCGAGCCAGGCTGGTAGCTTCAAAGGATGAGAGAAAAACCTTAAATGTGCTTAACACTTTCATTTTGTTTTTAATATTTTTATACTCAATTTCAAACTTCTGCCCAGCCCCAAGTTCTGGTCATACTCATGTCATAGTACTAATGACAATAGAGTATATATAGTTATACTATTAATAGTACGTGTATTATAGTAGAATTTATAAATAGACGCCTGGTGTGCGAAGAATAATATACTGTACAGACCTTATAAGTATAACATATAAAGTAACATACACTTTAGTTCAGTCTACGAATCTTGAAATGCTGGTCGGTAAAGTCCGACGCACTTTTGTCGGAAATTACAAACCATGAAATCAATATTGTAACTGCTCTGT
Source organism: Lepidochitona cinerea (assembly GCA_963971465.1). Taxonomy (NCBI): domain Eukaryota; kingdom Metazoa; phylum Mollusca; class Polyplacophora; order Chitonida; family Tonicellidae; genus Lepidochitona; species Lepidochitona cinerea. The sequence continues at coordinate 20,829,259 of OZ020551.1, forward strand.
ATGGACAATTCCTACCCCAGACTTCTTTAGAACCAATAAAAGATTATTCTTGTCCTCTTTTATTTATTTTATTTATTTGGCATGCGCCGTTTGACCCAGTTCGAACGTCACGCAAAATGGCAGCAAAGTCTCCAAGAAATGATAGTTTGTTGTTGTTTAAGACCAGATGTACGCCCTTTGGAATAGATACATGTAATAAAAGCGGACAAGAATAATTTTTTATGAGTTTTGAAGAAGTCCGAGGTAGGAATCGTCCACACCGAGGAGTTACAATAATATTTTCATGGTTTTTAATTTAAGCATCATTTCCACCTTGTATTTCAAATTCGTATACCGAACGTTAGTATATGTAATATCACCATAAGTTCGGTAAATTGAACTACATACACTTTTACTTGGGTGAAGTAGTCACTCTAAATGGAAGTCAAAGATCACAGCAGCAGCATGGGATCACAAGACATAAATTAATAAATAGGCCTAACTAACGAGTAACGAGAAAAAAATTCTGGCAAGGGTGAGAATCGAATTCCCTACTTTGGGTTACTGTCATGCCTCTCTACCAATTGAGCTACTCAGATTTGCTGGGAACGGCATTACGTAGTACGATATTAGCAGTAGAAAAACAGTCAATATTAGTTAAAAACTTATTCCATACCTCCAACATGTCAAATTGGTCATAGTTGGGCTCATGAGTAATTTTGCTGGGTATAGCACTAACACGTGTTTGATTGTGAAATAAGTTATAGACCCACACTGAAACAATAACTTTGGCCAGAGTGTATGATTCATTTGCAAAAAGATTAAAAAAAAACCATCTTTAATTTCTTTATTAACCATGTAAGACTTAAGCAACAGGTCTTGTAAACTCATGGCATTGTGTTTAAAAAATAGTGTACTATGTCACAGTAATCACTGCAAACAAAAAATCTCCTATTTAAAGTTTTATAAACCCAGATGAGTTCCACTCTCTTCAAAGTTAATGTATCTCTAGAAATTTGCTCTCATTTTCCTATATTTTATAATTAATTTCAAAGGAGACTTGAAGGAAATTATGGCATGTCGTATGTACATCATATATGTGGATGAAATTAATGTGGGCTTAAATGGGAGGCTTTCACAGTTTATCAATTTGTTTTTGTTGTGGTCTTTACCTAACTTCTCTATAGGGTATTATAAAAAAATTATGTGTTTAGTCACATTGGAAAGGAAAAATTAACCTTTTTTTTTTTATCTCAACGCATGCACGATGAACGTTTTGAAATGTCCTCTATGTCAACTATCTGGAAATCAATGTTCATGGTTAAGAAAACAAAAAATATGTGTCTGGTACCGTTGGAAAGGCAAAATTAGTGTGCTTATTCTGGGTGTTAAAGTGATTTTTCTTTTCTTTTCCTTTAAAGGCGTGGTTTACACTCAAAAATTTATCGACAGCCTTTTTGAGGTACTCTTACCCGAGTGTCAGTCTGTATTTCTCAGATAAAATATGTAAAATTATACTGTGCCATTAGATCACTCGCACGACTCAAACATTTGGGCGCATGTTCAGATTCGGGGTTTTGTTTACATATGCAAGATTTCTATTTTGGTAGAAATAGAAAGTTTCAATCTTTTTCAGTCTGGGAAAAATACAGAAAACCGCCCACTGTTTTTCATGTAAACTGTGTTCTGGATTTTCGCGGCAAGTGTGCCTTTAAGGACAAGGTACACTGTTCAATTGTGATTTGTTTGATCTGTTTGTCTAATTCGACCTGTTGAATATCTGTCATAGAGTGTCCACTGGTGAGACACACCCCAGGAAACTTGTCCGGTTGAGTTGTCCAAGGTTTTTAAAGATTGTCTAGGGCTATCTCCAGCTTGCAAAAAGTCAACCAAGGGTTAATTTAATAAGTTGTACATATTTACTAGTGTGAGTAAGCTTGATAAATTGCATTACTTATCCAGTTTATCATTATTGTGCTATATGTTTTAGGTAATCTTCTGATTGACAACACAGTTAAATCTTTATGAAAGAAGCAGTTTTATATATGCTGTGATGAGATGAACATCCATTATGAAGAATTAGCTTTCCATTGCGTAATGGAGTGAAGAGTTTGTGTGAATGAATATGAGGTGTTAAATGGCTTCGCCAAATGGTAAAAGACAAGCCTGTTTGCTTGCTTTGGTTGCAAGTTCTCTTGCAATTGCATACGTTGTCTACTGTACAGAAATTGTCAACTTCTCTCAATATGGTAAGTTATTTATTTAAAGAAATTTCTTTGATATACTGTCATTATTCTAGCTCTGCTAGATTTTTCTATCAACTAAAATTTGTATTATGTATTCTAAAAAACATTGACTAAATGTTTAAAATGTCATCAAAATTTAATTGCTTATAAACAACAGCAGGAAACGTTTTTTTTTTCTAATTCCAAGATTGCAGATTTCACAGACCTGCTTCTCCTATTCTCCTGTCTTGTGAGGGTCTTGTCAAAGCACAGATTAATTTTTGTTGTCCACACGAATTTTAAAATGCTAAAATTGTGTACATATATGTTGAATGGACTAATCTATATTGTAGTTGTATCAGATATAATTTGAGGGAATTAAATATTTTTTTCAAATTAAAAGTTTGTGAACATAAATTCAAGAAAACTACTGCACAGGCAGATCTGCTTGAAATATTTCATGTATATTATGAAATCAGTATGAACTATTGACATATTTTAAGCTTCATTTGCTAAGAAACAACGCTCAATCCTAACAGCCTTCCACCAATTATAAGTGAAATAATCTTAAGTGCGGCGTAAAACACCAAACAATCAATGAAGCTAAGAAACATGGCCTTTGACTTTGGGAATTTACTTGTTATTTATCTGACCTACATAATTCACATACACTCAAATTTTCTGCGCTGTATGTAATATGTGTTTTCATTATTTTTTTTTATACATTTCTGCTATCTGTTTACTTTAAAAGCAATACAAGTAAAATGGTGTAATTGGAATCTTTTTTTCTTCCTACTTGATTGGACCTTCAGAACAATATCTTATGGAGGTCACATAGATTTTTGGCCCTCAGTCTTGGGGCATTTATTTTGGCCATGTTGGCTCCCTAACTAGGAGGCACATTAAGTATGCCAAATACATCTACCTTTCCAACATTCTATGTAGCCCAATGTCAAAATGGGATGTTTTGGTTGGTTGGTACCTTTGTCGCTATATGACCTTTATAGCTGCTGAGTGTCAATCAATTAATCACTTACATGTTTGATCTCTTGTTTATTCAAGCTGTTAATATGAAATGTCAGCTGTAAAGGCAATAGTGACAAACTTCAAAAACAATACCTGAGGTAACATACATGTTTGGCTTTACACATATAACAAATGTTATTTATTTAAGGATTTTTCACTTTGCTCAACATTTGCCAGTCCAGTGATAGTACCAGTTTATTTCTACCAACAGAATAACATTTGTTTATCTACCTGAATAGAGAATTTAATAAGCCCTTGTTTATTTTTCAGTCCCTCAGAATACAGCAAAATTCACACAGGTACGTGTGAAAATTGCTTTATTTATCAGTACAGCCAAAAGTGTCAATATTTTGTGTGATACAATAAATAAGGCAATCCAAACAGAGGTCCACCTAATCAGTTTGCTTTCAATTTCAGTCCAAAGAAAAAAATGTAGTTTTTATGTGATCAACCTATTTGGGATGGTGTCAGCGGGTCAGGGTTCTCCTCCCTGTAGAGATCCCAAGGTCCTTCCCTAATAAACCTTACTAGGCCAGGGTATAAGTGACTTAACCTTGACTGTGACATAGAATATCCAATAATCTATCAATATTTCATCTGTAATCTAATTTGTTATATGTATATTTATAGTTATGAACACTAAAACACAGGGGAGTTACATGTATATATATATGTGATTATATCTAGTTACCAATGTTAGTTTGGAGTTATTCACAATTGTTAAAGTGTTTGAAAGTGTACTTTGAAAGTATTTTTTAAATATTTAAGGAGGTATCACATATGAGCTTCAGGTGGTACTGGTTGATAACTAAAAAAAAGTTTTATTCAAGGTTTATATGATAAATATTCTGATATTATACTTCAAATATAATTTTTTTCGCGATAATTGAAATCTAATTGTCTGCTTTTATATCCTCTGTTTTTTTTTTACATCTACAGGCGAAAGAAAACAGATCTGACTTTTTAAGAAGACAACTTAAAAAAAAGGAACAAGTGAAAAAGCATTGTCGTCAGTATGAATTGGATACACTTAGTTTGAATAAATTGCCTTATAAGACTCTGGCCTCTATAATAGTGGATGATGAACATCATGTATTGTATTGTCAAACACCTAAAGTGGCCTGTACCAATTGGAGACGCATATTCCTGATTCTGACGGGGAAGCTGAACACAACAAACCCACTAGATATCTTCAGTGATGACGCCCATCACAAGTACAAAAATAAATTACGTTATTTACACCAATATTCCAAAGAAGAGATCCAACATAGGATGAAATATTACCTCAAATTTATGATAACCAGAGAGCCTTTAGAGAGAGTTGTATCTGCTTACAGAAACAAGTTCTGTACAGAATTCAATGCTCGCTTTCATAAGCAGTTTGGAAGAAAAATTGTAAAACGCTATCGCCCAAATGCTAGTGAGCGTTCAAAGGCACGAGGTGACGATGTGACTTTCCCAGAGTTTGTCTCTTATCTTCTCGACCCCAAAACTGTGATGGAGAACGCTCTGAATGAGCACTGGATACAGCAACATAAACTCTGTTTTCCATGTACAATAGATTATGACTTTATTGGTCAGTATGAATATCTGAATTCAGATGCTGATAACATTCTTCATTATATGAATACTAAAATGAACATAAGTTTTCCATCCAGGTCAGATACCTACTCCTATTCCAAAACATCTGATTATGTTTTCTCCTATTTTAAACAAATCCCCAAGGATAAGCTTAAGGACTTGTATAACATGTACTATTTAGATTATGCCATTTTTGGCTACCCATCTCCACAGGTATTTAAAAAGTTAAAAGTTGATATTGATCATACCTAATCACAGGACCAAGTTGTATTTACTTGCATTTAAAAACTGGAAAAAAAACATTGACAAGTAACATAAAAACTGCATAAATCAAAATCTATTTTTTATTGTCATAGACTGATCCAGAGACATTTTGATACCTGTATACAGGTATGGGCGCCCAAACTCACAAGCAAAAAATCCGCCCAAATTCTTAAAACCAACAGATTTTAATGTCAAAATAGCATTTAATGTTGAATTTTGGGCCAGAGATGATGTTTTTGTCTTATTGTTGGAACATTTTTAACCGAAATGGTATGCCCAAATTTTTCCTGGATCAGTCCCTGATTGTATGTTTTTGTATGATATTACCAGAGATTCTTGTTGTCTACTGACATGTAGCTTTCAGTCAAAACCAATAGTGCCAATCTATATATTTAACAGATTTTAAGTCTTATTGCAATTACATTTATGATAGATCTTTAAAATGCATTTAACATTTTACGGTTTTCACTTTTAGCTGTAACTTCAGTTAAGTTTTTTTCCCCATCATTCATATTCCTGTCAAACCATTTGTGTGTTTATTTTCGCATTCGGTAACCTGAAGTCATTTTAATGTTAATTATTGTTATTCCAAACACATTTACTTCTAGACTTGCTGAGCATAGTATTGTTATATCTTTACCTTGTCTTTTTTATGGACAGCACATCCTTCCGTTATTTACACTTTTAAATTTTATACCTTAGCAACTACCAAAATAGTATAACAGTGGCGGATTTAGGGGGGGGCGCAGGGGGCGCGCGCCCCCCCTATCAGCCGACCAAAAAAAAAAAACGAAAAAAAAAAAGAAGGAAAAGAGAGAAGGAAAAGAGAGAAGGAAAAGAGAGTAGGAAAACGAAAATATCTTGCATTACAATGCTATGAAGAAGGAAGCTTTATATGGAGCTACGATCACATTTAAATTGTTCGTACCATTGCCTCATTGTCATTGGTACGGGCCGTGCCTATGTGTGTTGAATATTTAAAACACCAGGTTCTTGGAGAAGTGGTAAGGAAGTGGTGAGGGGGGGGGGGGGGGCGCAAAGCCACTTGAAGCAAAGCGATGTGGACTGGTAGCGTTTTTACTCACAATTAGACCAGATATGCTAAAAATATAATTTCTCGGGTTTCATCAATAGAAAAATCGCTAAATTTCCGCGGCTACGCCGCAAATCGTAATTATTTACTCTTACGAAAGTCTATTGTAACTGGGGGAGACGAGAGTCAAAACAATATATAAGCGTTGCAAATGGCGGGGACATTGGGCCCAAGGATAATCGGCCTCACACCAAACAATGCGTGATGAGGATTTAACTGAAATGTTCGGTTTCGTGCATGCACTGGTATAGCACTGTTGCACCCGATTGAATGGACTTGCTCATCTGTATGTAAATACAGATTTGCCGCTGAATTATTCCAGAGTTATGGATGAATTTTCGCGCAAAAGCTGTCGTTTTAAAGCTATACAGAACTCTGAAACTGCCATTAGGCCCTAATTTTGACATTGTTTTGAAATTGTTACTAAGAGTATTTTTTCCGCAAATAAAGTTAGAAACCGATAATTCATTATCAGGGGCTTGAACAAAAACAATTTTGGAACGTTTATCTTTGGGTTGAAATTAAAATACTTGATTAAAATAAGTGATACTCGAGAGGGAAGAGAGGTATCACGCTTATGATGTAGGCCCATTTGACCTTCCCGTTTATTCAGACGTGGCTCTAAGCTAAAACATCTTTCTGGTGGACATATTTTTTCCGCCATCTCGCATAGAAATTTTTTCACCGGCTATATTTATGAAGATGTACTCTGAAAAATAATGTCTAGTTTTACACGCCGAAATGGCTTAGAACGCATCTCCGGCGATCTAGGATCCCAGAGCTTCCGGGGCCTAAGTGGCCCCTGGACCCGCGCCTTATGGTGCTGTGATAGAAATTTTTTCACCGGCTATATTTATGAAGATGTACTCTGAAAAATAATGTCTAGTTTTACACGCCGAAATGGCTTAGAACGCATCTCCGGCGATCTAGGATCCCAGAGCTTCCGGGGCCTAAGTGGCCCCTGGACCCGCGCCTTATGGTGCTGTGATAGTTGCCCCCCCCCCCCCCCCCCCCCCCCCCCCCCCTTCACAAGACTTATAACTACCTACTGCGGGTGGGACTTGCGCCCCCCCTATCACGAAATCCTGTGTCCGCCCCTGTATAATTATATTATCACACATAAGTTTTGTTATTCTGTTATATACTGCGATGTGAATGTCCCTCATACAATCTGTCATGTTAATTTTACCTTTTCCATGAGTAATTTTACCTTTTCCATGAGTGATTGTTCTCGAAATGTCATTTAATTTAACTCTACTTAATTTTGGTTTCCCCCCTCCAGAAATCTGCCTATTTGTAACAAAAAAATCTGACTACAAAACATTCAGGATTTCTCACTTTGGGTGTTTACTATTGAATTCATCCATATTGGATGGTTTACAAACATATTATACTGTATTTGGAATCATTTTTATTCCCGTATATCTTATTAGCTTTATTTTTCTGAAAGGACTATTAACTACATTTTTATATGGTATTGCTTTTACATGTATATTTACTTTGTGAGCTCTTAAAAGGACATATTGCCTATGTTAGCATTAGCTGTCCATGAAAGCTAGGAAAGTTAACAGTGCTCATCTGGAAACCTCATTTGCCTGTGCTTGGAGCTCAAAATAACCAAAGATATATATATAAACAACAGTCAAATAACTTTATCGAATATCTGTAACACATGTATAGCTTTATCTTTAAGAACACTGCTCAGGTAAAATCTTCTTGTCTAAAATAACCATGGAGACAGGTTTCTAATTCAGTTATAAAGGGGTATATCATGTAGACCTTTATTTCATAAGATGCTGTAATAAACTGAAACCCATTATTTTTCATTAGACAAAAACAAATAAGATTGTTTTTCCATTATATAAGCGCTATTTCTAAATTGGGGGATACATCATCATCTGATGGCTTTCCTCTTATTTTGTTTTGATGATAAATGTCAATACAATATTCTAGTCACCCATGCAACCTTAAAATCCAATTATTGAACTTACTTGTTATTTGGTTAATAATCTCAATAATGTTAGTCCCAATAGGATTATTTGTATCACACACTGTTTTAATATTCATAACTGTTTATGGCAAAGCTATATTTTAGATAATAACCTCTATTTTTTAGGATACTTTCACTTGAAGTTAACTTGGTTAGTTCCCACATCCCACAGGTTATGCTATATTACCAGTATATGTTGGTACCACCGGAATTCTTGTCTAGATTTCAATTTCAGTAACAACTAACAATGGGCATATTTTCTTTGATAATCATATTTTGTTCTTTTTGGGTTTGTTTACAGTTTATGGTTTACTTTATTGATATTAGCATAAATAAAGATTTTGATAGTGCCTTAGGAAAATTTCGTTTTTGCACTGTCTGGTAAAGAGGGATATGTACACCTAGCTCTGCAACTGGACGCGACTGTATCCGACTTATGTCGGTTGCCTCGCGTGGTAAAACGGTAGACACTGTACGCAATTGGTCATGGGGAGATATGTCTTTTGTCTTTCAGAACTTTCTGTCGGAACAAGGTGAAAAAAAAGAAGTTTGACGTCACGTGACTGTAGTTAGCCTATGTTTGTGATTGGCCTACAGATTCAGACTATGTACGACGGTCGCGGCAAGATTGGATAAGCCTAGCGCACACGAGAGGCGCCGGCTGAGCTACAAGGCACGCGTGGCCGGCAGCTCGGCCGGCGCCTCTCGTGTGCGCTAGGCTTTACACAAAGCCCGACGTCAAAGAGAGTAGATTGATCTTTGCTTGAGTGCAGTGTATAGGCCTACCGGTCTACGACGCGACGCAATTCAAGCCGACTGACCCCGGCATGAGTTTGGTGTAGTCTGGATTTCTGACTCCAAAATAACTATTTTTTATACAGACTGTCAGTATAATATAGAATAATTTTGGAGTCAGAAACCCGGACTAGTACAGACGGATCGCGCAGCTCAGTGTATACAGACCTTTAGTTTTTACGTAAAGCCTAGCGCACACGAGAGGCGCCGGCTTAGCTACAAGGCACGCGTGGCCCAGGGAGCAGCTATAGATTTCAGCGCAGACGATGAGCTCTCATCCTGGTCACCCACGTTCACTAAGCTACATAAATGTCACTACCTGTGTTACGTAATATTCCAAGTGGTCACATGATTTAATAGGAACACGCGATTGGACTATCCCTCAGCTCAGCTGGCAGCTCACGTTGTGCGCACACGGTGAGATTCTTGCCACGAGAGGCAGACAATATCAAACATGCTAGATACTTCCCTCACCGCCTCGAGAGGCGAAAATCTCACCAAAATTTACGCGCACACGGGGGGAACAGCTTTGCTCTCAGCCACGCATGGCCAGTAGCTCAGCCAGCGCCTCTCATGTGCGCTAGGCTTTACTGTCATGGTAATTCATATTGTTTACAGATAGCCTACACAATACACCTACGCTCAAGACGAGGATTACTTATGGATAAACAACTTCTTAATTTATTGGGTGACGACGTTTCGATGTAGTTCTTACATCATTATCAAAGTCAATCATTGACGTCAATCATTAACGTCGTCACCCAATAAATCAAGAAGTTGTTTATCCATAAGTAATCCTCGTCTTGATTTGTACTTCCAACTTCTAAATGCCACCAAACGATTTGATACATCTACGCTGTTTTGTGACAAGACGATTTTCCGTGTGTTTTGATTATCATAGATATAAAGATATTTATGTTTTTAAGCGCGGTAAACAACATGTTGCGTAGAGACATGTAGGCCTATAGGCCCTACTGAGCTTTGCGACTGTACCCGGCTGGAGTCTCGGTCAGTCGGCTAAAGTTGCGTCGCGTCATAGAATGGTATACATTTCACGCAACGGAAATAATTTGGAGACAAGAGGCTTGGATCTTTCTAACGGAACTAGATTAAAAAAAAGGAGTTTGGCGTTACATGACAGTGGTGAAGTTTCTGATTGGCCTCCAGACAGATTAAGACTCGACGATCGTCGCAAGGGTGGATATAGCCTACTGTCTGACTGAGACTCGACTCTACCCGATTCTTGAACAAAATATCTAGCACGCCCGGGGGCCTCGGTGGTCCAGTGGGGTAGATCGAGTGATCGTCACTCAGTCCCACACAGACCTTCCATCTATGCGACGCAGGTTCGAATCCCACTGAATCCAAATAAAAATTTTAAATTTTCTAGAGTATGTGGAAGAGTTGCCAGGTAGGCCTACTCGCAAAAGGTCAGGGGTTTCCGCCTGGCAATGAGCCCAGTTTCCTCTTCCACTAAACCTGGCAACGCGGTTATTATAAGTGAAATAATCTTGAGTGCGGCGTAAAACATCAATCAATCTAGCACGTCCAGATCACTCCCGACCCAATGTTTTGCACTGACTGTAAAACATTAAATTTAACAATTGTTCATTTTCCTACCGAACTCCATTATGAACCCACGGACATATATACGAAGGGCGAAGCTGTAAGCAAAAATGCCACAAAATGGCCCAGACCAAACTTCAAAGAACCCATTGATTGCCTATTTGATACTGTGAAGAAGTTATCCCTCAAAGTGACCCCAAGAATGAGACTGAAACAAACTCGGAGACCATCACTTCAAACACACCTATATGCAGACCTTCATATTTTCATTGTAGTCCGGGTTTCTGACTCCAAAATTACTATTTTTTTATTCTGAAAATCGTATTTCCAAAATACGACCGTCAGTATTAAAAAAGGTAATTTTGGAGTCAGAAACCCGGACTAATTTCCATTGATACTCTTAATTCTAATTGATTACTTTCTAAAACCTATAGCGAATCAGCATCATGGCTTTATCAAAAATACGGTTGATTTATTGGTCAAATTGTTTGAGAAATCCATCCCACAAGATGTGGAGGCTATGTATACAAACATTGACAGATTTGGGTCTTAAATCCATAAAATCAGCATTCCAAAAATATCCTGACCACCGTCGTCCGGACAAAAACATTTTAGAATTGTTGGAGCTTAAAAGGTAATGATTTTCAATGCAATTGGGAGATCTTTCAGCAAATTAAAGGATGTGCTATGGGAAAACGTTTTAGTCCTAACTTTGCCTTTATATTTTTATGGCTGAGTGGGAGAGTGATATTCTTCGCAAATGTCATAAAAAAACATTTCATTTACCTTCTGTATCTGGATGACATTTGGCAGCATACGTTGGAAGACCTTCAATTTTTTTTATTGATACTCTTTTTTCTCCCCAGCATTAAACTACAGCCTACCATTGATCACGCTTCTTTGGATTTGGATGTAACTTTTTACAACGGTGATACGTATACTGCTACTGGGTATCTAGATTACGCATCAGCTGCTTTTATGCTGGGCCATACCATCCTTCCCACACTTTCAAGGGAGGCAAGTGTCAGGTTTTTAGATTCTATCGAAGCTGTAGTTCTTTAGATTGTTTAACTAAAGCAACGTAAGCACTCCGAGGAATGACAAAGACTTCATGTTAATCAACCCATCACCAGAAAAACGTTCCGCGATCCGGCACGCATACATCTAGATTGCACCGCGCCTTTAGGCATTTCATTGATGTACCTGAGAAAAATGTTGGACGGTAATGGTACACTCGTGAAGGAGAAGCGAGCGTGTCGGGGGCTGGAGGGGAGAAGTGATGTGTCAGATTTGATCCTTTAGAGTAACCTAATAGAATGCCCCCTAGGGAGAAGAGCCCTAAAAAGAACAGAACAAGCCCGATTAAAAAAATATATAGAACTACATGCAGTTTCTATAGAATCTAAAAATCTGAGACTTAATGACTCCCTTGAAAGTATGGAGAGAATGGTAGGACCCAGCATGTAGTAGCTGATGCGTGTCAGTAGGTTTGAAAAATACTATCTAGATACCCAGTAGTATGACCCTTGTAAATAGTTACATCCAAAAAATCCATAGAAGTGTGATCAAAAGCAGGCTGCAGTACAATGCCGGGGTCGCGAGAACCAAGAGTATCAATGAAAACATGAAGGTCTTCCAACGTATACCGTATGCTGCCAAATGATAAAAATGTCATCCAGATACCGAAGATAAATGAAAGGTTGTTTGAGGCATTTGTGAAGAATATCAGTCTCCCACTCAGCCATAAAAATAGGGACAAAGTTATGACTAAAACGTTTCCCCATAGCACGTCCTTTCATTTGCTGAAAGATCTCCCCATTGAATTCAAAATTATTACCTTTTAAGCTAAGTTCCAACAATTCTAAAATGTCTTTGTCCGGACGACGGTGGGGGATATCTTTGGAATGCTGACTTTATGGACCCAAAACCCAAATCTATGTCAATGTTTGTATACATAGACTCCACATCTAGAGTAACCAAAATCACATCCTGTGGGATGGATTTCTCAGACAATATGGCCAACAAATCATCCGTATTTTTGATAAAGCTAGGATGCCGATTCGCTATAGGTTTAAGATAGTAATCAATTAGCTCTGATACTCTATAACTTTCACTACCACAATCTGAGATAATAGGACGCCCAGGGGGCATTGTAGGCTTGGGCCATTTTTCAATGGGTTTGTGAATTTTCGGAAGAATATAGAAGACCCTGTTTTTAGAGTTATGATCAGATTCCAAATAGCGATACTGTTGTTCATTAAAAAAGCCTTTATCTTGAAGAGAAACAAGAATGCTATTGAACTTTCTAACATTTTCAGGCCAAATTTCCTTGTCAAAGTTTTTTGTAATGAAGAGGGTTGCTTAAGCTGCCGTTCTACCTCAATATAATCCTGTCTAGACATAATAACTGTTACCGAACCTTTATCAGCAGGTTTAATGACTATGTTTTGATTTCTCCTTAGCTTACTTAAAGGGGCATGAGCTACAAAAATGTTGATATTTTGACTTAAAAACAGAACGTTGAAATTATTGGCTATTTTTCTTAAGACATATAATTCAGAAGCTTTGTATTGCTTCTAGTCTAAAAAATGTGCGATAAAGTATTGTTTTGAACTAACTTTGCCTTAGAATGAATGAATGGTCGTCCCGGTTATTTAAATTTTGTTTACTTGTCGAACACGTTTTCCGTTCGTACAGGCCACATACTGTATGGCTTTTCCTCATTCCAACGCCAATCATTTAGTTTTTCTATGGCCTTCAAAGCCTCTTACTGTCGTCACGATCAGAAATTTTGAAAAAAAGGTGAATTTTGGCAGCTCATGCCACGTTAAGGCAAGACATTCTGAATGAGTAAGGTTATGTTGGTTTCCAAGATTAGCCAAAAACACCAAACTTCCTTGAGGCGTATAGCCGCTTTTAGATGTAAACGGCTTGCATACCCCACAAGAATCTCGGTAGATATCAGCCAGACCAATAATTCTGGAGTAGTCCATAACATGCACTAATTCACTAATAGAAAAGTCCCTATCAGATAATGATTTGGGGCAAGGCTATCAGCAGTGAGTTCCCCGTCACTAAGATTAACAATATTACTTCCTAAGCCGAAAGTAGGGTGGCACATGCCCTGTCCCAAATTTACCTCAAATCTAGTGTCTGAAGCCAGTTGGTATACAAGCAATTTGCTGTATCTTCGATCCAGTGAATTGTGTCCGTGGATACTATAAATTTTGAATTGGAGATTTTTGGTATGACCATAACTCTCTTTATCTTGGAAGCATTAGAGCTATATAAGCTCAGGTTCGAAACTTCACTGGCCGACAACTCTGCGGATGACTGGATCTCTACAAAGCAGATGAGCGAGCCGGAAAAAGTCCTCACAACCGCTGTCATCATGTTGCGCATTTGATTTAACGAAATGTCCGGCTCAGTGAGTAGTTGTCTTGTTATTTATACCAACATTCAAGATAACTTTCTCAGGTTTGGGACCTTGATACTTTTGAATTAGCGTCCGAAAGCAATTGAAATTGGCACCAGGAAAACACTCCAATTGCATATCAGGGTGGGGGTCAAGGCCAACTCTAGATAGATCAGAATCCCCAAGCAAAAGTACTCTCCCAGTCACATTAGGAAGGTGCCACTCAGAGGAAGTGTGCCGAAATTTCCAAAACTTAGAATTAGCTAATTTATTCCGAGGGTTGCGCTGACCCCTCGGAGATGATCTCACTTCATCTGAATATCTCACAGGAGAATGGACTGACAAAACTGGGGATGGGGGAGGAGGAGAGTGACTAGATGTACTGGGTCTAGTAGAAGGGATCCTAGTAGAAACCAGGGGAGAGGGTGGACGAAAGGGGACAGAGGTACTAGATCTAGGGTAGGGGGGCCGAGGGGATGAAAAAGAGGGGGCAGAGGTACTAGGTTCAGAGGAGGGAGTACCAGTAGGGAAAGGCGAAGGAGAAACAGAAGGTAGAGTTACAGGCCTAGGAATCCTTGACTGCACAGTAGGGGGTGAGATCACAGATGTCGATGGACTGACAGACGGATGGGGTTGGGGAGACGATGGTGGACTAAACCGAGTAGTGGCAGCAGAAGTGCAGATTTAGTGATGAAAAGAAAAGAATAAAAATTCGGAATGGTCGAAAGTTGTAATTTACCTTTATAATTCTGTTTGCCCCATTTTAAAGCATTATTGAAAGCACTGTCAAAGTTTAGACCAGTGGATGACCTGGCTGAAGTACCCTGTGCTTTTAATCTATTGAAACAAGCCGCACAATGAGAAACCATGGAGCATTTTGAAATCATGCCCATTGAAAAAATCTTTTTTCTCACTTTTGCTGCAGATACCTAGCACAAACGTTTCGAAATGGCTCGACCTCTGACCCAAAGGCCTGTCATTGCTTATGAAACAAGTTTTTGAAAGATATACTGATCAGGGTTTAACTCCCCTGTCTGTCTTCTACTTAGGTTTTTCTGGGGGTGAACCAAAATTGTCATTTTCTTTTCCCACGATCCTTTGGGGTTCAATCTCAGTCTATACCGAAATTCTTGCCATAGCTGAAGATACGTAAGCATTGTCAATGTATTGCAAAGTGTTCCAGATTTTATTGACTAAAGCCAAACTTCAGTATGTCGTCAACCGAATGAAATATCATGCGTTTTAGTTTATTACAACGACTTATGACTCAGTATAAAGGTCTTATTAATATACCCCTTTTAACACAATTTTATTTTAGATTTTCCCTGTGCCAGTGTGTTAAGTGTACATAAATATATATTGTCTGTACAATATATTGTATTGTCTGTCAGATTTAATCTACCTCTTCCCTTAAGTTTTGGGTTAAACCTCATTTTGCAAATTCACCCCGATAGGATGGCTGGGATACAGCCTCGTATATGGACGTTTTTGTTACAGCCTCCAAAAATCTACAAGCAACTTTTTTTCCAGCTTCCAGCTGCACACCCATCATTCCAAGCTCCACATCCATCAGTCTATTTTCCACACCCATCATTCCAAGCTCGACTCCCATTAATCACCCATCTGTCCAGATTCTACACCAATCAGTTCAAACTCCATACCCATCGTGCCCAGGTCCACACCATCAATCCAGACCCCACACCCATCCATCCAGACTCCACCCATCAGTCCAAACTCCACACCCATCAGTCCAATCTCCACACCCATCAGTCCAGACTCCACACCCATCCATCCAGACTCCACCCATCAGTCCAAGCTCCATACCCATTAGACCATGCTCCACACCTATCAGTCCAGACTCCACACGCATCAATCCAAACTCCCCACCCATCAGTCCAGACTCCACACCCATCAATCCAGACTCCACACCCATCAGTCCAAACTCCACACCCATCAGTCCAATCTCCACACCCATCAGTCCAGACTCCACACCCATCAGTCCAGACTCCACACCCATCGGTCCAGACCCCACACGCATCAATCCAGACTCCACACCCATCAGTCCAGACTCCACACGCATCAGTCCAGACTCCACACCCATCAACCCAGACTCCACACCCATCAACCCAGACTCCAAATCCATCAGTCCAGACTCCACATCCATAAGTCCAGACTCCACACGCATCAATCCAGACTCCACACCCATCAGTCCAGACTCCACACCCATCAGTCCAGACCCCACACGCATCAATCCAAACTCCACACCCATCAGTCCAGACTCCCCACCCATCAGTCCAGACTCCACACCCATCAGTCCAAACTCCACACCCATCAGTCCAGACTCCACACCCATCAGTCCAAACTCCACACCCATCAGTCCAGACTCCACACCCATCAGTCCATACTCCACACCCATCAGCCCAGACTCTACGCCCATCAATCCAGACTCCACACCCATCAGTCCAGACTCCACACCCATCAGTCCAGACTACACACCCATCAGTCCAAACTCCACACCCATCAGTCCAGACTCCACACCCATCAATCCCGACTTCACACTCATCAATCCAGACTCCACACCCATCAGTCCAAACTCTACACCCATCAATCCAGACTTCACACCCATCAGTCCAGACTTCACACCCATCAATCCAGACTCCACACTCATCAATCCAGACTTCACACCCATCAATCCAGACTTCACACCCATCAATCCAGACTTCACACCCATCAGTCCAGACTTCACACCCATCAATCCAGACTTCACACCCATCAGTCCAGACTTCACACCCATCAATCCAGACTTCACACCCATCAATCCAGACTTCACACTCATCAATCCAGACTTCACACCCATCAATCCAGACTTCACACCCATCAGTCCAGACTTCACACCCATCAATCCAGACTTCACACCCATCAATCCAGACTCCACACTCATCAATCCAGACTCCACACCCATCAGTCCAAACTCTACACCCATCAATCCAGACTTCACACCCATCAGTCCAGACTTCACACCCATCAATCCAGACTCCACACTCATCAATCCAGACTCCACACCCATCAATCCAAACTCCACACCCATCAATCCAGACTCCACACCCATCAATCCAGACTCCACACCCATCAGTCCAAACTCTACACCCATCAATCCAGACTTCACACCCATCAATCCAGACTCCACACCCATCAATCCAGACTCCACACCCATCAATCCAAACTCCACACCCATCAATCCAAACTCCACACCCATCAATCCAGACTCCACACCCATTAATCCAGACTCTACACCACACCCATCTTCCAATCAGTCCAGACTCCACACCCATCAATCCAGAGTCCACACTCATCAATCCAGACTCCACACCCATCAGTCCAAACTCCACACCCATCAGTCCAGACTCCACACCCATCAGTCCAAACTCCACACCCATCAATCCAGACTCCACACCCATTAATCCAGACTCTACACCACACCCATCTTCCAATCAGTCCAGACTCCACACCTAGCAATCAGGATCCCACACATATCAGTCCATACCACCACCCCTACCAAACTATGCTCTACACCCATCGGGTTTAAATCCCACTCAGACAAATAAAACTGAACAATTTCTGAGTGCGGGGTATAGCAAGAAATAAATCTACTAGAGCTATATACCGTATAAGCTCAGATGAATAGTAGGTCTATCAATGTAGTGAAAACAACGCGGTAGTAATGACCTCAATGGTTTGTTACTGCGCGAAAAAGTACAGCAAGATATTCGATTCCAGAAAAAGCTGCATGTCTCCTACTAGAACATCATTTCGAGACAAGCTCAGCTTTAAGGCCCCAATGAATGTAGTTTTAAGTACAATTGAGAAGCTTTATTTGTAATTTATGGAATAAATTTGTGTTTTTTTGAATAGGCCTAGCCTGGATTATCGGTCAACGGGGGATAGTAAGTGACTGATAATGTGTCTGGTCGCCTTTTTAACTGTTTTCGTGATGTGAATTTTGGAGCCGTGTTTAGAAATTTTGGAGACCAAAACTGTTTTTCAAAAAAAAAAAAAAATAAAAAAAAAAATTACGAAAGCAGCCCAATATTTGTGTGGCTTTTTAAAAACTTTTTGTAGGATGACCAACCTGAGTGCATGCATAGTAACATAATGTATAATAGTCGCAATAGCCAATACCATGTGTAAGGCCCTATTTCAGGTTAGAGGATTGTTGCCACCTGAACAAATCGGTTTATGCCGTTTTTAAATAGGCCTATCTTTTGTACATTAGTGATATATTTTTTAGAAAAATACATGTTATGTAAGTAAATAAATTGTAAGATTTAGGTTAACTCTACTTGTTGTGGAAATGAGTCTGACAACCTCGTGTTCAAGGGGGAGACAATCGCGTGTACCTGACAGGACTCACGTTTTGGTTAACCTCGGTCTATTTACATGACGCAATCAGTTTGTCTGCTGGATTTTTTTTGTCTTTGTCACATGATGTAACAGTTGAACATATGCCTGTCTTGTGTCTGAAAAGAGCACTTTGGCTATACGAAAGGAACTAAACAAAATCGCCCGGGAAGTGATGATGGAATCTCGGGACGTTGATGTTGCTGTTGTTGGAGCCGGGCTGTCGGGCTTATCGGCTGCACATCGACTTCTGCAAACAGACACTTCTCTACGTATCCTTGTCCTGGAAGCAAAAGGTTCACCTACATGCTGACGATACCCTTTCTTGTCTATGGTCATACTACACCGTATATTGATATATTCAAAGCAAGCTTATGGCCGAATTTATAGCCATGGCATTTTTGGGGGACTACAATTTATAATTTATACACCTAAATTAGGCAGGTCGGTGACGTCATCAAATGTTGGTTCAAGGTATTCGATCATAAAAGTTAAAAAGCAAATGTGAGTCTCAAAAGTTAAAAATAAAACAAAAAGTGTAGCCTGTATATTTTTTCAGGGCCCTTTCACTGGATCCTGTTTGCTCATTTTCGCTTGAACAGAAAAATAACTACCATTCATAAAAATGCTTGGAAAAGGCCCATATTTAGAGACAAAAGTTGTCTCCCCTGAATTATTAAACATCATTTTTCTAAGTTAATATGATTATACACGTCAAACGGAATTCTAATTACATCTTATAACTATGTGAAGACTAGTTTGGTATAGGTTTTAGAAACAAACTATGGATGATTAAAATTGACCCGACCTGCCTACCTAAATGTGGATAACGGTTTGCCCCATGTGTAAATAACTTAACAATTACACCTAGGCAGGTCGGTGACGTCATCAAATGTTGGTACAAGGTATTACATCATAAAAGTTAAAAAGCCAATGTGAGTCTCAAAAGTTAAAAATAAAACAAAAAGTGTAGTCTATAATTTTTCAGGGCCCTTTCACTGCACTCTGTTTGCTCTTTTTCGCTTGAACAGAAAAATAACTACCATTCATAAAATTAAAAATGCTTGGAAAAGGCCTAGTTCAATTTACCGAACTTATGGTGATATTACATATACCAACGTTCGGTATACGAATTAGAAATACAAGGTGGAAATGATGCTTAAATTGCAAGCCATGAAAATATTTTTGTAATTCCTCGGTAGGGACGATTCCTACCTCAGACTTCTTTAAAACTCATAAAAGATTATTCTTGTCCGCTTTTATTACATGTAGCTATTCCAAAGGGCGTACACCTGGTCTTAAACAACAACAAACTGTCATTTCTTGGAGACTTTGCCGCCATTTTGCGCGACGTTCGAACTGGGTCAAACGGTGCATGTCAAATAAATAAAATAAATAAAAATAAATAAAAGAGGAAAGAATAATCTTTTATGAGTTCTAAAGAAGTCTGGGGTAGGAATTGTCCATACAGAGCAGTTACAATATTATTTTCATGGCTTGTAATTTCCGACAAAAGTTTGTCGGAGTTTTCCGAGCAGCATTTCATAATTCACAGACTGAACGTTGGTATATGTAATATCACCATAAGTTCGGTAAATTGAACTAGGAAAAGGCCCATATTTAGAGACAAAAGTTGTCTCCCCTGATTTATTAAATATAATTTTTCTAAATAAATATGATTAAAGGCCTACATGTCAAATGGAATTCTAATTACATCTTAGAACTAGTATGTGAAGAATAGTTTGGTATAGGTTTTAGAAACCAACTATGGATGATTAAAATTGACCCGACCTGCCTACGAGTCACATGGAAATTGATTTACACCCATGTGGAGATTGATTTTACACCCACATGGAAATATGTGGAGATTGCACTTGGAAATTGATTCACCCCCACATGGACGGAGATTGATTTACACTGATGCGGAGATTGTAATGATAAATACCCTCATTATGGAAATTGATTTACACCCACAGGGAAATTGATTTAGTTCACCTATGTGGGGATTGATTTACATCCATGTCTTATTTAATTTATATCCATGTTTGCATGATTTTGTACCCATGGAAAAATTATTTTGCACCCATTTTAAAATTGTTTGGGTGTTAAATAATTTCCACCCGAGTAGAAAATAGTTTACACATGCTGAAACATGGATGTGAATTTCTTTAACATACAAGAGTATAAAATAAGTAACACATCTGGGTGCATATAAATTTTCACATCCATGGGTGACTGCTCTCGGAAGCTGATATTAAATACCACCATGTGCAAATTGATGAAATTGTTCTATGTGTTTTGGTTTCATATTTATAATACTTTTATTGCTCCTTTCAGATAGAATAGGAGGTCGAACATTGACCGCTCAACTTAAGTCTGCTGATGGTTTGGTTGATTTCTGGGATTTGGGTGGTGAATGGGTTGGAAGGTCAGTATACATACAGCCATATCATTAAGTGTCATCCACTGACTGTCCCAAAGTATTCATGTGACTCTGTTTGTTGGATAAGTAATGTTTCAGTAAACCTCAATATGTTTTGGTTGGTCCAATGTTAAACAATGAACTAGGGTACTTTATTTTTGTTTTACAGACCCCAGCCACAGCTTCAAGACCTTTTAAAGTTGTTCCAACTGGACACATTTAACCCAGTCATCCCACAAGGAGTTCCGGAATCCCTATCTTTGTCAATATGGGCCAAGCTAGATCTCTATTTCTTCACCAGGAAGGTAGGATGTTTTCATGTCCTGACAAAATTCTCTGAAAGGATTCAGTCAGTTTCCGTCAAGGAAAAGTTACCCTTTTTGTGTGATCTCTGCTGAAAAATGGAAACAATTTCGCAACATTTTGCATTTAGATTCACACAGTAGCAATGTGGTACAGAAAACTAACCATTTAGTCTGTCATTAGATCAAAGTAACGACAGGCTAAATGTTAATACCTTTGACTTAGTTGACAAATGTAGGCCTACTATTTCTTTATGGTCGTTTGGCCCCTTAATTCTTTTATAAATAATTTTCTACCCACCTACCTTCTTACCAATTTGGCTATTGTTAGTTTTCTAACAGTGTTCTTTGTCTATATTTTCAGTTGTTCTATTTGAAGCGTAAGTTTCACACATGTGATATTAACAATTCTGTTGAGGCTGTTGCTTATGATGGAATGACATTGGAACATTACAGAGATAAATCATTATGGACCAAAGGTACATCTTCATTTTTATTATCATCATTCCATGTATGATAATACGATTTAGGCTTGTGAATCCTTATTTATCAAATCTTATACATCTACATGTATCGCTTTGAAGCAAGGTTTTAGATGCAAATTACCACTTTTTCACTGGCAAACAATACGCAGCACTGAGAAAATGCACCAAATAAACAGTACTATATTTTCTACATTTTTAGCACTTGATTATTCTGGCAAAGGCCATTGGCAGGGGTCAAAATAAGTCATTTTTCTTGAGGGACAAGTATAAATATAAAAGTGCTTGTCTTGGCAACAAGTATATGTAGCTTGTATGCTGTCTGTATGCCTGTATGCTAGTCTTCATCTCTTTCTCCACTAGCGAGTATAGCTGAAAATGACATAACGTCCGATGGGGTATAAAATAGTCAAAATTGGGGGTTCAATTGCTTCAAACAAATGACATTAGCTCAAATCTGTTTTTCACAAGGTTCCAATTTAAAGCATTGCAAAGTTGTGTCAGTTGCAGTCTGTGTAAAACACGTCATCCTCTTGAGAATTTACCGCTGTATGAATTTTTGTAAGTCAGTATAAATCTTTCAGACTGGATATACTGTTACCGGATTTGTCATTTACTTGATAGTTTCTCGAAAATAGGTAGTACTTAAGGTTAGGTAAGTCAGGTATGGCGAAATCGTGATTAACGGCAAGAGAAAACAGCAATACAAAATGCAGATAAAGGGGTTGTCCCCACTAATTCAACCTTGTATGGAGGCAAGTAACTCATCACCTGTGACAAGTAAAATAACATACAGCTTGTCCTCGTGACTTGACTTTCAATCCCTGATTGGTGGTGCAAGTCATAGAGTAGTGTTTATTCATGATGAGAAGATTGTGAGCTGGAGCAATTCAGAAACTTGACGGTATGTATTTTACAACTACAATGATGTATATTTCCACAGGTGCTAAGGATGTGGTAGATGCAGCCTGTAGATGTATGTTTGGTTTGGCTTGTTCCGAAATGACACTTCTATACTTTCTGATGAACATCGGGTCTGCTGGGGGTCTGGATGTTTTTTCAAAACCAATTGAGTATGCAGGGAAAGAAAGCAGAGTGAAGGTAAACACAGCAGGAGATTGCTGCATGATATCATTTGCTTCTGGTGCAATGTGTTGTAGATATTAGAAGAAGCTCAACATGGAGGACGAAAAAGTATTTTGCACAAAAAGTTTAAGGGGTGCAGCCATGTGCTCAACATGTCTTTTAACAAAGCAGTCACTTCAAAGTCAGGCCCCCTTATTTGCAAACAATGCAATGTCATATGCCTTTTCCAGTGATGTCATATGCCTTCAGGTCTATTGCAATCATCCCAATAGAAAAGTCCATTCAGTAATGTCTTTGATGATGATTGAAATTTACAACATTACACGGCTTTTAGCTGGGATATGGAAAAGCTTTTGCACTATAACTAGTGTGCTGAGAAAAGCTCTCCTCGCTATTGTTTGTTTCAGACACCCAGTGAGGGTAATTTACTAAACCCTTTATAGTTGTATATTCAGATTTACTCTGAACTTTGCTGATGTTGAGGTTATGGGAGCTGCCGATGCGGTCAAGACAAACAATAGGGAGCGGGAGTAACGTGACCATTCCACAAATTTCCTGTCACCGGTGTTGTCATTACGCATGTGAGGAGCCTTTATCGTTCGAATATGACGCTCATTTATGACGTTTTAGAACAAAAAACGTCAATCGAACTGATAACGTCATGAAAAAACGTCATCTGTCACCGGATATCGTGAAATTTCTCGGTAGACTCCCAGGCCCTATAGTGAGAAAAGCACTTCTCAGCACACTCGCTTGTAGTATATAAGTGCTTCTTATCCCTCCCATTCCATATCCCAGCTTTAGCCCGGATTATCGGTCTTACGGCGACTGTATTATATGGCTGGTAAAGTGTCTTGTCGCCTTAGCCCGAATCACTAGTGTAAAATAATATTGATATAAGTGTGGAGAAATATAGGCCTATACATGTAGTATTTAATACTCCCCGAATATTTAATATTCGCCCTTGTTCATTGGTCATGACAAAAGATTTCCGAAGATATACAAGTTACGTATTTCTAAGATGCCCCGCCCAGTTTTTAGGTCGGCTAAATGTTTTACTATGGCGGTTACGTCAGGTTGAAAGGCAGTGGACTTAGAAGCAAATAATGACTGCTCAAAGGAAAGCTTACCAAATTACAGCCGCGCAAAGTCTTCTAGGTCTATGCCATCATCGGAATGTAGAGTTAAATACTTTATTCTTTGCTTATTTGTTGTAAAATTTGTGACGCCGATTTTTTCGGCGGGTCTCCTTCAAAAATATAACTTTTTTAATATGGAAGTGATCTGGGCCATGACGAACACGGAGAGAAACAAAAAAAATCGGCAGAGCCCAGATTTCTCGGCTAATCCCAGCTTTTATCATTTACATGTACTTCCAAACACTATAAAATACATACCCTTCTTTTGATCTTGATTCATGTACGAGTCTACATGTATATCGTTTTCACGAGTGTATTTTTTCTCATTTTCTGTTTACAGGGAGGCTTACAACAGCTATCAATGCACCTTTCCCAGGCTATTGGAATGCAGAATATTTTATTGGGTTATCCAGTTACTCATATAGTTCAGGTAATAACAATATTTGTTGTTATCTTATCTTTTATAGTAAATGAGAATAAAAGTTTCAAATGGATTGATTGATTGGTGTTTTAAGCCGCACTCAAGATTATTTCACTTATATGGCAGCATTGCCAGGTTTAGTGCACTGTGGGCGAGAAAACGGTGCCCATTGCCCATAGAAAACCCCCGACCTTTGACGAGGACCTGGTAACTCTTCAACATACAGCCACGGCGTGAAAAATCCACTGAGAAATTTCTCAATTTTTATTTGGTCCGAGTGTGATTCGAAACCGGCACCGCATTGATGGATGGAAGGTCTGTGTGGGACTGAATGCCCATCACTCTAGCCCCCCCCCCCCCCCAATGAATTAAAATTTAATTTTAATATTTGTTTCAGACTGATAGTGATGTTACCTTGGTTACAAGTAAACGATTACAAGTGAGATGTGAGAGAGTCATTATAGCCATTCCACCCCACCATGCAGGTAATAACAGACTCTGTTTAAGATATATATGACCTCCAGGTGCCTCTTGCCACAGACCCTTTATTCAACAACACACAGCTCACCAGTACGCCATATATTCTATTCTAATGTATAAGTTTATAAATACAATCAATTTACCTTGAAAAATGTAATGTTTTAATTTGAAATATACTTTAAAGTGGCATGAGCTGCCAAAATTCACACTTTTTCACCAGGTGTGGTCGTCACGACAGTAAGAGGTTTTGAAGGCCATCGAAAAACATAATGATTGGCGTTGGAATGAGGAAAATCCATACAGTATGCGACCTACATGTATACGAACCGGAATAGTGTTTGAAAAGTAAACAAAATTTATATAACCGGGACGACCATTCATTCATTCTACATGTACACCAAAGTTAGTTCAAAACAATACTTTATAGTACAGTCTCGAGACTAGAAACACTAAAAAGCTTCTGAATTATACGTCTTGAGAAAAATAGCCGATAATATCAACATTTTGGCAGCTCATGCCACTTAAAACTAAATAGGCATATTGTTAGACCTTCCCTTGAGAAACCAGAACCAATCAATTATCTGCCAGTAGAGATGAGACAGGGCGATTCTTCATACAGGATGTTGCAGTTAGCCAATCATACCATAATTACATGACGGCTGACAACAGCTTTCGCTGCCATCAAAGAAATCTAAAATAACTTTTAACATTTTCATTTCACAGCTGTTAGTTTATCCAGCACACAGATAGTAACGGCATAGCTTTATAGTCTTCCGATGCAAGCAAACATTGTGCTAACTTTCACCATTCTGATATCCTATATGCTGATCTGATTTGAAATTATTGTGCAATGTTTGAAACCTACAAAGATTAATTATTGTCTCAGATAATGAGCCTCGGTTTCCCTACCTATATAAATGATGGTCAGGGCTAATGTCTGTCTTCTACATATAGGTTTTTTGGGTGTGGGGGGAGGTGGTTGGAAGGAACAAAATGTTCACTTTCTTTTCTTTTTGTTAAGATGCTTAAGCATGTCAATGTACTGTATTACAATGTCTTCCAGAAAATTCTACTGAATAAGGCCAAGCTCCGGTCAGTCGTCAACCTAATGAAATATCATAAGTTTAGTTTATTACAACAACTTATGATTTGGTATAAAGGTCGAAATGATACACCTCTTTTTTACATAACTAGAAACTTGTCTCCGTGGTTATTTTAGATAAGAAGATTCACCCTGTGTCCGTGTGTTTTAGTGCTCCGTGGTTATTTTAGATAAGAAGATTCACCCGGTGTCCGTGTGTTTTAGTGCTCCGTGGTTATTTTAGATAAGAAGATTCACCCGGTGTCCGTGTGTTTTAGTGCTCCGTGGTTATTTTAGATAAGAAGATTCACCCTGTGTCCGTGTGTTTTAGTGCTCCGTGGTTATTTTAGATAAGAAGATTCACCCTGTGTCCGTGTGTTTTAGTGCTCCGTGGTTATTTTAGATAAGAAGATTCACCCTGTGTCCGTGTGTTTTAGTGCTCTGTGGTTATTTTAGATAAGAAGATTCACCCTGTGTCCGTGTGTTTTAGTGCTCCGTGGTTATTTTAGATAAGAAGATTCACCCGGTGTCCGTGTGTTTTAGTGTTCTGAAATATATAAATGAGTTAATTAATCAATAAGATTTCCCCTGTGCCTGCATGTGAGCCATGTTTGCTGATGAAGGAACCATCAGCTGCCAATGTTGATATTTTGACTTTTAAACAGAATGTTGAAATTATTGGCTTTCTTTCTCAATACGTATAATTCAGAAGCTTTTTAGTACTTCTAGTGTCGAGAATGTACGATAAAGTATTGTTTTGAACTAACTTTGGCTTAGAATGGATGAATGATCGTCTCGGTTATTTGAATTTTGTTTAATTTTTGAAGCTCTATTTCGGTCGGTACAGGCCACATACAGCATAGATTTTCCTCATTCCAACGCCAATCATTTAGTTTTTCGATTGCCTTCAAAGTCTCTTATTGTAATGACGATCAGAAATTATAAATAAGTATGAATTTATTGCAGCTAATGCCACTGTAAAGGTTTTATGAATTTATAACCTTTGGCAATATTGTCTAATTTGTGTTAAGTTTCTTGTTGAACATTTACTTTTATTGTATTTCTGGCACAGAACACCTGCCATAGGCAGTTCTCATTCCGTAGATTTCTTATTGTATTTCCAGCGGCACTAAACTTCACTCCTGCTCTGCCATCAAACAAGTTAAATTTGTTAAGGAGTATACCTCTGGCCTATATTGTCAAATTCATCTTTTCATACAATCAGGTGAGTTAACTATCACTTATATCCCATCATTGTCATGTACTAAAAAAAACCCCAAAAAAACAAATCAACAAAATGACATTTTATCAGAGAAAAAAGTAAATCTATTTAAATCTATGTATTCTGTATTACACTAAATATATTTATAATCACTAAAACACACGGGCACAGGGAAAATCTTCTTGTCTAAAATAACCATGGAGACAAGTTTCTAATTGTATTACACTAAATATAACATGTCTATGTACAATTCTGTCCTCTTTTTTCCCCTCATAAATTTGTAATCTCTTGTTTTTTTACAAACTCAGCCTAGTGGTTCATTGGGTTACAGCTATAATAGCTTAAGCCACTTGCCCTTTATCCATATCCTGTAATCTGAAATCACATTCAGTCTCAAAAGAAAATAGGGAAAAATCATTCACATCATCATGCCTGTTAAGGTTTCCAGATACCAGTGGGAAATTGGATTCTCCTCTGGGGACTGAGCCATTTTATTCTCTTCTGGTAAAAATAGCATTGCCACCATATATGTGAAATGAGAATATAGTATAAAGCATTAACCAAGGCACAGGACATGTTCTATTTCCATTAGTAGAACTCTTCTAAGTGGAGGTGCATTTGGTGGTACGAGTGAGACAGCCTCCTTCTCGTTATAATGCAAAGCAATACAAACAATGAAAGAAATATATTTATAGATAATTTCAATAGGTTTTAATGAATTATTTATATCTTTACATTTTCGTTTTTACTATCTGAGGTAAAATCCAAAGAAATATTTTGATCTTATAGCCCGTCCCAGAAATCTCGCGAGAGTGGAGAAATGCTTCCTCATTTTAATGGAGAGCACAGCAAGGGGAGTAAGTTTTCCTTGATGGAAATTTACATGTTACATTTGTATTCTCTCTTACAACAGGCTTTCTGGCTTGGTGACAAACAGGGCATTGATAAAAACAAGTTTGGATTTCAAACTGTTTTATGTGATGGGGATAAAGGTCCTGTAGGTATTGTGTATGATGGGACGTCTGCCAGGGGTAATCCAGCTTTAATAGGCTTCCTCACAACACCACATATTGGAGATCAGGAGTTTAATGTAAGTTTATAATATGTCTGTCCTAGCTTTAAGAAATGAGACGCCCTTGTGAGCTGTGTGTTGCTGAATAAAGGGTCTATGGCCGAAAAAGGGAAAAGCCTTCAAATAATAGTGATACCTTAAGTGTCAATGAGAAAACAAGCCATTCCAACCTTCAGTCATTTTTAGACTCTTCTTAGAATATTATTAGTTATTGGTATTTTACCCTAGGTGTATGAATTGTTATGACCCTTCTGATAATCATACACCTTGGGCCGGAGGCGAAGGGTGTATGAAGAACAGAAGGGTCATAAAAGATTCATACACCCAGGGTAAAATATCAAGGACGAATTTATTATCCTGAAACCCCTAGCAGACGGAGAGTTGTTGCAGATTGACCAGATTCATATTTTAACCGCCAGCAGCCTGTACTGGATGGTAGGGGCCTACTGTTATTTGTGTTAATTTAATCGACTCCATCGTGTCTGCAAATTTCAGCTTGTCTTATTGTTTGTTTTATTGCGCAGATTCTATCTGTAACAACTATATTTTAGCTAAAGCTAATATCTCGATATTTCACACATACATAGGGTCAAAATGTACGAACCTCTGTCAAACGGATCGAGCAGACGACATACAGAGTTACGCCCCCTGTATACTTAGCAACGTACGATGTACGAAGAATTTTGTGTTTCGTTTTTCCATTTGTAGATTTGAACTAGAGTCAAATTAGATAGAAATTAAAACTGTGCACAATTTATGAAGCTTAGGTGACTGTAATAAGTTATCATAAGACCTGTTTTGGGTTTGTCGAAACGAGTAAAGATTTGAAGTGGTGGCGGCCATGTTTTTTCGTCAGGCGGGTCATAACAAAATCAGGCCGGGTGTATGGGTTTATACGACCCAGGTAATCGACCAATCAAAAATCAGCATTTGCCAGCTAGCTTGGTTGAAGGATAACAATTGATCTGATCTGAAATAATCTGAAGAAATCATATATGGGTGAAATTAATGCGAACTACGAAAACTCGATGAAGTCATAATTCCGGAATGTTATGAAATGGTATAAAACTGATGTCATTGAAAAGTGCCATTGTGCTTCGTCAGTTATCAAATGACTTCATAATTTAAAAATCTTCTGACGCGATGGAACAGCTGTATAAGTCTGAGCGTTAAACTACAAGCTACAATGGGTACACGTTCATAGACCTACAGTTTTGCTGTTAATTCTTGTATAAAAAATAATCCAAATCAGTTGGATATTGTTCTTTAAAATAAAATAGGATATATTTATCAGTAGGGTTCACTAAAACTGTCATCAATGAGATGATTCTTTTCATAAAACTAGATTTTGTTAACTGATATTGATTAAGCCTTTCATTTTCCCTATATAGACAAAATATAGAATTATTCATTTACTAGAACGTTACGCATTTTGATATAAAGGTAATATGTTATGTGATGCAGTGCAGTTTTCTAAGTTTAGTTATGAAGTGACTGGCACTGGTGTTTATCTTTGTGTATGACAGGAATCTCAAGGTCAGGATACCATATTACCCCTGTTACAAGAAGTCCTTGGTGATAAAGTCTGGAATTATTCTGACTGTGGATTTAAAGACTGGAGGAAAGAACCCTATAATGGTGGCTGTTTTCTCAAATCTATCATGCCTGGTACTACCAGATATTTTAATTCCCTCCTCAGGGATCCCTTGGGAAGGTATGTCACTCTTAGTACAAGTTACAATCCCTGTTTCTCAAATTATCTATGCTTGGTGAATCTGGTCAGTCTAATGTTGATGTCATGTGTTAAGTTTCTAGGACAGTTAGGTCTTACATATGACATCCCAGTCGGTCCAAAGAAAAGAATCCAAAAATGTATTGATAACATTGTTTTTTTACCCATTCGCGACCTCCCCCTCCCCCACATGTAATCAAACAAACAATACAGCACACAAAGACATGAAATTAACATTGGCTATCAAGAACAAAGGTCAATCAAACAACTAGAGAGGGGTTTTTAGGACTTAAAGCAGTTCTTGGAGAAAGGAGTTATTTTGATTGCATTTCAGTCGTAATGAAATAGCAATTTGGAGAAAACATTGAAAGTTAATAAAAATGGTGAACCAGCAATATGATAGCTACATTGTATATAAGAAACATCTGGCATACAATAGGCAAGATTTTTTCAGTTGATGAGCATTACCCTTAACTCTAAGTCTCTAAGCAACCATATATTATATCATTTAACAAAAGAGACAAGTCAGTTTCAAAGACCAAAATATTTCCCTTGATTTAAGAATCAGGTTGTGTTCTATCAAATCAAAGTTGTCACAAACAGAACACTCAGGTGATGACTTTATTTTAAGTTTGAATAGATAACTATTGATGGGTTAATTTGAGTAGGATTTTAAATTATTAAATTCTGACTTTGCTTGGCGAATGAGGTTTTCTGAATTTAGTTCTAGGGTTTTCTTCAAAGCAAGATCCTTTTATAAAGTATTTGCATTTTACATTTGGGTGATTTATTAGAGAGTCATGGATGATAGGCATAACAAATTTTCTAGCGTTGGTGGTATAATACAAACCTTCAAATTTGCGCATCTTTTATCAAGAGATTTGTCTATAACAGAATACAGCTTATATATATATCATCTAAAGAATTGTACTGTACATAATTCTCTCACAGAGAGTATCATGTTGGTACCAGGTTCTATGACATCTCCGAGGTATATACCCACACAGCACAGCGATCTGGGTCCCAGATGGTACCCATATGGGAAACAATATGGGACCAATATGGGCAACCCACATGGGACCCGTACCTTTTTGCACCCAAGATCTATAAGGGTACCATATGGGAAAATGGACATGGGGCCCACATCTACCCATATGGGACCCATATTAGAATGGTGCGCACCCATATGGGACCCATATTAGATATACGTGGTACCCATATTGATTATATATGGGCTGTATCCGGGTAGTAGGCAAAATAACCCTCATCCTTGTCTCAACCCTCGCCCCCCACCCACCCCTTGGACTAGCAGTGAGTTATAAAATAACCAGAAACATTTTGGTCAATTTCACAAATTTCTCTATCAGTATAGTATGAGAGAGAGTCACCATAATCTGGTGAGGCTCTAAAGCCAATCATCATAATGTGGCTGTGCCAACCACATATAATGAAGAAGGTTTAAACTAACCACCATTAGCAAGACATGGAGATCTCAACACACCACCCCATCACCACTATGTGGTGATAATCAAGGTACCTATATGATGGAGATGTGCCAGTCACCACCATAATGAACAATAAAATGTGGACCTACAAATACCCCATTAAATAAGAATAAAAAAACAACTTCAAATTTAATTTCAATGATTTTATTACCAAATAAATTAAATTTTAGAATTTAAGAGTCCACTATTTGATAAAGTTTTAAGATATTGAAATATTGCTCTGCACTTTCAAATCTTATTTACAGTTCAATTATAAATGATTACTGTAGCTTGTAAGTAACGGCTAGAAAAACCCAGATTTGGAAAAGTAAAACTGGAGAGGAATTAAAAATCCTTCCCATTTAATTAATGCTGATAAACAGAACTGGCCCTTGCGCCCCAGGATTCATTATATGCCCATGTATATCATATGGCTGGAGTACTATCAGAACAATCCCACATTGTAGTCGTAAGTCCCTGTCTATGGCTGGACTCCCATCGGAACAATACCACACTGTAGACAAAAGTCCGTGTCTATGGCTGGACTCCTATCAGAACAATCCGGCACTGTAGACAAAAGTCTCAGTGTCATTCTATGGCTGGACTCCTATCAGAACAATACCACACTGTAGGCAAAAGTCCCTGTCTATGGCTGGACTCCTATCAGAACAATCCCACACTGTAGGCAAAAGTCCCTGTCTATGGCTGGACTCCTATCAGAACAATACAACACTGTAGACAAAAGTCCGTGTCTATGGCTGGACTCCTATCAGAACAATCCCACACTGTAGGCAAAAGTCCCTGTCTATGGCTGGACTCCTATCAGAACAATACCACACTGTAGACAAAAGTCCGTGTCTATGGCTGGACCCCTATCAGAACAATCCCACACTGTAGACAAAAGTCTCAGTGTCATTCTATGGCTGGACTCCTATCAGAACAATCCCACACTGTAGGCAAAAGTCTCAGTGTCATTCTATGGCTGGACTCCTATCAGAACAATCCCACATTGTAGACAAAAGTCTCAGTGTCATTCTATGGCTGGACTCCTATCAGAACAATCTCACATTGTACACTAAGTCCATGTCTACGGCTGGGACCTATTAGAACAATCCTACATTGTACACAAAAGCCACTTGGTACACAAAGATCCAACTGAAATTAAAAAAATAATAAAGGTATATCAATCATCTTATAGTGATTATCTTACTATATTTAATTGATGTTTTTATGTTGATAAGCTGAGCAATACTTAAACAGTGCTCAATGACTATTGATTAGACCAAAACTTTAAAAGTAGATAGAGTTCTATAATTATTGTTCTTAAAAGGAAACCGAACTAGTTTTTGTCAAGTAAGCTGTTTCGTACCATAAATGATAGTATATCAGCCAGTATTTGAACCATACAAGGTGTACGAACCCTGGTATGAATGTGTCAGGAAACCAGTTGCCAAATGTGATTTGCCAGGATGTCACCAACTATTTTCAAAATCTGAATGCCAGTTGGAAAATAACATTACATTATAGGGAACTCTAAAAATAATTACTTACTGTAATTCTAATTCACTCATTGACTATGTCAGTAGACACCCCTAGACTGTGTTTCGAACGTAACAGAATTGCAGATGGAGTATTGTAACAATTCCCATAAGACGAAAAGAAAAGAAAATACTAATATGTGATGTTCGCTTATTGCCAATATAACAGAGCTATGATTATTAAATAAAATACTGATCATACATGTATTTCACAACTAATATAGCAATAGGGTCGCCCCATTCATGGTATAAGACTTACGAAAAACCTTCTGGGTTCGAGTTAATTTCTATTTAGCCTGGCGCAGTCCAAGTTAAACATTTATTATAAGTTCATAACCCATGAAGTCAACTACATGTATGATGAATATTTTCATTTCAGAGTTGAATTACCTTCTATTAACAGTCTTTCCGACCAGATCGTTCAATTTTACTAGGGTTTGTTCCATTGATTTGTCTTGTTCAATCGCACAACAGTTTTCCTAGCACATACAATGTACATCTACATGTAGAAGATGGGACATGCACTCAAACATTCATCCATGGCAAATCTGTAAAGTGTAAACGGCGAGAAAAATGAGAAAATTATTTGGCGGAAAAAAGATGAAAACCCCCAACATAATCAATTAGTTGATGGATGTTTTACGCTTCATTCAAGATTATTTCACTTATATAGCGGAGTGTTCAGGTTTAGAGGGCGGAGGAAACCCGCGACCTTCGGGGAGTACTTGGCACATAGGGTGATCAAGTGAACAATCCACTCAGAAATGTTTCAATTTCTATTCGAAAATCAGATTATTAAACAAGGAGGCATATAAGGAATTCACTGTTCAAGTGTTGGTAAATTAGTTCGTTCATAACTCTTAGAGGACTTTTCGGTCTACCGATCAATAATGTAGCTAACCCTGGATAACCGGTACCCCTCGATAACTGGTACATGTACCTCTATCATATGCTAACTGGTCACCTCACTCAGTCACTGCCTCATTCATATTTCACTTAATCTTGATCTTTAAAATATATTTATAACTCAGTAGGCCTTTTACTCACCTATTCGTCAGAGCACATCGGGTATAACATATTTGTTGAGTCTAATATCGAAAACTAGAAGTCGTCGCTTAGATCGAGAAGTGTGCACATACACAGGCTAGCCGTTCAAATTTACATTCATTTCATAAAATGGCGGTCTCCCAGCTCAGCCGCGAGTAACCATGGCGTCGGAAACACCCGAACTACGCTGTTTTTTTTAAAATAATTCCCCATTAGATCAACTATTCGATTGTTAATCAATAATTTGAATTTACAATCAATCTTAGCAAGAAGTTGATTCCGAAAAAAGAAAAACGCTAACAAATTTACAATCAACGTTTGAGTGCCGGGCAAGCCCGAAGACAGCGTAGTTTTATATATGGGGATTCCCATCCAACTTCCAAGGTGACCCAGTGTGAGATTCCGTTTGTCACAGTACAGACCTTCATTTATATGCCAATGTGGAATTTGATTAGACTTACAGATATTAGTTTTTTGTCTTAATTATCAATAAGCTACGAAAGCCTATTAGTGCCACGGGGAAAAAACTGAAAAAAATGGTTTTAACGAATTTCTTGAGTTACTAAAAATAGAATCTAAAAATAAAATTCGTTATAACGGTTTTCTTGTTTCTG
This sequence comes from Lepidochitona cinerea, assembly GCA_963971465.1. Classification (NCBI taxonomy): domain Eukaryota; kingdom Metazoa; phylum Mollusca; class Polyplacophora; order Chitonida; family Tonicellidae; genus Lepidochitona; species Lepidochitona cinerea. The sequence continues at coordinate 20,863,713 of OZ020551.1, forward strand.
TTTTTAACCTTTTAAAAAAAATTGAAATATAAACGAATTTCTTGAACAACTAAAAATAGAAACATCTACCACAAACAATGTTATGACCTACATTCAGCGAATTAGAAATCAGGTCATGCTCTAAATTGGATACATGTAAAGATGGAATACACGAACAACTATGATATTTAACTGAGAGATTGGACTTAAGAATTTATAAACCAAAAATATATACTAGAACACTGTGTGATTTTTAGTTATCAGGTATACCAAATAAACATATATACAGTATATGTATATATACTCTATATTCTCTTTTGCTTTAATTATTGACGTTAAATGGACTTGTTCGTAAGTCCAAATTAATCATAGTGCTATAACAGTTAGATTTGAGTCATATTTATTTTATCTGTATGCATACAAGCAGTTTATCAATACGGGTCCCTTGCCAATAAAATCTGGGTTTCATCTGGGAAAGGTTATTCCTTTTGTTTGTAGATTATCAATACGGGTCCCTTGCCAATAAAATCTGGGTTTCATCTGGGAAAGGTTATGCCTTTTGTTTGTAGATTATCACTACGGGTCCCTTGCCAATAAAATCTGGGTTTCATCTGGGAAATGTTATGCCTTTTGTTTGTAGATTATCAATACGGGTCCCTTGCCAATAAAATCTGGGTTTCATCTGGGAAAGGTTATGCCTTTTGTTTGTAGATTATCAATACGGGTCCCTTGCCAATAAAATCTGGGTTTCATCTGGGAAAGGTTATGCCTTTTGTTTGTAGATTATCAATACGGGTCCCTTGCCAATAAAATCTGGGTTTCATCTGGGAAAGGTTATGCCTTTTGTTTGTAGATTATCAATACGGGTCCCTTGCCAATAAAATCTGGGTTTCATCTGGGAAAGGTTATGCCTTTTGTTTGTAGATTATCAATACAAGTCCCTTGCCAATAAAATCTGGGTTTCATCTGGGAAAGGCTATGCCTTTTGTTTATAGATTATCAATACGGGTCCCTTGCCAATAACATCTGGGTTTCATCTGGGAAAGGCTATGCCTTTTGTTTGTAGATTATCAATACGGGTCCCTTGCCAATAAAATCTGGGTTTCATCTGGGAAAAAGCTTTCCCAGATCCAGTGATCCTCCCCAGATGGGACCCATATCCGTGTGTTGTGTGGGTATGGCGTCATACCTGTTTTGAGAAATACTGATTTGCTTCTATGAAGGATTTTTTTTTTATTTGATCATCCTATTAAAGAGAGTTATCATGCATTGATTGGCATTTGCTTCTTTACTCTCCCACTTAACCTGGCAACGTTTCAATGAATTGAATCTATCTAAATAGATGTAACCTTATTTTTATGTCCCCAGGGTTAATTTTGCTGGTACAGAATCTGCCACTGTATGGTGTGGCTTTATGAATGGGGCTGTCCAGGCAGGTATTAGAGCAGCTACAGAGGTAATACACAGCCATCAAATCTACATTTTACTACTGCCACATTCAGTAAATCCTTTTTTCCTTCAACCGTACGCGATTTTAACAACCTTCCTGGTAATATTAAGTCTATAGAAAATCACTCAGAGTTTGTCATTAAATTGTCTCGGGTCTTTCCTTTGGCGAAGCCCCCATCGTGGTATTATACCGGCGAGCGCCTCTCTAACATCCACTGATGTCGCATGAGGAATGGTTGTAGTTTCCTCAACGATGATTTATTTAATAACTTTGTAGTAGATTCATCCAGATGCCTCTGTGGATCTCCCTCCGAGACAGCTAACCACTTTCTTCTCCACTGCCCGCTGTTTAATGCACAGAGCACATTATTATTAAGCGATGTAGAATTTATTATCCCTATTGATAGCATTAGTACCACCATCCTACTATATGGAACCGTTGACTTGAGTGCTGACCTAAATAAAACTATTATGAGATCAGTGTGCACATTTGTTACAAACACAAAGCGTTTTTTATAATACTTCACGGGTTCACCGAGGTTGGTAACCGTTTGATCTTGCCCAGCCTGCCATATTTCACTCATGTGTTATGTATGTACATCTATAGATAAGTCATAAACAAATTTATATACATACAATGTTCTCTTCATCGTCGTTTAGTAAAGATTAAAGATACTGTAAATAGTCTACTCTCATTAAAATACAATGTATTACTGTATATGCAATAGTAGGCTACACAGTATAAGCCATTGGCTTAAAGTGTACATTCAATGATTAAAGGCACACTTGCCGCGAAAATCAGGAATATTGTTTACATTAAAAAGAAAGACCGTATTCTGTATTTTCCCCAGACAATATAAGTTAGGAACTTTCTATTTTTACCAAAATTGAAAAGTTTGGACGTCACTTTGTATTTTTAATTTGAATTTGAAAATTTGAATTGTTACGTACCCGGAACATAAACAAACCGATCTGCCCCCTATTGGCGATTTTATGTTTCAGTCGAGTGAGTGAACTAACGGCACAGTGTAATTTTACGTATTTATCTGAGAAATACAGACTGACGATCGGTTAACAGCGACTGGAAAAGCCTGCTGATAATTGTTTGAATGTAAACCACAGATACAAAGGCCTGAAAGGAGGGTAATCCAACACGAAAGTTGACCGACACTGATCGTTGTTGTTGTAATCAGGCTTCGATTTTTCGTTTATTTTTCACCCCATTTTTACAGTCTAAAGCTAACTAGACATGTTTTATGTGTCCTATGTTTAAGTTTAGTGGTATTAGTCGTAGTAAGCTCATGTAAATTGGTTTTCTTAGCAAATTTAAACAGGCTACGGCGGCAAGTGTGCCTTTAAATAAACATGTTTAGAAAAAAAAATTACGGATTTGAGGATTTCAAACCCTTGGCATGTTTATAACATGGAGATTGATTACACATAAACTTTGACGAAGCCATCACACAGTGCGATCAATCGCAGTTGCCATGACGCTGTATCTCTTCACAATGGTATCCATTGGCAACTACACCTTATTTGCTATGCGACTGTTTTTTTTTAAACAAGCCCCGGACTCAAAGTTTCCATAGTCAGTAAAAGTACATTTATGTGGATTAACTTAGATGATTTCTTGATGTTTTACCATGAATTTGTTTCACTGATATTGCAGAATTGACAGGTTTCTTAGGGAAGAAAACCAGGCCTTGTGAGAAACCCTATCACAGCTACCGATGGTTTATATTTTACTGATACTATCAGATAATGATTTCCAAAAAAACTGTCCAATGATTTCTACCTTAAGTACTAATTCATCTCTCTATCTTTAAGCCGCAGTCTGCAGAATGAGGACACAGACCTTCCATTTATGGGCTGTGGGTTCAAATCCCACTCAGTCCAAAGAAAAATTGAAAAGTTTCTTCGCTGATTTTTTCCTTAATGACCCTATGTGGCTGTGGTTTTCTCCCCCTATAAACCTGGCAACGCGGCCATGAATTAATATTGAGTGTGGCTTATCTCATCTAGCTTTGCACTGTAAAATGTTCTGTGAAGACAGCCTAAGCTCAGCATTAATTTCTCTTACAGGTTCTTCATAACCTCCGGCCAGGACTAACACTGACAGCTGATTCGAAAGAAGATGGGATGAATTTTACTCCCAGTCGTACTTCGTTAATTCTATCCTCGTTCATTGGGCTGACAGCATTAGCACTGTTAGCTCTGGTTTCTAAACGAACACGATTTTACATCATACCAGAAAGTTTTACATTAAATCTTCTACCAGTTAGTAACGGACCACCAAATATTTGAATATTTCTTTTATTATCTTGGGTGGCTTGGTTCTTTTAATTACTTTTGAGAAGCTTTGCTAGATTTTTATCATCATATCTCCCTTTGACTTATGTTAACAATAAAGATGATCTTGAATTTTACAAGTATCTTGTAACTAGGATCTCCAAGTAAATTAAAATTTTTATGATCATTTTAAAACTACAATAAATATATTGTATTTGGTCATGGTTTTATTTCTGTACTCTTTGATAAACATTTTAAAAGGTTACAAAATATGTAATATATACAAAAACTATGCATACTTAAAATGTGTGAGATCTGTGTTTAACGAAAACTTTTGTGTTTCAGTATTATAAATAATTATTTTGTTTTTTATTCATAAAAGCATTTTTGAATTTATAAATTGTATGCTTTTAAAGTGGCATGAGCTGCCAATATTCACACTTATTTCATAATTTGTTATCGTCACGACAGTAAAAGCTTTTGAAGGCCATCTAATAACTAAATGATCTGCGTTGGAATGAGGAAAATCCATACAGTATGTGGCCTGTATGAACCGAAAATGTGTTCGAAAAGTAAACAAAATTTAAATAACCGGGACGACCATTCATTCATTCTAAGCCAAAGTTAGTTCAAAACAATACTTAATCATACATTTTCGAGACTAGAATGACTAAAAAGGTTCTGAATTATATGTCTTGAGAAAAATAGGCAATAATTTCAACATTCTGTTTTAACGTCAAAATATCAACATTTTGATATTTTGACGATATTATAATGCAGAAGCTTTTTAGTGCTTCTAGTCTCGAAAATGTACCATAAAGTATCGTTTTCAACTAACTGTGGTTTACAATGAATGAATGGTTGTCTCGGTTATTTAAATTTTGTTTACATTTCGAACACTATATCGGTTTGTACAGACCACATACTCTATGAATCGTCCTCATTCCAACGCCAATCATTTAGTTGTTCGATGGCCTTCAAAGCCTCTTACAGTCGTGACAATCAGAAATCATGAAAAAAGTGTGAATTTTGGCAGCTCATGCCACTTTAAATTATTATTGTTTTCCCAATCAGGGAGGCTGTGTGATTATTGTTGTCATTTGGTGTTAGTGGCTAAGAAAATATTGTTATGCTTGCCAACCTGTTTTGTTTTAATTTGAAGGTTTACAAGGGGGTCTGGGTGGCTCATTCAGTTAGAGTGATAGTCCCTCAGTCCCACATACATGTATGCCTTCCATTGATGTAGCGCTCAGACCAATTAAAACAATTCTGATTGGTAGGCCTACTTACCTAAAGTTGGGGGTTTCTGCCGACAAAGAGCCAGGTTTACTAAATTTGGTAACTCCACCATATAAGTAAAATAATCTTCAATGTGGCATAAAACATCAATCAATCAACAAAGAAATTTGAGCTCAACCCATACATTATTATGCTGATACTTTTATATAAACAGTAGCTGTAATCCAGGTATTTTAAGCAAATGTGCCTTTATATTATATATTGCAATGAAATATTTTTATGAATTCGATTTTTGTCTTGTAAGCGCAGGCCAATAAAAGTATAATTTTAAGTCCCGTGTCTCAATTCAGCCCAAGCAGGCTTTGAATCTCCCACTTGAAATGTCTGCACGGATTTCTGTTTGATGCAACTTTGCCATATTCTATTGTTAAAATCTTTTTGTTCAGAAGTGCAGATACAAAGGCTGGAGATATTTCTTAAAGAAAGGAAACATTTCATGTTAGATTAGTTTAGAACGGGAGTCTCATTCAAAGACGTCTGTTTAGATTGAAAGAGCAATGTTCATGAAGTTAAAATCAAGGTTAAATATTTTTGTTGTCCAGTCGTTGACAAAAAATTTGAATGCTCCTTAATAATATAGAATAAGCTCTATATGCTGTTTACAAGCTAGACCCATGGACTGAATGGATAACACAGCCAACATTTAGTGGGGGTAATACATGTTTGTGCCATACTCAAGGGTTAATTCCTGTTTTGGAGATGAATTTCACTCCAGGCAACAAAAGTGCTTTTGAAATTCAAATAAACCAGTATTATGATGCAGCAAGTGTTAATCCTCTGTTTTTGCTTGGCCAGCTATCTTCCCTACTAATACATCTAAATTAGGAGCTGTTTAATTGATGCTTTTCTCCATGATGTATGCCGAGGTAAGGTTTACATTGGTGGATGTTTTATGCCGCATTCTAGATTATTTCACTTATGATCGGTTGCCTGGCCTGATAGGGCCTGGGTGGTCCTGTGGGTTAGAGTGTTCAAATTCAAATTCCACTCAGACCAAATAAAAATTTTAAAGTTTCTGAGTGGATTTTTCCTCACCCACTAAATGTCGCCATTTGACAGCTCATCTTACATACATGTATGTACTTGTACAAACCAAACTCTACATCAATCAATCAGACTCAGACTTACAAGGACTGCTTATTTTTGTTACAAGATTTAGGAATAGGATTTAAAACTGGTTTGTATTTATTGACTAAATGTATATTTGAAAAACAAGTTGAAACGAAACAGCCTTCCGTTAGCTCCCTTGTAGTCAAAAAACGGGAAGGAAATTTGCATATTTTCGAAAACGACCTTCAATGTGTACAAACTGCCACAAAGACAGCAGAAATAGTTTGTGAGGGTATGTACACAACAGAGGTTTGGCGTCATTCATAAGTCCCTGAGATAATTAAAATTCGTCAAATGTAGCTTGAATTTTGCATGTGCTGCCACCGAAATTTAATTTTCTTTTTGGTCAGACTTTTAAAGTACATGTTCTACAACACACTTAATGCAAATTTGAAAATATTTCCAAAGTTGCTTACTTGACCTGAATCAAACACAAAAAAAAATTGTCAAAAATCAAACTTTATTTCCACATCACTCAATAAATTTATCTATACATGTAGACGCTGAATACTTTAAAACTCTTTCCCCAAAATGTAATTGTGATTGAGAGAAGTATTAGCCACAGATTGACACACACATCAGGGTGACTGAGAATAAGGTCAATTTTCTATACAAACCATTCATACAGCTTTGGCATTTTCTCTAATCCAGGTCAATTAAACCACACACACTATGCAGTCTCATTAAAACAATGCAATAAATAGTAAAACTTGTTTCCAATAAGTGCATCCAAGCAATCCGTTAAAACTTCATTACATGCAATAATATGAACAATTGTCTACAATGTATATATAACATTCTAAAATTCGTGAAACAGAATCAAACAACAATCCCATCATTTTAAAATAACAATTCTTTTTGACAAAGACATTTTAAAAACATTTCCAATACTTGCATTATAAAAACCCTAGTTTAAAAAATAGTGGTAAAGATAAACTATAACTTCAATGCTTCATATTTTTTTGGCAAAAGACATTTGAATTTGTTAGTATTATTATAAAAAGTATGGCTAAAACAAATTCCATTGAAATACCAGCACCTGTAGATTGAGGTTATACATCTCAAACAAACCTATTTCACTTAATTAGGTGTGGCAAGGTTTGATTGATAAATGTCAGGTTTAGTGGGGGAGGAAACTCACAACCTTCAGTGATCACACACTCCACATACCACAATCAAGTGAAAAATCCACTCGGACATTTTTCAATTTTTATCCAGTCTGAGTGGGATTCCAAGCCGAGGGAAGGGCTGTGTTGGACTATCACTTTAACCGATTTAGCCACAAAGGTCCCAGGTTTGAAAAGTCTTGTTGACAGGATTTCTAGTGACAAGATATGCACGTAAATCTGCCATTCAATGTCAGGGAATATTGTGCTTATGAGGCAGACTGGTAAAACCAGATAAAAGCACAAGTAGGATCTGCAGAAAGTTGCAAAAGCCTCACAACGCTATGATGTTTGGTGATTCCTGGGCCGGTTGAAATGTTCAAACACCCAATCCGCTCCTCACTGTAGAGGACTAAACCAGGGGTGCAAGGTAGTGTAGACAGGGCTTTACTACCAGTTCATGGTCACAGGCATCATACACATACATGTATACAGTAGAACAGAATAAGGAGCAAATATCACAGATAACAAATGGTAAAAAAATGGAAGGAACAAGAGTATATACCATCACATTCGATAACAAGAAAAATTCAACTTTCACTAAATTACTAACTTTAACATCCTATCAGAAGAATGTGTATTCATAATCCACCATAAACTTTTATTTAAAACAAATAATACTTATATGAATTTGAAACAGCGACATAAAGAGATTCATATACTTGAAAGTACTCAAGTAAAATAAGATTTAAAAACCCCAATACTATTTTATTTACACTCACATATCCTGAAATCTTAACACAGAATTTTATTTGTAAAGATTTCATAAAAATCAGATGCTTATCCTTATTTGGCTCAGAAGTAGCTATAACGATAAAATTTGAAGATTTGAAACACTATACAGACAGTCGTCTCTGTAAAGATTTGAAACACTATACAGACAGTTGTCTCTGTAAAGATTTGAAACACTATACAGACAGTTGTCTCTGTAAAGATTTGAAACACTATACAGACTGTCGTCTCTGTAAAGATTTGAAACACTATACAGACAGTTGTCTCTGTAAAGATTTGAAACACTATACAGACAGTTGTCTCTGTAAAGATTTGAAACACTATACAGACTGTCGTCTCTGTAAAGATTTGAAACACTATACAGACAGTTGTCTCTGTAAAGATTTGAAACACTATACAGACAGTTGTCTCCGTAAAGATTTAAAACACTACACAGACAGTTGTCTCCGTAAAGATTTGAAACACTACAGACAGTTGTCTCCGTAAAGATTTGAAACACTATACAGACTGTCGTCTCTGTAAAGATTTGAAACACTATACAGACTGTCGTCTCTGTAAAGATTTGAAACACTATCCAGACTGTCGTCTCTGTAAAGATTTGAAACACTATACAGACTGTCGTCTCTGTAAAGATTTGAAACACTATACAGACAGTCGTCTCCGTAAAGATTTGAAACACTACAGACAGTTGTCTCTGTAAAGATTTGAAACACTATCCAGACTGTCATCTCTGTAAAGATTTGAAACACTATACAGACTGTCGTCTCTGTAAAGATTTGAAACACTATCCAGACTGTCGTCTCTGTAAAGATTTGAAACACTATACAGACTGTCGTCTCTGTAAAGATTTGAAACACTATACAGACAGTCGTCTCCGTAAAGATTTGAAACACTACAGACAGTTGTCTCTGTAAAGATTTGAAACACTATCCAGACTGTCATCTCTGTAAAGATTTGAAACACTATACAGACAGTCGTCTCTGTAAAGATTTGAAACACTATACAGACAGTCGTCTTCATAAAATTTAAAAAAAAAACTATACAGAAGGTTGTCTATGTGAGGACTAAAAACGCTATAGAGATATTTATCTCCGTAAAGATTTAAGACACTAAACAGAAGATTGTCTCCTTGAAGATTTAAAACAAACAGGTTGTCCCACAATAAAATAGTTTGTGTAAAAATTCAATGTGCACAGAGACAATTATAACCAGCACCACATTTACATGGATATGCAAGGGAGACAACTTTACAGTTAAATTGCAAAAACAAACAGATTATCACATAATTATAGAAAATACAGTATAAAAGCAGGTTTAAAGATTATACATATAAAAATAATTCCTAATTTTTATTCTGTTTTCTTGGGTTCCTTCTTAGGTTTACCAAATATCAATCGCTTGAGTACAAACCAAATTCCTTTGAAATATTTCTGTATGATTCCATGATGACGGAGTCCAGGCAACAAGCAGAAGAGAGTTACTAGAGAGAAATATAAATTTTGGTCTATTTAATATCCAATCATAAATCTACAAAAAAACGTTCCACAATTTGTTGACTATCTAATTTAGGTGGAACGGCGCTTGAATTTGACTAATGACAGAAACCTAGGTGATTAAGTTATAGGGTACCGTCTGCACCTGTGCGAATGTTTCATCAAACATGAGCGATAACCTATAGGCTGTTTGTGGGACGTCAAATTATTCTTGGTTTCAAGTGTTTTATATTATTTACAAAACCCTTAGTCGATAAATTGTCATATCAAATTATTTTTCATTCTGCACCGAATATTCAAGTTTCAAGGCAGAGATATATCCTTGAAATATTTCAAACTAAGGGCGACAATTTTCAACAACACACACTACTGATCTTCGGCTATGATGTCATATAAATGTGTGACTCCAACACTGCAACGTTGATTTTTTACCCAATCCCATTACAACAATAAAACCTGAAGGAATATCTTAAAGTGGCACGAGCTGCCAAAATTGAGCCTTTTTTCCCCATAAATTCCGATTTTCATGAAAGGATGAACATTTGAATCATTTGGAAAAACTAAAAGATTGAAATTAAAATACGAAATATTGGTAAAGCCAGTAACCCGTAGAAACTCATACCATTTTAATGTAATTGAACAATCTCTTACCAAAGTATACTTAAACCTTTACCACCTAGTCACCAATAAAATAACACTTACCAATAAAATATGTAAGGAACAAGTTGTCCACCAAACTGCCAAGCCAAGCAAATATAACCAAGAAGCCCACCACTACTGCAAAATACTGGAGGGGGAAAAAAGAGAAATCATTAAACTTGATTGATTGATTGGTGTTTTACACCGCGCTCAAGATTATTTCACTCATATGGCGGCGTTGCCAGTTTTAGTGTGGGAGGAAACCGGGCTCTGTGCCTGGAGGAAACCCACGACCTTCTGTTGGTAACTGGCAACCATCCCACATAGGTCGTTCGAGTGAAAACCCAGTCAAAAATTTTTCCAATTTTTATTGGACTGAGTGGGATTTGAACCCGCAACCCATTGGTGGAAGGCTGTTCGGATTGAGCGTCCAACGCTCTACCTACTGAGCCACGGAGGCCACCATTGAACTTGAAAGTAGTTTTTTTTACAATTCGACGTTTTCCAAGTGGTTGTCCATTTACAATCAAGTAGGTTAATAAATGGATTTGTGTCCAATCTTGAGTAGATACTGCAGAGTACACTGTTGAAAAATGGTTTTCCTACAGTATACATTCCGTTGACTGGTAATGTGAAAAATGTCTTCAATATCTGAATTCAAACAAATAAGAAAGGCGCCTAATTTGCCACCCTGCTTGCCTGGTCTAGTAATTCTTCTGCCACGGTCACATTGTTATTGTTGACAAAACTCGCATGTAGACTATTGAATGATCTTTTATGCTACACTCAATAATATTTCACTTGTATGTTGGCGTTGGAAACCCCCAGCCTTTAGTCGGTACTCAGCAAATTAACAGTTTTATTACACGTTTCTCTAGGCTTACCATCTTTGGCTTGTCTGACTTTAACCCTGACATAGCTTGTTTGAATCTCACAAGATGGTCTCTACTATGCATGATATGTTCACATATCTCTTCATACTTTTTCTCTTGAACTCCTGTCCTGTAAAATTGAAAACAATCTTTAACTGACCTGGATGTATACTTAGCGCCATTAAAAACGCACGGTTGAATTTTATGTTTCTACCCCAGTAAGGCTATTGGCCATTTACGTTTTGTTTTGTCATGTTAGTTTCGAGTTGAGTTGCAATAACTGGATAAACTGCGGTGTTCCCGACGCGCCTGTCGTGAACATTACGCAACATTTCCTAATAACGTCCATTGAGTGTTTCACCGACACTGAGAACAGCTTTCAGGGCTCATTTGTCGTGGGTTCAACACTTTACACGAAGCTCAGCATAAAGACGAAAAAAAAAATCTGAAAAGGTTACCATGCCCCGACTTACGACATAACAAAGGGAACGTGCCATTGGCATGTTACAGGCGGGTCTCAGTTGTGCCGCCGTAGGACGTCACATGCAGTGTCATCCCTCCACAATTAGTCGCCTCAGAATCAGGGAACATGAAACTGGCAATGTTGTCGACCGACCACACCCTGGTCAGCCAAGAGTCACTACAGCCCACCAGGATCAGTACATCGGTTTGTTGCACACACGTGATCGATTTCGCACCACGACACAGACTGCTCGTGAGACAGTGGGAAATGGAAGACCCAGGGTAAGCCTCAGCACCATCCGACGCCGTCTTCAACAGAGACAGATGCATGCACGCATCCCCTACCGAGGGCCCATATTGACACCCGCCGCACGCCAAAACCGTTTACGATGGGCTCAATATCATCAGAGCCCACACTCTGCAAGGTTGATACAAGACTTCTTGCAACAGAATAATGTGAACATTATGGAATGGCCAGCTTACTCCCCCGATCTATCGCCCATGACACCTTCAATTTCTGTATCAACGGTTTGTTTGCAAGGAATAAAAGTCACCAGGGTTTCACATTTTGTCAATTCTTTGTCTCATTGTGACCAATGCCTTGTTCTTCAATTTAAGAGTACTTACAATATTTTACACTTTACATTTCTCAAAATATTTTACATTCTTTGGGTCGTGCGTTTTTAATGGCGCTAAGTATACATGTATTATTGCAGCTATCAAATAAATGTCGATATTCGCCAGATTTGAATAAAGTAATTTCAACTCTTCACCCTTTGCAGTATGTGGGATGTTATTTGTGATAAATATTTACAGTCCATTTGTTCATCTTAGATTTGATATGTAGTTATGCTATGAAGATGAGAAGGATCTGTTCCTACCATTCCTCCTCTTTCATTAATCTTGGTCCAATAATAGGGACCAAGAAGTCCACCAGACTGAGGAGTAGGAATATCAGGGAGATGGTCGTCAACACCGACGGTTCCAGGTAGTATATGGACCTACAAAAGTCACAAAAAACATATATAAGTAATTGATAAGAAAAGAAGCCAGGTATTATAAGTAAATATCCTCTACAAAAGTCACAATAACTTCTGTAAGATTTTGGAACCAACATGAAAATTGCACATGTACATAAGAGTTAGACCTGCAGGAAAACTACATTTTGGAAAACAAAATAATCTCATTTTCAATCAATATCTTTCAGCAAACAATCAATATCCTTTCCTCCTTATGATAAGCTATGGTAACAAGCTTTAAGTATAGAAATTGCTAAATTTTAATTAGAAACTTGAGCTGCCTATAACTATGCAATATCGTATCCTTGTCATGTCAGCAATAGGTTTCTTGGAGTTCTTTTAGACTTTAGATGACTAGCTTGAATTCTAATACGCAAGCATTGAACAGAAGGATAAACCCTGTATGTCAGAAACTCAAAGTTACAAATGTTGTCTGTGGATACGGTCAAAATGATCAACAATGGAATAGGACAATAATAACATGTGAGTATGTGGTTATTATTGTCCTTTTGATTCATTTTCATAAAGCGGACTCAGGCATAGATGAACACAGGTGGATGTTTGAAGATTTTACATATCTAAGCAGTAAAATATTGTAATAAAATAAATTCATTCTTAAAATTGACTTACGCAAAGAGGGCTGTGGTAATGACCACTAAAATGGCAGGGTGGTATGGTTTCTCCCAGACAAACACCTTCTCTAATCGCAGTAAGACCTCCCTCCATCCTTCTAGTTCCTTCTTCAGCTCATTTAGTGTATTCTCATTCAACTGAAAACAGAACAAAAAATGTCAAAACATATATTTTTACAAGAATCAATGCCATTGGTTTCTCTTCTGAAAGTTCTGTATACATGTATATGTAAATGTATAAAAGCAGAATTAGTGGTCGAACAGTTCAACGAAATAAAAACAGAATATTTGTAAAACAAACTATGAAAACGTCCGTCTTAAATAACAAACATTCAATTCCCGCAAGGTTGAGAATTGAGTCGTTCCTCAGACCAGACTCAGGTCACTGTCTATCACTTATACGGAGACTCGGAAAGAATTACTTTATCAGATTCATTTACACATGAAAGCTTATTTTAAACCAACTTGAATATTTTTAATGAGAAGAAGCCAGTGTTCACAATGATCAAATTTATTTAGAAAATTGAGTGCCAAACACAGTCATGGAGAAAAGTTTTTGTGTCCTTTTTGACCTGATCAAAACCCATGCTGCTAAAAATGCATAATCCTTGAGGTCTATATATACTAACAAGTGGACCTGGTTATTAATATCTTTCAGATATGTAAATATTATTTTACTATAATTTATTCCAGGTAATTCCATCTTCAGAACCTTAAGTCTGACTTTTGAGTGCATCTCAAAGTCAAGTCAGTTTAATGCATGTATTATTTCAGCAACTGTAAATGTCTGTCTGGACAAAGTGTACACTAATCAGCCATGCTAACTGTACAAGATCATGAATTACATGTGTGGTGTATCAACACTATGAAGTTTGTAGTCTGGAGTTAAGAGGAAGACAGATTTAGCCTAGGTATTCTGACAGCTTGGATTAGATAGAGTTACTTGATCTGGTGTCAGATCAATCTCCAGCTGTGTAAGAACCAAACATAGCTTGTAAGTCTGTCTTCTACCAGCATACAATAGCTGGGGCTAAATTCACATCAACTTAGTCAGTGAAATAAAAGCATGAATGTACTACCCAGTATGTAATACACAGGGAAAATATTCTTGACTAAAATAACCTAGGATATAAGTTTCTAATTGTGTTAAAAAGGGGTGAATGTCATTTATATGTTTATACCCTAACATAGTTTGTTGTAATAAACCAAATCCCATGAGGTTTCATTAGGTTGAAGACAGGAATTTAGCTTTAGTTTATAGTGGGTTCTTCTGGAATACATGTACATTGTGTGTGTATTAATACATTGACAGATTTTCAGTTATGAAGTAGGATAAACTGAGATAAAACAAAACATGATAATGGGAAAAGAAAGTGAAAATATGTAATTAAGTTCCTGGGTAGAGGGCAGACAAGGGAGTTTAGTCCTGTCATACTAGAAGAACTTGTACCAAGTATACATGACTGTATATGTACATTAGGATTTACTGCAAGGTAGAGAACTGTGGCCGAAATATAAACAGCACAATACACTGATCGCTTAAAGAGGTCATTACATAAGACAAAGAGAGATAAAAAATGGAACATGGAAATTAATCTGCAAGATCTCTCTTCCATCCCATATTTTGGAGGGCAAAATTAGGCTTTTGGCCTATTCAATTTCAAAACAGGCACCTGTGTGTCAAAAGTGATAATGTTGTTAACAAAGTTTTACAATACTTATTTAGTATAATCAGTCATGAGATCGATTAACTATGGCTCAGCAAATGGAATGTTAATTGGTTGTATAGTAAAAAAGAATAACTGATTGGGCCTAAATCTACATCATTCAGGTTCTATAACCAGGGAAAACTCAGATAAGAACAAAACTAATCATATCCATGTAATAGTCTCTGTCTTCTCAAACAAAAATTAAGTATCAGTAAAAATGAACTGGCCAATACCCCATCCCAGATATACAGTAGAACTTTAAATCTATAACAACCGTTTCACCTTTAATATATAAACAGACACTTGTCTATTCTGAACACTGGATGAGGTTTCTAGTCCAAACATATACTTTCAAGGCACATTAGTCCTTTATAATCTGATTTGATCGACATATTACTGGCTTGTAAACACTGTCTGGCCTTAAATCAAAACCGCCATAAACCCAATTAATGTTAATAAAAACATACCGGATTATAAAACCAAGCAGTAACTGATTTGGCTGCGCCCACAATCAATTAGAAAAAAAGCCAATATTCTTGCTAAACCCAAAGAAGTTTGCTATTGCCAGACATTCGTTTTTTTGGACAATGTTTGAACTGCATCATAATATAGGCAACAGTGCTTTGTTATTTTGATAATTTCCTTTTTTAATGTAATGGGCCGCAAGCAATGTTAACTACTTGGTGATCAGCACATCATTTATGAAGTTGTGATATATTAACATGGAACACCCAAAGATATGGACAAATTTTGATGATCTGTAGAAACTAAGGTCTATAACTTTGAAAATATCAATATCAGGTAAAATCAACAACTTCTAAGCAGTGAGTTACTTAGTATATATACCAGCAAGTTTCAAACCAAACTTCAAAACATGTCAAAACTTGAAAGGGGGATTTAGCTCGATTTAGTTATGGGCAAAATGGATGATTTGTTAAATAAAATATATTTGCAGAAACACAGGGCATTAACCCTAATAAAACTTCACTGAGGAAAAAAGAGACACTGTACAATGATTTGGCCGTGAGTAGATACCAGCAAAGTTTTAAATATCTAGACAAAACAATTTTATAGACAAAATTTGCAGAAACTACATTTAAGGGTAGTTACATTACACAACTACTTGTTAGTGATTATATATACCAGCCAAGACCAAGAGTCAAACCTGGATGGGTTACCTATGCACAATATTAACAGAGATAGTTGCTAACAAACAACTGGGCAGAATTTGACATTGCAGTAAAAAAAGGTACTTAGGAAGGTGGAAGAGTGATACTGGCTATTATATGCTCCCCAGGGAGAGAAAGGACCGCTCTACTAACTGAGCCAATCGGCCCGGCTCGGAACGATGTTCTTAAGAACATGAAGCCCATCAGAACATGTATATTTAAAATTAAATTATCATGTGTGGTGAAGTCAGCGTTTCAAAAGCAAGCTGCAGCCATCATCAGGGAAATTACTGAATTAGTAAATAAATTATAACCAATACAACAGAATGGCATTATAGTCACATGTAGTAGGCCTTGGCTTACATATTATATTCATCGAGGATGTTGTATAGGGCTCCCCTTTGCACTCAGCAAATGTTGACTTTTAAGATGGGGTATATTAAGTTCTTTAGAAATGCTTCAAACTGGCTAACACTTCCTTTGTATGACATACTGTTGTTTGGTATTAAATTTGGCACAATACACATCCGCTCCACTATAAAGTCTCAGTCTGAGGTCAAGTACGATTATGTATTCGGCATACGCAGAGGGTAATATCTGAAGTAAGCAAAATGTGTATGCTATGCAGTGTTAGAATCAAACGAAAGTGAGCAAACATCACGGTTGCCTAGCCCCAGGTGACTATCCTGCCATTCTGTTGTATAGTCACAGATCGGTGCCATTTGGCTCTGTAGGACGGTTCAAAATTTTGGTCTTGTAGCTTTATTAGACCTTTCTATAATTAAATAACATACTTTATTGACTGTTTGGCTAACGGTTGCCATGACTACTTGTTTATCTGCATATGAATAACATGGGCACCATCTTGAAATCCGAGTGCACTCTGTCTACTTGGGGGATTACATGGCGAGGATAAATCAGTCACGTGATAGTACACACGTTCTCCGCGGCCGAATACATAATCGAACTAGACCTGAGATACAAAACATTGACATTTTCCACAAATTAAGGGTCGCCATATTTGTTTGACCAAATGGATTTAACCGATATCGTAGGTCAAAATGGCCCGTAGAAAGAGAATTTAGACTGTTATTTGGATTTATACCAATGGAAATGCAAGTGGGACAGCTAAACTGTCAATGAAGTATGCTGTTTAATCAGGGAAAGGCCTGATATTGATAAAGGCTACAAGATCGAAAGTTTCAGCCGTCCTAGAGAGCAAATCAAATGCTGAGAAATGACACCGATCTATCTGTGACCACAGAACAGAAAGGCAGGATAATCAGCTGGGGCTTGAATAAAATAGCTTTCGCGACAACTTACAAATGTTTAGTTTTAATTTGTTAATTTTCAATGACTCGGATTTGCAAAGGGACGTAACTCTATTTCTTAGTAGATTCGGCGGAGACCTATTATAGGATGATCAGTTTTCGTTACGTTTATTGGCATAGAAATATATCAAATCTTAAATGCAATGTTTTAACGGAGTCAAAGATTACTTAGTAATCCTAAATGCGAAATTTTACTTTTAAAATCACGCAAGTTTTCACAAATACACAATTACCTCCTTTGTAACTGCATCTGATGAAGTTTGTGCTTCTGCCAATTCCGCCATCTTGATTATACACCTTGTTCAGAGCTGGGACTTAGGGCTCCCTGGAAACAAGGTAAAGCAACAAAAATCGTGCATTTAAGCTCAAGGTGTGTTTTTTACATTCGTACAAACCAATATTTACAGATCGACTTCAACTAGTGCCAATGAAAATCCTGTTTTTTAGTATTTTTTGTTTGCACAATTTATTTTTTTTGTCCCAGAATGCAAGTTGATTAAAATCCCCAGCTGCGATTGGTTGCTGTCATTTTGTCTAGAACGTTAAATTCGTTGGTTCCGCTTGTCCTTTGAAAAAGTGACAGATTTGGTAAAATTCAGGCTTATGCACTCAAAATGTCGAATGTAAGTTGTTCGTACCTACTGTTTACAAGTATAATTATTGAGTTGTATTTTAACCATGAAAGTTTCAATATTTTATATGATCTGTTTGTGTTTCAGTCCTCTCACACTAGGCTTATTTATCCTATTCCTAGCCTAAGTTGTTGTATTACTATTAGGGACCTACTTGTATTGTATTACTAATACTACCAATAATACTAGTATTACTATTACTAATATAGCTCATAGCTAAGACATTACTTACACTATGCTAAAGCATGCCAACGATCGTTTGAAGCACATAGGAATTTAAACAGTCAAATTCGTTGGTAACACTTTTTAAACACACAGATGACCCACCGGGTCCTATTGCCTGTGTAGTAGGCTGGTTTGTTTACTCTTGCCTTGAAAAAAGGAAGCTGTCAATTGACAATTGATTATATAACGGTCAATGCTATGTTTGTTGCCAATTGTTATTGTTGTTTATATCTTGTTCTTTTATCCCTTGTATTTATGTTTTTTGCCCTACCCGGATGGGTGCTGAGTAAATAAAATTGAATTGAATTGAATTGATGATTGATGGTTTCGCCCCACAAAAGGATTATCCAAAAAAATTAATGACACAGGTTTAGGTTGGTTATGTTCATGACATTTTTTTAAAATCCCTAGAGCAACTATTAGATTTGTCAAAGATAGCCTGCTCTGTATGTTGACGTGGTATAGGGCTCCGTGGAGTGGCGTCATTCCATGCAAAGTTACCTCTCTTTGCACTCAACATTTACTTGTAACATAAGAGTAATTTGGGGATATTCAGACTTTTAAACTGTCTTCAGAAAAAATCTTCAAACCTCAGTATGTTCTTACTTCAAGAAAATAGCATTTCCGATGAGTTACAAAAGTTTCACTTCCAATCCTGGAGCCAGTTTTATCTTACATTGGAAATTTGCTTTTTGTCCATTTACTCCCATGTTAATTTTTCCTATAACATTTCCTATAATATCCATATATTAAACCGACCGTATGCCCCCTTACACCATTGCTTTGAGTGACTGTGTTCTTATCTGATGAAAGCAATGAAAATGCCTGAACCTCTCTAAGTCGTAATGTCTGCTGTGGTCATTGAATAGACTGGTTTGCGTTCCGTCGGAAGTTATCTGCAGATTGTGCTGAGGTTCGTAAAACATCAATTAACCGGACTAAGAGACTGATTTCCTCTCCCAATAAACCTGGCCCAGACACCATATAAGGGAAATAATCTTGACTGGCAACATCTTCAACAAGATCAATGAATCAATTGATTCTTCAGATAGATTGGCTATGTGGGATGGTTGCCAGTTACCAGCGGAAGGTCATGGGTTTCCTCCGGGCACAGAGCCCGGTTTCCTCCCACAATGAAACTGGCAACGCCGGCATATAAGTGAAATAATCTTAAAACACCAAACAATCAATCAATCAATCAGATAGATTGGAAAAACAACAGAATCATGTGGATCTAAACAGTCAAAATTTTCATTTTTAATTCTTTTTTATCTTATTTTTTTAGTGTTCAAATGTTGAGAATTTGTCCCCTCAAGTGATACGGCAGGTTGTGAAAGAAATCGCGGATCTAACGACCAATCCTCCAGAAGGTATCAAAGTGTTCACTAATGAAGAAGATGTCACAGATATACAGGCTACAATTGAAGGCCCTTGTAAGTCAATGTTGATACATCTAAGTCAACTTTCTTATAAAAGTATAATATTAATCTATACTATGTATTTTCATTGGTAAAATTTGGTTGAAAGAGAAAGAGCTAATTGTTGGTCATTTTTATCAGTATCGAGGATGTACAGTAAGATAGTTTTTTTAGACAACAAAAACCCCCAAATATATACTCCTCTAAATTTTTTTCGTTTTTATGGGTAGGCCCTCCCCTCTTCATATTGTAATTATTAAGTGGTTATGGTGACCTGTTTCAAATCACCTGACAATTGATTTGTTTCAATTGATTGATTTTAACCTCCAGTAATAATACATGTATGTATTCTATATAATCTGTTTATCACTATTGAATAAATGTTTTGTTTCAGCTGGGACTCCCTATGCTGGTGGGTTATTTAGAATGAAACTTGTCCTTGGTAAAAGATTTCCTTCAGAACCTCCAAAAGGATTTTTTCTCACAAAAATATTTCATCCAAACGTAGCCAGTAATGGTGAGATCTGTGTCAATACGCTAAAAAAAGACTGGAAAGCAGAGCTTGGTATCAAACACATTTTATTAGTGAGTTTGTTTTATTACTCCATACAACATTTCAAAGTGAGACATTGAAATGGCATGAGCTGCCAATTCACATTTTTTTCATAATTTCTGATTGTCACGACAGTAAAAGGCTTTGAAGGCCATCGCAAAAACTAAATGATTGGCGTTGGAATGAGGAAAATTTATATGGTGTGTGGCCTATGCAAACCGGCTAGTGTTAGAAAAGTAAACAAAATTGAAATAACCGGGACGACCATTCATTCTGGGCGAAAGTTCATTCAAAACAATGCTGTATCGTACATTCTTGAGACTAGAAGCTCTAAAAAGCTTCTGAATTATACTTCGTGTCACTTTAGCTCGTGTCACTTTAAGTAATCTATCTTGTGAACCAATACAATGGTATATTCTTAGTAGGAATTGCCATTTTTGATATTATTTATACCATAAAACAATATCTACTTCTTTCTCCTTAAATCTTCCTGTTACTCGAAAAACGTTTCAGGCTGAATTGTAACATAATTTAAAAGTACAATTATAATTATTTGTGAATAATTGTTTTTTGCGAAGTTAACAACTTAATGTGGCTGTATGTTATGTATAAATTGTGTTCAACAATACTGTTTCTTTTCTTCCAGACAATCAAATGTCTGCTTATCGTTCCAAACCCTGAATCAGCATTGAATGAAGAAGCTGGAAAATTACTATTAGAACAATACGAAGACTATTCAATGAGGGCAAAAATGTACACAGAGATTCATGCAAAACCACCAAAGTAAGTTGGTTTTCTCCTTAGATTATCTCCATAGAGTATATTTACATTGTAAGCTAAAAGCCACAGGTCAAAATGGTCTGAACAATCTTCAACAATTGCTGATCTCAAAATTTGCCTTTCTGTTTTGTGTCATTTTAACTATGTGAGATGATTTATTTAAACTTAGTGACACTCCGCTATTACTCTATGTTCTAAGGAAGACAAGCCATTTTCTAAAAGAAATGACAGCAGGTTTGGTAATTAAATCCAGGGTTTACTGTAAATTATCCTACTTAACTCTGTTTCTTGTAAATTTGCTTCAGGGTTTAAAACATTCTCAGGAAATACTATTGTTTTGACAGTCTTAAACATTCTTCCGAAAGTAAGAATAAAAATGTCTTATTTACTTCTGTTATTCAGGTCAGCATGTGGGGATGATGTGCCTGATAAAAACACAGATGGTCCCATGGCCAAAAAACATGCAGGAGATAAAAAGTTAATAGACAAAAAGAAAAAAGAGAAAAAGAAAGTTTTAAAAAGATTATGAAATTATCTTGTCTTATAGCCATTTGTAATCATTCAATATGTCAATTTTATTTATCCTGGGATAAATGTGCGTGGCCCAATAGAGAACTGGACACTTTTACCCTGTTGGTGTGCCTGTGTAGCTGCCACAAGGGTCCTCTTGGTTTTAGATATCTTTGTCTTTGACAGAGTCTTCCTTCCTTCTCTTAGATCTATGTTGAATTTTAATTCAGTAATTTGTACAGCTTGTCTATTTATACTGTCCTGGTACATTTAACATTGTCACAAGATCACTTGTGGCTTGATTGAATCCTTAAAAATGTCGAGAGTGGATTGATTGGGCTGTCTTTTTATAAGATATGATGTAATTTGATTAAGGGTTTTTCACCAGTAAATTTGTATACGTGCTGTGAGAATGGATATTATGTAAAGTGTGAGGATGTGGTAAACAGGCAGCAATACATGCTTACCACTGCTCCAATTTGATTTGAATAGAAGTGGATGAAAGTGAATTTAACATATTTATGAAATTTTTATTGCCACTGGTGAACTACGCATGTGTGAATGAAACATTTTGAACTGGAGTTAACTGGCTCTTTCTACCATCATCTATCATTGTACTCAAATTTAGATGAAAAATAAAATTGACAAACTAGACAAGCTTTGTGTGGTAGTTATCTGAATGTTGGGCTTTGCATGCCTTCAACCAATGGTATGGGGTTTTCCACCTGTACAGCAGGGTTTTATCTCACAGTAGACCAGAAACCAACAATCACTTTAGTGTTTGTACCTTTAGTGGATCAAATCTAGGTATTTTTTTATGTCTTACCCGTTATGTCACATGGTGCAAATCTTGTTGGGGCCTCAATGGTCCTGTGGGTTAGAGTGATCGTCCCTCAGTCCCACACAAACCTTTCATCGATGCACAGCGGTTTCAAATCACACTTAGAACAAATAGAAAATTTCTGAGGGGATTTTTCACTCGGTTGCCGTATGGCGAAGAGTTTCAACTTTCCAGGTATTCACCGAAGGTGAGGGGGTGACCCCGGGCGGTGAGCCTGGTTTATTCCCCCACTAGACCTGGTAACAGCGCCATATAAGTGAATTAATCTTGAGTGTGGCGTAAAACATCTTTCAAAAAAGCAAATCTGGTTTAATCTTTAATCTGTGTTATCCCAATATAGATTGGAAGGCTATAGTCAGTCTGGTTGGGTTTCATTGAATATACTTAAGTCTAGTAATAGGATATATGTCATTTGTCAAATCCTCAACTCACAATGGTTTTTGTCATTCTCACATACAGCTCTGTTGCCTCACAATAGTTTCACATTCTCACATACAGCTCCCTAGCCTCAGCCTGGGTGGTTTCTGTCATTCTTACATACAGTTTGATGGCATATGCAAATCCTCAACCCGCAATGGTTTCTGACATTCTCACATACAGCTCCCTAGCCTCAGCCCAGGTGGTTTCTGACATTCTCACATACACCCCCTTGGCCTCAGCCTGGATGGTTTCTGACATTCTCATGTACACCTTCCTGGCCTCTGCCTGGATGGTTTCTGACATTCTCACATACACCTCCCTGGCCTCTGCCTGGATGGTTTCTGACATTCTCACATACACCTCCCTGGCCTCTGCCTGGATGGTTTCTGACATTCTCACATACACCTCCCTGGCCTCTGCCTGGACGGTGTCTGACATTCTCACATACACCTCACTGGCCTCTGCCTGTATGGTTTCTGACATTCTCACATACACCTCCCTGACCTCATAATCAGATTCTTGGCCCCAGCTAATCCTCAAGTCACAACAGTTCCTGATAATTTCAAAAACAGCTCTTAGGCCCCAGCATATTATCAATTCACAATGGTTTTTGACATTGCTCACATCCCAAATTATTTGGAAATGTAAATTATGCTCTTATCCTGAATAACTGAGCATGGATTGGTTGATTGATATTTTATGCCACACTCAAAATTAATTTACTAATAGGCAATAGTGTGGCGTTTCTAGATTTAGTTGGGGAGGAAATCCAGCTGTTTGTCGAAAGGAAACCTCGACCTTTGGCTAGCACCTACCAACTCAACCAAATATGGAAATTAAGTGGAAAATGCACTCAGAATTTTTACCTCCCTGGATGGTTTCTGACATTCTCACATACAGCTCCCTGGCCTCTCCCAGATGGTTTCTGACATTCTCACATACAGCTCCCTAGCCTCAGCCCAGGTGGTTTCTGACATTCTCACATACACCCCCTTGGCCTCAGCCTGGATGGTTTGTCAAGCTTTGTGTGGTAGTTATCTGAATGTTGGGCTTTGCATGCCTTCAACCAATGGTATGGGAAACCCGGATGGTTTCTGACATTCTCACATACAGCTCCTTGGCCTCAGCCTGGATGGTTTCTGACATTCTCACATACAGCTCCTTGGTCTCAGCCTGGATGGTTTCTGACATTCTCACATACAGCTCCTTGGTCTCAGCCTGGATGGTTTCTGACATTCTCACATTCAGCTCCCTGGCCTCCGCCCGGATGGTTTCTGACATTCTCACATACAGCTCCTTGGTCTCAGCCTGGATGGTTTCTGACATTCTCACATACAGCTCCTTGGTCTCAGCCTGGATGGTTTCTGACATTCTCACATTCAGCTCCCTGGCCTCAACCCACAGTGGTTTCTGACATTCTCACATACACCTCCCTACGGGTATCCGATCAGTTATCGTACACTTTTGCCGGTTTTTCAAGGCTAAAATTTACATCAGTGTTTGCATTGACAAGAAATTTCACAGAAGTGAAGCTGGGCTCAGCCGACTTTTGTTATAATAGTTTAATTTCTCCCAAGACCCTGAAATAATTTTTTAGAGACCGGACATTCACCCGCTCGTCTGCGTGTTTTTGTTGAGTGACGGGGACCAGTTATCGTACACCCAACGTTAAAGCTGTTGTGACGTCATCTTTCGTGTTCGAAAATTCCCCGACACGGCCAAAGGCGACTATTCTTACATCGCCTGACAAATGTAACTTCATAAAAAGTTCCATTTATATTTGGAGGTTGAAATTTTGCAAGAAGATGCCTCGATGAGTAAGCTGGCTGTCATCGACGGGAAAACCCGATCGCTTGGGTTAAAGACGCATAAGTGTTGGGTGTACGATAATTGGTTCTGTACGATAACTGATCGGATACCCGTAGCCTCAGCCCAGATGGTTTCTGAGATTCTCACATACAGCTCCTTGGCCTCAGCCTGGATGGTTTCTGACATTCTCACACACATCTCCCTGGCTTCCGCCCCGATGCTTTCTGACATTCTCACATACACCTCCTTGGTCTCCTAATCAGATTTTTGGCCCCAGCTAATCCTCAAGTCACACTAGTTTCTGATAATCTCAAAAACAGCTCTGTGGCCCCCAGCATATCATCAATTCACAATGGTTTCTGACATTGTGCACACCCATAATTATTTGGAAATGAAAATTATGCTCTTATCCTGAAGAACTCTGAGCATGGATTGGTTGATTTTACGCCACACTCAACATTATTTTACTATTAGGGTGGCGTTACTAGATTTAGTTGGAGGAAATCCAGCTGTTTGCCCAAAGGAAACCTCGACCTTTGTCGAGCAACTCGACCAAATATGTAAATTAAGTGGAAAATGCACAGAATTTTGTATATGTTTATTTGGTCAGTGGAATTTGAACTAATGCCAATTGAATGGATTGATTGATTTGATGTTTTACGCTGCACTCAAGATTATTTCACGTATATGGTGGCATTTCCAGATTTAGTGGGGGAGCAAAGCGGGCTCACCGGCAGGAGGAGACCCCCGAACTTCGCCGAGTACCTGGCAACTCTTCCACATACAGTAATTTTTCCATTTTTATTTGGTCTGAGTGTGATTTGAACCCACGGTATGGAAGATCTGTGACTGAGGGACGATCACTCTAATCCACTGAGGCCCCAGCGACATCAATGGATTGATTGATTGTTTGGTGTTTTACGCCGCGTTCAAGATTATTTCACTTATATGGCCGCGTTGCCAGTTTTATTATGAGAGGAAACCGGGCTATATGCCCGGAGGAAACCCACGACCTTCCGGTGGTAACTGGTAACCATCCCACATAGGTCGTTCGAGTGAAAAGCCAGTCAGAAAATTTTCCAATTTTTTTTTGGGACTGAGGGGCACATCAATGGAAGACCTGAGTCTGGATTGAGAATCGATACAACTGAAGTCAAGTCTCAGACTCCAAGAATTTGTGCAGCTTAAAGTGGTAAAACCTACCAAAATGCAAACTTTTTCATGAATTCTGATTGTAGAGGCAGTAAGAGGCTTTGAAAGTCATTGTAATGAAGTAAATCCAATAGAGCCTGACTGTCTGAAGGCGATATACCAGCCCCGATAGCTCAGTCGGTAGAGCGTCCGCTTCAGACCTGGGAGATCCGGGTTCAACCTGGGTCGAGTCAGACCAAAGACTTTAACAGTGGTAGCTGCTGCTACTTCGCTTGGCGCTCAGCAATAGGAGTTAGAGTAGCGACTGGTTGGCCCGGTGTCAGTATACTGTGACTGGGTGAGGGGGCTTGCTGGTTGTCTTCGGCAAGTCGTCTCGGTGAGGCAGCACCTAAAAAGAGCGGTGGAAATCTGCCCTGCAACAAGGAGACGTCTTCATATAACTGAGATACTGTTGAGCAGGACGTATAACCCAAATCACTCACTCACTCACTGAAGGCGATAATTTCCACATTCTGTTTTAACGAAACAATATCAACATTTTAGCAGCTTATGCCACTTTAAGAAAATACATAGAGTGCTTATCAAAGAGATAAAAACAAGACAAAAAGTTTTCAAAGCGTTTGGGAGTGATATATTTATTAGTTAGACAAAATTTATGACATTTCAATGATGAAGACTAAAATCAAGTTCCAGAAACATGGCTTCTAGAAACGTTAGGTCGTGGGTAAAGACTATCATGATTTACTGTAGGATTTTAAAAACGTCAACGTGAAGAGCTGGAGCTTGATCGGCTGTAACGTCTGCGTTTAGCTGGAGAGCGAGATCGAGTTCTTCTGCGCTGTGGGGTTGAGCGGCGTCTTGCAGGTGGAGACCTGTAACATGCAAATTCATAGGAGTGAAAGAAAAAGTTGTTTCAACTAAAAAACCCAAATTAACATTTTGTTGATTGTTGAGTTCAATATCCAATTTCAGACAGTCGGTATGCTGCCATTTGATCAATGGATTGAAAAACAAAACCTGGATTAGTTTTGAACCTAGAACTTCAACATGACAAAACTTCTTTACAAAATATTCTGAATTACAAGAGAAATGAAAGTATAACCAGTAAATCACAGATTTTTTTACATAAAGAATTGATTATATTTACTGTGATTTGAAGTTATAAACATTGAATGTTTTGCTTTCGACTTATTTCATTGACAGCATGGGACTCAACAACTATAAAGTTAATATGCCCACAAAAGTATGATTGATTGATTGATTGTTTGGTGTTTTACGCCGCGCTCAAGCACAAAAGTATGAAGTGATCGTTAGATTGTACTCCCATCCCATACCAAATAATGTCAGGAAAGCTATTGTATTTGGCAGACTTATAGCTGAGTTCAATTCTGCTAGGAAAACATGGGGAATTCCTATTGAGTGAAAAAAATAAAAAATCGCAGCTGTGTTCTCACCCCTGCTAGACATAGATGACAGGCGTCTGGCCTATAATTTGACAATGGGTCCTAAGACGAACAGAACTTATGGTTATATTACATTGGTATATGTAATATAACCATAAGTTCGGTAAAATTAAACTAGATTCAGAAAACCTAACCAGTTGATTGTGGTAAATCATTAACCTGTGTGTGTATTTAGCCCCAATACATTCCCATTAAATAAATGTACAATACCAAGCAGGGTCTCATATCATAGTATCCATGAATTAAATTAGAGAACATTTAAAACAGTTGTGAAATTCTGTTGAGGAAAACGAAAATGTTGATTTATGACCGATTGTGTGACGGACAGGCATTGTGATTTATGACCGATTGTGTAACGGACAGGCATTGTGATTTATGACCGATTGTGTAACGGACAGGCATTGTGATTTATGACCGATTGTGTAACGGACAGGCATTGTGATTTATGACCGATTGTGTAACGGACAGGCATTGTGATTTATGACCGATTGTGTAACGGACAGGCATTGTGATTTATGACCGATTGTGTAACGGACAGGCATTGTGATTTATGACCGATTGTGTAACGGACAGGCATTGTGATTTATGACCGATTGTGTAACGGACAGGCATTGTGATTTATGACCGATTGTGTAACGGACAGGCATTGTGATTTATGACCGATTGTGTAACGGACAGGCATTGTGATTTATGACCGATTGTGTAACGGACAGGCATTGTGATTTATGACCGATTGTGTAACGGACAGGCATTGTGATTTATGACCGATTGTGTAACGGACAGGCATTGTGATTTATGACCGATTGTGTAACGGACAGGCATTGTGATTTATGACCGATTGTGTAACGGACAGGCATTGTGATTTATGACCGATTGTGTAACGGACAGGCATTGTGATTTATGACCGATTGTGTAACGGACAGGCATTGTGATTTATGACCGATTGTGTAACGGACAGGCAAAGTGATTTATGACCGATTGTGTAACGGACAGGCATTGTGATTTATGACCGATTGTGTAACGGACAGGCATTGTGATTTATGACCAATTGTGTAACGGGCGGTCGCAGGTGGGCCCAAACACAACCATTTACACTCTTAGATTGATGTTTTACCCGCACTCAAGATTATTTCACTTATTGGGCTCTTTGTCCAGAAGGTCTGGCACTCCTAGGAGGCGTGACGATGTGTTCGGGAAACAAAGAAAGTGTTCTTTTATGACTAATTGCACTCATAGGTGGCGCCACCTGTAGTCACATGACCCAAAAACAATACCGAGCGAGGTATTGTGGTATGGAAGCCACATACAGAATTTGGTCAAACTTATGCTCTGGAGACAATTGTGTTACGAAAGGACGAACAAACTGAAACCAGTATCCCCTTAACACTTTGTACATGGGTTAGCTTGGGTTAGTTTTGAGAAGAATTGCACATACCTTCTTCGGTCTCTATTATAGCGTGGTGGTGATTGTCTCCACCTGGGTGGTGGCCGCCGGGGTGGGGAGCGGCGTGGAGGTGGTCGATTTTGACGAGGTGCTAACACAGCCGCTGCAGTAACTTCATGACCATCTATTTGTCCTGTGAATAAAACATACATATTGATGTCCAGTTAACTATTCATGCTATTGAAGAATCACAAGTCTTTGAAGAATATATTAAGTGCTAGAATTCAACTGAAGCTGTACGATAAACACTAAAAAAGCTTAACTACATTGGGAGAAAAAAAATGGCCAGGAATTCGCATTAGTCCCTGGAAGAGGATGCATATTTTCTGTATTTTTTTGTTACTTGGAAAAACTGATCAAAATTAACGTCATACATGACCTTTGATTTGTATAAATTGCCGCAAAGATGCACTGACTCAGAAAAGACTGTGTATCAACGATGTGACAGATGTCGTGTTTGACCTCATATGTCACTGAGATTATTAACTTTTGTAAGTATTATAGATCATGTATCATCAGGTTTTTTATCCTCTGTGCCAGAAATTTTCTTTTCTTTTTGGTCAGACTTGTACATTACAGGTTTTACAGGAAACTTAACAGAAATTAGAAAATATAGCCAAAGTTGTTCATAAAACCTTTAAGAAATATGTGCATTTTGAAAATGGACATTGAACAAATGTATTCAGTAAATGTATTGTTATATTTTATATACCAAAACCAGATTTTCGGAGAATTGAGGAAAAATCATTGCAAATGAAAAGAATTTTGTAAGCTATACCTCCATCCATGTGTTTAATTGCTTTTTCCGCTTCTTCGTGGGTTTCAAATTCTATGTAGGCATCCCCCCTGGAGAAATTTGGATGATTTCTGTTTGGTGGCATTGTAATGTGTTTGACTGTGCCATACACAGCAAAGATTTCAGTAATATGATCCTTGTTAACATTTCTGGTCAATCTGCCAATGTGAACCTTTGTAGGTTTTGGTGAGGGGGTTCTCTTCTTTCTACGTGGGGATGGGGCACTGCAATACAACCAAATCTTCCTTTATTATATTTTTAAACTATCATAAAACTATAAACTTGGCGTACAGATAGATTGGCTTTTTAAGGAAGGCTGTCTATTTTTGACAAATCATTTAACATACATGTATATAGTAAAGCATGTCTAAACGGACACCTTGATAAACGAGACCACTGTCTAAACCGACCAATCTTAAGTTTTCTTCTGTATGAAAAATCGGCACTTTTTACTTTGCCTATAAAGATGTGCCGGTTGTCACATGTTTCACTGTACATCCATTGATTTAACAAATGAAATACCTTGGCTTCCTACGATTTCCACTACGACTGCTACTAGAAGATCTACTGGAACTGGAACTGCCTGATCGTGAAGTACTGCTACTACTGGAACCACTGGAACTACCCGAGCTGCTGGAACTGCCAGATGATGAGCGAGATCTGTTTATAAAGTAAACAGGGTTACAAATCCTATTGCAGCAGATCACTAAATGCAGGTAACAATAAAAAAAAGTTATCGTTTTGGTACTGTTTTGATTGCATATAATCTTATGTCACCACTCTGAAGGTAAACATTGGAGGTTGTGTTTCATATGTCAATGAGCTAATTTTAAGTTCCGTAACCAATGCAGGTCAGTAAATATAGGGCTGAACACTACGGTAACAAGCCATTTGCAGTAATTCTGGCCAATAATTTGAGAATATATGAAATTGAATGGATATCAATACAGAAAAGGTGGGACATTAATTATACGTCATTTAAAAGGAAAGAAAACCAACGGAGTGATCGATGTTGACAATATCTGGTAAAACGCTTCATTTCCATACCAGTTAAAAATGGCATTTGTACCCATAAAGATTTTAACAGAATATGAGAGCATAACATATAAATCAGAGAGGTGTCGCCATCCATTCGTCTACAAAATGCATGCCTGAAATATAAAGGCTGACAATTATGTGTGTTACTATTTTTGAATTTTTGTCTGCCTTCAATCGGCTGTCCGAATAACATTAGTACTTATGGAGATCAGCTGTTACCCTGTTTTATCTGTGATTCTTAGTTCAATTTACCGAACTTATGGTGATATTACATATACCAACGTTCGGTATACAAATTTGAAATGCAAGGCAATGATGCTTAAATTACAAGCCATGAAAATATTATTGTAACTCCTCGGTATGGACGATTCCTACCTCAGACTTCTTTCAAACTCATAAAAGATTATTCTTGTCCGCTTTTATTACAAGTAGCTATTCCACAGGGCGTACATCTGGTCTCAAACAATAACAAAATCATTTCTTGGAGACTTTGCCGCCATTTTGCATGACGTTCGAACTGAGTCAAACAGTGTAATGTAATATCACCATAAGTTCGGTAAAATTGAACTAGCTGCCTAGTGCCTAGTGCTCAAGGAGGATTGTCTACAACAATTACCCTTCCCCTAGTCCCGGTTTCTGACTCCAAAATGACTATTTTTTATACTGACGGCGTATTTTGGAGTCAGGGTTCACTGCAATCAAAAAGCTGGAGTTGGCTGCCCGCTCAGAAGCGGGCAGTATGTGGTCCGATTTAGACAAAGAAATAGCAAAATAACCTACTCAGATCGTGTCTAAACGGTCATAATCACATTCATGGATAATTTTGCTACCTACCAGTGCCTGATATGGACGAGCAGGATCGGCCAGTAAACATTTATCTTCCCCTGAATTCACTTTTGCCTTCTCCAGTCTCAAACTCTCCGCCATTGATGACGTAACACTGTTTAGCAATTTTTCAGTTTTTAAACGTTAAATTCACTTTACAAAAGGCTAAATTATTAATGAATGTCGTACTGACACTATTTGAGTTAGTTATGTTGTTATTTACTGTCTAAATCTGACCGCAAACTGTCCGAACAGAAGTGGGCAGCCAACTCCGACTTTTTGATTGCAATGAGCGCTGACTCCAAAATACGGCCGTCAGTATAAAAAAATAGTAATTTTGGAGTCAGAAACTCAGACTACCCTTCCCCTAATCTTTCATCCATTTTTCCAGTCTGAAAACCATATACTATACGTCTATAGTTTACATTTCTAGGAAAATCAGAGTATAACTATAAGTCCACTTACTTGGAACTGTCTGAGCTACTGTTTGATGTTTTCCGTTTCCTTTCTCTGCCTCTCTCTGATGTTGGAGTTTTCTTGTTCTCTTTGGGATCTTTACTTGGACTGGGGCTTCGACTTTTTGCCCTGATAAGATCATTTAAAATGTTAAAGTTTCCGAATCATGCTTTAAAATAAAAGCTCAATGGAAATATAAAAGGTAGCGAAATTTGAGCCATGAATGGTTCGAACACCAAAATAATTGAACGCAATACAAAAACGTGTCGCGTGCATCATACTGATAATAATCAAGAAATAGTATTTTCTTTACCAGTGAAAAAAACAAACAATTGAAACATTTTTTAAAGAAACTAGTTCTTTGATTAATTCAACAACATGGCTAGAAATATTCTTACATTTTCCGTGGCAAACTGAAACCCAATGATAGTGCTTTTCACCAGAAAACCAGCGATCCACACGACGCCAACAAAGATTCTAAAATAAAGGGAGGTAATAGCTGCACTTTTATTAGGACCGGTTTTTAAAAGTTTTTCCCCTTTGTACATGGATTGGCAAACTCTCGCAACGTAGGGATTAGAATTTAAGGAATATGCCACATCTAAAAAGGCTAAAGGCTAAATAAACTAAAACAACCAACCATAAAAATCACAAAAAAGATAAAAAAGAAAGGTGTACATGTCTATGTTAGAATGGTCATACAAGGGTATGTGGGTCCCATTTCGGCGGAAGGGGAGGGTGGGGGGGGGGGGGGGGGGAGAGGGGGGGGGGGTATATTATTTAATACAAGTTAGGGTAACAGCTAGTGAAACTGTAATTTGCTTTTTTGCGATTTGACAATTGGTTGGTTGATTCCCTTATAGGCCTATATTCAATTTACAAACTAAGCCTACCGTAAGCAATCTATTGCTTTTGGATTCACAAAATAAGTCATTTTAAGACAAAAGAGAAAGACAATGGTGGGGAAAAATCCGAATGGGCTTGTTCTATCCCAAAATGGAAATTTGTTAATCATGCGGCCTTGGATTGGCAAATATAATAGATTTAAGTATAAAAACAAACATTTTTCTTTGTACACAAAGAAAAAAGCTAAGCACCCCATGGAAAGTCTGCACCGACCGATAAAATCATTGGTGTAGGGAGATTGTTGGCAAACTGATGTCGTAGAAACGATTGTAATCATAAAGGGCAACATTCTGGCAATGAGAAATCGCCATTAATGGCAACAAGCTATACAATTTATTCAGGACAACCAAATCAAAAGCGTATTTTAACAAAATAAAATGAGGCTTGTAAACTAACTTTAGACTCCATCTGGCTTCAAAGGGCGAACATATTGAAGTAAAAATGCCACTTTCAGTGTGTAGAACACATTCCTAGAGCAGAAGGTCAATAGTGCGTATAGCCTCCATTAACTTCCAACCTGCGTTTCATCCCTCCAGTGAGACGTCGGATCTGTTGAAGGGGTAACTGCGCGGATTTGAATCCTTTAGAGCCCATTTAGGATAGGCTGGACAGAAACATTCAAGTCCTAGAGTCTCCTGTACAAAATCTACAGGAATTGGAAGCCGCATTATATCGGTATTGGTGGCAGTTACCCTTTCCACAGATCTGATGTCTCACTGGAGGGATGAAACGCAGGTTGGAAGCTAATGGAGGCTATACACGCTATTGACCTTCTGCTCTAGGGATGTGTTCTACACACTCAAAGTGACATTTTTACTTAAATATGTTCACTTTGTAAAGCCAGATGGACTCAGTTTCATACTTACAAGCATCTTTTTATTTTGTTAAAATACACTTTTGATTTGGCTAACGATATCCTGAATAAATTTTATAGCTTATTGCCATTAATGGTGATTTCTTATCGCCAGAATGTTGCCCTTTATGATCACAATCGTTCTGCAACATCAGTTTGCCAACAATCTCCATACACCAATGACTTTATCGGTCGGTGCAGACTTTCCAAGGGGGTGCTTAACTTTTTTCTTTGTGTGTATATAAATGTATTTGCATTGCACTATAATAACGGTGTGGGGCGAGCTGTAACGATGATGAGAATGCATCTAATTGTTTTAAATATTTGGAAGGATGTTCCATTCCATTTTTATAGAAGTTCGAAAGGAAAGGGATACATTTGTTCAATAAAACGGGCGATTAATTTCTATGACCTCGGGTGTTGTGTTCATGTATCATGTATCTATGTTCATCCGTGTAGTGCATAATTAGAGGTCACATGTATCATCAACTAACAGTGAGATGTCCAGAGATTTGGTTAAATTGGAAAATCAGTAGGCCCTAATGTATAAAGAAAATAAAATGGGTCCCAATATGTTGTAGGCCTACCCCGTACAATACCGGAAATGGGTCGGATAGAGTAACTGGGTTGTATTGGGTTCGATTGCTATCAAACCAAGGCCTTGACTTTCCAATAGCTTATTTTTAATTCATATTTGTATTGAATGCCTTTGTGAGGTCTTCAATAAGTAATTTCCGATATTGATGAAATCCAATCAGTTTCTCTTACCTCTGGAACAAATTGTTCTTATGTCTAAATGTTCTGAATATTTTGTTCCCAGTGGCCTTTGTTGATTATATGGAATAACAGAAACTGGTCGTTATAATGTCAGTAAGGATTATCCCAGATAAAAGGCTACTGTTATGGAAATGATTACAAATAATGCCAATGAGTACTGCTGAGATTTCAGCAACTCTATAGTTGGTTTGTGATCTGTGGAAAGAAATTATGTGGTTTCATAATATTGAAAAAGTCATTTGAAGTTGCGGGGTAGTCAGTCTTAAACTAGACATAACTGAGATACCCCCCGCTCTGCAAGAAAAGTCGGCCTATCTGAGAATTGTAGCATCAAAACAATAATATAATGGTCAGTGATAAGTGATGAGAAAACCAACAATGAAATTGAAAATGCAAAAACACAGAATATGATGATAATTCTGCTGGCAAGTATGCAAGGAGAACAAGCTATGAGATGCAGATATGACTTTACATGAGCAGATGATGACAGCAGCAGACTGCATCAAAATTGCAGGAACTGGTACCAACCAAGGCCAACATCTATCAACAACATGAAAAAATTAATAACATTCAAGAAAGTGTAAGGGGTATTAGTGTTAAGACAGTGAGTTGGATGGGTGGATTATATATTAGTCAAACATGAATGGCAGAATTACCAAGGTTACATATTTGACCTACCTGTTAGTGAAAGTTTCAAAGTTGTAAGTTAAAGACTTTTTGACATGTGTTTACAAGGCTTTTTACGGCAGCGGTAATGTAAGGGGCATAACTCTTGAAAAAACATCCGAGCGCGTTGATTTTCAATAGGCTTCTTGTACTTGCTGTATTTAACAAATATGTGAAGTTTCAAAGTTGTAAGTTAAAGACTTTTTTAGATAATGTGTTTACAAGGACCAATGGGCAGACGGACAGACGGACGACGGAGGCAACGACAATACCCTTCGGGCAAAATTTGCCCGAGGGGTAAAAAACTATGTTAATGTAAGTCTAGGAGAATGATTGAACAGCATAGCAAATTTACGAACTCTGCATGGTCATCTTTTTGTAACTGCAACTGTAAGCAAGACGGAGAAGCGGGAAAGGATAGCCCCTTAGCCATGATAAGCAAGCTTTATAGAGTACAACAATATGCACATAGGATGATATGTATATGCACATGTATGATAAAGATGGAGAAACAGCACCAAGAGGAGGAGACACATGAATTGGGCATGATTTAATGCTACGTCTGTGACAAATGATGGAGTAAGACAAAATATCATGCAAAATACTCCTTGCTGGTCATGTTTAGTTAGCATCGACAACAAGAAAGTAGACTATGAGGCTGCTTGCTGATCATGTTACCAGCACTCACTACGAGGAAGTAGGCTATCAAGAGTGCCACAAGCACAATAATGAAACATGCAGGCTTATATGACAAGCACAGCAACTACCGTACAACTGTACAATGGGACAAAATTGTGTCTACAAACAAATGGTATTCTCGTTATTTTGGGATTACACTTTCTTGAAAATATGGTAGAAATTCCTCTACCGATTTTTGGGTGACGCCCGAAACGGGAATCGAACCCAGGTCCCAGAGTATGGCACCTATCGCCAGCACTAAATGCCGGCTGCCTTATCCATTCGGACAACCGGCCTCCTCTAAAAAAAAGGAGGTAGTTGACTGGTAGATACTAAAGCGGACATTTAGTACCCCTCTGGTAACGTAATTGACACAGCTCCCATTGCTGAATGCATGAGTTTAGTTAATTAGTGTCTTTTAGAAAGTGGGTATAACAGTATTCTCGTTATTTTGGGATTACACTTTCTTGAAAATATGGTAGAAATTCCTCTACCGATTTTTGGGTGACGCCCGAAACGGGAATCGAACCCAGGTCCCAGAGTATGGCACCTATCGCCAGCACTAAATGCCGGCTGCCTTATTTTTAGAGGAGGCCGGTTGGCCGAATGGATAAGGCAGCCCGCATTTAGTGCTGGCGATAGGTGCCATACTCTGGGACCTGGGTTCGATTCCCGTTTCGGGCGTCACCCAAAAATCGGTAGAGGAATTTCTACCATATTTTCAAGAAAGTGTCATCCCAAAATAACGAGAATACTGTTATACCCACTTTCTAAAAGACACTAATTAACTAAACTCATACAAACAAATGTATGAACAGACAAATGGCAGAACACAGAAATGTCAAAAGGAGTCCAAAATGTCATAAATATGTAAAAATATCTCCTTGCAAGTAGGACATGGACAACTTCATATCATTGGTACCATTTGTCAAGTTTCATTAAAAAAGAACCAACATCTGGGAGGAGTATTTTGGACAAAATTGCGTCTACGGACGGACGGACGGACGGACGGACGGACGGACGGAGGGCACAGCGATCAGACAGATGTATGTGTGTACATACAAACTTTATGCCAGCAGAAGGGGGGGGGGGGAGGGAGGAGGGAGGGAGGGGCGATAACATGATAACCCTGTCTTCATATGGAATGAGACCCATTGGAGGAGTATTTTGGACAAAACTGTGTCTATGGACGGACGGACGGACAGACGGACAGAGGGAACAACGATTGGACGGATGTATGAGCGTACATACACACTTCATGGCAGTAGAAGGGGGGGGGGGGAGGGGGGAAGGTATGGAGGAGGGAGGGGCGATAACACGATAACCCTGTCTTCATATGGAATGAGACCCCAAAAATGGCAAAGTCCTATAAGTCAAAAACGTCATAAAAATGTGAAAAAAGGAAATATCATCCTGTAAGTTGGGCATGCACATCTACATACCATTGGTAACATATTTGTGAAATTTCATTGAAATCAAAGCAAAATCTTAGGAGGAGTAGTCCGGACAAAATTGTGTCTACAGACAGACGGACGGACGGACAAGCCGATTCCAGTATACCCCCCCCCCCTAACTTCGTTGCGGGGGGTATAATAAGTCAATATTGAAGTCGCTCATATTCAGGTACTTCTTCTTCTCTAATTCACATACAGGTTCAGAGAATTTCATTTGTACAAGTATTAAAAAACATCTTTACAAGTTGGACGATATAGCAAACCAACCATCGTCAATAACTATAATGGGGAATTTCAGTAAAACCCTCTCAAATGCATATCCTGCCATCTGAAGACTGCAAACTTCAGGGGGCCTAGGTGGGCCCTGGAGCCTGTCCTCTTTGTTTAGGTTTCTCCCACTTTCAAAAACGTTCTACGGGATCAGGGGTATACTGTAAAACCGGTAATGGCAATATGTACCCTTTTCTTGCCGGACCCCATCCAATAACATCCTCGATGTTCTCTAGGTTCGGCCTAGCCACGATGATTCATCTCCAGCAATCTAGGGCCCTGGGACTTTGGGGTTCCTTCACGACTTCAGCACCTTCGCCCGATGGGCAGGATTGCCCCCGTCTTCAATTAAGCCCTTCAGTCACTGGAGCCATAAAATGCTTATAAGACTTTATACGTGGATATCAAATTACCTAATAATGGTTAAGTCTTCAGATTCGAGATCAACAAATTAATCACAGTGATTCAGGAATAGATGAGATATTAAGTAGCTTTGATGGCTTTGATATGTTGAAGTTCAGATGTTTACTTGTTTGTTGCTCATCTGGATTTATCTAATTGGTGCTTCAACGACCACAGGTTTTATGGTGATCTCATTAAAGTGCTGAGATAAAGGTTAAGGTGCTGTGACACAAGATATCCTTGGATGCATATCAATCGGTATAGACTGCCTTTTGAACCACGAGCTTTGAGATGACAGGATATCGTTTTACAACACCGCGAATCGCATTAGACCCAAGCATCAAATTACTCTTTTGGTCATCTTTAGAATTTTAATTAGGAAGAGAAGCCTGGTAAAATGCAGATTTTTTAAAGTGCAATTTTATTGCATTTCAGCGTGTCCAAACCCACACCTAGAAGACCTTTCTGAATCTTCCACCAGGTGGGCGTAACTACCAGATAGCGATCAATAAATTTGACTTTGATAACTTCGCCATTTTACAAGCACCAAAGTTAACGTTTGTACGCTTTATGATACAGACTACATGTAAATGCCTCTTCTCAAGACAAGGTAAAATATGAATATAGCCATTCAGTGTTTTCGCTATATGGTGATTAAACCTTGGCTCGAGAAGATGTTAAAATGAAGCATGGTGAACATTTGTACTCTGAACAGTTTAATCAGACGTTACTCAACACAATTGTATGTCAGTTGTATTTTGTTATACTAAAAAATATTCGTCGAATCAATATTTTATTACAATTCACAGATGGAATTTTCTTGGTATAACACAAAAAACTGTCATACATGGAAAGCTGCCTTCAATGACGTCGGCGGATATGCCTGATTATAGAAAAGCCATTTCTGCGCCATAATTGATTCGGCCAACCAAAGAACTACCACTGTGCCAGGGTTACTGCCAGAGGCTCATCCAGGATGATTGTGAAACGATACCTGGTGATTACTCAAAGGTGGCCTGTGTCCGAAAGTAAAATACCCCTAGACTGCCAACAAAATTTCCCTAATATGTGTGGCGGCTTGTGCCATTTCAAAAAGCTTTTAATTTGTATCCAACATTCCACGAAGATACTGCAATATACCAAACCACCTTTGGTCGATTTCTTTTTAATCCACCGAGCCTATCGGTGGATTATAATACAATATGAATAGTAAATCTCGAAAAATTGTTAGCTGGTTCATCTATTTTGTGGAATCCTGACATCCAGGCTGTCCATGCACTGACAACTGCACCACTCAATAGTTTAAACTTAATGTGTGCAAAGAGTTGAAAGCTGCAAAAATATGAAGAATCAAATTTCACTCCTTGAAATCATTGAATGTCTAGGAAAGAAAGTTTTTTTTCCGTAAGTTTGTTCCAGTGACAAAATGGTGATTTGGACTGTGGTTGATAAATAGGAAAAATTTGTGTACAAAATAGAGGAGATATTAAGACGGATAGATGTTCCCACAAGATTAAAAGTTTTAATCCTGAAAACCGAAGTATATCACCAATAAATCAACAACAAAAACGTCACTTTTAACGTCTCCTTTATGGATACAGATCACAGTTTCTGACTTCCGGATTCAAGATATTTTTGTGTGTGTTTTTTTATTATTTTTTCCTGGCCCCCTGCATTTTTTCTGGGCATTTCTGTAGTTTTTATGAAAGGACAGGGGTTGAGTTACTGTCTGGAAATGATTTTAGAAGTGGAATGGGACCATTTCAGGTGGATGGAGATCTGGTAGTTAGGCGTGCTTTGGTTTGTTTACATGCGGCGGAGTATGTGCAAAGTGACCCCTACCCGCATTTTCTGGTCGTAGTTTAAAATTTCTACGATCAACCTATGAAAAAATTGTGCTTAAAATACTCCCAAAGGACTGTTTAAGGCCCCCACCGAAGGATTTGGTTCAACGAAAGTTAGGGAAGGTGCTGTGAGAGCAGACATTAACATTACCGCAAATGGGAAATCAAGAAAAATGAAACTGTGACCTGCTGTCATATAACAGTATAGGCTATACGTGATTTCAGTAAGACGACTGGATGTTTAGTAGGTGGAAGGAAGATTTTATTTTTAAATTTGAATACAAATAATTGTCATACATGTAACACAAGGAACCGAACATATTTATTGTGCTTGCCTATGATTGTATATAGCTATATAACCATTTTTTTCGACAAGCAGTCCTTCCATGATCAGCACTATACCATGCGCTCTATTAACAGCAGGCATTTTTACCTTCGTTCAAACCCAGCCACTGGTCCAGTTCTATACAATACCGTCCGCGCTGATACGATAACTAACCAATTAAGTTATCAACCAATCAAAAGTGTTTCTACATTGATGAACACGTGACTTAAACACGCATTAGTTTGAGAACATGCGCTCTCGATAGACATTTACATCCGAGTGTAGGGAAAGCTTCATTTCTTCGTATTTCAATAGGTTTACAGCGATGAGTTGTCGTATCAACAAGGACGGTCCTTTGAAATAGGGTGGCGGCTTGAATCCCACTCAGTCCAAAAAATTGGAAAATTTTCTGACCGGGTTTTCACTCGACCCACCTATGTGGGATGGTTGCCAGTTGATGCTGCCTATATTACCAAGTGAATCATCTTTTACATACATATGCTAGGTACATCTGAAATTATATCGTTAGGCAAATGATGCTCCTTGTGGAAATGCTACTTCAAAGCTACAGGATAAATACCAAGTTCTTTCTGAACGCCCAGTGGTGAAGTGTAACTGTAAATTGACTAAATATGTATTTAAAAACATAATGTTGGAACAAAACGAACTTCCTGCCAGGTTCCAGAGTGTCAGAGAAAAGGCGATTTCAAATATAGATTTTCCGTCAGCAATCGGAGATATGTTCGTATTTGACGTCATAATTGACATTGGAACCCCTTCGTCGTCATTTCAACCAATCACGAAGCCGCCCCGACTCAAGGTCCGTCGTGTACGGCGACTAAGAAATGGTAATGTACATATGACTATGACATTACAACGTTAAGCTTATTTATTCCCCTATAGAGGTAGAGAGAAAAGGAATCCCTAGAATGTTGTAAGTTTTGTGCTAGAAATCTTATTTTCTTTTTGACCGAGTTCGTACAGTATATAAACAAACTGATTACAAAATAGGAGGTATTCTCTTAAACTTGTCAATTATCCTTTAAGGAAAGTGGTACAAGCTAACTAAATTTTGATGGAAAATGAATATTAGTGTAAACTTTTTAGTTATAATACTCTACTAGATGTAAGTTGAAGGATAGAGTTGACAAGTTACTCAGAATGTACGTCCGGGTAATTGGAATACATGAAAAGCGTACAGGGGAAAAACAAATCCGCGCTTCTAAAACAGTAAAACCTGAAAACACCTGTTCTAAAAATCGCTCGAGCTAACGCTCGCTGATATTAATTTAAAATATCCAAGCTCACACCAGGAACAGAAATTAAGCACACGTTCATATTTGGCTGATATCAGGACTTAACTCTTGTGAACTATAGGATCAATTGGAATACACAGGAAAGTTTGAGCGGTTGTGCTGCTTGAACGAGGAGATAATCAGAGAAAATGAGGCGATTATCTAAGTTACATTTTCAACGCGTTCATATCAATATTTTTTCGTCATACATATAGGGTGGATATTTCCAACTCAGGCTCATATATAGGATTTAGCGAAATATCTATAGAGTGTCTCATGCCCATAACTACTTTTTAAGCCTCTCTGCGCGATATTCATTTTCACTTTAGGTTGTCGCTGGATAGAAAAGTTTCAAACAGCTATAAACAGTTTGTAAGTTGATATCGTATCACTATTTTTGCAAAACTAAGATCAATACAGCTCTACATTGTGAACGCAAGATTGTCTTTAGACATGACAAAGGGAGTCTATTGGAATAAAAATAAGAAATAAACAAACTATAATAGCCATTTATCTAGTTATAACTAACTGCAGATCTTGTATTTCATGGTTCTAGATGCGGCTTCAGGTAAGACGATCTCTCGAACAATGTCATTAACGTATTAGTTCACGACTCAAATATCAAATAAACTGTACTCAAGTATTTTCATGATGATCTTTTCAGAGAAAATACAATTTCTTAAGTCTATATCTGGACCACGCCACTCGCTGCCTCAAAAACTCTTTTCACAATTTTAACCGGTACTGGGTAAGAGTTCTTTGAAAATCTCTTTAAACATGGGCTCCATTCTAATCAAGGCATCACAAAAACTTACTTCGATGGGATGCCTTAATTATTTGTCATTAGCGTTACTGAGGGTCGACGCATTTTAAACGTACACATTACAGGAATACATTGCACTGTATTGTTTCTCTGGTAAACTGTGAATAGTCAGCCTTTCGTATAGTCTGTTTCTACATGATATAACCATGTCAAAAACCAAAAAAATCAGAAGACTAGGAAACGAACGCACAGAAATTTCGCCTTAATTCTCTATCGATTTCAACCCGATTATAAAGGTAGATCATATGGGGAAACAGATTTATTGATTACTTCCTTATATAATTCTGATGACAATCAATGATTAACAGATTGTTCGTCTGAAGAACGAATTTATTTGACGGAGAATATAGAAACTCCGCCTAACAAGCGATGTAGCAAACGACACTGCTATTCAAAGTATATGCAGAGCAGAATCACGGACAGCTCATATAAATAGGACGCAATAAACATGCATATATACGAATGAAGCAACACAGAAAGCAAAAGAAAACATTTAAAATGATTATCTTGTTTGCATGTACATAAAAAAACATTTGACGATAAAAAAACTTTTCGTTTTTCCGCAAGGCATATATCCCTCAAAACCATGCAAGAATTTGGCATACTGAAACTATAATAAATTTAGGGGATTACGTGCAGCCATCATCTAGGCTATAAGAAAAGAAAGAATGTTCTTCGTGCGGCCAATCGGTTTCCAAGAACGTTTACAAGGAAATTGATTGCATAATATATCTGTAAAATTACTGTCAATATATAGAATGGCATTGTGTTATTACCACTTGGCGACATTTTTATAGCAGTCAACCAGTACATGAGCTTCCTGACGAAGATTTATGGAAAGTATCTCCAAATAGGACTTGCGTGTAGAAAATAGCAGTTTACTGAAGTAAATCATAGCATATTGTAATAGTCAGTGTTCTCATTAATAAAATAATATGAATTTTGAATGAATTGTCTACAGCTCCTCAAACGGAGGAGGCATCTGAAACAGACATTCTACTTTTTAAAGGGATGTCAGACAAAATTGTTCTGATAATTTGAAAGAGATTTGTGGGTTAAAAACAGATTTGGCTTGCCTAGCATATTTTTGTTAATATTAAGAGAAGTCCAAAGCTGTTGATAATCTATGACAAAATAGTCTATATTCTCGATAGTACTGCGTGCAGTAAGTTAAATGACCTCTCTAGAGTTATCCCTCGGTCTATTTTCTTATTTGATAGTTTTGTAAGTCTTTTGTGTTTCATGTAATAGTTTTTCACGATCCCCTCACAACTGTTAACAGTTTAATTGAGATGACTTTGATCTCATCCGTGTTGTTACTGAAGTCAAGGAATGTTCTCATAGCTTAATTTGTCAAGTTTCTACAGCTATTCAAATTTATATTAATGTGCGGTTGTCGGATTATTCTGGAAAATCTGAGAATATATTTAAAGACATTAAAGGCATTGTTATATTTTGTCAGTCAGTTCCGAACTGCACTCTGTAATGCTACTTGGATGCTATTACCTTGTTTATTATTTGGGCAAAGAGTTTACCATGGTGTTTAAATTTTATCTGTGGATTACCAGTGTGATTTCAGGTTTTTACTCTGTGGATTTATATTTCGAGACCATCAGATCTACCAGTGAACTTTGGGAATTTTATATCTTGGAACTGTTTTCTTAGTTCTTAGTTTGTAAAAGTAAGCCATTTTGATATATGTTTTCTTTCCACTGTTTGTATAATATTTGCTTGTTA
This sequence comes from Lepidochitona cinerea, assembly GCA_963971465.1. Lineage (NCBI taxonomy): Eukaryota > Metazoa > Mollusca > Polyplacophora > Chitonida > Tonicellidae > Lepidochitona > Lepidochitona cinerea. Next base: position 20,907,455 of record OZ020551.1, read on the forward strand.
GTACGTTACTCTATATTTTAAATTTGTACATGCAATTTCCCGGTTCTTTTGTTACTTCTTCATTTATTATTTTATCTCGTTAAAAAATTGGGGGCTTGTCCGGGAATATTTCGTAATTCATTAAGCGAATTGTGCTCGGAGAAATTCTGAATTCAAGATTTAAAACTAAATTTAAAAAAGCTTCATGTCTGAGTTTAATACAGGCGATTTCACGCAAGGTCCCAATCAGTATATTTTTGACTCTTTAATTAGGAACGATTTGCTTTTGTTATGCGAATATTAAGGGCTAACTTTTTATCTATTGCTCTAAGTTTAGTTGAGATCGAAGCGTTTGATGAAAGTGCATAGAGTAAATATTTACCGGAATCAAATAAATCATGGCTGGTACAATAAGAAAAACGGAAAATAGATTGAGAAATAGAAATGCAGAAACGACTAAATGGAAGAGAAAGAGAATGTGAAAAATCAACGAAAGAAATTACATAATGATAAAAAATGAAAGAAAGAGAGAGAGATTGACAAGGAAAATTGACGTTTGAAAAGGAAAAAAAATGAGAAAGAACGTCAAATGAAAGATACGAAACTTGAAAATGTATGGGAAATGGAAAAGATGACAATGGAAATTAGACATTAAAAAATCAAACAAAGATCAGAAAGGGATTGTAAATTCGATTTAGACCATTATATAAGATTAGTTCCACCATTCCGTGAAGAAGAAGTTGACAAATATTTTCTATCTTTTGAAAAAGTGGCTGAAAATTTAAATTTAACTGGCAATGCTTGAATTTTGACAAAGGTTTAGATGTGTATACATCATTATCTGTAGAGCAGTTTACAGGTTTTGAGGCATTGAAACATGAGCGCTATCTTACACGCCTATGAACTCGTTCCAGAGGCTTATCCTCAAAAGTTCCGAAATCGTGAAAATTGTGAGACATACATAAGAAACTTGTCTCCATGGTTATTTTAGACAAGAAGATTTTTCCTGTGCCCGTGTGTTTTAGTGATCATAAATATATAAAGATCTAATCGGTAAATTAATATTCGTAGTGCAGGGGACATGGTTAAACAGTTGATGACAAATGTATTTATCCACTCAGACGAAATAAAATTTAAACATTTCCTCTCGCCCTATGTGTGATAATTAGACGAAATGACAAGATTTGTTACATCGACTACTAGCATTGCAAGCATTACCATATACCGCAGTCGCTCTACTCAACTACTTGTTGAAGTCGTCAGCTGTGTAGTTATTGAGAGATAAATGTTATATGCTTTTAAAGGAAATCAATCAAATACTTAAATACACAAAAGTACGTGACTGTAAATATAGGACACAGATGTGAAATACACATACATTCTGAGACATACGAGAACATTATATTTGAGAACTGACGACGAACCAGATTTCTATTGGGATTACAGATTCGTCCGGCATGTCGCACAGCTTTGCATCGGTTTTCATCGAAATATTTTTTACAAAATAAGAAATAATTTAAAAACAAAATCAGAAAATTAACTGGAAGCTTTTTTTTTAGAACGAAAACATTCTGAATATTTCATGTTTTTTAATATTTGTAACTCTCTCTTTAATTCAAACCTTATAAGTATTCGTGCAATCCCTAACATTTTGCACTCTGTAAATCTTTTCGAATCGCGCGCCAAACATTTTGCACTCTGTAAAACTTTTCGAATCGCGCGCCAAACATTTTGCAAACTCTAAACTTTACACGAACTGGATACTTCAAACACCACCAGGGGGCGCGCAACATTTGACAATCTGCAAACTTTACACGAACTGGATACTTCAAACACCGCCAGGGGGCGCGCTGTTCCACCAGACCAAATGTAGCGACCAAAAGGTAGCCGTGAAACGAACTATCCATATCCTCTTCAACCGTATAGGGCCTCCGTGGCTCAATAGTTGGAGCGTAGGACGCTAAATCTGATCAGCCTTTCACCAAAAAATAAAATGATGAACTACGGGTGAAATGCTATATCCATGGGGAGGTGCTTCCTTTGAGTGGCATAGAAGGGACAATCAAGAAAGAAATGAAAGACATTTTCCATTTTTGAATGCCATTTTGAACAAGGCTGATCAGCTATAATATCATGTTTAAATAAATCAGCTTGAAGAGTACTCAGCCCAATTCTCATTCTACACAGAAAAACTTAAGATAAATTATCAAAAGAATTATATATGGCTGTAGAATCATTGGATCGGTTTTGTTTAGGAAAAAGAAATGACTTCATCTGTGCATCTGAAAAATGTGCATTTTGGGGTCTCAAAAGATTCCAGTCTTTATTTGTTTTGGGGGAAAATGAAGAAGCGAACAGAGTGATACGGCATTTAAATAAACGTAGGTTATTTATATTTCGCAAACTGTAAGCACCCTCTGCTGTGTTATAACTGGAAGTTGTCAAAGCCTTTAAATATGGGGGTGACAAACCATTAATTTTTTTAGAGAATAACATTATTCTGTGTGATCTACGTGTAACTTATTAATTAATTCAGTGTAGGCCTACCCATTGCTTATAGTACAATGGCTTCTACTTCTAGATGATTAAATACATTTAATCAATTTTTAATTATTTTTCGTGTGTAGTAAAATATTTCGTGTGAAGACAGTTTGTTCGGTCGATATAGGGGAGAGGCCCCTGTTGACAGAATCTGTCAGCTGTGTGATAGCCATAGCATAGAGGACGAAGTCTACTTCATCTTTGATTGTCCGGCATACGCCTGTCTAAGACTGTCCGACTGAATCTATTAAATGATATTCCTTCAAATGCCAACATATGGAGGACAATTGCAATTTCATACTAGAAAGATATGTCAAGGCCTATGTTAGATTAGCATATGGTAGACCTATAGCCTACTATAGTACGACAAAATCGCATTTTCTCTACTGTTAACTCTAACCATGTATAATTTTCAGTTTAGAGTGGTTGATAAGCTCTGACGGGGCTGGGTTCAAATATTTATTTATATGAGTGCTAAATATTGCATCATGGTTCCTACCACTATATAAATAAACATATATCTATCTATCTGTTCAGACTGGGCGCACGTACGTGTACTTATTTTAGTCGATCCGCGAGGCTCTGAACCTCTGATCGACTTCTGTTGGAACGGCGCGCCCCCTGGTGGTGTCTGAAGTATCCAGTTCGTGTAAAGTTTAGAGATTGCAAAATGTTTGGCGCGCGATTCGAAAAGATTTACAGAGTGCAAAATGTTTGGCGCGCGATTCGAAAAGATTTACAGAGTGCAGAATGTTAGAGATTACACGAATACTTATGTGTTTTGAGAGAGTGTCAAATATAAAAAAACAAGAAATATTCAGAATGTTTACGTAAAATAAAAAACTATCGTGTAGAGTTTCTTGTAAAGTAATAACTTTGTGTTGAGTGTTAAATGTTTAATTTTGACACAAACGGCCGCCCATACACGCCGCCAAAGTTTTTTTTTTTTGTTGATCTTACGATTAGTACAAACATATGAAACAGCCAATCTTTGATAAAGAACCTCAAATCGATTTTGCAATCAAAAGTATATATTTAATGAGTTATTGACGTCACTCTATTTTGGTTTGAACGGCCTGCACTTATGAAATATACCAAATCGCAATAACATTTTGGGTTATTGTTTTTTTGTGATTCATGTAGTCTTATTTGTCACACAGAGTTCTGGACTAATCTGCTGACCACAATCCGTTCAAACATAATGCGGAAATTATCAGATAGTTTTCTCAAGCCGATCAATTTAGTGCCACTAGTCTCGTATTTAGAATGTACATAAACATAGTGTTTTTAACTAAATTATAGAATGAATGAACGTTCGGTTATGTAACTTTTTAAAAATACTTTTCGGATATTATTTTGGCACAGACTGTATGGATTTTTCCTTATTTAGTTTTTCGAAGTATATTACTGAAGTGACATGTGACAGTAATAGTTCGAATTTTGTCCCTTTAATTTTTATGAACACTAAAACAGACGTTGTACAGGGAAAATCTTGTTGTCTAAACAAACATGGAGACAAGTTTCTAACTGTGTTAAAAAGAGGTATATCATTTAGACCTTTATACCCCATCATAAACTGTTGTGATAAGCTAACCTATGATATTTCATTAGGTTGACGACTGACAGGAGCTTGGCCTCAGAATTTTCTGGAACACTTTGTAATACATAGAAAATGATTACGCGTCTTATGCTGAGATTGAACCCTATAGGAACATGGGAAAAGAAAGTGAAAATTTAGGTTCCCCCAGAAAAACCTAGGTAGAAGACAGACAATGGAGTTTAGTCCTGGCAAGTATATCTTTCAAACAATTGTTCTTTTTATAAGTAATGAGTGGCTTATGGGTCAGAGGTCGAGCAATTTTACTTAGAAGTAGTTTTTATTCTTCTACTATAATATTGGTCATAGCGTCTCAATCGCCCTTAAAAAAAGTAAAATAGAGCTTAGATACGATATCTACCCTGACCCCCAAATTTAAATTATATCACAGCGGACGTTGTTTAAAACCAAGGTGGTGCCTCGACACGGTCACATTTCGACTCTCTACAGCACAGCGTTATGTACATTATACTTCCGGCGTGGTCAAATCCGTCTGTATTCGACAACGACATTTTTTTGCCTCCTTCCTAGTTTAAATGTTGGTTTTCTAAGAAATCGCCACTCCTGAATGATACAATGTAGTTTTTATGCTGGCAAGACTGCCGTTTTGAAACCAGATAAACTTCGATTTATTACAGTATTGAAATAGCGTTTGCGCTTGGGGCACAATTGTTTGCCAGATATAGAACACTGTAAAGAGAAGAGAGATTCAAATTGTATGTGTTTAAAAATACGCTGATGCGTTATTCTTGATCAAATGCCTGGACGAGATGTTTACGCGAAAACGAGATGTTGGATTATTTTATGGGGAAATGAAAAAGGCAATCCCCATTAATCTACTTGTTTTGAACTAAGGGTCCCGTATTTTTTATCGGATAATCAAAGTTTTAGCTCTCAGAAAATAGCATTTATGTCTTATTGGAGCGTAACAGTATATCTTAACAAAGGAGAACCACTAAAACGTTTATAATTACATTTGTGAAAAATCTGTTCATGGTATGAATTATTGAGACTCCACTTTATCTACCATTGGAGGTTTATGTGGTAATGAGATGGATGACAAGGCCCCAGTAAACACATTATCCAGCATGCTAGAAACAAATCATTAAGCAAAGCTTCTAGGTGTACGCTCAGGTTTGTGGAGGGTTGGACACTCAAGTTAAGACAAGTCTGCCGTCGATGGTTCGTGAGTTCGAAAGGTTTACAGTTTCCAGTGAAATGTCGGGTATTTTCTTATTGCATCGAGGTCGACTTCCTATCAATTATAGGTAAAATCTATATCAAAAGTACCGAATAAACCACCAATCAATCGGTAAATGTAGCACACAGATCATTAATGTAATTTTTCTTTGTTGAATTTAGCAAATGGTTCATCATGTTATATCAATGACAGTAGTGTCCAAACAATAATCAAAGTCAGTCTACTTATATATTTGCAATACTTTGACCAGTTATATTTTGTTAACTTAAGACAGCATGAGAAAAATCATACTTGCAAACAATTTGCATATAAAGCCCTCATCTGACACCTAGGGTTAATTCGAGTTACTTAAAGATGTTTGGAGTGACCTGACAAAGATGGCTGGCACAAGATAGAATGTATTTGTGACCAAGATAAATACATTTAACCAGTCGCATAATAAACTCCCAAATAGACTGCAAGGTTATAACGAATAAGCGTGAATTTCAGGGAAAACTGTTCTTAAATATTTTGATCACAATAAAGTACCGGCACTCAAGAATAGCATTAACGAGTGACACTAGGAATTCTCCCAATGTTAAACCCGCCTCCAGATAGACTCAATTGGTCAGAGTTTTTTTGCCAGTTGATTTTGATATCCTCCATAGGAAGTCTACTTCCAGTCATCAGTTAAGACGAAGGTTATTCCCTGAAGCAGCTATAAGGACATGTTATAATGGAGTTTTTATACCGTACTGGAAATAAACCTGTAAGGGTTACTGACGGTTAATTAAGACCTGTACAGAAACGGCAAATCCACAGAACTGAACTTCTCCCAGATAAAACAAATTGTTCCTCTCGATTCACGTTCTTCTAAAAATGAAGATATTGTAGATATTCAAATGGAGATGCAGCTATTGGGCAGTGGCAGTGGCAGTAAGTTTTGACTCATGAAGGAAAATTAAAAAGCGTCGCCAGAAAGTAGAATGCTGAAGACTTGAATTGTCGACTTCCTTGACGTTCTCTATTTAATTTCTTTGCAAAGCAGTCTGTTCCAGTAATGATGGAAACATAAGTTGTCTCAACATCATGTTTTTGTTTTAAAGCACGAGCTGTCAAAATTCGGACCTATTTCATAAATTCTGATTGCCAAGAGTCAAGAGAAGTTCAACATTTGAAGTACCTTAAAAACTAAATGATTGGGTTTGCAATATAAAAACCTAGGTAAAGCCAGTAACCCGTATGAACCGAAGACGTATGCTAGCAAGAACAAAGTTCAAATAGCAGGGATGTACATTTTGGGGTTTTATGTTGTTTATAAAACTACTTAAACGTACATCTATAAGATTTGTGTCCATCAAACCGACTAGGCAAATGACTTGCTCGATCACGGTTCAGGAAAATGTACCGAAACGTCTTGCATACAATATAGAAGTTGCAGCCTAATCCAAAAATGCAATGTTTATTATCTACCAAACTTGCCAATGTCAATGAAAGAAGAAAACATATAGTAATTTATAGCCATGCTACTCTAACTCGTATAAAATTTGTTCCTCCTGAGTATGAAAGACGTTACTTCAATAAACACAATCTTTTCTTCAGTAGAGATAATTTTTAAAATGGATTTCTCCAGACAGGGCCCGCCTGTAGGAAATGAAGAGTAGCTGATATATATTATTAGCAAAAACTGTCAGTCTGTGTCCATACTGATAAACCCGCCTAGAAATGGAATGCCACGAATCCATAGAATACATTTAAGACGACGACCGGGCTAGAGTATAGGCGTGCTCTCCAGATCACAATAACGTGCGCGAATATCTCATTAGAACAGAAGTTTTTACTGAGAGATAGAAGTATAAAGGTGGACATTTTCCGAGAACTGAATGGGTGTTTTTATTGTCTGTCTGCAAATAAAGAAACTTACGGTCATGATATTCGTTTTTAACTAACGATACGGCTTCGAGAAACAGTGTTATTTCTCATTAGAATGGAACCCACGCTTTAAGAGATAATCAAACATTCCTTTAATGGTAATCTTATTTACCTTTATAGTTAACGAATCATTAAGGCAATTGGAAATGTCCTTACGTCTATGTTAAGTTAATGTTAAAGGAATGTCAAGGCACCAGTATCGAGACTAGTAGCACTAAATGTTTCTAATGTGTTCTTCTACTTGAATATTACTTGATTAATTCATGGAGTTTACTAGAATGTTTTCTTGTCCTAATATTTTTGTTTATTTTTTTTTTAAGTCTGTCTTTCGTGTACGAGCCTTTCTATGTACCTGTTAGTTGTGGCATACTTTCCACATTTGTTTACGTCAACGGATATGCGTTGACGTCGTGTTGAGCTAGATTTGAACCAGTGATGTTTATATGATCATGGATTCTAAATATGCCAAGTTTCTGTAGTTATGCAAATTTATGTTCATACGTAATAATAAGATTGTTCTTGTATTTCTGGAGGTCTATTTACAGGGTGTAATATTTGTATTTAGTAAGCCATTTCACGAGTGTGCTCCAGTAATAGTAGTATTACAGCCATTTGTGGAATATGTTTGGGAAAAGAGTTATCCAGTGTGTTTCCAGGATGTTATTCTTTGTATTCGGTTCGAGATCATTTGATCTATATTGCCAATCCTACCAGTGAATTTTGTGAGTTATTGGACTACAGTTTTGTATTACGGAACTGTTAGTCCTTAGTTCATAAAAGTAAGTCATTTTGATATATATTAATTTCCACTGTTTGTATAATACTTGTCTGTAAATACGTTACTCTAATATAAATCCAAATTTACACATAAAATCCGATCAGGATATTCGATTCTTTAGTAGAAACGATTTGATTTTGTTCGATGAATATTAAGGGCTAACCTTAAAAAATCGTCTCGCAAACAAATATTACAACCCGAAATTGCTGAACACTTAGATGAGATCGAAAAGTTTGACGAAAGTGCTCAAACTGAATATTTAGCTGAAGCAGATTAACCATGGCAACAATAACAATTGGCAATGAGAAAAGAAATAGAAATGCAGAAATTATTAAATCTAAGAGAAAGAGAACGATTAAAATTGCAATTTGATAGATAACAATTAGAAAAAAATAGAGAGAAAAAACCCAATGAGAGAAAAGGGACTACAAAAAAAAAAGATTTAAAAAATTGCAACTTGAAAGGAAATTTAGAGAGAGAGAACGACAAATGAAACATATGCAATTTGGGAATGACAACTGGATTCTTTAGACGCTTTTAAACCTGAAAGACCAAGGTTATTTAATGAGCGCGTTGATGCCTAACATACAATCATTTAAAAATGCACGTCATCAACTCATTTTTAGTGCATTTTATACTTTAAGTTACCAATTATGTTTAAGAATTAGTTAATCATTGAACAACATAAAGATTCTGATGTCTTCAAACTTTTTGATAATGTAATGGATGAATATGTATGTTATTAGTTTCAATCTGGTGTTCTCATGGGTAAATGGCGATTCCTTGATGCGTTTCTGTCTAAATCATTTCTTTTGTCCTGGATTACGCAAAGATGTTGTAGAATTCTGTAGATCTTGTCACACCTAATCAAGCCATCTCCAAGTATCATTGAACATATTACCTCTTTGTTGAGATATATTTAATCGGATTTTAAGTGACTGTGATGGTTCTTTATGTGTATGACTACTGGTTTTGCTGAAGCTATTCCATTAGAAAACTTACAAAATTCCATTCAGCTCTAACTATGTTCTTGTTCGGGTAACATAAATCCATACTGTCAGACGAAGATTCTTTTTATTATGTCTGGTTATCTCAACCAGTGAGTTAGGAGAAAGCGTTTAGTAATATTTCACCAAACACTGGTAAATATGATCCCAACATATTGTCTTGATACTGGAGAGGATTGGAATGTTAGAGAACGTATACAGGATTCATTAGGATTTATATGTGGGATGGTTGCCAGTTAGCACCGAAAGGTCGTGGGTTTCCTCCGGGCATAGAGCCCGGTTTACTCCCACAATAAAACTGGCAACGCCGCCATATAAAGCCTGCCGCAGACGAGAGCTATCTGCTGAGCTAAATTTCATTCGTGGAACTTGCCTTAAGCACATAGCTCACGTTAGCGGTGAACTTTTGGCGAGGTTTTCGTCATTCGTGGCGCTGCGTCAAATATCCAACGTGTTTGATAATTTTGTTCATTCGTGCAACTTGCCTCTCGAGTACGGTGAGCGTGAGCTAACTGCTTACGACTTTTTGCAACGCCATGACGTCCTGAAGTACCAGCTATATGTATCTTATATTAAGATATCTATGAAACATGTACCAACAGTCTCGTATAATGGGCTCCACCTATCCCCAAGTTGTAGTGGCAAAATACTGTTGGACTACCCCTTTTGAGGCCTATATGTGATATTTGAACCACAAATCCCGAAAAATTGAATAATTCAACACTAAAAGTAGTTTTGATTGATATAGTGTTGAATATTTCACGTTTACACGTCGCAGATTCTACTGTTGAGGAATATAACTTAACATTCAACTCTTTCAGAATTTTAATTTTTTTCTATTTACCAAAAGACGATCGTTTTAATGGATTTTATTTAAAATATGTGTAAATTACAGTGGCAAACCAAACAGCAGTAAGGTCGCTGGTAGTCTCGTGACGTCATGGCGTTGCAAAAAGTCGTAAGCAGTTAGCTCACGTCCACCGCACACGAGAGGTAAGTTGCACGAATGAACAAAATTATCAAACACGTTGGATATTTGACGCAGCGCCACGAATGACGAAAATCTCACCAAAAGTTCACAGCTAACGTGAGCTATGTACTTAAGGCAAGTGCCACGAATGAAATTTAGCTCAGCAGATAGCTCTCGTCTGCGGCAGGCTTTAGTGAAATACTCTTGAGCGCGGCGTAAAACACCAAACAATCAATCAATCAATCATTAGGATTTAATCCTTTTCACCTAATTTTTTGCCACACTGTTAGGGACCCTTTACATTTGTATAAAGAACAATTGTTATCTGGAATACATGTATCGGAATTCCGTAGCAGACTTCACAGACATTGTGAACTAGCCATTATTACCTGTACCTAACAGGTCAGGTATAGTGGCCCGTATAGTGTTGACAAGAAATTTAGTGAACATTATTAATTAGTTAAGACTCCTGGTGGGACAAATCCTGTCCGTTATGTCATATCAATGTGTTAAAACCACACACAAACACACACATATGTATATATGAACAATAAAACATACAGGGGAACACGCACAGGTTGTTGTAAATCATAGTTGTAAGAAACCAAAACCCATTTCACTACTTGTAAAGACAGAGAGGTATTTGGCTTTAGTCAGTAGAATTTTTTGGAATACTAGAAATAGAGTTGACCATGATCGGATTTTACTAGTTAGTGTAGTTTTGACTGACCATGACAATTCTTTTGCCCGAGAGTCTACATTCCAGGATTTTGGAACATCAACTTTGCATCCCTATCATTTGGTACCTTAAGGGGCTTTCACAATTGGGACTTTCGCCGCACGGTCAAAATACTGAAATTGATCGCACGGTGGAGATACAATTTTTCGGGCCGCAGTAGAATCGGAAAAATTACCGCAAAAAAATAATCCATTTTACGATTGGCCAGGGCATCGTAAGGGCGTGGCAAGGTTTCCGCACGTTTAATCCACGAATCTCTTGCGGCGAACCGCGCGGAGTGACGCAAGCAACGCACGTCTAGCGCACGTGGTCCGTGAGACAGTTGCGTGGAGGTGCTACGTGATTGGTTGGAACGTGCGGAGTGCCGCAAGAGGCATCGTGCGTCATTGTTTTTCGCCGCGCACCAATGAGCGGGCGCCTTACGGCGTTTTGTCAAATCGTGCGGCGATTTTGGGCTCCGCAGACGTAATTGCAGTATAAATAGGCGCAGAGATAAAAAAAAAAACCGTTAGAAAAAGCACACCTGAGGGTATTTTTTGCACGGTGAACGCAAGGCGGTGCAAGACCGAGACGGCGAATCGTTCAACGGTTTACGACTGCCGCAAGGTTGGCGGAACAAGAAATTTCACCGTAGGGAGCATCTTACGATACAAAAAAATCGCGCAACAACCGCGCGTCAAGATACAACGTTTTACGGTGAACATACTAGCGCCCGCACGGATCAGAGGTAATAAGAAAATTCGCACGGCCGAAAATTGGATTCCATGTGCACACCAAACTTTTCTGCGGCTCTTGCGGCACAAAAATTCCTCGCGGTAAGGTGCGGTTGCCCGCAAGGAAGGCTGCGGTCCATCGTACGGAAGGCCACAATTCATGACCGCAAGAGCCGTAAACCCGTCGTATCTCAATTGTGAAAGGGGCTTTATCGATATGACCAACTTCAAAAATTGATTTCATGATGTCTGTGTCTAAAACTCTATGTCCATTAAACAGCATCCACACATGTTGAATTCAACCGAAGCCAAATATCATGAAAAGGAAAAGCGATAGCTTTTTTAGAATGACTTAATCGATACCAGCGACAGCAGTTGGAGCGTGCGTTCTATTACAATTCAATTCAATTCTCCCAGACCAGTAAATCTGGTATCGTGGTAAAAATATTACAAATATTTGAACATAACATGGCGGGTAGTATCATAGTGTAGTATAATACAATTTTAGAGCTTTGGAAACAAATACGGCTAGCTTTTCAACATTATATACAGAAGGATTGTTGAATAAGTTATACATTTTTAATATGTTTGGGTAGTTTCGGTAATAATTAATTAGGTACATGTATATATTTTTCTCGTAACTCATTTAATCTATTACATATAAACAGCATGTGATATAGTAACGTTGTTCCCTGGGATAGCGTTCCACCGGCCAGTTTCAATCGGCAACCTATGGTTGGACGTGGGTGGTCGTAATAAAGCCGGGCTTAGAAAAGGTCGTAACTTGGTCAGGTATTCCTCTAGGGAAAAATTATCTTTTACGCTTAGATGGAACTATTTTAGATGAAGTTAGAGCCGTGTAGGATAAGCTCTGGTAAGCTTGGTCTGTTATTTTTTGTCTTACAGTTTAATAATGTCCGCCACTTAGGCGAACTGACCTTCATAAATGAGACCACAATGGTTTAAGATGTCTTTAACCTTCTTTATCCATCGGGAACATTCTGCGTCCATTTTGGACTAGTAGTAATAAGACTGGGCAGATTCAGTCTGTTCGCTTTTTGCATAAGGGAAAACATTGCCTTATTGCCTTGAGCTATAAGATGTTTCTGAGCTTGTAGAAACCTTCTATTTTTGGTAAACAATTCCGAGGTAAGTATATCTATATACAACTTCTATCTCTCCATTTCCAAACATGAACTTTGATTTGGGACTTCTTCCCTTTCCGAAAGTAATCAATTTTGTTTTACTTATATTAACTTTCAGTCTGCCAGTAATTAAAGAATAATTTCAATATTAGTTTCATTTCTGTCTGCCAACAGAACTGTCTCATCTGCATACAAAAGTAACAGTACTTTTTGATAAATAAGAGCATCATTTTGGTAGAATTCTACTCCTCTGCATAGCAATCCTAGGCGACAAATTTTCGCAATATCAATTCCTATAAAATCTGTTGTAAAACCCTTGTCACACGAAACACAACATGTAACATCTTTGTACAAATTGACTATAACTTTCATTAGTTTTGCCATTTAACTCATAACTTACACTTTTTCTCCAGAGGGCAAAGCGTCACATAGCTCCGGTATGAAGGGTAGCCATGTTTAAAATATGAATGCACGAGAATACAAAACTCGGCCGCCGTGACTGCGGGAAAGTGTTCCAACCAGTTCTAGATATGGGAGTAATGCAATAACTCGGGCCTATAATTCGACAAAAGGGGAATGGATATCAAGACAGAAAAGGTTGGTCATTCATTTTAAGGCATTTATTGTATCGGTGAATGGTTATTTCGAAAGAAGAAAGGACCGATCTACGATTGAGTCGCAGTTACCGTTTGAAAATTGCGACCATTCTACAATCCTGGACTCCTAGCTCATTAGAGGATTGTTTACTACAATAAAGCGCCACACTGAATCGAACAACCCGATGAAAATCAACAAATTAACAATATAGTATTTTCCATGACGAATCAATAATATCCAACAGTGATTTAAGAACTAAAATATTATCAAGTGTGGAATAGCCACTTCTGAAACCCGTCTGATTTTCTTTGATAACATTAAGTTTGTCAAAGTTATTTAGCCTAGCATTTAAAATGCCTGTAAATAGCTTCCAAAGCAACGGACAAGAGTAATTAACCTGTAGTTAATTGGGTCAGATTTATTTTCCTTTCCTTTGTAAAAAATACTAATGTTACCAATCGAGATAATTTCCCAATACCGACTGTATTAGTGCCCTCGGTAATGCCAAATTTGTATCAACGTTAGACTTTCTTAAAGGCTTTTGACCAATTCCAGAAATGTCTGCCGTCACCACGCTACAAGGACTGTTGCACCACAAAGCTATGCCCTTAGGTGTGCAGAATTCGCCAGCCACTTTCCAAAGACTTTTTAATTAGGTCACATCTGATTAACAATGTTTTTGTCCCTTCATCGATGACGTCATCATATTCTCTTCGAGAGATCCAGTGAAGCCACGTTGACTACATCGTGGGAACCCACGAATAAACCTTACTCTCATGCTCAATTTTACCTTGGGCAAACTAGAGGAGAAAACGTCGTTTCTAATTTGATATTAATTCAAACGTTGATTGGTTCCACTACAGTTTATCTTCTTTTGACTAATTAAAGTCATGTAGCGATCCAGTTCTCCTCTGATTTTTTAAGTCGACTCCGCTGCTGGTGCAGTTTCTTTTTCTGAAGAAGAATGGCATTACGAGTATATAACTTATTCAGTTTTCTAGAAATTTTCTTATTTGATTGCATTTTTTGTGATGTCAATTTCTAGAAAACTCCATAAACTAATACATGTAACAAGCGTAGTCGAAAACCCATGACATCAAATTGAACACGGACATCGAATAGTACGCTGATATTAAAAGCGCATGCTGAAAATCCATGACATTAAATCGCATGATGGCGTCAAATGGTATGTTGACATCAAATCCTATATTGAGGGGCTTCGGTGGTCCAGTGGGTTAAAGTGATTCTCCCTCAGTCCCACACAGACCTTCCATCGATGCGGCGCGGGTTCGAATCACACTCAGACCAAAAAAAAATTGAAAAAGTTTTGAGTGGATTTTTCACTCGGTCGCCGTATGTGGAAGAGTTGCCAGGTACTCTCTAAAGGTCGGGGGTTTCCTCCGCGCAATGAGCTCGGTTTCCTCTCCCACTAAAGTGAAATATTCTTGAGTGCGGCGTAAAACATCAATTAGTTAAATCCTATATTGACATCAAATTATATACTCACATCAAGTTGTATGTTGATATCAATTCGCAAAATATTGAATGAAATTGACATCAAATAGTATGTCGATATCATATCATATGTTATTATCTGGTCCAATTATGGATATAATTCTACAATCCAATCGATAATTTACAGGGGATTGCTATTTTATATAAAGAGGGAGAATATGACGACCAAACAAAACATCAATATATTTGGTGATAGATGTTTTCAAGGCATCATTAAACAGGGTTGGAAGGAAAAAGCTAAGGTCAAAATGTTAAAACCTATCGATCTTGCGTGGCGACGTTTAAAGCCTCCTTCAGATTTCTATTCAATTTTCACGGTGGATTCTGAAAATGTAAACACCATCTGCGTGTACCTGTTGTGTCATACTATTATTGCCAGTTTTAGAGTCTGTCTCTTTTCGGTTTTTGCCCCCTCCACCGGTGGTGGATTTGATTTTGGAAATGATGAATTCATACTGTGTACAGTTTGTCAATATGCACATGCAATGATTTTCATCTCTGTTTTGGATAAGTCTGTTTCTTATTAAATTCTACATTATAAAACAATGGACGGTATAGATATTAGAGTAAACAGTATCCATCAGGTCCAGGTGAGCCTCTATTTTTGAAAAGTATCAAAGAATCAGATATCCCGGATTCACTTTAATTCATTTTAAATACCAGATAAACGTACCTCTGAAAACATTCGAATTTGCAAAAATGTGTTGGAACGAAAACAAAACTATTCCTATCTTGAAAGCTGAAACCATTTTAAAGGAGTATTTTAATGGATAACATGTATAGAGTAACACATGTATGTATTGTTTTTTAAAAACTAATAAGTAATAGAGCGTGGCCATTCCAAGGTTAAATGCCACTCACACAGAAGGGGATTATGTGAGTAATGTCCAACTTTCTGGTCGTTAGTCTGGGGAATCACTATCACTAAGAAAATGATAGCTTTATAAACAGGAACATATACGAAAAGATGATAAATTTGTTTCCATTAAAACAATGTCTTTGTTGATTTATATTATTATGGTAATAGTTTGGCCAGTGTCCATGTAATAAACCAGGTTAATGTGGAATGACGACTGACATATATATCAGAGATGTCTGAATATCTTTTATAGGTTGATGTTTTCCGTCGAATTCAAGATTATTTCATTAGGCGATTTAATGGGAGAGGAAATCTTCCACATAGGACGATCAACTAAAAATCAAAAAGTTCATCGAGAAACTAAATAAAACAGTAAAACAATTGTGTCCTAAACTTACATAGACTGGCCTATATGCATAGCCAAAAACCTGTTGCACCCCGAATTGAAAACCATTTAAACACTGCAAAATCTAAATTATTCGTCACTGCTCTTTAATATGGTTATCTAACCGGGACCCGGGTAGGAATCCATTAAGTTTTCATGAGGAACACGATCGCACACGCGTAGAAATTTGGAACTTAAAAACACGCGACGTGAATTTTGAAATCCGTTCGCTTTCAGTTTCACCCTGAAACATCTCTGACTCCGCGAGCTTATGCACTAAGAAGCATCATACCAAGTGTATTATATATGGGGGATTATGTATGGTGGTGAATCTGTTTTGGTATGGGGATTTTTCTCATTTGATTGCAAGTTGGATTTGTTAACCGTACAAGGCAATCTGATAGTTCTTCCATTGTCATTAGAAGTTGAACGGTAAAGTTAAGGCGAAGAATTACTTTTGGATAACAACTTCTTAGTTTCTTGGGTGACGACATTTCGATGTAGTTCTTACATCGTTATAAAAGTCAAGATAATCAACGAAAATTATTCATTTAAATAACGAAAGAGAGACGTTGAGACATGTATTGATTAATATAAATTAGTTACATGTAAGAAAAGTAACAACAGAATTAAGTAGGGTGAGTTAAGCTCGCAGAGTGTTGTCTTGGAGGATGAAAAGGTCAAAGCACTTGAGAATATATAATCCTTGATCTCTATTCTGCTCGCATCCAGGGAGTGTTCGATTCATTCGTTGTTCCCCATTTTAATAATCACCTATTAGCCACCAGACCACTATTTATGGATGATAACGCTCGGCCCTATCGTTCTAGAGATGTGATTCAGTTTACCTATATCCAGTCTGCTCTGAGTTACTTATACCATGGGATAATACAAGTAAATCAAGAGTTAAGATATTATGAAGAAAATTCCCTGGTTCATTTTACATGATTTAGAACAATGCATGCTTCTTATGCTCAAAAGCTATTGATCAAACTAAAACTCAAACTAGAACGAAATTTCTAAGCGTCTTTCAGAGTCAGGCTTAACGTTATTCAGCAATATTGCTGTTAGACATCAAAAGAGATATTCATATTCAGTGCAGTTTTTTTTACCATGGTTAATTTTTATGTGGACTTAGCCTGGTAGTTTTGCATTGAGCGGCCAAAATCTTTATATTTTTCTATTAAAACGCTGTCTCAAGGCTGTTTAGCAAATTTAGTAAAGTTGACCTAAATATGAGCCTGTGTTGTTTTGCATTGTGGTCATTGCTTTTTTTCCGGGAGATTAAATGTGCCAGGTTTCTATAGTTATGCGAATTTATGTTTTAACGCAATAAGACTGTTTCGAAATTTTCTTGAGATCTATTTAAAGGGCACAATATTAGTATTTAGTTAGTCAGTTCAAAACTGTGCTTCAATAAGCTATCAGTCAGCTTTTAGAATGCTATATTATTTGAATGCGATTTCTCTGTTATTTTGTCTGATGTACGAATTCTTCTTTTTGGTCAAAAAGTTGACCAGTGTGTTTCCAGGATTTTATTTTGTGGATTATATTTCATGAACATCGAATCTATACAGTTCTCGGGCTAAAGCTGTCTACATCTAGGTCTTAGGTCTGTAAATAAGGCATTGTAATTTAAAAAAAATACAAATCAAAATTTTAACATAAAATCTGCTAGTCTTTTGCTACTTCTTCATCAACTGCTTTGTCACGTAACATTGGTTTACGTATTCATCCTCTTTATCCTGAATTTAACTATCTAAATGGATTAGCGATATTTGAAAAAAAAAAATGGAAACTTTGTTATTGTTTCTTGACAGGTAAGAATACAGAAACCCTTCTACTTTAGTAAGTATCAATACATTTTCACAATCTAGCGGGGAGCGGGTCGAAGTGAAAGTCTCCTAATCTGTATTGAATGGAGACAAATCCCATCTAGAGTTAATATAACTTTATCCATGTAAATGAAACACGATATCTATCGTGAAGCCTGCATGTGATAAAACAGACAACCAACAAGATGATATCGAAATCACATAAAACCTTCCATTCCCATTGGCACTGTGCCACGTTCTGGACGAAGCCTTGTTCAGCAAATCGCCGAATAGATGGTTTATGTGTATGAAGCTGGAAACGATATCAATAATGATATCAAAATACAATAACTCAGGGCATTGCATACAGTCAATATATGTTGCCTTATATTGTAGAGCATATTCATAGTGTATAATACACGAACTTGTAAAAACACATCGTGGAATTTAGATTGATGGAAATTATCCACACATTGGTAGCTTATGTTGTATTTTGAATAAGAACACGAAACCAAACTTTTATTTTCCCAATACAAATTTTTCAATATGCATGGAGCGTAAATCTGTTTTTATAAGGGATCTTCTCAAAACATGATACAAAAACCGAATCAGTAAACAATAAATTGAATCGGGTTTAAATAATAAAAAAATAAAAATGTACATTTACCATCTGTTTTGTTCGCATACAATATATTTTAGGGACTACACACAATTTACGTCACACGATTCGGCTAGTAAGAGTGATAAGTGATAAAAAGTTGCCTTTGTGTGGGTTCGTCATTTAAGACCAATCAGTCAATCAATCAAAAAAAAAATCACCGTTGAACACTGCCTTCTTCATGATCATCGTTCATCCACAAAAGGCAACGGTCGATAGCTGCTCAAACGAGGGTTTCAAAACATGATATTCCCATTCCGTTTTTTGACTTTGATTATACGGTTGACTTTATCTTCCACTAGTAAACGGAAGAAAGTCTCATCCATCAGGGGCAACCTTCACAACAGAAGTCACTTCATTTGACTGTAGAACTAAGATCGATATTGCTTTAGAAATAGCGTTACACTATATAGTTGTTTTAATAAAAAACAATTACATTTTTAAAATTTTTAAACATGTCCTTAAATAACAAATGGCTAAATCTAAAACGAATAATATTGTTTCAAGAAATTGACGATATGTTGGTTGCTTTAGTATCGTACTTTATGATTGATGTCGCTCTTTCCTTATGGGGATAGAGTTGAATTTGATTATTTCACAAAAAGTCAGCAAATGTCTATATAGCTGCCCTGACATTTCTTGGCACAACAGTATTAGGGCCAAAATTTTTTTAGGGGACATACTGCACGTTATAAAAATTGAAAATTCATCATTGAGATAAACAATTAAGACTTACGTAATTATATATATGTTGGACTGGGACGACTGAATAAATAGGCAGCAGAGCTGGATAAGTGGTAGATTTTATTACAGTGGCTTCCAAAGTAAAGGGAATGTACTTAAACCTCAACTCCGTCACCGTAGCATTTTGTTCTCCTGGCTAAAGAAATTATTCCAAACCCTTAAATTTTGACTTTGTATGATATGAATCTACCAAATGTATAAATGTCACCCTCAAAACGTTGACATCTTAACCTATGTTAACGTGTGCACTGTCAAAATGTCTCTTGACTCCAAAGTTTTTAATTTTGGCATATTTCCAAAGTAAAGAGATAAAATAATTAGAGGTTTTCAAAAGGTTTCATTATCTTACATTTGGCCGACAACCCGGGGTTAATACTTGACATAATCCAATTATCCATAGGGTTGTTTGATAAAAAATATGAGAGCTATTTCTGGTTGGTAACGGAGGTGAGGGAGGGTAACGGAGGTGAGGGACGGTAACGGAGATGAGTTATACCTTTTCAAATTGACAGCTTTTCAACTTGCCTCGGCTTATTATAGGCCCTATGAGCGACACACCACTCCGCCAACTACCGTTCAAACTTTTTTCATATCTACGCATACTGCTGAACGCCATACTCAAGATCATTTCACCGTTGTGCCAAGCATTTTATGGGTGGAGGCCTTTGGCGAACAATGCTGGTGAACTCTCCCACACGACAAAAGTCATATTAGTGCATAGACTGATCCAGAGACATTTTGATACCTGTATACAGGTATGGGTGCCCAAACTCACAAGCAAAAAATCCGCCCAAATTCTTAAAACCAACAGATTTTAATGTCAAAATAGCATTTAATGTTGAATTTTGGGCCAGAGATGTTGTTTTTGTCTTATTGTTGGAACATTTTGAACCGAAATGGTATTCCCAAATTTTCCCTGGATCAGTCCCTGTAGTGGAAGACACCAGAACCCCAGGAAAATTCACGCACAATTAATCACATATAGCCAACATAGCTCCGCAAACGATGGAAGCGACCAACACTACCCTTTAAAGTGGCATGAGCTGCCAAAATGTTGCTATTTTGACGTTAAAACAGAATGTTGAAATTATTGGCTATTTTTCTCAAGATGTATAGTTCAGAAGCTTGTTTAGTGCTTCTAGTCTCGAAAATGAACGATAAAGTATTGTTTTGAACTAACTTTGGCTTAGAATGAATGAATGGTCTTCCCGGTTATTTAAATTTTGTTTACTTTTCGAACGCGTTTTCGGTTTATACAGGCCCCATACTGTATGAATTTTCCTCATTCCAACGCCAATCATTTAGTTATTCGATGGCCTTCAAAGCCTCTTACTATCGTGACGATCAGAAATTATGAAAAAAGTGTGAATTTTGGCAGCTCATGCCACTTTAAACACTGAATGCCAATAACACGAGGACGCTAAATCCGAACAGCCTTCCACCAATGGGTCGCGGGTTCGAATCCCACTCAGTCCAAAAATTGGAAAATTTTCTGACTGGGTTTTCACTCGAACGACCTATGTTGGATGGTTGCCAGTTACCAGAGGAAGGTCTTGGGTTTCCTCTGGGCACAGAGCCCGGTTTCCTCCCACAATAAAACTGGCAACGCCGCCATATAAGTGAAATAATCTTGAGCGCGGCGTAAAACACCAAACAATCATAAATTATGATGAAATCTTCCCCAGCTCTGGGGGGGGGGGGGGGGGGGGCTCCGTGGCTCAGTATGTAGAGCGTTGGGCGCTCAATCCGAACAGCCTTCCACCAATGGGTCGCGGATTCGAATCCCACTCAGTTCAAAAATTGGAAAATTTTCTGACTGGGTTTTCACTCGAACGACCTATGTTGGATTGTTGCCAGTTACCAGAGGAAGGTCGTGGGTTTCCTCTGGGCACAGAGCCCGGTTTCCTCCCACAATATAACTGGCTCAAGTGAAATAATCTTGAGCGCGGCGTAAAACACCAAACAATCAATCCACAGCTCTGGACACTCTACTCAAGAAGTCAATACAACATGTAACAATAAAATGTTTCGCGGTTCTGCTACTTTGAAATGAAAAGTTATTTTAGTAATAGCATATATAAGTTCGCCGCTTCCTTCTCTTTTCCCTCTCGGACAGCCGGGCCACAGGTAGGCCTAGTACTTTCTTAGCATCTACACGCCAACGATTCCTTTCTTTAGCTATGTACGGGCCGTACATATCTCGGTATTTCCTCTGCTTCTCCGCCGCTGATAATGGCATACTGAAAGTGTACCTAAACAGGGGAAAATAACGCCAATGGTTTAATTCCTTTTTTTTTAAATGCTACCGTGAAAATAAATTCAATTTTGCTGTAGGCCCCTTTGTGTATTATTTATATCTGCTTACAGAATAACGGGTCTATTTTTTTTCCTATATCTAAGTAAGTATGAAACATTTATCAACTCCGTTACTTGGGCATCAACACCGTTACCAACATCAACTGCAACAGAGGTAACGGAGTTGAGAGTAACGAAGTTGATGATTCTTCAGTTTAAATCAGCCAGTGCCAATGTACCGGCTTGGCGAGATGACCTACTTTACTCGTTAGCATGGTGTACAGAAGAGCTACACAGTGCAGCATCATTTTCTGCCAAAAGAACAAGTATGTGAGTGTAACGGTCTCAACAGAGTTGAATAGGAATAAACATACGCCTCATTTTTCAAATATACCTGGTAACGTTGAAATAAAACAATGCTGAACTACTCACAGAGTTTGTTCCTGGCAGCAAACACGTTGGCTGTATATCGTAAAACGCGCCTCAAACACTATATCGTGTGCGCCTCCTAGCGGGTAGAATGAAAATGCGCTGCGGTAACGGAGTTGAGTCAGGGGTAGAGGGACAGGGGTGTTATGCTATCCATACACTTTACAATTCCCACAACAGAAAAAGTGTGTTATTATTTAAAAACGTCAGTAGTATGTCTACTAATACAGGCATATATATGAAGGTGTTCGGCATAATAATATGCTTTTTCAGGTACGTCAATTTAATAATTACACACCTGGGACATGCCATTTTTGCTGTACCGTGGTCTTCTGTGGTGGTAAATTTCATAGTTAAGGTTGGTATTTACACTTGATACCTAACAAACCGTGCAAACAGATCGTGTTGATGCTAATAAATATTACTTGTTGGCTCTATGTTTAGAAAAATCAGAAATATGCAGTTTAAAACATCTGGGACTGGAATGTTTCCCCTAAAAAAATGTTGGCCCATTAGTTTCTGAAAAATTTTATCGTTTTTCATCAAAACAAATATATATTTGTTGTAGCTTTTTTGTCGATTATTTGAAAAATAATTAGTAATCAATCGCAGACAAACCGTATAAAATCGATTTTCATCCAAAAAAAGCCCGTAAAGAGTTACTGCTGCTATTCTGAATGTGAGGACAACCAACCCTGAATGTATCACATAAGCAGCCAGAGACCATGCAGCTTGCCAAGTCAAACCGGGTCAATTCTCCTAACCACAACAAAGAAAAAAGAATTCCCAAATAAAACTCAATATTCAGCGGTCCATAGAACCTAGGAAAGTTACCATGCGTCATCCGGAAACCTCATCTTTATATAAACAACAGGCGATTAGCACAAAATTAACGTTTTCGCTCACACCATGGAGCACGACTCAAGAGCCGTTTCTGTGCTCAACTCCAAACTCACACTTCAACAGTCGGGATCATAACACTTTTGAGTTCGTTTCTGTGCTCCGATGAGTACGAAATTCTTAGAAAGCTGTCGACCTTGCCCCAAACTAGACTCGACGTTAAATAGCCCTCTAAACACGTTTTAATATCGACTTTTAGTTAATATGCTTAGTTTCTTTGTTTATTTCCACTTTTTGTGGAAGCGATAAACCCTTAATTTTACTTTTTTCTGAATGGTTGACCTGCCGATGATTTGACAAAATTGCAACAACACCAAAACAAATGTTCATTTTCACCTCCCAGCTGCAACAATTCGTGCTCAACTTACCTGGGGCCGGGATTATAAAAACGTGCTGTACTCAACTCAGACTCCATGCTCAACTCTCCTTGAGCATACCCCGAGGAGTTTAGAGCAGAGATTGAGATTATAAAACATTCTGAGAACGTGCTCAACTGAGTATATAAACAAGGCCATTTCAGTCAAGTTGAGCCCGAATTATTGGAGCTCTCTAGGAAGAGAGATAAAAATGAACGTTTGTTCAGTCATCGGCAGGTCGAGCATTTGGAAATAAGTAAAACTAAGGGTTAAGGCCCGTTCACACTGTGCGATTTGTCGTATCGACTTGTAGGATGCGATGAAAATAAATGCTTCTAATTGGTGAATAAGATTTAACAACCAATCAAAAGCATCCATTTTAATCGCATCCTACAAGTCGATACGACAAATCGCACAGTGTGAACGGGCCTTTAATCACTTCCAAAATTAGTGTAAATAAACTAAGCAACTACAATTTTTCACTAAATATCGATAGAAAAACTTATTTAGAGGGCTATTTTACGTTGATGCCGATAGCTTGCTCAGAATTTCTTACTCAGCGGAGCACAGAAACGAACTCAAAAGTTTTAGAATGCCGACTTGAAGTGTGATTTTGGAGTTGACCACAGAGTTGTGCTCAAGCAAGTTTTATAATCCCGACCCCTGGATTGCCTTAATCTGTATACTCAGTTAAGCACGTTCTCGCAATGTTTTATTACCGTACCTCAATCTCTAATCCAAACTCCTATGAGTATAAAAGTTGAGCATGGAGTCTGAGTTGAGTACAGCACTTTTTTATAATCCCGGCCCCAGGTCCCTTTTAACTCTTGATATGTCTAGCTGCCACTCTGAAACTTCGACGATTTACGTGTGTGAAATACGCTCTGATAGACTGCAGGTCATTTTGAATATGGCGACCAAATAGGTAGCCGTGAAGCGTACAATTTCCAAATCTTCTTGAGGACTCCACAGAAGTGTCCCCGTGATAATGTAAGGGACCGAAACACTCGGTTTGTTAACTTTTATCCTCGCGATCAGTTATATAATTGAAGCATTTGGAGGATTCCTGATATGTACCGAAACTGCGTCTGTCTACAACATGTGGTTTTCCGGGCTAAATAAAATATATAAACAAATATCTTTCTAAATGATATTAGAATTTAATAAATTCATAATTATTTTTCTTTTCTTTTTTCGTCTGCAGTGACACATTTTGATATTTACTTTCGACGCCATTTTTATTCAGCCAAAAAATACGGTGATTTACCGTATAAAAAGCGCAGACCGCCCGAGGCGTGTCAAAGCCGACCGGTAGCGAGCGAAGATAGCCGAAGGGTGTTCCGACTGGTCTAGCTGCATGTACATGTTGCACATTGTAAATTAAAACTCTTGATTGCAAGATGTGTTTCCGTTGGCGAAATTGAAGCAATTGTGTATCAAGTATTATAAACAAGAGACTTAAATGAATACTGAAAAGATGACGTGAAATTTTCTCATATAATTAGCAAAATAATTACGGGCGTTTTGAGTTATTCAAGTGATATGAGATGCCAAATACAAAAAGAGCTTTTCGTAGATATACGAATACCAGGGAATATACGTTAAAGAAGTTTTAATAAGCACAAAACAATCCTAAGATGTAAACGTTCTTGCAGTTCAGTTCGCTCCAATTGTGCTTAAAGGGACTGTTTATTTAGAATTGTTTGCATTTTGCTAAAGCTTCTGCTAAAGAGATGAATACGGTTAATGTAAACAGGGGTCATACATTGGTTAACTCTACTGTAGTGAGTTGTGAAAGTGTTCCTAATATTCAGCTATTTGGTCATATGTGGGAAGGTTGCCAGTTAACAACGGAAGCTCGTGGGTCTCCTCCGGGCATACAGCCCGGTTTCCTCCTACAATAAAACTGGCAAAGCCGCCATATAAGTGAAATAATCCTGAGCGCGGCGTAAAACACCAAACAATCAATCATCTATTTGATAAACTGTAAAGAGCCGACGTTTTTTTAGTTTATTTCTATCAGTGATCATCCCAATATGTGTACGATACTAAAATGTCGGACTTTCATGGATCTTTAATTTGCTTCATATCCACGGTGTACACTCGCTCTCCTAGCCCTTCTGACATTTGTGAAGAAAGCGAATGTATACCAAATTTACTACTAGTAAAATCATTAATATCAAATATGGAACACATAAAATATATGCAGTTAAATCTTTTGATAATGGTGTACAGCCTTACCTAGAACTGAAGCCAGAACATCGATCAGAGGTCACGTAAGTTTCGTGTTGGATTACACTCATTTCAGATCTTATTGTTTTGAATTTACCGCTATCGGTAAGCCTTTCTGTCTCCCTCATATGAAAACAGCCATTTGTTTTTCTCAGGATAGCTCCAAAAGTTGCGTCAATTACCAGCTGGTTTAAAAGTCATGATTCAAACCATTTAAGACTCTTACACATGCGCATTACCAGCCCTTGTTTACATAGCTTGTACCTAACAAATACAATTTTTATTTTCAAATCAAAAATACTAAATGGTTTCAAAGTTTTTGAATTTTAGCAACAAAAAAAAAAGTTTTTCTAACTGTGAAAAATACAGAAAACGGGTCATCAGCCGCGACTGTGACTTTAAGCTTATTTGTCGAAAAGGTCTTTATTAAGTCATTACCCAATGGAAGATAAAACAATTAAATAAAATAAAATCACCGTTTCATTTTGTTGGGCTTATTATGTGCGATTTCTCGTTGTTCTGGTGTCTATATATATATATAACTGGGTAGAAACCAAAGTTGACAAAAAAAGGTCATTCATATTGTGCACACATTTTCTCAATGATAAGTGTTTGAGTTCGATAAATTCTGAAACGTTGTTTATTTTGTGAGGGCGTTTTACGTGCCGTTTTTTCATCAGCAAAAAGAAAGATCTGAATTATTATTGTCCACAATCTGGTACAATTGAATTAAAATATAGTCCTGTTGTTTAAAAAGGGGTTTCAACTATGTACAATAGGTTTATTAAATTAACAAAAATTCAAAATACAGAATGACAAGGCCACTCTATTTCTACTCGTCTACGGGAGTATCCAGCTTCTAAAATAGCAGAATTCATTACTTTAACTCTTTGGAGTGATTCTGGCCATTCCATAATGGTACGGTGATGTATAATGAACACAAACCAGGCCTATAGTTCTGAATGCGCAGTTCTTACACTTGTAAGGCGCCAAACACGAGAACTGGATGGGCTAGCACTAGATTGTCGTCTATCTACTCTCCTACCTCGGGAACATGGAAGTAAAATAATATGAAATCTCCTTCGAAAGTTCTGACTGAAAATGCTATAAAGGATAGGATTAACTGCCGAGTTAATATAGGCTATGATCATAACGGTGACGAGAAAAGGCCAAGTTTGGTGGAAGTGTTGTGGAGAAATCGTGTTATAAATAAGCATTACTTGTTGTGGCGAGTAACTGATGAAGTATATAATGACACTGACCAGTAACATTTTCACCACCCCTTGCCTTGCACGGATGGCGTCTGGGGCTCTTTGGTGTTCACTCCCTTCGCCGTCACGTATAATCAATCTACGGTGAAGTTTCTCTGATCCTAGAAATAATCGTCTTGTAATGATGGTGTACAAAATGACCTGGACACACATGGGCAGAAGGTAAAAGAGGGCAAACTCACTATACTTAAAGAGAAGGTAGTTGGTCGTATGGTCGCCAGGAAATTGGATCATGCAGAACCGGATGTTATGGCCCGGGCCTTCAGGAAGTACTTGATTAAAGAGAAGAGTGGGGATTCCAGCAAGTAGAGCCGTGGGCCAAACAACACACAATACCAGCCAGAGACGTCGCCGACTGCAGAATATATGCGTCTTGATTGGTTCGATAATAGCGATGTATCTGCAAAAAGAACCAAAATGCACCTCTTACCATTAAATGTGTATATTTAGTATTACCATGCCATAAACTAGAAGGATGCTTTAGGCTGTATCATTAACGAACGTCACGTGCGTCTACATTGGTACAAAAAACAACAACAAGATATCGTTGAAAAAATACAATAAAACGAATCTTCCATTAAATTCTAACATATATCTCTATGCCGGTATTTGTAGAACCTGTGTCACCTTGATTACAAGTCAACACGGGGGTGAAATGCCTCCATACGAACTTATTTCAAATGGTAAAACTAATTAAAGCCTATTTAGGCTTTCACACTTCTGTACATCTGTAATCTTTTTTAAAAATATATTTATCACGTTCTGAGGTTAAAGGGACGTATCGTGTGTATCTGTTTATATATATATTTTTTATGTTTCTACTAATTTGAAACATAAGAGCGATTTGGATGAAAGGTGGAAGGCTAGGTCGATTTTCAGAGAAAAATGTACTTTTAACTAGCAATTAGTGGGAATTCAGTGTTAGATTGTTTATTGTCTGGCGGACGGTATCGGTTGGATGTTAATAGAGGTCCTAAATGGGTGAAGTGGTGTAGTGGGTTGTGAGAGAGTAACTAATTTTTATCTAGCTGATAAACTGTTCCGAACTCTTTCTGTTTATTTGTATTTGCTAACACCCCAGCTGTAAAGGAATTCAAAAATCGTATTAAACTCGTCTCTAAACGGTCTATCAGGGGAAAGACGTTTACCAGGAATCATCCCATCACTTACCCAATATGTTTACGACAGTAAAATATGGGATTTTGTTTGATCTGTAATTTGCCTCAGACGCATTGTGCCCTTTTGATAAATCTTTGTGACACGGGGTAATTCAATATTTAATTCAGTTTTTGTAGTATTCGCATAATGGCGGCACCTAATATTGGTTAAAGTGGCATGAGCTGCCCAATACAGGGACATGTTCGTTGGAATAAAATTAACTGTTCGTCATTTTTATCAAGAAAAACCAAATTGAACCTTTTCGTGGATGCCATTATTGGACATGTACGTTAAAGTCGTTTTTATAATTAGCTAAAACTCTCAAATGTAAACATACATCTCGGTTGTTTAGACTTTGTTCGTCATTAGCACAGATCTTTGTCCTAGTAGGCCTACGGGATACTTGTGATACCGATATTTTTTATTTCAAAACTTCCCTTGAAATGAACTTCTTTTTCATGAAAAAAGACCGAATTTCGGCAGTTCATTTGAACTAATTATTATTATTATCGTCCTTTTCACTTGTAATTGAACTAGTTAAGGCTATATACTAACCTTACGTGTGAATGTGGTAGTTTTGTGAGAATGACAGAATGGTTTGTAAATTGAATTGTACATAGTTTGGCAGATTGGCTATTTTGCTAGATTAGTGTGAATGATTTTGTCTTAGTTAAGAGATTGATGAATCAGTTGGTAAATTACATGGGATCTGTGGAATTCCATTAACCAATAGTAGGTCACAAAGCGTTAAGACACTTTACTGTAAATGCTTGTCAGTTATCCACACAGGAGACCATTTGTTCAAGTGTTTGTCCGATTGGCAAACACATGAAATGTAAATTCATTGTCCACTCCAGTGAAAGGTTTCTGGAATATCACACTTTCTTTAGATAGCCTGTCCATTCACCCGAAAACGATAAGCCTCATAGAGCTCCCTGAAAACAAGACATTAATCACTGCTGTTGAATCATACGCCCTGAACAGTGCTCCTGGACACAAACTTGCCAACTGACTCTTCCAACAAAATTATTGTATGAACATGATCACTGTACCATCAACCCAAAGGACCAGTGTTTTTGAATACATACTTGTCAACTGTATGTTCCAACAAAATATATGTGGAAAATATCACTGTATCATCAACCATGAGCATAACTATTGGACACAGACTTGTCAAATGTATGTTCCAACAAAAATATATAAGAACCTATCACTGCATTATCAACCCAGTACAGTGCTCCGTAACACAAACTTGTGAATTGATAAATATGTTCCGGTCGAAGGTGTCCGCCAGGTAAAGGCCTGACAAACAGCCAAACATGTTAAGCATTAATCAATCAATATTTATAGAAAGTTTC
Source organism: Lepidochitona cinerea (assembly GCA_963971465.1). Taxonomy (NCBI): domain Eukaryota; kingdom Metazoa; phylum Mollusca; class Polyplacophora; order Chitonida; family Tonicellidae; genus Lepidochitona; species Lepidochitona cinerea. The sequence continues at coordinate 20,936,607 of OZ020551.1, forward strand.
ACAACTAATAATTTAGTCGTAGTAACAATATCAAAATCGGAAAGTCAATAAGGTGATGAATGTTTAGTGATTCAAAACGACATGCTATATTGTCTTCTGTGTGAAAATGCGATTTTAATATCAAGCATTTAACAGGCACCTTACTTTGAAGTGGAACGGAATGAGTTATAGTGATAAAAGTTCTAACTATATGAAAATTAAAAATACTTACCTTTCAATGCTGACAGCAACCAAAATTAGAACAGAGGCGTAAAGTGAAATCACAAGGATATAACGGTTCAACCGACAAAAAACCATTGGCAACAACCATCCACGATTAAGAAGAAATTGTACAATCTCTGGAATTCCTAATAACATAATGAATAAATCTGCTAATGCCAAATTAGTGATTAATAAATTTGTGACGGATGTTCTCATCTTTCTCTCCGTTACCACAGCTATAATTACCAGACTGTTTCCCATAATCCCAATTAATCCAATGACTGAAAATAAGAGACCAAGTGCCACCAATTCCACATAAGACGCAGGTGCTTCCGGAGATGCCTTTTCTGATAACTTCTCTAATTGTCTGGATAAATTTAAAGCAATTCGAAGAGAACTGTTTAAGTGCATCTTAATCCTTGGTGATATTCACAAGAACATGTCTTCCTTTGCAGCTAAATTTTGGAATAAAGCCTAAAGGTGTCTTGGGTAGATTTGAAAACTCTCCCTATCATAACTGTTCTCTCAGACGCAAAGCCAGCAGACACTGTCCTCGTGTAAATGAAGACGTGTTGGTCTAGTGGCCTGGGGTGAAGGGGCCTTCATCAGGTTCCAGCCAAGACCAAGAGAGGGACATACTGGTTCAGTCTTGCCGCTTATTGCTAATGGTGATCAATATACGGTGTACTTCCCGCACTGTCTCTCTGTTTAATCAACACCTTAACGCTTGGAGGTCATCAGCGAGGATTAGGCACCGAATATCGCCAACAGCCCCTCAACTTTAGAGCCGTAGTGCCAAGTCGATAAAGACGAGTTTCAAGATGTTTTTATGTTACTCACTAATTCATGGGTTAAAAACCACACGAAAAGCAAAGTTAGTTGGGTTTTTCATCATTTATAATTCATGGTCTATTCCACCATCAATACACGCTATTTTATGGTAATTATCCCCAGTCTCTTCAAAGAAACATAGCATTATTATCTGTTAATCTAATCAATGATAATCACCCTGTACCAAAGGTTGTAAAACGTGGACGGTGAATACATCAAGATCGTGTTACTGTCAGTCCCATAGGCTCCAGCCTAATTGACCTCTCATCTCTCTGGACGGAAATCCATGGGGAGATCTGGGCACAGAGCTGAATACGGAAACCACAAGGAACGTCCAGACTTGTATGCGTCAAAATAATGCGGTTTGAATACTAGACAATTTGCATTCTACTATCACTATATAGGCGAACAAAGGTAAATATTTAATTGTATTTTATTCCGTGTGGATAAAACATTGATCACTTGAGATGAACAAAAAGTTTTTTCGCACAAAAATATATTCTTCAGGGACCGCGGAGCGTAATTGCGTTTGGGGGGGCCAACTATCACAGCCCAACAGGCGAGGGTCCAGGGGCGGCCTAGGCCCCGAAAGCTCTGAGGCGCTAGACGGCCGGAGATGCGTTCTGAGGATTTTCTGGAAATAAAAATGATGATTTGCTTTCTTGTTTTTATAACTACATTCAGTTAAAAAATGTCTAATATCGGCACTTGACCCCAGTTCAAGAAGCGGTGGTCGGGACCACCTCGGCACCGGAAGCTCAGAAACATTGGCATTACTTATTCAGCTAAAAAAAACCATCGCTTGATAGCTTAAAAAAAGGTAGACAGAAATATCACAGCCCAATAGGCGAGGGTCCAGGGGCCGCCTAGGCCCCGGAAGCTCTGAGGCACTAGACGGCCGGAGATGCGTTCTGAGGATTTTCTGGAAATAAAAATGATGATTTGCTTCCTTGTTTTTATAACTACATTCAGTAAAGAAATGTCTAATATCGGTACTTGACCCCAGTTCAAGAAGCGGTGGTGCGGGGACCACCTCGGCACCGGAAGCTCAGAGGCATTGGCATTACTTATTCAGCTTAAAAACCCATCGCTTGATAGCTAAAAAAGTGGTAGACACCCTGTTAAAACACTTCCGATTTACACCACAACCTCCATCGCTATTCAATTTGCGCTGATGGAGAAATGGAAAACTGAGATATATCACAAACTGTGAGTTATTGCTCCAAGAAGGGGATCCCTAACTAGAGGTTGTTGAAGTTGCAGCGGGGCAACTTCAAGGTCCAGGATCCCCATGCAGATAAGTTTCTATCAGTTCATTACTTGGAACTTGAAGTTTGGGTCACTGTGTAAAGACTTTCAGTATGGTAAGGTGTCATCAGTGGTGTGCAAAATTCAAAATGAAACCAATGTCAAATGATAGAATAAATTAGCTGGAAACTGTAGGATCATAATTTGAGGTGAACATGTTTAGTACGGGCTCTGATATTATTATTCTAATTACATTTTCCTGAATGATAATAGCAAAAATGGGGGTCCACCGATTTTTTGGACTGATTACAAACCAGTACTCCAACCAAATAATGATGCTTATTTTCGATTTATTTCTATGTTAGTGGGTCAAATTTATATTGGAAAAATAAAAGAATATAAGAAATAAATGAGCCACGTTATTTATTAAATATTAAATTATTCTCATTATGGGAAAATCTCGCTTGGGGAAATGTTGTGTAGGGAGAAATTGTTGGCCGTGAACCCGCCGAGTCAATGCACGTATGGTAAGGAAGAACTGTAATGGTTTGCTTTATCCACTCGGCCAATGGGACTCTCTTCCCTCCCTTCCCCACACATGTGTCTCATCCTGTTTTACTAACTTGCCGGTCAGGAAGTGACCATGCATGCTTGCTGGCGATATAAGCTTATGCGATGTGGGTTTGAGTCCTGGTTTACCATAAGCCCGAAAACTAGGACTTTGTGTTAGCTCCACCACTACAGCCTCACTGAAAAAAATCTCTCGATAAACACAAGAACAACATTTCACTTACTTTTTCGATCTCTTAGCTTGAAACAAGTCTTTAATTGTCCTACTGTGGCGTTTTGACATTGTACAGCACCATCCATGAGAAAACTTTAAATGTCTTAGTCACAATATGATATGATACAAATGGAAAATTTGAAGACTTGAAAACGAGCTCAAGTGTTTATCACAGTGACAAATAATTTGCACTGAATATTACTTTCAAATGACCTAACTGTGATTACACCTCTCGGACAATGTAAACTGAATACAACAGCTAGGGTACTTATCTGCTTTATTCTGAAGTTCATTGTAAAATACCGGCCAATTCTAGCCTTTCGCTGGGCAACAGGAAATGTATATTTCAAAGACCTGTTGTCTACAAACACTTTCCAAAACCTTGTTTTCCCGCGAGAAAATTATTCAAGAACCTTACCAACATTTCATTTAATTTTGATATTTTGAGAAAGCAAATATAATGAAAACAAAAATACTAAAATTGCACAAGATGGATTGATGATCGTTTTGTTTTGGCAAACTAATACCACTCGTATAAAACCATTTTTTGCTCTGTAAACAATATTAACGCTTTCATTTGGAACGTGTTGTATTTTGTGTCAATTGATTGACAACTTTCATCTCACATACAAAATTACGAGGACGTTGATCTTTTAAATCATCTTATATGCATGTAAAAAATGCAATACCGGTAGTTTAAAAAAGATTGACGAGATTCGAAGGCCCGCATCCCTACCACACTTCGTATAACTCATCGAATTTCGGCCACTTTATTTCAAGTCCATATATGTATGTAAGAAAACTGAAAAAAAAATATTTTGCCAAAAAAAAAAAAAAAATTGGTAGGCCAAAATTTTGGGGGGCCAGGGCCCCCCCGGTCCCCCTTGCTCCGCGGTCCCTGTTCTTAAAATACACCTTTTCGCACAAGATCACAAGTCTGCTTGGAAGTATTTCAGTGACAATTTATACAAACATAAAAAAACATGAAGTTAATAAACCGAGTAAATATGCGCCAGATTCAGTAAAAGATAGGAGTGATATGGTACTTGTCATTTTACAATCTATATATTGATTTGTCTATTGTATCAGATCCGTCAGCATCCCCCAATCTGCTCCAGTTGAGCCGATAAAGGATTTCTCTTATTGACTCAACAACGAAGGCAATGAGATCTTATCGTTCACTTAAACATTTCACGAGTTGTTCACCCAGCCTCTGTATTGGCATTTTCCGGCTAAGTGAGTATCGAGTTCCTGTTTTAATGAAAAGTCCGCCAATAATCCCATACATACAATAGTTTTTATCAGCATAGGCGATGGTAAAGGGTTTTATTGGTAAAAGAACTAATACAAAAGACAAGTATAATGCACTGAGTATAAGCTCCAAATAAGGAAATCTTGGTGCAAGGAGATAATTCAAACTCTCAAATAAAACTTCATGTTCTTCTACGTATAGACATATGAAGCCTATTCATTCAGCTATTTACATCTCGAAGAGTGGCGATAACAAAAAGCTTCCAGTTTTTGCAAAATAAAAAAGACCAGAGCTTATAATTAGCTGTAAAAGTACAAAAAGCACAAATATGAACAACAAAGACAGTTTTTTTAGATAAAAACTGAATCCGGTTTTATTTCAGGGGCCTCGGTGGTCCAGTGGGTTAGATCGATCGTCTCTCACTCCCACACAGATCTTCCATCCATGCGGCGCGGGTTCAAATCACACTCAGACAAAATAAAAATTGAGATCGAGATCGAGTTGCCAGGTACTCGCCGAAGATCGGGGGTTTTCCCCTTGCAATGAGCCCGGTTTCCTCCCTCACTAAACCTGGCAACGCTGCCATATAAGCGAAATAATCTTGACTGCAGCGTAAAACATCAATCAATTCATTTATTTCTACTGTGTTATTTCTCTGTCGATTTGGCAAGACATAGGATGTAGTTAAGTTTAAACAATATTGTCACTTATTTGAGTAATACATATATTAAATGAGCTGGCTGTCTTCAAACTGAACTTATTAAAAATCAAAAGTTACAGCTGCATTCCTTCAGTAAGTGGCACTCTCTCCTTTATTTTATAAATCTTTATAGTCAACAAAATCAAGGTTAACACAATACTTCAATTTGCCGGTTTCCAGAGTTGTCTTAAATCCTATAAAAATAAATGTTTAGTAACAAACTCATTATTGATATATTAAAGCTGAGCTGAGCTGAACATGGTTTAATTAAATAATGACCCACGCTAATCGGCACGTGTACTTGTGTTTATAAAACATTTAAAACAGTTACTTAGTTAACACATTTTTTGAGTTTGAATTAAGACTTGATTGGGACCGGATGATGTAGACGGGTAGGATGGTCAAGATGTTGTTAAGATGGACTTCCAGTCAAAATAAAACAACTATATCTTATAATTGTTATTGGATCGTTTGGTTTTTATATACATGAAGTCGGAAGATATAAATATCGTATTAATAGCCCTTATTTCACGAGGATTTTTTATACATAAGTATGACAAAGTATACGTTGATATTGCTATGAGATGATTGGCTCGGAGAAATGCATTTTCAGCGTAAATGAGCTGGAAATCATCGGAAAACTCTCTGAAGTGTCTTCAACATGGATTATCGACATCCTTTAGGCGTTTTTGAAAATTGAAAGGATGTTAGGAAATCCTTACAATACTAATGGTCAATTATCTTCCTTTGACTGTTTCTAGAAACAGATTTCACTTATAAAGATATGCTAGGCCTATATGACGCTACATTCTCATAAATATCGACGACAAAGTGTTGAGATGTCAGTTGAATTGGTTTCCTCCCTATCAATGGAAGGATTTAATTCGGTCTACAGTCAACAGTTGCACAGTTGGATTATATTGCAAACAGCATTTGAGTTTTCGTTTAACTAACTCTGTTTGATTAAAAGGGATCCTGCTAAGAAACATCTGTTCTAACATAAAGTGTATATCCCCGTTTTAGAATTTGAAAGAAAGTTTAAAGGAAATCGATGAATTGCAATGTTACCAAAGATAGCCGAAGGTTCTTCGTGACAATTGGGTAGTCTTTGTTCTATGACAACCATGTCGGAGTATTGGCCAAAGGTGCTTTTCTGTCTACAATAACTTGACCAAACTAATTCATAAAAAATGTCAATGGTATGAGGATAGATTACGGCACACAATCAGCTCTATTGCCTTGAGGGGTCTCAAGAAATTTAAATTGCAATGGAAAGATCAAAGATGCAATTCAGGACTTTGAATCCTGGATTTGTTCATTGATCCGGGCTTGCCAAGAAGTATTAACCCTTGTGGAAAATGGAGTAGAACTCTCTTATGTGGATAAGAGTCACATATTTACTTAATACTGTCGGGTATCTGTTTTGACCTTCTGTTTTGATCAATAGCTTCAACCATTCGTTTAGTTTATTTTTCCCCACAAGTTATACTTTGTACCGTTATGTTACAGTCAGAGGCTGTGCTGCACTATGTCCTTATACCAGCAACAGACTCGTGAATATGTTAGGCATAACGTTCATACATAAAATACTGTCTATTCTAATATATTGCATTGTATAAGGGCATTATACATGTGTATCCGTAACGAATATACAATTAACAGTACTTGTCTAGTAAATAGACCATCGCTGCGAGAAGTTTCCTTTAAATTATCAACAAATGATAGAAATAGATGGACAACCAATTCAACACTTTTGCCCAAATGTCAGATATTCCTTTTTCGAAGTAAGCTGAATAAACACAACGAGAGCAGATACAATGGAGTATAGTGTCTAACAATCGGCATCTATATGTCTGTTAGGTTAGCTTGTTGGAGATGGACACGAAGTCATTCTGTCGCAGTTATGGAGGGATTTGGAAAAGTATATCTATTGGTTGGTTGTTTGGTTGTTTTAGCTTATTGGCGCGTTCATTCGTATGAATGATGTACGCCGCACACATCGATTGGATTAAAGGTTGATTGGTTGATTTATATCGGCGTTACCATGTTAAGTTGGGAGAAACTATCTGGCTTGTTTCTTTTTCTAAGCTATGCTTCTGAAGTATCTTTCCAAACCACCGTGGGGTAGTTCGAAGGAACATAAATGAACATTTTTTCCAAAGAATCACATAAGTGAATGAATTCAAAACCGTGTTTTGGAAATTTCCCTTTTTTATTATCGCAACATGTATTCCATTGGATTTGCAGATTATAAACCATCGAGACAGGCAAATGGAAATCTAGCCTAAACGTTTAATTATTTGATTTCTTCGGGCCATATGGAAGGAGTCTAGACGATATCGGGAATCTTTCTCCCTACATGTAATGAATACTTCCCTTAAGCTCTGACTAACAAGGCAAACCCGTTAACAGATTACATGGTATTTAGACGATGGAGAAATACAATCAGAAATATAATGGAGGTTATCTTTAATATGTAGTCAAAGATAAAACGTCGGTATATAATAGATACGACTGGTTAAAGTGTATGTGCGATGCATGTTGGTAGATGAAGTTGTTTCCCCCAGGCGATTCCGATCAAATCACAGCTGTAAACTAATAACCATGAAATATAAAATACAAGAAAGCCTGAAGTGTTATTATCACAGTGACGAAGTGCTGATAACTGTAATATAATAATCGAAATTCATTGGGTTTCAGGATAAGTAGTTTTGAGAGGATTTCGAGTGACATAGAATCGACAAATCCTCGACACAATATTAAGGAACCAGAAGCCGTCGTTATCGCCGGGATATTTCTAGTTAAACCACTTGTTGTAGTACCACTAGTTACACTTGACGGAACTATCAAAAGCTAGCTAAATTGATATGAGGTTAGGCGTCAGTTCAAACGGCGAATAAAAAGGAAGCCGTTTTTTAAACTTTTAGTCTTTATTCCATCTTCCAAACCTAAACTATACATCATCTAGAATGACCAACTGAAAATCTACGTTCGAAAACCAAACCCATATTTCACAATCGTGATAGACAGGCTTTTAACAAAGGAACAATTTCAATCCATAGGTTTGCTATATGCGAGTACACAGAATTGATACTTCTTCTATCTTGCATATATTAGGTAAATGGAGACTAGGAGCGTTTCCATGTGAGAGACAGGTTAAACCAAGTAATAATATAAATGAGAGAGAACGTTTTTGAAAGATATATTTCTATTTTTCACTCGGCCACCTACTCATGCAGCAGGTAGGTTAGCATCCAACATTTAATAGATCGTCGATCTGAGACTAAAGTTCGAATCACGACTCAGGCGTTTCCAAGAAGAAGTTAATCTAAAATAACGACATTACTCCCACTTTGAAGCAAACACGAACAAAAAGACAACAGTGTTTCGCCAGGCTGGAAAGACTTCCCATTATGCAATATGGTCTTGGCTCCTCAACGTACCTGATCTCGTTTACGAAGAAATGTTTTTCTTCATTTCTATGAGTTTTTTTTAGAGGAACAGTTGCAAATAAATCTTACAAAGCTTATTATGTAGTTTTGTTTGGTTGCTTAGTTTATCTTGTTGGTGCTTCCATTCGTATGAATGATGCACGCCATACTAGTGAGAAGGCCTGATTATTACATAGAGCGATTAAGAAAACTCTGATATTTTAGCACAATATATAGTATATGCCTGCACAGGAATACATGTTAGTACGTTTGAGACCTACTTAACCTCTTAATTTTTTTAAAACATACAATACAATTGAGCTCACATCCATATACGATTTACAGATATGCAAATATACAGAGGTGAAAATGGGGAAGATAGACAGATTGGTCAATATTGGTTAGTCAGGTGTCACATGGGCAGTATACAGTACACAAATACAATATATATGTGTATACACTCATATACACAAAGTTAGTGTTCTAAGGTTTCCTGAATATTACAAATATCACACAAATCTGTGTCAGACAGATGGAATCTGAATAGGTAAGATTTTAGGGGAATATGACCAGATTGGAGTCTGTGATTACCTCAGCTAGATGAGTGGGGAAAGTAAGCTTTGCATGGTGATGAAATTCAAGGATTAAAACGAAATAAAACCTTCCCTTGTCAGAATCATTTCACTGTTTCTGCCACTGATTCACAATGTAGTATATCGCTAATTGTAAAGTGGAATCTGATGGGTACTAGTATATAAAATAGCTTGTTTGGCTGCAGTGTCAGCAAGCTCATTTCCTCAATGCCCCACATGAGCAGGTACCCATCACACCCATGTAAATGTGACGCTCGCTCCTTCCTTAAAGTGGCATGAGCTGCCAAAACTCAAACTTTTTTCACAATTTCTGGTCGGCACGACAGTAAGATGCTTTGAAGGCCATCAAAAAACTAAATGACTGACGTTGGAATGAGAACAACCCATACAGTATGTGGCCTATAGGAACCGAAATAGTGTTCGAAAAGTAAACAAAATTTAAATAACAGGGACGACCATTCATTCATTCTAAGCCAAAGTAGGTTCAAAACAACACTTTATCGTTCATTCTCGAGACTAGCATCTGAATTATAAGTCTTGAGAAAAATAGCCAATAATTTCAACATTCTGTTCTAACGCCAAAATGTCAACAATTTGGCAGCTCATGCCACTTTAAATAACGTGGTATATAAATGTATAATTTCTGAAACAAGAGGATGACAGTTGCTACAGTTGAAGAAGCTGAGGGCTTGTAAAGCACTTAAGAAATCGGAACAGATTGATTTGTAGTCTAACAAAAACTGGAAGCACATGGAAATTGCTACAAGCAACAGAGAAACAGAGAAAACGGATACGTGATTAGCCAGTCGGAAGTCTTAACTTAACTCTAAAAGTCATTCGTTGCACATGATTTGAAGCAAATTTAAAAGGTGGTCTCATTGCATATCAAAAGACCAGTGCACTGCACAGAATCAAGTCTTTTCTTATTTGATGCTGACGAGTAAGAGTCTGAACAATGGTCCAGCCTAGATCCAACTAGAGCTCTGTATAACAGTAATACATATGATTCGTCAGCGCCCCATGTTCTACCTGACACAGTCCACATAAAATTAAGTTGTTTTTGAAATGGCCATATCTATGTGTTTTGACAATGTTACACAACCGTTAGATATTTGAACTGATTAAATGTTTTAATGTTGCAATCATCTAAACATGGAGGTTTTTGTAACTGTACAGCTTCGGACTTAACAGAAGAAAATCTAAAGCCCTATAGTTTATTCCATTTAATTATGTCATTAACCGCTTGCTGGATATGCATTTGAACCCTCTGAACTTTTCTTCCACTGTACCATATTACGGCAACATCTGCATTATAGGGAGCAGTTTATATTTGGAAAATATGGATATGGGAAATCGTTTCTGGCAATATTGAATGATGTGGAAGAAATAGCTGATCCCTGTGGGTAAAACCGATATTTCTCATTTTGATAACCAGCCCCCATCTCCAAAGCATACTATATACTTTCTTTATGTCAAGGAACGCCGCTAAATTACATCCGTATAAGGTTCAGGAACTGGAATAACAATTGGCTTTTTCCAAGCCGCAGGCAGAACCACCTTTGACCAGGTACTGTTGTAAAGCGATAAAATGGCATTTAAACAATTTGTACGCAGAGCCGTAATAACAGAGTAGACTATACCGTCTTCACCTGGAGTCATTTAATGGTATTTCATCATAGAACCGAGTTTGGCGTTTTTTCTCACTAACTTGGTTACATTGATTAATTACAGAGTTAAAGTCATTAACCTCTAGTTTCATACAGGGGTAGTATAGATTTATGATAAAAAACGAACTATTGTCATCCCTTGCCACACATTGGCATTGTATAACTTTAAATTGTGGTAGTGTATTTTCAGCAACTGACAGTCCATTTTTGATATAAATACCGCCAGACCACATCTGTTCTAACATGTGTCCACACAATATATATTAGATACACCAGTACAGACTATCAAATCAAACGGACTTTCTTTTAACCCTAAAAATCGACTTTAAATCAACCCACCAATCCGCTCCCAGCTATGTGATAAAGTGAGATAATTATACAAACGTTGAATGTCAAACTCTTGTTGAAATTACAAAAGGATCTTCATATAAATCAAAAGATCACACCATATACCTTGACCATACTTTGTTACCATATAGAAACTAGCCACGAAACATGCTAAGATAAATAGATATCGGTGAGTCCTACTCCTGCTGTACTACTCACATTATCAGTAAAACGTACTCAGAGGTTTTATGATTCTAGTTTTGAAAGTCTCACTTTGGAGTTGAGCACGGCAACTCCACTTGAGTGCAGACTTTTCCCCAATTGTTTTTTATGTTCCCTTCATTCGGTGTCTATACCTGTTTATTTGTTACATTGAAATTCACTGTTGTGTTTTCTAAACCACAATTCGTAAACATTCAGTATGGAATCCAAAATGTTAAAAAAAAGATAACGATATCAAAAATATTTAAATCGCTTTTGATATAAAGGTTCGTGAGGTTTCTTGTGACATAATGTTAGTTATCGGCGTCTTCTGTTGGAATTTCAATGGAATAGCCTTGATAATGGCGATAGTATCTGAACGTTCTACGGTGATTTAACATATTACTGTAGGGGGTTAAACGTGAGAGCAGCTGAAGACAACTGCCCCTTGTCATTAACTGGTAACCATCAGTGCTATAGATGAGAGATGACATTACATTAAGATATGTCAAAGATCAGTCGTTTACTTAGAGATTCAAAGATGACAGGATCAAGGAAGCTGACCGCGGGCTAAAGGGATTTGGGCGCAAGAGCCAACCATAGATGTGCGATGGTGGGTTGATTGCATCAGTCCAGAGTTACAGCCTGATATTTAACACTCATCTAGTTCTCACCAAATAGTTTTTATCATTTCTCCGTTCAATAGATTCAGAGAAAACCTGGTTTTGATCGTTTGAGAACAATGTTGAGAATGTTTTGGTAAACATAGCCGACATGGGACTTGACATATTCATCCAGTCCGACAAAAACCCCGCCACCCATCCGATCAAACAACGAAACCGATCCTGCACTGTTCTCGAATGTATGTTAATATGTTTACAACATGTATGTAGAATTAATATGGAATTGTGCCTACGCTATTAGCAACTGAACTGGTCAGAAGGAATTGTATCATACACAGTCATAAGAAATGCTCACTCTGTTGCTGGGGTTTTATGTACATGACATGCTGTGTTAAAGGGGACTAATTTTTTGTGTTGGAAGCTTAATTAGATATGTTTTCCACCAATGCGGTGACGTTTCTATTTCCACTCAGTTAAGACAGTTATAAAATGTGCTGGTCCTTTTGTGGTTTACCTTTGAGAATGCGTGGGATTTGAAACGTCACCGCAATAGTAGGAGGCTTCTCGGTTTGATTCTTAAACGACAACTTTCTTAGAGCTTTATTATTCGTCCCACGTATAGGTTCCTCCAATCCTAGGGGAGGGTTTCATCTCCAAATCAATCTGGTGTAAAACCTATAAATCCAATAAGAACAAACCCCACATTAACAACGGAATCATAAATACAGTGCTGGAGATAAAAACAAACAAAAAATCGCATGGTATATCATTGCGGTCAATGACATCAACATCATGGTCAACCATTGTGTATAGCTATACAGAGAGAGTAGGGTAGATTTCTCCGCCCTGGGTTACATAACACATCATTGACATCACGAAAAGCGGAGTAAAAAGAACGAAGTTCGCTATTCAGTTGTATCGATTTTAATCTTGTTTCTATCATATACATGCTTTTTTATTGGTATTTTAATGGTTTCCCAAGAAACTAATCAGCGAAGGGGATTTGGTGTAAAATATCACGATCTGGACAATGAAGAAACTGTCACCTGGGACAATTGAAGATTTATAGAACAGACGGAGAAAAATATATCAGTCTGTTTGTAAGAATATGTCATTCAGTCAGGACAAAATACACGAGAAGGATTTTGGAAGTGAATTTGGAACAAACCCGACACCAGGCCAGTAGAAGTCTCACACTTATGTATTAATTCGGAAAGCGAATAGAATTTCCATAAACTTATTGCTAACATTTAGACACAAATACATTTGTAATGTTTTACAGACAGTGCGTTAAAGAAACAAAGAAGTCGCGTTAAATATTTGTGAAAGCCCTTTTTTAATTTTGAAGGTGTGCTGTTTAGATCTGGTAGTTGACTAAATGAATATTACAAAAAATACATGCAGATAAATCCAAATTATTAAAACAATAGTAGACGTGGCCGTGCAGTTCATCAATTCTTCAATGTCATATACATCTTTTAACTATAGTACATGTCAACAGCATTTTTATCAGCCCCAAGAAAGCAATTCAATTTTTATTGAGACCTTATGAAGACGGACATTTAACCACATTGGAATTTACAATACTTGAACCTTGCGGATTCTTATAAACGAATAACTTCAACAAAATTTATTACACACTAAAATAATCCCTGTCCAGAATCTACCAATGATAGATTATATTTTACTTGATTACCCGTCGGATTCTCGTGAAGTGCAATAAAATGGCAGCCAGTGTTTTATAACCTATTGCCGAATGTGTCTGATGTAACGGTGATACATTCTCTGTCTGATCTTTGCCTCCCGGACAGAAGCAAATTTCCTCTTATTGACTCACTGGCGAATCTGACAGATCTTATCGCTCTATTAAACATCTCGTTGATTCATGCTTGGGCCGAGAGAGGACAGTTAGTTCACACACATTAATGGTGTATCGATAGAGATGTTAGAAGATAAGATCCATCAGACAAAATGTTTATAAGATGGGAACAAATCATAAAGCAATCATAAAGAATAGACAAAATATTGTCAAGTTATGTATATTTATACTGATTTTTAGAACACGGTTTTATTAAGACTTCTTATGGTTAACCACCTAACGTAACTGAACAGTCATTTAAACAATGGGACGTTTCAGGAACAGATGTTCCAGGTCAACTTATCTAAAACACGTTGAACAAATCATTAATTAATTTCAAGGTCTAACTGATTACTTCACCTAAAAGTAATCCAATTTCGAATATAAATGTATCATACTCAATAATAAAGGTAATAAACGTAACAATAAAGGAAGAAGGTATCGGCTTAAGACATTCTATTTAAAGGACAGAATCAACACTGATATGCTCTAGGATTAAATACCTTTTAAAACCCGAACAGTCGGATGCCACTCCGAACAAATAAAAATGAAAAAAAAAAATGTTTGGGGTTTCCTCCGTGAAAGAAAATGATGAGTATCACGATAAGTGAAATATTCTTGAGTGCGGCGTAAAACATCAGTCAAAACCTTACCATATTCTTCCTATCTGGCAGAAAATTCTTTGTTAATTTTTTTTGTATAAATCGTAGTAGGAAATCTGCTCAGTGGGAACCAGGAGCACACATTTATTGAAATATTCTAGTATTGTCCACCAAGGTTGTGTTCTTTTCATTTTGTAGAATGGTGTTTCCATCCAACCAATGATACTAAAACACGTTATTTATTGTAGGTGTTGTATTCGTTATAGATTTGACATAGCCCATTAGCATGAGGCTATGATGGGAATCCGAAATACAGTGTCTGTGGTCCAGACATACATCATATATCTAACACAGCTTATACACCAGTTTACTAATGAGAAAAGGATGATTCATTTTCACTAGGCGTTTGGTCGGAATAAAACAGCCTATTTTGAGGTTAAACTGTTGATTCCGGAATGGTTAAATATTTAGAAAATTATAAATCGAAAATCGTTAACAAAAGACATATTTTAATCCATGGAAAATATTAACTCAAGTTAGATGATTTCTGTTAGATTATGACTGGTTTCGGACTTTGTTGCTACATTTATGACATATTTCGAAATATTGGTACTGGCAGATTGCAACAAATGAAACAAACGTTTATGAAATAGTTTCCAGTTGAACGTTGGACAGGTTTGTCCTTGTGTCCTTTAAGTGAAGACCTACACATCCGAAACCGAAAGCAAATCGACCTCTGATGATTGAATATTCAGACTTCACTATGACCTTGGTATCTGAGCTGAATCGTGTCATAAGTTGAAGGCTGATAGGAATACACTTCGCTCTGTCTCGATTGGAACCACTTTACAACTTTATCTTCGAATTTCCTAATGGTTAGTTGCAGAACGTTATCAGTAAACAAAATCAGGACAAAATGAACAAAAAGAACATTTCCGGACCAGATGAGGACACAAGAGGTTCGTTTCGAGCTAACGGTAGCATTGGAAACATGTGATGGACTTTGATTAAAGGCACACTTGCCGCGAAAATCAGGAATATTGTTTACATTAAAAAAAAAAGTCCGTTTTCTGTATTTTTCCCAGACAATATAAGTTAGGAACTTTCTATTTTTACCAAAATTTAAAAGTTTGCACGTCACTTTGTATTTTTAATTTGAATTTGAAAATTTGAATTGTTAGGTGTTCGTAACGTAAACAAACCACACTGCCCCCTATTGGCGAGTTTATGTTTCAGTCGAGTGAGTGAACTAACGGCACAGTGTAATTTTACGTAGGCCTATTTATCTGAGAAATACAGACTGACGATCGGTTAACAGCGACTGGAAAAGTCTGATGATTATTGTTTGAGTGTAAACCACAGATAAAAAGGCCTGAAATGAGGGTAATCCAACACGAAAGTTGACCGACACTGATCGTTGTTGTTGTAATCAGGCTTCGATTCTTCGTTTGTTTTTCACCCCATTTCTACATTCTAAAGCTAACTAGACATGTTTTATGTGTCCTATGTTTAAGTTTAGTTGTATTAGTCGTAGTAAGCACATGTAAATTGGTTTTCTTAGCAAATTTAAACAGGCTACGGCGGCAAGTGGGCCTTTAAAGAATACTCTATGTCACATGAAGTGTCCAACATGCAGACTTTTTTTTTTTTAATTCGAGCTTGAAGTACCTTAAAAAACAAAAGAATCCAGTGGGTTGTCTTACATGTAGCTATCAAGCAGACAAAATAATTTATTTCAATTATATGACGTCGTTGCCAGGGTTAGTGATTAATCCGGACTTATCCTCAAGAAATGCCCCACCTATGTAGGTTATCTAATAACCCTTCTACGCTCATTTCTTTCTCTTTGAACAGGGTGGGATTCGAGCTCGCGACCCATAAAGGAAAGCTTGCGTCGACAAGAGGCCCACCAAATAACCAGAACATACAAATAATCCATGAACAGTTGCGGGTGTTACTGAAATAGTTGTCTTTTTATTTGCTGTCTTAAGGCTATTGGAATGTTTTCCAGAATAGACGTCAAACATACTCATCCGTGAAAGCTAAAGAAGGAATATTGATATTTTTTCATTTACACGTGATCGGTTGCGAACCTGTTTGACGATTGGCTGTCTCCCTAATATAACCATTACAACTTAATGGACAATGGTGATATTAACACAGACTGCTTGTTATTGAATTTCTCAATCTGTTTCTGAAATGTCTCATCGATCCGACGGCTCTTAGTGATTGGTTTCCAGACAAGCGTTAAACACATACCCCAATTATATACAACAGACTCTGACTGAAACTGACATCGCTGATTAGCAATTTCTGAATATAAGGACGATTATCTTAATACCTACTGACCCTAACGATTAAACCCTTAAGATATGCAATCATAAACGCTCATCCTGTCACTGATTGCTTGATTAATTCATGTTTTACGCCGCACTTAAGATTATTTCACTTATTTTGCGGCGTTATTATTAGAAGATTTTAAATTCGATATAAAGTGTTTGAAGTCTTGGCCATGGGCGTACAATGACTGTATATTATGGTGGAAATAAGAATAGATGGAACTGTTACTTTGAAAATCCAAAACACTGATAGCTTATCTATAAGCGACTTTTTTGTTTGCCTGATTCATTAGTTTAATAAACTCGTCTGCTGTAATATTACCACTGCCACACTGAGTATGTCTTGCTATGAATTCAATTGTGCCAGCGTTCTTGGTGGTAGTCAGCTTTCCAGCATGACACACAATTTCTGTTACGAAAGACTATACTTTGAGCACATGCATCATTTTATGTCTTTTTACTTATGGATACCTGAGTATGTTTTGGGATCGGGTCTGAACAGCTGATGGTTGAGGGTTGTTTCATTAATTAATCAGGGGCCTCCATGGCTCAGTAGGTAGAGCGTTGGACGCTCAATCCGAACAGCCTTCCACCAATGGGTCCCGGATTCCAATCCCACTCAGTCAGTGGGTTTTCACTAGAACGACCTATGTGGTATGGTTGCCAGTTACCACCGAAAGGTCGTGAGTTTCCTCCGGACATAAGACTTTGTTTCCTCCCACAATAAAACTGGCAACGCCGCCATATACTAGTAAGTGAAATGATCTTGAGCGCGGCGTAAAACACCAAACAATCAATCATTTAAGTAATCCCTTAAGGAGATCTGTTCTAACATATGTCCACACAATATATATTACATACACCAGTCACAGACTATCAAATCAAACGGGATTTCTTTTAACCATAAAAATCGACTTCAAATCAACCCACCAATCCACTCCCAGCTATGTGATAAAGTGAAATAATTATACAAACGTTGAATGTCAAACTCTTGTTGAAATTACAAAAGGATCTTCATATAAATCAAAAGATCACACCATATACCTTGACCATACTTTGTTACCATATAAAAACTAGCCACGAAACATGCTAAGATAAATAGATATCGTTGAGCCCTACTCCTGCTGTCCTACTCACATTATCAGGAAAACGTACTCAGAGGTTTTATGATTCTAGTTTTGGAATTCTCCCTTTGGAGTTGAGCACGGAAACGTCGCCTGTGTGCAGAATTTTCCCCAATTGTTTTTTTATGTTCCCTTCATTCGGTGTCTATACCTGTTTATTTGTTACAATGAAATTCATTGTTGCGTTTTCTAAGGCAGCATTCGTAAACATTCAGTATGGAATCCAAAATTGTTAATAAAAAGATAACGATATTAAAAACAATTAAATCGCCTTTGATATAAAGGTTCATGAGGTTTCTTGTGACATAATGCTAATTATCAGCGTCTTCTGTTGGAATTTCAATGGGATAGCCTTGCTAATGGCGATAGTATCTTAAAGTCCTACGGTGATTTAACATATTACTGTAGGGGGTTAAACGTGAGAGCCGCTGAAGTAAACTGCCCCCTGTCATTAACTGGTAACCATCAGTGCTATAGATGAGAGATGACATTACATTAAGATATGTCAAAGATCAGTCGTTTACTTAGAGATTCAAAGATGACAGAATGAAGGAAGCTGACCGCGGGCTAAAGGGACTTGGGCGCAAGAGCCAACCATAGATGTGCAATGGTTGGTTGATTGCATCAGTCCAGAGTTACAGCCTAATATTTAACACTCAGCTGGTTCTCACCAAATAGTTTTTATCATTTCTTTATGAAGATAATAATATTTACAAAAAAATAGAAATAAAAATGTCACACACAATCAGATATCTGCATAGATTCTTGAAAATATTTTCCATCTCCGTTCAATAGGTTGAGAGAAAACCTGGTTTTGAGTCTTTTGACCGTATGAGAACAATGGCGAGGACGTTTTTGGGATCTGACATATTCATCCAGTCCGACAAAATCACGCCACCCATCCGATCAAACAACGAAACCGATCCTGCACTGTTCTCGAATGTATGTTGACAACATGTATGTAGAAATATTATGAAATTGCGCTTACGTTATAGCAATTGCTAGAATGAACTGGTCAGAAGGAATGGTGGTGGTGGTGGTATTTATTTGCACTGGCGTTTCCCCATCCGTACTGGATGATGCACGCCACCTCTATATCCCATTTAGCTTATTCATCTAATTAGTCTGCTAATATTTATAGCAAAATATATAACATCAATTATATTTTTCATTAAATCTTAAAATCTATAGCAGCGCGAAAGGAAATTAGCTACCAGTTGCGATACTCTTTTCTTATATTTAGTAGGTCTTAAAAGCTGGTTCGCTGTTGGATTATTAATGCTTAGTACCGCCAAACCTGTTAATAACTGCTCTCGAACCTCCACATGACGTCTGCAATGGAACAGCAAATGATTTATATTGTCTTCTTCAAAACATTCTTCACAGAGGCCAGAATTATGGAGGTTGATCTTATATAAATACTGATTTGTATTTAAGTGCCCAGACAAAAGTCGGAAAAACAGAATTTCATCTTGCCTGCAATTTAGAGATATTTCACAGTCATCAGTAACAGGGTGGTAGAATGAATAAAAGAATCTTCCAGTAGGGTTTTTATCCCATGATTCTTGCCACATTTGTGTAAACTTATATTTAAGTGAACAGAATAGTTCTTCACTTGACAACTGTATATTATGTGATATTTCTGCTAATTCAATCCCAAGTTTAGCTAGCGAATCTGCTTTCTCATTACCAAGGATACCTATGTGGGCAGGAACCCATTCAAAAGCCACCGAACTGGTCAGAGGGAATTGTATCATACACCTTTATAAGGAATGCTCAGTCTGTTGCTGGGGATTATATGTACATGACATGCTGTATTAAAGGGGGCTCATTTTGTATTGTGTTTGAAGCTTAATTAGATATGTTTTCCACCAATGCGGTGACGTTTCTATTTCCAGTCAGTTAAGACAGTTAGAAAATTTGCTGATCCTTTTGTCGTTTACCTTTGAGAATGCGTGGGATTCTAAACGTCACTGCATTAGTAGGAGGCTTGCTTTGATTCTTAAACGACAACTTTCTTAGAGCTTTATTATTCGTCCCACGTATAGGTTCCTCCAATCCTAGGGGAGGGTTTCATCTCCAAACCAATCTGGTGTAAAACCTATAAATTCAATAAAACCAACCCCCACATTAACAACTGAATCATAAATACAATGCTGGAGATATAAACAAACAAAAAAATCGCATGGTATATCATTGCAGTCAAATGACATCAACTTCATGGTCAGCCATTGTGTATAACTATACAGAGAGAGCAGGGTAGATTTGTCAGCCCTGGGTTACATAACACGTCATTGCCATCACGAAAAGCGGGGTAAAAAGAACGAAGTTCACTATTCAGTTGTATCGATTTTAATCTTGTTTCTATCATATACATGCATTTTTTATTGGTA
The DNA here is from genome assembly GCA_963971465.1 of Lepidochitona cinerea. Lineage (NCBI taxonomy): Eukaryota > Metazoa > Mollusca > Polyplacophora > Chitonida > Tonicellidae > Lepidochitona > Lepidochitona cinerea. Next base: position 20,956,781 of record OZ020551.1, read on the forward strand.
TTTTAATGGTTTCCCAAGAAACTAATCAGCGAAGGAGATTTGGTGTAAAATATCACGATCTGGACAATGAAGAAACTGTCACCTGGGACAATTGAAGATTTATAGAACAGACGGAGAAAATATATCAGTCTGTTTGTAAGAATATGTCATTCAGTCAGGACAAAATACACGAGAAGGATTTTGGAAGGGAATTTGGAACAAACCTGACACCAGGCCAGTAGAAGTCTCACACTAATGTATTAATTCGGAAAAAGATTAGAATTTCCATAAACTAATTGTAATCATTAAGACACAAATACATTTGTAATGTTTTACAGACAGTGTGTTAAAGACACAAAGAAGTCGCGTTAAATATGGTAGTTGACTAAATAAATATTACAAAAAATACATGCAGATAAATCCAAATTATTTATACAATAGTAGACGTGGCCGTGCAGTTCATCAATTCTTCAATGTCATATACATCTTTTAACTAGTAAATGTCAGCAGCATTTTCTCAGCCCAAAGAAAGCAATTCCATCGTGAGTTCTTACTGAGACCTTATCACGACGGACATTTAACCACATTGGAATTTACAATACTTGAACCTTGCGGATTCTTATAAACGAATAACTTCAACAACTTTTATTACATACTAAAATAATCCCTGTCCAGAATCTATCAATGATAGATTATATTTCACTTGATTACCCGTCGGATTCTCGTGAAGTGCAATAAAATGGCAGTCAGTGTTTTATATCCTATTGCTGAATGCGTCTGATGTAACGGTGATACATTCTCTGTCTGATCTTTGCCTCCCGGACAGAAGCAAATTTCCTCTTATTGACTCACTGGCGAATCTGACAGATCTTATCGCTCTCTTAAACATCCCATAAATTCATGCTTAGACCGAGAGAGGACAGTTAGTTCACACACATTAATGGTGTATCGATAGAGATGTTAGAAGATAAGATCCAACAGACAAAATGTTTATAAGATGGGAAAAAATCATAAGGAATCATAAGTAATAGACAAAATATTGTCAAGTTATGTATATTTATACTGATTTCGACAGCACGGTTCTATTAGGACTTCTTATGGTTAACCACCTAACGTAACTGAACAGTCATTTAAAAAATGGGACGTTTTAGGTCAACTTCTCCAAAACACAACACCTTGAAAAAATCGTTAATTCATTACAAGGTCTAATTAAATCGTATAATACTTCAACTTAAAAGTAATCGAATTACGAAAATGTATCATACTCAATAATAACGGTGATAAACGTAACAATATGGGTAGGAGGTATTCGGCCATAGGGAATGCCGCCATATAAGCGAAATAATCTTGACTGCAGCGTAAAACATCAATCAATCTATTTATATCTACTGTGTTATTTGTCTGTCGATTTGGCATAGGATGTAGTTAAGTTTAAACAATATTGTCACTTTGAGTAATATATATTTTAAATGAGCTGGCTGTCTTCAAACTGAACTGATTAAAAATCAAAGTTACAGCCGCATTCATTCAGTAAGTGACACTCTCTCTTTTATTTTATAAATCTTTAGAGTCAACAAAATCAAGGTTAACACAATACTTCAATTTGCCGGTTTCCAGAGTTGCCTTAAATCTTATAAAAATGTTTAGTGATAAACTTATTATTGATATCTTAAACTAAATAATGACACTCTAATCGGCACGTGTACTCCTTGTGTTTAAAAAACATTTAAAACAGTTACTTGGTAAACACATTTTTGAGTTTGAAGGCGGTTATTTAGACGGGTTGGATATTTAAGACGGGTTGGATGATTGCGACCGTTTGGATGATGTAGACGGGTAGGATGGCAAGATGTTGTTAAGATGGACTTCCAATGTTATAATTGATATTGGATCGTTTGGCATTTATATGCATAGATAGTTAGTTGGAAGATATAAACATCGTATTATTAGCCCTTACTTCACGTAGAGTAAATGATTTTTATACATAAGTATGACAAAGTATACGTTGATGTTGCTATGAGATGATTGGCTTGGAGAATTGTATTTTCAGCGTAAATTAGCTGGGAATCATCGGAAAACTCTCTGAAGTGTCTTTAACATGGATTATCGACATCCTTTAGGCGTTTTTGAAAGTTTAAAGGATGTTAGGAAATCCTTACAATACTAATGGTCAATTATCTTCCTTTGACTGTTTCTAGAAACAGATTTCACTTATAAAGATATGCTATATGACGCTATATTCTCATAAATATCGACGACTACGTGTTGAGATGTCTGTTGAATTCCTCCCTATCAACGAAAGGCTTTAATTCGGTCCACAGTCAATAGTTACACAGTTGGATTATATTGCAAACAGCATTTGAATTTTCGTTTAACTAACTCTGTTTGATTAAAAGGGATCTTGCTAAGAAACATCTGTTCTAAAATAAAGTGTATGTCCCCGTTTTAGAATTTGAAAGAAAGTTTTAAGGAAATCGATGAATTGCAATGTTACAAAAGATAGCCGAAGGTTCTTCGTGACAATCGGGTAGCCTTTGTTCTATGACAACCATGTCGGAGTATTGGCTAAAGGTGCTTTTCTGTCTACAATAACTTGACCAAACTAATTCATAATGGTATGAGGATAGATTACGGCACACAATCAGCTCTATTGCCTTGAGGGGTCTTAAGAAATTTAAATTGCAATGGAAAGATCAAAGATGCAATTCAGGACTTTGAATCCTGGATTTGTTCATTGATCCGGCCTTGCCAAGAAGTATTAACCCTTGTGGAAAATGGAGTAGAACTCTCTCATTACTTAATACTGTCGGGTATCTGTTTTGACCTTCTGTTTTGATCAATAGCTTGAACCATTCGTTTAGTTTATTTTTCCCCACGAGTTATACTTTGCACCGTTATGTTACTGCCAGAGACTGTGCTGCACTATGTCTTATACCAGCAACAGACCCGTGAATATGTTAGGCAAAACTTTCATACATAACAGACGGTCTATTCTAATATATTACATTATACATGTGAATCCGTAACAAATATACAATTAACAGTGCTTGTCCAGTAAATAGATCATCGCTGCGGGAAGTTTCCTTTAAATTATCAACAAAGGATAGAAATAGATGGACAACCAATTCAACACTTTTGCCCAAATGTCAAATATTCCTTTTTCGAAGTAAGCTGAATAAACACCATGAGATTGTGATCTCTAAATAAAGAACAGATACAATGGAGTATAGTGTCTAACAATCGACATCTAAAGGGGATTTCTATATGTCTGTTAGGTTAGCTTGTTGGAAATGGGCACGAAGTCATTCTGTCGCAGTTACGGAGGGATTTGGAAAAATATATCTATTGGTTGGTTGTTTGGTTGTTTGAGCTTATTGGCGCGTTCATTCGTATGAATGATGCACGCCACACACATCGATTGGATTAAAGGTTCATTTATGTTTTATATCTCACTTATTTGGCGGCGTTACCAGGGAGAAACACTAGCCCCCGGTGAGTACCTGGCTTGTTCCTTTTTCTAAGCTATGCTTCTGAAGTATCTTTCCAAACCACCGTGGGGTAGTTGGAAGGAACATAAATGAACATGTTTTCTAAAGAATCACATAAGGGAATGAATTCAAAACCGTGTTTTGGAAATTTCCCTTTTTTATTATCGCAACATGTATTCCATTGGATTTGCAGATTGTAAATCATTGAGACAGGCAAATGGAAACCTAGCCTAAAGGTTTAATTATTTGATTTCTTCGGGCCATATGGAAAGAGTCTAGACGATATCGGGAATCTTTCCCCTGACATGTAATGAATACTTCCCTTAAGCCCTGGCTAACAAGGCAAACCCGTTAACAGATTACATGGTATTTAGAGGATGAAGAAATACAATCAGAAATGTAATGGCGGTTAACTTTAATATTTAGTCAAAGATAAAACCTCGGTATATAATAGACTGGTTAAAGTGTATGTGCGATGCATGTTGGTAGATTAAGTTGTTTTCCTCAGGCGATTCCGATCAAATCACAGCTGTAAACTAATAACCATGGAATATACAATACAAGTAAGCCTGAAGTGTTATTATCACAGTGACGAAGTGCTGATAACTGTAATATAATAATCGAAATTCATTGGGGTTCGGGATAAGTAGCTTTGAGAGGATTTTGAGTGACATAGAATAAGCCAATCCTCTACAAATTTCATGGAGGGGCAGAATTTCCGATCAACACAATATTAAGGAACCAGAAGCCATCATAATCGCTGGGATAGGTCTAGTTAAACCGCTTGACGGAACGATCAACAGGGAGCTAAATTTATATGAGGCTAGGCGTCAGTTCAAAAGGCGAATAAAAAAGTAAGCCGTTTTTTGACATTTTTAGTCTTTATTTCATCTTCCAAAACTAAACTTTATAAACCATCTCAAACGACCAACTGAAAATCTACGTCCGAAAACCAAACCCAAATTTCGTAAACGTGATAGACAGGCTTTCAAGAAAGGAACAATTTGCTATATGCGAGTGCTCAGAATTGATACTTCTTCTAGTATGCATATATTAAGTAAATAGAGACTAGCAGCGTTTCCATGTGAGCGACAGGTTAAACCAGGTAACAATATAAATGGAGAACGTTTTTGAAAGATATATTTCTATTTGTCACTCGGTCACCTACTCATGCAGCAGGTAGGTTAGCACCCAACATTTAATAGTTCGTCGATCTGAGACTTAAGTTCGAATCACGACTCAGGCATTTCCAAGAAGAAGTTAATCTTAAATAACGACATTACTCCCACTTTGAAGCAAACACGAACAAAAAGATAATAGTGTATCGCCAGGCTGGAAACACTTCCCATTAAGTAATATGGTCTTGGCTCCTCAACGTACCTGATCTCGTTTATAAAGAAATGTTTAAATAAACTTGCCAAAATTCACACAAATTCACAAAATTCACACGTTTTTCATAATTTCTGATCCTCACGACAGTCAGAGGTTTTGAAGGCCAAAAACTAAACGATTGGCGTTGGAATGAGGAAAATCCATACAGTATGTTGCCTGTAAACAAAATTCAAATAACCGGGACGACCATTCATTCATTCCAAGCCAAAGTTAGTTCAAAACAATACTTTATCGTACATTTTCGAAACTAGAAACGCTGAAAGGCTTCTGAATTATGCGTCCTGAGAAAAATAGCCAATAATTTCAACATTCTGTTTTAACGTCAAAATATCAACATTTTGACAGCTCATGCCACTTTAACCTGTTAAGATTATTAAAACATACAATACAATTGAGCTTACATCCATATACGATTTACAGATATGCAAATATACAGAGGTGAAAAGGGGGCAGATAGACAGATTGGTCAATATTGGTTAGTCAGGTGTCACGTGGGCAGTATACAGTACACAAATACAATATATATGTGTATACACTCATATACACAAAGTTAGTGTTCTAAGGTTTCCTGAATATTACAAATATCACACAAATCTGTGTCAGACAGATGGAATCTGAATAGGTAAGATTTTAGGGGAATATGACCAGATTGGAGTCTGTGAAACATTACCTCAGCTAGATGAGTGGGGAAAGTAAGCTTTGCATGGTGATGAAATTCAAGGATTAAAACGAAATAAAACCTTCCCTTGTCAGAATCATTTCACTGTTTCTGCCACTGATTCACAATGTAGTATATCGCTAATGGTAAAGTGGAATCTGATGGGTACTAGTATATAAAATAGCTTGTTTGGCTGCAGTGTCAGCAAGCTCATTTCCTCAAAGCCCCACATGAGCAGGTACCCATCACACCCATGTAAATGTGACGCTCGCTCCTTCCTTAAAGTGGCATGAGCTGCCAAAACTCAAACTTTTTTCATAATTTCTGGTCAGCACGACAATAAGATGCTTTGAAGGCCATCAAAAAACTAAATGACTGACGTTGCGTTGGAATGAGAACAACCCATACAGTATGTGGCCTATAGGAACCGAAATAGTGTTCGAAAAGTAAACAAAATTTAAATAACAGGGACGACCATTCATTCATTCTAAGCCAAAGTTAGTTCAAAACAACACTTTATCGTTCATTCTCGAGACTGGCATCTGAATTATAAGTCTTGAGAAAAATAGCCAATAATTTCAACATTCTGTTCTAACGCCAAAATGTCAACAATTTGGCAGCTCATGCCACTTTAAATAACGTGGTATATAAATGTATAATTTCTGGATCAAGAGGATGACAGTTGCTATAGTTCAAGAAGCTTATGGCTTGTAAAGCACTTAAGAAATCGGAACAGATTTCAGCAAAGTTTGATTTGTAGTCTGACAAAAACTGGAAGCACATGGAAATTGCTACAAGCAACAGAGAAACAGAGAAAACAGATACGTGATTAGCCAGTCGGAAGTCTTAACTTAACTATAAGAGTCATTCGTTGCACATGATTTGAAACAAATTTAAAAGGTGGTCTCATTGCATATCAAAAGACCAGTGCACTGCACAGAATCAAGTTTTTTCTTATTTGATGCTGACGAGTAAGAGTCTGAACAATGGTTCAGCCTAGATCGAACTAGAGCTCTATATAACAGTAATACATATGATTGGTCAGCGCCCCATGTTCTACCTGACACAGCCCACATTAAATTAAGTGCTTTTTGAAATGGCCATATCTATGTGTTTTGACAATGTTACACAACCCTTCGATATTTGAACTGATTAAATGTTTTAATGTTGCAATCATCTAAACATGGAGGTTTTTGTAACTGTAAAGCCCTATAGTTTATTCCATTTAATTAGGTCATTAACCGCTTGCTGGATATGCATTTGAACCCTCTGAACATTTCTTCCACTGTACCATATTGCGGCAACATCTGCCATATAGGGAGCAGTTTATATTTGGAAAATATGGATATGGGAAATCGTTTCTGGCAATATTGAATGATGTGGAAGAAATAGCTGATCCCTGTGGGTAAAACCGATATTTCTCATTTTGATAACCAGCCCCCATCTCCAAAGCATACACTTTCATATACTTTCTTTATGTCAAGGAACGCCACTAAATTACATCCGTATAAGGTTTAGGAACTGGAATAACAATTGGCTTTTTCCAAGCCGCAGGCAGAACCACCTTTGACCAGGTACTGTTGTAGAACGATAAAATGGCATTTAAACATTTTGTACGCAGAGCCGTAATAACAGAGTAGACTATACCGTCTTCACCTGGAGTCATTTAATGGTATTTCATCTTCAGGCAAATATAAGTTGCCGTTATACTTCTTTTGCCTGTTTTTTATGTGGAATGAATTCCGGATCATAATTACTTGTGCTGGAAACGTAGGGAACGCTATCAGCTATGACATCGCATTTATCCCTGTATATGTCCGACCGTTTGATGTAATACTTAGAACCGAGATTGGCGTTTTTTCTCACTAACTTGGTTACATTGATTAATTACAGAGTTAAAGTCATTAACCTCTAGTTTCATACAGGGGTAGTATAGATTTATGATAAAAAACGAACTATTGTCATCCCTTGCCACACATTGGCATTGTATAACTTTAAATTGTGGTAGTGTATTTTCAGCAACTGACAGTCCATTTTTGATATAAATACCGCCAGACCACATCTGTTCTAACATGTGTCCACACAATATATATTAAATACACCAGTACAGACTATCAAATCAAACGGGCTTTCTTTTAACCCTAAAAATCGACTTTAAATCAACCCACCAATCCGCTCCCAGCTATGTGATAAAGTGAGATAATTATACAAACGTTGAATGTAAAACTCTTGTTGAAATTACAAAAGGATCTTCATATAAATCAAAAGATCACACCATATACCTTGACCATACTTTGTTACCATATAGAAACTAGCCACGAAACATGCTAAGATAAATAGATATCGTTGAGTCCTACTCCTGCTGTTCTACTCACATTATCAGGAAAACGTACTCAGAGGTTTTATGATTCTAGTTTTGAAAGTCTCACTTTGGAGTTGAGCACGGCAACTCCGCTTGAGTGCAGAATTTTCCCCAATTGTTTTTTTATGTTCCCTTCATTCGGTGTCTATACCTGTTTATTTGTTACATTGAAATTCACTGTTGTGTTTTCTAAACCACAATTCGTAAACATTCAGTATGGAATCCAAAATATTAATAAAAAGATAACGATATTAAAAACAATTAAATCGCCTTTGATATAAAGGTTCGTGAGGTTTCTTGTGACATAATGTTAGTTATCGGCCTCTTCTGTTGGAATTTCAATGGAATAGCCTTGCTAATGGCGATAGCATCTTAAAGTCCTACGGTGATTTAACACATTACTGCAGGGGGTTAAACGGGAGAGCAGCTGAAGTCAACTGCCCCTTGTCATTAACTGGTAACCATCAGTGCTATAGATGAGAGATGACATTACATTAAGATATGTCAAAGATCAGTCGTTTACGTAGAGATTCAAAGATGACAGAATCAAGGGAAGCTGACCGCGGGCTAAAGGGATTTGGGCACAAGAGCCAACCATAGATGTGCGATGGTCGGTTGATTGCATCAGTCCAGAGTCACAGCCTAATATTTAACACTCATCTAGTTCTCACCAAATAGTTTTTATCATTTCTAAATAATGAAGATAACACACAAGTCAGATATCTGCAGAGATTCTTGAAAACATTTCCCATCTCCGTTCAATAGGTTGAGAGAAAACCTGGTTTTGACCGTTGAGAATGTTTTGGTAAACATAGCCGACATGGGACCTGGCATATTCATCCAGTCCGACAATAACACGCCACACGTCCGATCAAACCACGAAACCGACCCGGCACTGTTCTCGAATGTATGTTAATATGATACAACATGTCTGTAGAAATATTGTGGAATTGTGCTTACGTTATAGCAATTGCTAGAATGGGCTGGTCAGAAGGAATTGTATCATACACCTTTATAAGGAATGCTCACTCTGTTGCTGGGGTTGTATGTACATGAGGTGCTGTATTAAAGGGGACTCATTTTGTATTGTGTTGGAAGCTTAATTAGATATGTTTTCCACCAATGCGGTGACGTTTCTATTTCCACTCAGTTAAGACAGTTATAAAAAAGTTGTTGGTCCTTTTGTCGTTTACCTTTGAGAATGCGTGGGATTTGAAACGTCACCGCATTAGTAAGAGGCTTGCCGGTTTGATTCTTAAACGACAACTTTCTAGGAGCTTTATTATTCGGCCCACGTATAGGTTCCTCCAATGCTAGGAGGGGGGTTTCATCTCCAAACCAATCTGGTGTAAAACCTATAAATCCAATAAAAACACACCCCACATTTACAACTGAATCATAAATACAGTGTTGGAGATAAAAACAAACAAAAAATCGCATGGTATATCATTGCAGTCAAATGACATCAACATCATGGTCAACCATTGTGTATAACTATACAAAGACAGCAGGGTAGATTTCTCCGCCCTGGGTTACATAACACGTCATTGACATCACGAAAAGCGGAGTAAAAAGAACGAAGTTCCCTATTCAGTTGTATCGATTTTAATCTTGTTTCTATTATATACATGCATTTTTTATTGGTATTTTAATGGTTTCCCAAGAAACTAATCAGCGAAGGGGATTTGGTGTAAAATATCACGATCTGGACAATGAAGAAACTGTCACCTGGGACAATTGAAGATTTATAGAACAGACGGAGAAAATATATCAGTCTGTTTGTAAGAATATGTCATTCAGTCAGGACAAAATACACGAGAAGGATTTTGGAAGGGAATTTGGAACAAACCTGACACCAGGCCAGTAGAAGTCTCACACTAATGTATTAATTCGGAAAAAGATTAGAATTTCCATAAACTAATTGTAATCATTAAGACACAAATACATTTGTAATGTTTTACAGACAGTGTGTTAAAGACACAAAGAAGTCGCGTTAAATATTTGTGAGTGCCCTTTTTCAATTTTAAAGGTGTGCTGCTTAGATATGGTAGTTGACTAAATAAATATTACAAAAAATACATGCAGATAAATCCAAATTATTTATACAATAGTAGACGTGGCCGTGCAGTTCATCAATTCTTCAATGTCATATACATCTTTTAACTAGTAAATGTCAGCAGCATTTTCTCAGCCCAAAGAAAGCAATTCCATCGTGAGTTCTTACTGAGACCTTATCACGACGGACATTTAACCACATTGGAATTTACAATACTTGAACCTTGCGGATTCTTATAAACGAATAACTTCAACAACTTTTATTACATACTAAAATAATCCCTGTCCAGAATCTACCAATGATAGATTATATTTCACTTGATTACCCGTCGGATTCTCGTGAAGTGCAATAAAATGGCAGTCAGTGTTTTATATCCTATTGCTGAATGTGTCTGATGTAACGGTGATACATTCTCTGTCTGATCTTTGCCTCCCGGACAGAAGCAAATTTCCTCTTATTGACTCACTGGCGAATCTGACAGATCTTATCGCTCTCTTAAACATCCCATAAATTCATGCTTAGACCGAGAGAGGACAGTTAGTTCACACACATTAATGGTGTATCGATAGAGATGTTAGAAGATAAGATCCAACAGACAAAATGTTTATAAGATGGGAAAAAATCATAAGGAATCATAAGTAATAGACAAAATATTGTCAAGTTATGTATATTTATACTGATTTCGACAGCACGATTCTATTAGGACTTCTTATGGTTAACCACCTAACGTAACTGAACACTGATTTAAACAATGGAACGTTTCAGGTCAACTTCTCCAAAACACAACAGCTTGAAAAAATCGGTAATTCATTTTAAGGTCTAATTAAATCGTATAATACTTCAACTTAAAAGTAATCCAATTTCGAATAAAAATGTATCATACTCAATAATAAAGGTGATAAACGTAACAATATGGGTAGAAGGTATTCGGCCTAGGGAATGCCGCCATATAAGCGAAATAATCTCGACTGCAGCGTAAAACATCAATCAATCTATTTATATCTACTTTGTTATTTCTCTGTCGATTTGGCAAGACATAGGATGTAGTTAAGTTTAAACAATATTATCACTTATTTGAGTAATATATTTTTATGAGCTGGCTGTCTTCAAACTGAACTTATTAAAAACCAAAGTCACAGCCGCATTCATTCAGTAAGTGACACTCTCTCTCTTTTATTTTATAAATCTTTATAGTCAACAAAACCAAGGTTAACACAATACTTCAATTTGCCGGTTTCCAGAGTTGCCTTAAATCTTATAAAAATGTTTAGTGATAAACTTATTATTGATATCTTAAAGCTGAGCTGAGCTGAACATGGTTTAATTAAATATTCTACCCCTCCTGTATGTGCGTGCCGTGTGCAAATATACATGTTAAGTAGAGATGACTTTTCAAACAACATCGGGTGTGTAGTGCAACATACCGGCCGGTAGGTTTACCTCCCCCGGAAGAAGTGATTTTTTTCTTGTCATACAAAACAAAGGATTTAACCTGATAATTTTGTGAGTGTGGTTATATTCTGTCCTTTTATATTGAAAACTGGGCTGTCATGAACGTATAAAGTCATCAAAGGGTTGATTTCACAACATTTCTCACGATAGCGTCACCAGCAACCCAGCCTGTCAAGGCCGTAGCCATTAGTAACGCTATGTCATTCTGCTTCAAAATATCTGGGTCAACCGTCGCACGTGGCCAAAGCTTATCGTTGATTGGTTAAAAGTTCCCACTCTGTTCCCGGGGAAGGAAAAGGAACGGCAATCCTCAACAGGTCACTTTTTCCTCATTTTTCTCAAGTATCGGGGTAGAATCGACTTTAATACCTTCGTCTTGGTGTTTATTGCGTAACCCGATACCGCTGAACGTTGGTTGGCACCTCTTCATACCCCTCGAATCCTGCGCATTCTCGTGGTTTGACTAGGTACGAACCAACGTTCAGCGGTATCGGGTTACGCAACAAACACCGCTACGGCGGTATTAAACCCTTAAATGACCCGCGCTAATCGGCGAGTGTACTCCTTGTGTTTATAAAACATTTAAAACAGTTACTTAGTTAACGATACAAATATCGTATTAATAGCCCTTATTTCACGAGGATTCATTACAATGATTTTTTTATACGTAAGTATGACTAAGTATACGTTGATGTTGCTATGAGATGATTGGCTTGGAGAAATGCATTTTCAGCGTAAATGAGCTGGGAATCATCGGAAAACTCTCTGAAGTGTCTTCAACATGGATTATCGACATCCTTTAGGCGTTTTTAAAAATGTAAAGGATGTTAGGAAAGGCTTACTATACTAATGGTCAATTATCTTCCGTTGACTGTTTCTAGAAACAGATTTCACTTATAAAGATATGCTATATGACGCTACCTTCTCATAAATATCGACGACTAAGTGTTGAGATGTCAGTTGAATTCCTTTTTGAAAGGCTTTAATTCGGTCCACAGTCAACAGTTGCACAGTTGGATTATATTGCAAACAGCATTTGAGTTTTCGTTTAACTAACTCTGTTTGATTAAAAGGGATCCTGCTAAGAAACATCTGTTTTAAAATAAAGTGTATGTCCCCGTTTTAGAATTTGAAAGAAAGTTTTAAGGAAATCGATGAATTGCAATGTTACAAAAGATAGCCGAAGGTTCTTCGTGACAATCGTGTAGCCTTTGTTCTATGACAACCATATCGGGGTATTGGCCAAAGGTGCTTTTCTGTCTACAATAACTTGACCAAACTAATTCATAAAAAAATTTCAATGGTATGAGGATAGATTACGGCACACAATCAGCTCTATTGCCTTGAGGGGTCTTAAGAAATTTAAATTGCAATGGAAAGATCAAAGATGCAATTGAGGACTTTGAATCCTGGATTTGTTCATTGATCCGGGCTTGCCAAGAAGTATTAACCCTTGTGGAAAATGGAGTAGAACTCTCTTATGTGGATAAGAGTCACATATTTACTTAATACTGTCGGGTATCTGTTTTGACCTTCTGTTTTGATCAATAGCTTGAACCATTCGTTTAGTTTATTTTTCCCGACAAGTTATACTTTGTACCGTTATGTTACAGTCAGAGGCTGTACTGCACTATGTTCTTATACCAGCAACAGACCCGAGAATATGTTAGGCAAAAGACTGTCTATTCTAATATTCTCTCCCAAAAGAGAAACGCAACATCCAATGTTTGTTCTTCAAAATATGAATTTTCAACATCATTTTTAATACAGAAATAAGCAGCACATTACACTGAAATTTGGCAGACTGGTTGTTCAGACTTTTAAGTTCATTCACATGTAAACATTTATCACATTAAAGTTCATAGCGCTCAGATGACGTCACTGCAACGTCAATATCTGTTGTGCCCACCGTTAACCTGTAACACAGCACGGACCCGTCTCGGCATAGACACAATCAATGGGCGAATACGGTTTTGCGGAATTCTCCTCCATTCTTGCTCAAGAGCCTGCTGCAGTTCTTGCAGAGTTTACGGCGCTGGATGACGACTGCGCACGCGTCTATCCAAATCATCCCACAAATGTTCTATTGGGTTCAAATCTGGTGATTTGGACGGCCAGGGGAACACTGTTACGTTCTGGTTGGCTAGAAATTCAACAGTAGCACGAGCTGTGTGCGACCGAGCGTTGTCGTGCTGAAGAATTTCCCTACGGAGGTCCATTACGGGCAGCATATGTGGTGTCAAGACCTCATCTGTGTATCGGACGGCGTTAAGGTTGCCGGGAATGTGCACCAGTTGAGTTTTTCGGGCACAGGATATGGCACCCCACACCATCACACTTCCTCCGCCGAAATTGTCGACCTCAAGGACGCAGTTCCTTGCGAACCTCTCATTCCGGCGTCTGTAAACTCGTGTACGACCATCTCTTCTCTGCAGCTGGAATCTTGATTCATCGCTGAACCAGACTCGCCTCCAGTTTCGCAGATTCCAGTCCCTTAACCTGTTGCACCATCGGACCCTTGCAAGTCGATGCTGGCGTCTCAATACTACGTCAAAGTAAGGACGTCTGGCGCGTAAGCCGTTTTGACGGAGACTGTTTCTGACTGTCTGTGCCGATATTCGACGGAGACCTGGGGTATTTGATGCTTTTTCTGTTGCTGTTTTGGTCCGGTTTCGCAGGTGAAGCAACCGGATGTAGCGATCTTGGGCTGCTGATGTGATCTTAGGTCGGCCAGAACGTTGACGATCAGCTGTTACACCGGATTGCTGGTGCCGTTGCAACAGTCTGGAAATCGTGCTCCGGTGAACATTACAGTCTAGCGACTGCATTCTGTGATTCGCCGGCCAGGAGACGACCTATGACGACGTTCCGGGTAGCTGCGTCTAGTCTTGGCATATTGTAGCAGCTTCGTGAAACAATTTAACGACTGAATTCAATTGAACGGTTGTGTGTTTTTTATACCCATTAAACCCACATAAAGATAAGACGTGATTCGCACGTGCAACTGCCCTACGTTTTTCCCTACGCTTTCCTCGTGTAGCGTTACACAAAGGCTGACCCGAAAGTCACGTGTGATCAACAGCCACTATCAGGGGTTAAAGTGAATTATCGGACATTTACATTATAACATGAACCTGTTGTCATGTATCAATCACGCACATTTTTGGAAAAATTCATGTTTGAAAAAAAAAATTGGATGTTGCGTTTCTTTATTGGGAGAGTATATATTGCATTATATTTATGAACACTAAAACACACAGGCACAGGGAAAATCTTCTAGTCTAAAATAACCACGGAGACAAGTTTCTAATTGTGTTAAAAAGAGGTATATCATTTAGACCTTTATACCCCATCATAAATTGTTGTAATAAAGTAAACCTATGATATTTCATTAGGTTGACGACTGACAAGAGCTTGGCTTTAGTCAGTAGAATTTTCTGGAAGACTTTGTAATACGTTGATAAAGCTTACGCATCTTAAGCTATGGTAAGAATATCGTCAGCATATATTATAAGGTCATGGGAAAAGACAGTGAAAATTTTGGTCCCCCCCCCATCACTTTCACAAACCTAGGTAGAAGAGAGACAGGGGAGTTTAGCCCTGACCAGTATGTCTTTCAAACTCTTGTTCTTTTTATAAGCAATGACTGGCCTTTGGGTCAGAGGTCGAGCTAGTTTACTTTGAAGTAGTTTGTATTCTTCTACCATAATCTTGGCCATAGCGATGCTCGCTTTGTTAAACTGAAACAATATACATGTGTATCCGTAACAGATATACAATTAACAGTGCTTGTCCAGTAAATAGATCATCGCTACGAGAAGTTTCCTTTAAATTATCAATAATTTCAACAAAGGATAGAAATAGATGGACAACCAATTCAACACTTTTGCCCAAATGTCAGATATTCCTTTTTCGAAATAAGCTGAATAAACACCTTGAGATTGTGATCTCTAAATAAAGAACAGATACAATGGAGTTTAGTGTCTAACAATCGCCATCTAAAGGTTACTTCTACATGTCTGTTAGCTTAGGTTGTGGGAGATGGACACGAAGTCATTCTGTTGGAGTTATGGAGGGATTTGGAAAAATATATCTATTGGTTGGTTGTTTTAGCTTATTGGCGCGTTCATTCGTATGAATGATGCAATTTACACACATCGATTGGATTAAAGGTTGATTTATATTTTATATCTCATCAGCCCCTCGTTGAGTATCTGGCTTGTTCCTTTTACTAAGCTATGCTTCTGAAGTATCTTTCCAAACCACCGTGGCGTAGTTGGTGTTACGATATAATTGTATGGTTTACTATATACGAGTCTAACAATGTACGAGTCAAGCTGTCAGTCTTGTACCCATCTTGAGGTAATATAATGTTGTCGTCTCGAACAACTCGATCTTGGACTTCCATCTATCAATAGTTAGATCAACGATAACGATACATGGTGTCAGAAGTGCTCGAATCTACTCCCAACGATACCGCTACAATCCACGAACTCTATAAACTGAACGCCCTTCATCTTTATCGAACGTCGGCGACCCTACATCTTTCCCGCTGTGCTGCTCTGTGGACATCACTCGATCTGCAACCAACTCATCTTCGCAAGCCAAGTTAAAATCTTCATGTCCCCATTCCGTGTTTTACCTTGGCGGACTACTCCACTCCAACATGTAAATCGAACAGCGCCCACTGGTGAGAATGTAAGAGTTGTCTTTCCTAGACTTACAGGGTCTTGGCCAATCAGCACTCGTTAAACAAAAGTTCAAGGTATACACAGCCGCCATTATGTTATTTTCAGTGTAAGCGCTCGAGGATTTGATTAGCTGCGAGAAGTTTTACTCGCATCCAATCAAAACGAGCTGTTCGATTTATTGGTTGGAGTGGAGTCGTCCGCCAAGGTAAAACACGGAATGGGGACATGCAGATTTTATCTTGGCTAGAGAAGATGCAACCAACTCGACACAGGCCTGGATTTCTCTCTAAGAATTACTTTAAAAGTTTTAGGGACGCAAGTAACTTTATAAACACGTTTCTTCCATGGATAAGCTGTAAAAAATAATTTCGAACTCAAGTAAGTAACTTTTGTCGAACCCACAACTCTACACGTAAAGAATCAAGAATCTACGGTGGTCCAGAATAATCTTACTACATACTTCACGCGTAGTGAAGAGGACCATATTGACATTGTGCACCACGTGTTTTGAAAAACTTAGAATTTCTCAAAGATTCGTCCTGTCTTCAATAAATAACATTACTGGTACGTGATTTGCTACAATTTAATTAATTTTTGTGAAAAAAATTCTGACAATATTCTAGAAACCGACCTAGCCAAATATTTTTTCTACGGAAGCCCATATGAATCATCTTATAATATAGACTCTATCACGGAAAATTCAGAACAATGGCTCAACAGGACCTAGGAACTTCACAACACTTACCCACTCTTACAATTGGACTCCAAGGCAATGTTCCTCTCCCCCCAAGCTCAAGTTGGATGGTAATTTGAATATGTCCTGGAAAAGGTGGAGACAAATTTGGGATTCTTTTGAAATTGTAACTGGACTGAATGAAAGGGAGGATAAGTACAGAATTGCTACTTACATCACCTGCATCGGGCCGGAAGCTTTAGATGTCTACAATGGCCTGCCATTCATAAACCCAGAGGATAAAAACAAGGAATTGTGCTTGCCTTAATGGAAAGACAGTGCTTAGGTGAGACAAATGTGATTTATGAAAGATACATTTTCAACAATAGAAATCAACATGAGGATGAAAACATCGAAATCTATGCTTCACGTCTCCGTTCTCTCTCTCAAACCTGTAACTTCGGGGATCTTCAAAATGAACTCATCAGAGATAGGATTGTCTGTGGTGTGCTGGACAATAGTGTAAGAAAGAAACTACTTCAAGAGCCTAAATTGACTCTAAACAAATGCATCGACATTTGCAGATCGTTCGAAACTACATCGGCTCAACTAAAATCAATGAACCGCACTAAAGAAGAAGTGCATGGTGTTTCAAATAAATACAAACACAAGAAACATACAACCAAATCAAAGCGTCGAAATCAGAGTGGTAACAAAAAACAAATACTGAGTTTTAACTGTAAGTTTTGTGGCACTATACATCAAAGGGACAGAGAAAAATGCCCAGCATATGGGAAGAAATGCCCCAAATGTGATAAATACAACCACAGTGCATCAATGTGTTTCTCCGACAGAAAAGCGAGACACGCTGTACATGCCATGCAAGACTCTGATGAATCTTCTTCTGAATATTCGGACGAAGACGTTTTAACGGTTGATGTTTTAGAAACTGTGAACTGTCTTGAATCTAAAAAAGAAAAGAAAATCTTCGCTACATTTCAACTAGATAGCAAAGAAATCAAATCCCAGGTGGATTCAGGCGCTACCTGCAACGGGATTTCTCAGACAGATGTGCCAACAGGTACCAGCATTGAACCGGCAACAATAAAACTCTCTATGTACAACAAAACCAGTGTCAGAGCATTGGGTAAAACCAGACTTAAACTAAGAAACTTAAAGAACTTAAAGAAATATTCTGTGGAATTTGTTGTGCTCAAAGGTAATACTGTACCAATCATTGGTGCGATTACAGCTCAGAAAATGAAACTTTTAAAGGTGTTAAACGAAAATATAAAGACAATAAACTCTTCTAATGTCAACAATCATGTAACCCCCCTTACTAAAGAAACTATTATGTCTGAATTTGGTAATGTGTTTTCTCAAGAAGTCGGACTTCTTCAAGGTGAAGAACACTTGGAGATTGACACCTCTGTATAATGTGTCAAACAACCTCTAAGACGAGTACCACTTGCTTTGAAATCTACTCTAAAAACAGGACTTAAGAAACTCGAAAAACTAAATGTTGTCACACCTGTGGATACTCCGACGGATTGGGTTTCAAGCCTCGTTCTCGCAAAGAAACCAAATGGAAATTTGCGAATCTGCATTGACCCCAAACCACTAAACAAAGCACTTAAAAGGAATTATTACCCACTACCAATCATCGAAGACCTACTACCGGAACTGTCGAAAGCAAAAGTCTTCTCGAAATGCGATGTCAGAAACGGATTTTGGCATGTTGCTTTGGATACAGCATCAAGCTATCTTACGACATTCGGAACGCCATTCGGAAGATACCGGTGGTTGAGACTTCCTTTCGGGATTTCCTCTGCTTCTGAAATCTTCCAGCGCAGATTAGACAAAGCACTACAAAATCTGCCAGGCACTTTCCGTGTAGAGGATGACATACTTACCATAGGAGAGGGCGATTCCATCGATGATGCTGTAAGAAATCATGATGAAAGGTTCATTATGTTAATGAAAAGATGTGAAGAAAAAGGTATCAAACTGAATGCGGACAAACTAGAACTTAAAAGTGAGAACGTTTCGTTCATTGGACACCTTCTTACTCCCCAAGGCCTGACAGTAGATCCATTGAAGGTAAATGCTATTTTGAACATGCCCAAGCCAACAAATGTACAAGGTGTACAGAGAATTGTCGGACTTGTGAACTACCTTTCTAAATTTTTGGAAAATCTGTCTGACCTATGTGAACCCCTCAGGCAGCTCACAAAGAAAGGCTGTGAATGGAACTGGACCTTCGAACATGACACAGCATTCGAGAGAATTAAAACTGAACACCAGTGTTGCGTTACTTTGACAGTTCTCTGGACGTAACCATACAGTGTGATGCGTCAGAGACTGGACTGGGTGCATCTTTACTACAACAAGGACAACCTGTAGCTTACGCCAGTCGAGCTTTAACACAGACAGAACGTAACTACGCCCAGATAGAGAAAGAACTTCTAGCCATTGTGTATGGATGCACTAAATTTCACCAATACACATTTGGACGCCCTGTAACTTGTGAAAGTGACCACAAGCCCCTCGAGTCGATACAGAAGAAGCTCTCATGGATGCACCTAAGAGACTTCAACGTATGATTCTCGCTTTGCAGAAATATGACCTGAACATAGTCTAAGGTAAACATATGTATCTTGCTGACACGCTATCAAGAGCTTATCTACATACTACGGAAGGCCAGCAGGATCACCAGGAGGAGATTTCTTCAATTGAAGCTGAGGTTGAGTGTCTGCAGATGGCGGATTATCTTCCAGTGTCGGAAACTACGCTAAATGACATTCTCAAAGCTACCCAGCAAGACACTTCCCTGCAAACAACCAAGAATTACATTTTAAACGGTTGGCCTCAGACAAAGAACAACGTTGTTTCACACGCCCTTCCATACTGCAACATGAAAGACGAAATGTCAATCCAAAATGGTGTTATTTGCAGAGGAAATCGGTGTGTTGTTCCTAAATCTATACGCCCCACAATTTTGGAACGTCTTCATGGTGCTCACTTGGGTATCCAATCTTGTTGACGCAGAGCTCGAGAGTGCCTGTATTGGCCAGCAATGAATGCTGAAATACAGGACTACATCTCCAAGTGTGAAACATGCTGTACCTATCAGACGAAACAACGAAAAGAGACATTAATTCCCCATGAGGTACCTGATCGTCAATGGGCAAAGATCGGAACGGACATATTTACTTTGGATAACAAAGACTATCTGTGCACTGTTGACTATTACTTCTTTGAGGTGGACAGATTATACAACAAGACCGGTAAAGAAATTATTCACAAACTGAGAAGCCATATGGCTCGCCATGGTATCCCGGATGTACTTGTTTCAGACAATGGCCCTCCATTTTCTGGAAAAAGGTTTTCTTCATTTTCTACCAAGTACGGATTTAAACATATCACTAGCTCCCCTGGATACCCAAAATCAAACGGCAAAGTTGAGGCAACAGTGAAAATAGCCAAACGTGCTCTGAAGAAAGCTAAGAGATCTAAGAGGGACCTTGCTTTACTTGACATACGGAATACTCCCACGGAAGGACATTCAAGTTCACCTGCTCAACGCCTATTTTGTCGTCGTACAAAAACCCTTCTACCTACTGCAAAACCCCAGCTAAAACCAGAAATCCCATCATCGATTTTAAAAGAAAAGAAGACTAAAAGGCAAAAGCATGCTCGTCACTACAATATGCATGCCAAGGACTTACCTGAACTCAATACTGGAGATGTCGTTCGGATACAACCAACGTCAGAATACCACAGGGAATGGAAACGAGGTACTATTCAAGGAAAAACGAACAAGCGTTCTTACCAAGTAGAACTGGATGAGGGTCAACTCCTTCGCAGAAACCGAGTGAACCTAAAGCGTACTTCAGAAGTGATTATTCCACGGACCGAAGACTTACCGGATTACCAGAATCCCAAACCCTCCAATACATCGGACCAGGCTCAGTCATGTGCCCCCTTACCCACCGTACCGACTATCCCCCCGGCATTAAACCAAAGTGAAACAACCTACACGACAAGGAGTGGTCGAATTTCTAAAATGCCTACTTACCTATAGAGTTACGTGAAATGAACATTTTGTGCCCATATATGGAGAACTTTAACACTGTTTCAAACAAAGAGACATTTTAATCATATATCTTGATGAACATTATTTCTTCTATCAGCCTTACGTAAAATCCTTTAATTTAACGGCTCTTTGGTGATTCTTATGCAAGGTTAACATTTGATGATTGTTTTGACATTACTTATCTTTCTTAAAGTGTTCGTGTTTCTGTTCGATAATTTAACCTCAATAATAACAGTTAAAGTTAAATTTAAAAAAAGGGAGATGTAATTGTATGGTTTACTATATACGAGTCTAACAATGTACGAGTCAAGCTGTCAGTCTTGTACCCATCTTGAGGTAATATAATGTTGTCGTCTCGAACAACTCGATCTTGGACTTCCATCTATCAATAGTTAGATCAACGATAGCGATACAGTTGGAAGGAACATATATGAAAATTTTTTCTAAAGAATCACATAAGGGAATAAATTCAAAACCGTGTTTTTGAAATTTCCCTTTTTTATTATCGAAACATGAATTCCATTGGATTTGCAGAGTGTAAACCATTGAGACAGGAAAATGGAAATCTAGCCTAAACGTTTAATTATTTGATTTCTTCGGGCCATATGGAAATAGTCTAGACGATATCGGGAATCTTTCTCCTTACATGTAATGAATACTTCCCTTAAGCCCTGACTAACAAGGCAAACCCGTTAACAGATTACATGGTATTTAGACGATGGAGAAATACAATCAGAAATGTAATGGAGGTTATCTTTAATATGTAGTCAAAGATAAAACGTCGGTATATAATAGATACGACTGGTTAAAGTGTATGTGCGATGCATGTTGGTAGATTAAGTTGTTTCCCTCTGGCGATTCCGATCAAATCACAGCTGTAAACTAATAACCATGAAATATAAAATACAAGAAAGCCTGAAGTGTTATTATCACAGTGACGAAGTGCTGATAACTGTAATATAATAATCGAAATTCATTGGGTTTCGGGATAAGTAGCTTTGGGAGGATTTTGAGTGACATAGAATCCGCAAATCCTCAACAAATATCATAAAGAGAGCAGAATTTCCAATCAACACAATATTAAGGAACCAGAAGCCATCATAATCGCTGCGATATTTCTGGTTAAACCGCTTGTTAGTAACACTTGACGGAACTACCAAAAGCTAGCTAAATTGATATGAGGCTAGGCGTCAGTTCAAAAGACGAATAAAACGTAAGCTGTTTTTGATACTTTAGTCTTTAATCCATCTTCCAAAACTAAACTATACATCATCTAGAATGACCAACTGAAAATCTACGTCCGAAAACCAAACCCAAATTTCACAAACGTGATAGACAGGCTTTCAACAAAGGAACAATTTGCTATATGCGAGTGCTCAGAATTGATACTTCTTCTATTATGCATATATTAAGTAAATGGAGACTAGCAGCGTTTCCATGTGAGCGACAGGTTAAACCAGGTAATAATATAAATGAGATGAAAGACATATTTCTGTTTTTCACTCGGTCTACTACTCATGCAGCAGGTAGGTTAGCATCCAACATTTACTAGGTCGTCGATCTGAGACTAAATTTCGAATCACGACTCATGATGCACGCCATACTATTGAGTTGCCAGGCCTAATTATCACATAGAGCTATTAAGAAAACTGTGATGTCGTAGCACAATATATAGTATATCCCTGCACAGGAATACATGTTAGTACGTTTGAAACCTACCTAACTTCTTAAGATTATAAAAACATGCAATACAATTGAGCTTACATCCATATACGATTTACAGATATGCAAATATACAGAGGTGAAAAGGGGTAAGATCGACAGATTGATCAATATTGGTTAGTCATGTGTCAGATGGGCAGTATACAGTACACGAATACAGTATATATGTGTATACACTCATATACACACACTTAGTGTTCTAAGGTTTCCCGAATATTACAAATATGTCAAACAGATGGAATCTGAATAGGTAAGATTTCAGGGGAATATGACCAGATTGGAGTCTGTGGAGCATTAACGCAGCTAGATGGGTGGGGAAAGTAAGCTTTGGTGATGAAATTCAAGGATTAAAAAGAAATAAAACCTTCTCTTGTCGGAATCATTTCACTGTTTCTGCCCCTGATTCACAAAATATGAACTAGCCTTAAGTAATATATCGGTAACGGTAAATTGAAATCTGATGGGTACTAGTATATAAAATAGCTTGTTTGGCGGCAGTGTCAGCAAGCTCATTTCACCAAAGCCCCACATGAGCAGGTACCCAGCATACCCCTGTAAATGTGACGCTCACTCCTTCCTTAAAGTGGCATGAGCTGCCAAAATTCAAACTTTTTTCGTAATTCTTGGTCGGCACGACAGTAAGAGGCTTTGAAGGCCATCGAAAAACTAAATGACTGGCGTTGGAATGAGAAAAATCCACACAGTATGTGGCCTATAGGAACCGAAATAACAGGGACGATTCATTCATTCTAAGCCAAAGTTAGTTCAAAACTACACTTTATCGTTCATTCTCGAAACTAGAAGCACTAAAAAGCAACTGAATTATAAGTCTTGAGAAAAATAGTCAATAATTTCAACATTCTGTTTTAACGCCAAAATGTCAACAATTTGGCAGCTCATGCCACTCTAAATAACGTGGTATATAAATGTATATTTTATGAAACAAGAGGATGATAGTTGCTATAGTTGAAGAAGCTTAGCGCTTGTAAAGCACTTAAGAAATCGGAACAGATTTCATTGTACATGTAGTCTAACAAAAACTGGAAGCACATGGAAATTGTTACAAGCTCTGAACAGAGAAAACAGATACGTGATTAGTCAGTCGGAAGTTCTTAACTTAACTCTAAAAGTCATTCGTTGCACATGATTTGAAGCAAATTTGAAAGGTGGTCTCATTGCATATCAAAAGACCAGTGCACTGCACAGAATCAAGTCTTTTCTTATTTGATGCTGACGAGTAAGATTCTGAACAATAGTCCAGCCTAGATCCAACTAGAGTTCTATATAACAGTAATAAATATGATTTGTCACCGCCCCATGTTCTACCTGACACAGCCCTCATTAAATTAAGTGCTTTTTGAGATTTGATAATGACCATATCTATGTGTTTTCACAATGTTACACACTCCTTAGAACTGATTAAATGTTTTAATGTTGCAATCATCTACACATGGAGGTTTTTGTTACTGTACATGTCGTCTCATCAACACTACAACTTAACACTTAACAGAAGAAAATCTAAAGCAAAGCCTCATAGCTTATTCCATTTAATAAGTTCATTTACCGCTTGCTGGATATGCATTTGAATCATCTGGATATTTCTTCCACTGTACCATATTGCGGCCTCATCTGCATGTAGTGAGCTGTTTATATTTGGATTGAGAACTAATGGAAAATAGTTTCTGGCAATATTGAATAATGTTGGAGAAATAACCGATCCCTGTGGGTACCATTCTGCAAAACAACTGATCGTGACAAAGACGTGCCTATATGTACATGTATTTTGAGATTGGATAGTCCTTATCCTATCCGAACACCCGGCCCCAAATACCGATATTTCTCATTTTCATAACCAGCCCCCATCTCCAAAGCATACCATATACTTTCTTTATGTCAAGGAACGCCGCTAAATTACATCCGTATAAGGTTTAGGAACTGGAATAACAATTACCTTTATCCAAGCCACAGGCAGAACCACCTTTGACCAGGTACTGTTGTAAAGCGATAAAATGGCATTTAAACATTTTGCATGGAGATCCGTAATCATAGAGTAGACTATACCGTCTTCACCTGGAGATGAATATTTGCAATTGGTAAGAGCTTGTTTCAGTTCTGGCAATGGGAAATTGTCATTTAATGGTATTTCATCTTCAGGCAAATTTAAGTTGCCTTTATACTTCTTTGCCTGTTTTTTATGTGGAATGAATTCCGGATCATACTTACTTGTGCTAGAAACGTGGGGAAAACTATCAGCTATGACATCGCATTTATCCCTGCTAGTGACATATGTCCGACCGTTTGATGTAATACTTGGAACCGAGTTTGGCGTTTATTCCCACTAACAGCGCTAACGTGCTTCCATAGTATTATTGCCTTTAATTTAAGAACAGTTTTAGTTTCAGTAATTATTTTGTGTCTTTGTGAAAAAAATTTGAGCATGCGCCTTAGTTTTCGAATAAGTAATTATGTTTGTAATCTGTTTGTAAATAGGCGTGATCTTTCCGCTCTGTTTATAGCTTTCTTACGAAACTCCACCGCTTCTAACATTCATTATTTCACCATGGTACAAGTGCTTTGCATTTTCTTTTTTCGAGAAGTTCGAGATACTATCAGCCTCGTTCATGCCATTTACATTTTCTTTAATAAAATGTCTCTACATTATTACCATCAGTCCATCAGTGACCTCCTCACAACACTTACGGAATTTCCAGTTTGCCTTACTGACTTTCTAGCGAGGTAATGAACCAACATCATCACTATGAGGAGTTTAACCAAGAAGTAATAATAATGGTCACTCCCACATGCAAAGTATTGGCAACCTGACCATGAAGCTATGGATCCTAAAGTAGGTGAACATATTGTTAGATCTATAGCTGGTGTTTCGCTCCATTATTTAAAATAGCCAGGCCATTTTCATCTATCAGCTTCGAGACAATATTGCCTCATTGTGGCAGTGATAATGTTACAGCAGACGAGTTTGTTAAACTAATCAATCAGGCAAACAAAAATATCGCTAATGGGCAAGCTATCAGTGTTTCGGGATTTTTAAATTAACAGTACCATCTGCTCTTATTTTCACAATAACATAATATACAGCCATTGTACGTCCATGGCCAAGAATTCAAACACATTATATCGAATTTAAAATACCCTAATAATCCGTTAACAGGAAAATATGATTGAGCACAGGCATCATTTTATGTCTTTTTACTTATGGATACCTGGGTAGGTTTTGGGATGGGGTCTGAACAGCTGATGGTTGAGGGTTGTTTCATTAACTAATCGGGGGCCTCCATGGCTCAGTAGGTAGAGCGTTGGACGCTCAATCCGAACAGCCTTCCTCCAATGGGTCGCGGATTCCAATCCCACTCAGTCAGTGGGTTTTCACTAGAACGACCTATGTGGTATGGTTGCCAGTTACCACCGAAAGGTCGTGAGTTTTCTCCGGACATAGGGCTCGGTTTCCTCCCACAATGTAACTGGCAACGCCGCCATATAAGTGAAATGATCTTGAGCGCGGCGTAAAACACCAAACAATCAATCATTTAAGTAATCACTTAAGGAGATCTGTTCTAACATATGTCCACACAATATATATTACATACACCAGTCACAGACAATCAAACGTGCTTTCTTTTAACCCTAAAAATCGACTTCAAATCAAACCACCAATCCGCTCCCAGCTATGTGATAAAGTGAGATAATTATACAAACGTTGAATGTCAAACTCTTGTTGAAATTACAAAAGGATCTTCATATAAATCAAAATATCATACGATATACCTTGACCATACTTTGTTACCATATAGAAACTAGCCACGAAACATGCTAAGATAAATAGATATCGTTGAGTCCTACTCCTGCTGTACTACTCACATTATCAGGAAAACGTACTCAGAGGTTTTATGATTCTAGTTTTGAAAGTCTCACTTTGGAGTTGAGCACGGCAACTCCGCTTGAGTGCAGAATTTTCCCCAATTGTTTTTTTATGTTCCCTTCATTCGGTGTCTATACCTGTTTATTTGTTACATTGAAATTCACTGCTGTGTTTTCTAAACCACAATTCGTAAACATTCAGTATGGAATCCAAAATGTTAAAAAAAAGATAACGATATCAAAAATATTTAAATCGCTTTTGATATAAAGGTTCGTGAGGTTTCTTGTGACATAATGTTAGTTATCGGCCTCTGCTTTTGGAATTTCAATGGGATAGCCTTGCTAATGGCGATATAATCTTAACGTCCTACGGTGATTTAACATATTACTGTAGGGGGTTAAACGTGAGAGCAGCTGAAGGAAACTGCCCCCTTGTCATTAACTGGTAACCATCAGTGCTATAGATGAGAGATGACATTACATTAAGATATGTCAAAGATCAGTCGTTTACTTAGAGATTCAAAGATGACAGGATCAAGGAAGCTGACCGCGGGCTAAAGGGATTTGGGCGCAAGAGCCAACCATAGATGTGCGATGGTGGGTTGAGTGCATCAGTCCAGAGTTACAGCCTACGCTATTAGCAACTGAACTGGTCAGAAGGAATTGTATCATACACAGTCATAAGAAATGCTCACTCTGTTGCTGGGGTTTTATGTACATGACATGCTGTGTTAAAGGGGACTAATTTTTTGTGTTGGAAGCTTAATTAGATATGTTTTCCACCAATGCGGTGACGTTTCTATTTCCACTCAGTTAAGACAGTTATAAAATGTGCTGGTCCTTTTGTGGTTTACCTTTGAGAATGCGTGGGATTTGAAACGTCACCGCAATAGTAGGAGGCTTCTCGGTTTGATTCTTAAACGACAACTTTGTTAGAGCTTTATTATTCGTCCCACGTATAGGTTCCTCCAATCCTAGGGGAGGGTTTCATCTCCAAATCAATCTGGTGTAAAACCTATAAATCCAATAAAAAGAAACCCCACATTAATAACTGAATCATAAATACAGTGCTGGAGATAAAAACAAACAAAAAATCGCATGGTATATCATTGCAGTCAATGACATCAACATCATGGTCAGCCATTGTGTATAACTATACAGAGAGAGCAGGGTACATTTCTCCGCCCTGGGTTACATAACACATCATTGACATCACGAAAAGCGGAGTAAAAAGAACGAAGTTCGCTATTCAGTTGTATCGATTTTAATCTTGTTTCTATCATAGACATGCTTTTTTTATTGGTATTTTAATGGTTTCCCAAGAAACTAATCAGCGAAGGGGATTTGGTGTAAAATATCACGATCTGGACAATGAAGAAACTGTCACCTGGGACAATTGAAGATTTATAGAACAGACGGAGAAAAATATATCAGTCTGTTTGTAAGAATATGTCATTCAGTCAGGACAAAATACACGAGAAGGATTTTGGAAGTGAATTTGGAACAAACCCGACACCAGGCCAGTAGAAGTCTCACACTAATGTATTAATTCGGAAAGCGAATAGAATTTCCATAAACTTATTGCTAACATTTAGACACAAATACATTTGTAATGTTTTACAGACAGTGCGTTAAAGAAACAAAGAAGTCGCGTTAAATATTTGTGAATGCCCTTTTTCAATTTTGAAGGTGTGCTGTTTAGATCTGGTAGTTGACTAAATGAATATTACAAAAAATACATGCAGATAAATCCAAATTATTAAAACAATAGTAGACGTGGCCGTGCAGTTCATCAATTCTTCGACGCTATATACATCTTTTAACTAGTACATGTCAACAGCATTTTTATCAGCCCCAAGAAAGCAATTCAATTTTTATTGAGACCTTATGAAGACGGACATTTAACCACATTGGAATTTACAACACTTGAACCTTGCGGATTCTTATAAACGAATAACTTCAACAAAATTTATTACACACTAAAATAATCCCTGTCCAGAATCTACCAATGATAGATTATATTTTACTTGATTACCCGTCGGATTCTCGTGAAGTGCAATAAAATGGCAGCCAGTGTTTTATAACCTATTGCTGAATGTGTCTGATGTAACGGTGATACATTCTCTGTCTGATCTTTGCCTCCCGGACAGAAGCAAATTTCCTCTTATTGACTCACTGGCGAATCTGACAGATCTTATCGCTCTCTTAAACATCTCATAAATTCATGCTTAGACCGAGAGAGGACAGTTAGTTCACACACATTAATGGTGTATCGATAGAGATGTTAGAAGATGAGATTCAACAGACAAAATGTTTATAAGATGGGAACAAATCATAAAGAAATTATAAAGAATAGGCAAAATATTGTCAAGTTATGTATATTTATACTGATTTCGACAACACCATTTTATTAGGACTTCTTATGGTTCTTAAACAATGGGACGTTTCAGGAACAGATGTTCCAGGTCAACTTCTCTAAAACACGTTGAAAAAATCATTAATTAATTTCAAGGTCTAAAAGTAAAAAGTAATCCAATTTCGAATAAAAATGTATCATACTCAATAATAAAGGTGATAAACGTACAAAAGGGGTAGGAGGTATCCGGCCCAGGAAATTCTATTTAAAGGATAAAATCAATACTGATATACCCTAGGATTAAATACCTTTTAAAACCCGAACAGTTGGATGCCACTCTGAACAAATAAACATGAAAAAAAAAATGTTTGGGATTTTCTCCGGGAAAGAAAATGGTGAGTAATCGTGAAAATAATCACGATAAGTGAAATATTCTTGAGTGCGGCATAAAACACCATTCTATCAATCAAAACCTTACCATATTCTTCCTATCTTGCAGAAAATTCTTCCTTAATTTTTTGTTATAAATCGTAGTGGAAACTCTGCTCAGTGTGAACCAGAGACACATATTTATTGAAATATTCTAGTATTGTCCACCAAGGTTGTGTTCTTTTCATTTTGTAGACTAGTGTTTCGATCCAACCAATGATACTAAAACACCTTATTTATTGTAGGTGTTCGTTATAGATTTGACCTAGCCCATTAGCATGAGGCTAGGATGGGAATCCGAAATACAGTGTCTATGGTCCAGACATACATCATATATCTACATGTAACACAGTCCATACACCAGTTTACTAATGAGAAAGGGATGATTCATTCCCGCTAGGCGTTTGGTCAGAATATAACAGCCTATTTTGAGGTTAAACTGTTGATTTGGGAATGGTTAAATATTTAGAAAATTATTAATCGATATAAACAAAAGACGTATTTTAATCCATGGAAAAGATTAAGTGGTACTTGATGATATGTTGTTACATTTTGACTGCTTTCCCACTTTCTTACTACATTTTACGACATATTTCGAAACATGAGTACTAGCAGATTGCAACAAATGAAACAAACGTTTATGAAATAGTTTCCAGTTGAACGTTGGACAGGTTTGTCCTTGTGTCCTATAAGCCAAGACCTACACATCCGAAACCGAAAGCAAATCGACCTCTGATGATTGAATATCCAGACTTTACTATGACCTTGGTATCTGAGCGGAATCGTGTCATTAGTTGAAGTCTGATAGGAACACTCTTCGCTCTCTCTCGATCGGAACCACTTTACAACTTTATCTTTGAGTTCCTAATGGTTAGTTGCAGAACGTTATCTGTAAACAAGATCAGGACAAAATGAACAGAAAGAACATTTCCGGACCAGATGAGGACATGCGAATAGGTTCGTTTCGAGCTAACGGTAGCATTGGAAACATGTGATGGTTCGTTGATGGACTATGATTAAATAATATGAAGTGCCCAAAATTCGGACCTTTTTTTATAAATTCAAGCATTTGAAAAACTTAAGCATTGACGGTGAAATAAAAAAATATTGTAACGAACCCAAGATGTGTGCTAATAATGTTGGTTACAAAAACTACCTTAGCGTATATCCTACAGATTGATATCAAAAGAAAGGTCTTATTTTTTCCTTCTTGATAAACAACAAGATGAAGAGTTAGCTAATTCATTTTCAATGAACTTCTTTTATATTTGGCAGCTCATACCAGTTGAACGTAGGCCTACAAACCAAAAGTGAAAACCTCACAGTCAGTTATTAATGTTACTTTGAAAAGGTTTCCATATAATAACTGCACTAAACTTGTCCAATCAAATGTGGATTTTTATTTCATCTCTTGCAATTTTGACTAATTCCCAGCCATGACGCCCAGTTATTTTTAAACAGCTTGTAAGGGTGTATTGTTGTTTCGTTGGTATTTCTTATATAACTCTTTACCATACCACTTTTTATCCAATTAGAATTCTTTCCCATTTGCAAAGTTTTTATTGCATGCTTTAGAGTGTTTCATATGCTCAAATCTCAGATTTAAAATTTTTGTCTTACATCAATTAAACAAATCTACAAGAAGATTTATTGAAAAATCATTCTAGTAAAAAAATTAACCAAATGGAAAGACAAAGATTTAGAAAGAGTTGCCTCGTACGATTTTCATTGGAAGACGAAGGAAAAGTTATCAAATCAATACTATTTCTAAGTTCTATGGAATCACATGATAGGCACCAATGACACCATGCTTAATTACTTGACCTATGCTGGATATTCCACATCAAACGGAATTGTTGTCTTACATGTAGCTATCAAGCAGACACAATAATTTATTTCAGTTACATGACGGCGTTATCAGGGTTAGTGGTGAATCCGGACTCAGGGCCCTGTCTTAAGGCCCGTTCTCTCTATGCGATTTGTCGTACCGACTTTAGGATGGATCCTTCTAATTGTTCGATAAGATTGGTCAAGCAATCAAAGGCATCCATTTGAATCGCATGCTACAAGTCGGTACGAGAAATCGCGCTGTGAGAACGGGGGGTCGTTTCACGAAGCCGTCGCACAGTGCCAGGACGTCGTATTTCTTCAATATGGTATCCATTGGCAACTAGGCTTCGTTTGCGATGCGACTGCTTTGTGAAACGATCCCCAGGCCTTTACAAAGCTGGCGTAAAGATGCGCATAGGTCTACAACATTGAATAGTGGTGTTTTTTTCATTTACACGCGAACGGTTGCGAACCTGTTTGGCGATTGGCTGTCTCCCTAATATACCCATTACAACTTAATGGACAATGGTGATATTAACACAGACTGCTTTTTATTGAATTTCTCAATCGGTTTCTGAAATGTCTCATTGATCCGAAGGCTCTTAGTGATCGGTTTCCAGACAAGCGTTAAACACGTTCCCCAATTATATACAACAGACGCTGACTGAAACTGACACCCCTGATGAGCAATTTGTGGATATAGAGACGATTATCTTAATACCTATACTGACCCTAACGGTTAAACCCCTAAGATATGCAATCATACACGCTCATCCTGTCACTGATTGATGGATCAATTAATGTTTTACGCCACACTCAAGATTATTTCTCTTATTTTGCGGTGTTGTCAGGTTTAGCAGGGGGCGGGGGGCTCACTGTCCGAAGGCAACCCCCGACCTTCGGCGAGTACCTGGCAACTCTCCCACATTCGGCGATCGAGTGAAAAATCCACTCAGAAATCTTTCAATATTTATTTGGTCTGAATAGAATTGGAACTTGTGCAGCATCGATGGGAGGCCTGAGTCGGTGACCCCCCCCCCCCGCGTCGCTGTGGATTGTATCTTCATTCATTTTCGAGTATGTCTTCTGTAATAAGGGAACGTTGAATGCTCAGCCAGACAAACTTTCAACCAATGCATGTAGGTTTCGAATACCACTTCATACGGGGAAAAATTGGAATGGCTTTAAAGCAAAATTTTGGGGAAGTATTTGTATTCGGTCTGTGTATAGATTGAACGTTTCGGTTTGGTTTCCTCGCCGAATAGTCCATTTGCTAGTTATTTTTCAATGGTGAAAAATCTAACGCTACCCCCCACCCCCTAAAAAAAACGGCGACAGGGAACTTAAGATTCTGTAAAGCTACCTTACAGGTTTGCAAGCTATCTACATTTGAGTCATTACTACTCAGTGGATTTTTCACTAGATCACCGTATGAGGAAGATTTATCAGGTACTCGTCTAAAGTCGGAGTTTCCTAAGGACAAGGGACGTCATTTTGAGTATGTTTCAACGCTCGAATCTGAGCAGCATCAGAGCAGCGTCATCGTTAATAACCACATTATAAACAAATCAAGTTGTGCAACAAAGATAATGGAACGTCAAATCAGTTCCAACGAAATCTGAAATCATGCAATATAAGATAATATTAACTATCATGTGGCCGTCTATTGACCGAAGAAGCACACACTCCAGTTATATAATATTTAATATAAAGATAAAGGAAATATTTCCTGACATAAAAAAGACACGATAGTCCATTTGTTTGGAAGCGTCGGTGTGAAGTATTGCTAACGATACATTGTATTGTACTCGATCCCATACCGGTTCTCGTAAAGCTGCAATACTGATATAGCAGGTTGTGTTTTATAACCTATTGTTGAATGTGATGTTACGGTAATGGATTAGGGTATATAGGCCTACATGTAGCTCCATCTGTCCCTCTGGAGTGGAAGTGAAATTTCTCTTATTGACTCTCTGGCGAGTCTGACAGATCTTATCGCTCTCTTAAACATCTCATAAATTCATTGTAAGGCCTGGAGGGGACAGTTAACCCACACACATTAATGGCATATCAATAGAGATATGAGAAAATGTGATGGTCTCCAGACAAAATATCGTAAATATGAACTTAAATCGACAAGGGAACAAAGCGTTTCCTTCGATACATAGTATTCATCATCAAGCTGCTATCTTTGCACTGTTGTATTCCGACCATAGGAATCCATTAAGGGAACACCTCCGTTAGAAATAACTAATAGATAAAATAAATATAAAATAACAGTAGAAAAGTATTTGATATGTGTTCAGTTGTGATCAATCCATACTGCATTCATAAACACAAATAATTGGTAAACAGTATCCCCATTTTGTAAGGTGACATTTAAACAAACAAACTTTTACATTGTAAGCAGTTGATCATTTATTAAACCGATTTTGAAGAAAAAAAAATTCGCCCGTTAAAAGGTAATGAAACTATAAAAACATGGTGGTGGAATGTGTATGGTTCAGACAATATCTACACAGATTGACTCATTGTTGAAACAATTCAGATTACGTCAGACCTGCACACACTACGAGGATCACGTAGACAGCATTAGTTATATCGACACAACCTACAACGGATGAGCAGAAGAGTAATTAAGAAGCTTCTTTAAAAGCATTTTCAGAGAGTCCTGTCTATTTCTACTTAAACTGAAGGTGTATATACCGAATCATGCCGAATCTCTTATATACTATAACTATATTGAATTGTGTACTTCGTTTCGGTGTGTCTTTTATTTCGCCTGATAAAACACATTCACACCTTCAACAAAATACCTTTCAAAGAATGATCTGGGTCCACTTTTCTAAAGCTTCCTTAATAAGATGCACGTTTAAGTCATTCTCTAGGGTCATTCTCCGTTGGTCTTCAAATTCTTAGAAAAAATAATTCAATCTTGGATGAAAGTCGACTTTCCGCCAACAATGTACATGTAAAGGGCGATTCAGAGATTTCTCTGTTGCTATTGTGTTCTGTCTGACAGTCAGTAAACAAACAGCATCAAAATCCACCACACGCGCAGCCACAATGGGTCCATCCAGCGTACCTAACCACAACAAAACGGACAATGGTATTTCTCTACAGCGGTCGGAGTTACCAATGGCAATCTTGAAACGGCATATTTATATTAACAACAGTCGAATAGCACACATTTCAACGTTCTTCGTGTCGCTGGATCCGGACACGTCCCTTTAAGCTTAAGCACCTTAACTTCCCCCTTAGGAATATCTTAAGACTTTCATGCTATTTTACGAAGCCCTCTTAGCTTAAGATCACCTTAACGTTAAGAAAACTTTTAAGGGTGCGTCAAGGGCCACTTAACGTCACCGTAGTAACTTTTTCACCATATATAATTAACACAATTACTATTTTAGGATGAAATAGAGAGGAGGCTTTTGAAATCTTATAGAGAATCTCTTCTGATTTAATATGACATTCAAAGCTCAACGCATGTGCATTTTACTCTTTGAAGATATTTGCGCGCATGAGTTAGTCCCCTTTGTGAAGGTCTTATGCAATCTACTTCAATCACAACACAATCACAAAATTGTAACTCCATCTTAAAATCCCCCTTAAGTTTTATCCTTAGCCACTAAGGTCACCTAAACTTCGTAAAAATGGGCCCATATAAGATATGGTCTTACGCTTCAAACTGTTCAGACAGTAGACCATTTGCCAGTTTTGCGCGCAACGATGACATGACGTCGTCGCACCAATCTAAGACCAGACAAGCCAAGCTATCATTTAAACTTCTCTCATATTCAGTCAAAATCCCTTTTCGTTCAAGATTTGTTCGAAATACTAGATTCATTCTAAAATCGGTTGTAACAATGCCGAAAAAGGGATGTTAAAAACATACCGGATCATAATCTTTAATGATCTGCTTTTTCTTGAAGTTGTATACTGGGTGTTTGTTATTAGTATTTTAGTTTAATCTTTTTGTTTGTTTCAAAATCATCTATGAGTAATTGAACACAAACAGCTCATAACTTATTTTGGACAGATGCGGTTTATGTTTAAACCAAAGCTAAACATCTGCACATCAACACATTATAAACACAATAACACGGTATTAAATATATTTTGTTAATTGGCCAATATCTATGGAAAACCCCTTAAAGGTTTTAGATAAATCTGTGACCACACATCTCAAAGTCTACCGAGGTCAATTTTTGACGTCAGAACATTTTAACATGGAAAATAAAAATGGAAAATTCTGCAAAGATTTGAGTAATTTATCAATCTTCATCAATCTTACTAAATCTGTATTAAAAAACCTCAATGTTAAAACAATCTTCCTATAAGTTCTCTGGGCCTCATAGAAACGTCATACTTCGGAGCGTCACGACACTACTACTTAGTCTCGGAAGAGGTCACAGAGAGTAAAAAAATGCCTTTAATTTGGCATGTTCTTGCACCAGAATGTTTTTGTCCAAGTTCATTCAGTAACGTTCCTAAACAGAATGCTTACACACTATGGATGACTTTAAACTATCCTTGTTGCTAGACAATATTAAAAGAAGGCAAAATGTAAGAAATCGGGAAGTCAATCCTTGTGATTAAGCAAGCGGAATTCATTATTTCTCATTTATTAAACCCGTTTAACTTAACATACGCTGCACACATTTCTAATAGACGTCCTAATGTTGAACCTTGGGAACTAATCAATAAACGAGGTCAGAACCAACTGAACAGTCGTTTGAACAATGGAACATTTCACCAACAGATGTAGGAATGTAAATATATTTCCCTTTAGCCAACATGAACCCCAGCAGTGAAAGGATATAAAGTAGGTTGATGAGACTCCAGTCATCTGATGAACAATCACGTCTCACAAAGAAGGGATGTTAACAGCAAAAAAGCGATCTGAAAAGGAATGACCTGGACGTTTTTACACAGGCACTACCATCTAACCTTGATATTTGGTGTAGTTCAAATCATTTTAAGTCTCATTCAGGTTTTGAATCATTCCTAACTAATTCAAATAATCAGTGCCACTCCAGCGGTATTTTCCGACCGAGGTTGAGCGAAATTGAATAGAAAGTAGGTGTGGGGTGGAGGAAGGGGGTAGATATATAGCCACAGGCGTGTTCTAATCGAACGTCCAGGCTTTCGTTATATATGTAAATCTAAGCATGGTGCATTTTGAATAATACAGACACACTTGGATAATAATGTTGTTCCATTTATATAAAAGTGTAAAGACAAACAAGGTACAAAACTGTACTAAACAATTCTGAATTGGTGGAAGATTGGACTGTTTTCATGGTGGATTTGCATTGCCATTGACAAAATCAAAAAGCAGATTTGTTTTGATGTCTTCCAAGAAATGACCTTTTATCAGGAACTGTTTTACAGTTCGCAAAATAGCGGCTGGGTTGATGGAGAATCTTGACAAAATTACAGAGATAGAAGATTATTCCCAGACCAATCATTATATAGGCTACTGTCTGACAGACGCTTCCGGATAAATGTAAACAGACGACCAATCATTATGATTGCCAAGACATTCAAGGGACTGATTGCTTAGAATTATTCACATTTTTTGTTAAAACTTCTGCTAAATAGATAAATACGATTTGATTGACTTTGGATGAAACGTGGTAGGGCGATTTTTAGCGAAAATGTACAATTAACGAGCAGTTAGTGCGAATTTTGTGGTACTTTGTTTACTGTCTGACAGACGCTTCCGGATAAATGCAAACAGAGGTCCTACATGGGCCAACCCTACTTTAGTGAGTTGTGAAAGCGTTACTAACATTCATGTATCTGATAAGCATTAAAGAGATCACACCAAGAAACACATAAAAGTCAGAAGACGACGAAACGTTCGGCCAGGGTATCAGGGTAAAGACGTTTACAAATGATCATCCGAACACCTTCCCAATATGAGTACGACAGTAAAATGTGGGAATTGTTTGGACCTTTAAGTTGCCTCATACCCACGGTGCCCTTTTAAAACGATTTGAAATTCATTGAAAACGTAAATGATTCAAGACGTTATGAGGAAAAATCCATACATTATGTGGTCTATGCAAACCGAAATACTGTTCGAAACGTTAACAAAATTTAAAATACCGATTTTTAGCATTGATCAGTTTTAATTGAAGCATTGTAGAGTTCCAGATGTATACCAAAACTGTGCCTATTTCTGTTTGTATTACACGACGTGTGGTTTACCGGGCTAAATAACAAGTATAAACAAATAACTTCCTAGATTATTTGAGCATTTGATTAATTTACAATTGTTGTACATGTATTTTCTATTTCCGTCTGTAAAGCTTCTAATTTGTAATACTTATGAAAAATAGTAGATAATTGAAAAAAACTGTTGGAAGGAAAAAACATTTTGTTCTAAAGTTCTAAAGGTATCACTGTTACAGTTTCTTATCGTTGACCAAGCAACCATTTTACAAAATCACAAAACACTAAGTACTGAGTAGTGAGTGAGAGAAAATTAAGCGTCTCTTGACGATATTTATCATTGATGCCCAGTATTAACAAGATTGCAGAAACAATTTGACAAATATTAATGATGGCACTTCTTAGTGTTTTTCGTTTTTTATAGAAAAAATAAAACCGCTTTTGTTATACCAAGAACAAGGTGAAAATCTTCTCAACATTGTAGATAACACTGTGACTGATGAATTGTTCCAGGCCTGGTTTGACCTATTCAACGGACATCAATCCTTCATCATGATTAATTCAAACGCTGCCATATAAGTGAAATAGGCCTAATCCTGAGTGCGGCGTAAAACATCACCCAATCAATCACAATTCAAATTATATACAATAAATACAAAACGTTATCAAATCTTTCAATGACATTTAAAAGATGAACGGATTCTTCTAGGTGAAAAAATACTTATAGATAGCAACTTCTTGGTTTATTGGGGGACGACGTTTCGATTAGTGACAAACCAACAAAAATAATTGATTTATATATAACGGTTGAGAAAATGACAAGTTTGGGTAGGTACTTAATAACATAAATTAGTTAAGAATGGTAACAATAGAATATGTGTGATGGGTTAACTTAGCTGAAACTAGTTTTTTTTTGGAGGATCAAAAGGTGCAGTCCGTAGTACATGTATGTTGAGTGGATTGAAGCTATTCTAATACGCCCGCACTGGCTTCTTCAATACCACGTCAATAAACGGTACATTTAAAAAATCTGACAGTTGCTCTCGGAATTTAAAAAAAATAAACATATTGCGGACTACAAAAGGTGATCGTTGGTCTCTGTTTATGCTGGACTTGGTTCTTCTAATGTGGCTTCTTGTAGGTTTCTTTTCGTCCAATGGGGTTTGTTCATAATACGGGTATCTAACAAATCAAATTTTAAATTTTAAGTTAAAGTGGCATGAGCTGCAAAAATCTTGATATTTTGACGTTCAAACAGAATGTCGAAATTATTGGCTATTTTTCTCAAGACGTATAATTCAGCAGCTTTTTAGTGCTTCAAGTCGAAAATGTACGATAAAGCAGTGTTTTGAACTAACTTTTGCTTAGAATGAATGAATGGTCGTCCCGGTTGTTTAAATTTTGTTTACTTATCAAACACGTCTTTGGTTCGTTTCCTCATTCCAACGCCAATCATTTATATTTTCGATGGCCTTCAAAACCTCTTGCTTTCGTGACGATCAGAAATTTGGCAGCTCATGTCACTATGCAAAATGGTTGCTAAACTTTCAAATTTTGGCCAAAACAAGTTTCTAGCTTTATCTATCTGCGTGAAATACAAGATTCAATGTTTTAATGTAAACGGCGAGTGTGCATTAAAAGAAAAATGTCCTAGAATATCGATTGTGATAGCTATGCAGTAGCCTACGTGCAACACACAGCGTTTTCGAAGATTATCTTGACCTATACTATATCTGAGAATCACAGGTGTATGGAGAATCACAGGTGTATGGAAAGACCCACTAGGGGTTCCTCTGTCGGCTAATACTTTCAAATCAAATATTACCCAATACCCAACCTTGGCTTACGCGGAGATTTTTTTGTCGGTTTGTCCGAATCCCTTAACAGCATTTGCTTGTATTGTTGTTATGGCCAGTGAGGATGAGGGAGTAGCCGCACTCATGTGTCTCTTTCATGTGTTACTTGAGGCCCGGTCACACAGCCCTCCGCGTCCTGATCGCGTGTAAAATTTGACCATATTTTGCCATTTTTTGCTACACGCGGTGGCTAGTGGTCGAAAATGTGCAAAATTTGGTTACCAGCGCTACACAAGTGATTGGAACGCGGATCAAACGCGCGCGTTTGGTCCGCGTTCCAATCACTTGTGTAGCACTTGTCCAGCACTTCAGAGCGCGATTGATCGGAAAATAGGGTCAATCGTCCGCGTGTGACCTCGTGTCGATCACTACTGATCCGCGTGTGATGCGTGTGCTCCGCGTGTGCTCCGCGTGTGCTCCGCGTGTGCTCCGCGTGTGCTCCGCGTGTGCTCCGCGTTTGTAGCACTACTGATCCGCGTGCCAAGCGCGTGTGAATCACGTGACCTTCACTAGTCATCCGCGTGTATAAAAGCCGCGACGTCCGGTTGTAGGAATCATAACTGGGGATCCATGTTTACCCCTCGACGTCTGGATTACAACTGATGAATTCTCGGCAAAACGCGGCGTTTATATAGCCGAAATCACAAGTGATACAATAGTGATTGGGTAGTGGACTAAACTCTCTTGGGTCCTGCTTCAGTCGCGATTGAACGCGAAAAAACGCGATTCAGACGCGATTCAGTAGTGCTGTAATAGCGGAGAAATATGTTAGACGCTGCCCACACGCTATTACAAGTGCTGGGGACGGGGTACAAACGCTAAACACACGTGCTTGAACGTGCTCCCGTCGCGATTACACGCGATTGCACGCAAATCTTTCGCGTGTTAACGCGATTGACCACTTGTTATCCACTACCGTAGCACTTGTGATCTCGTTTGCTCCGCGTCTGAACCGCGTCTGTACCACTTGTACCACTCGCGGTGACCCGTGCACCAAATTTTTGAACAGTTCAAAACTTTCTCCGCGACCCCATCGCGTGCAAAATTGTCCCCGCGTGTGCGCACTTGTAATTCGCGACTGCTACGCGTTTTATTCACTTGCTATTAGCGTTTTACAGCGTTTACTTGGCGTTTGCCATTGTTTCCCCGCGATTCAGTCGCGATCAACTCGCGGAGGGCTGTGTGACCGGGCCTTTACTTGCCGGTCAGGAAGGGGTACATGGTATATAATACGCCTAGGCTTATGTTGGACATCCATTGGTAAATATCCTGTCGCTGCCGCTTTACTTTTTGTCTGGTAGTGTCCAATAGTATAATAGTCAATACCGAGTGTTATGTCTAACAGTTTAGATATATTCCGCAATAAACGGAAATCTCTTGGCAGATATAGTGTATTCCTTGCACGAATATGATATGATTTTGGTTTATTACAACAACCTATGTCTGAGTATAACGATCTAAATGACATACCCCCCCCCCTCTCTTTTAACATACCTAGAAAGTTGTCTCCATGGTTATTTTAGTCAAGCAGATTTTTCCTGTGCCCGTGTGTTTTATAAATATGGTATGTTGTGTAGGAGTAATACACTGTCCGCTGTCTATGTTAGTTAGAATAGGAAATGTGTTTAAGGTTCTAGAACATACTGTCTGGTATGTAATTCAGTGAAACAAGGAGCTTCGGTGGCTCAGTCGGT
This sequence comes from Lepidochitona cinerea, assembly GCA_963971465.1. Taxonomy (NCBI): domain Eukaryota; kingdom Metazoa; phylum Mollusca; class Polyplacophora; order Chitonida; family Tonicellidae; genus Lepidochitona; species Lepidochitona cinerea. The sequence goes on from OZ020551.1 coordinate 20,997,574, forward strand.
TAGTGACAGTCCTCAGTAGGACACTGGCCTTCCATCGATTCGGCGGGAATCGAATTCCATCTCAGACCAAATAAAAATTGAAACATTTCTGAGTGGATTTTTCTCTTGATCGCCATTTGTGGCCATGTACTCGCCAATGATCGGGGCTTTTCTCCGGACAAAGGGCCTGGTTTTCTACCCTGCCATATAAGTGAAATAATTTCGAGGGCAGCGTAAATCAATCAATGAAACAAATTGTGCTTTTTATAGTACAGACAACTACATGTATATTGTCTTGATCCCTGGCCAGACTTTATGATGATTTAATTTGCTCTTTCCTTTTAGCCCATTGTATCTATAACTACATGGATACTCAATCTTTAAAAATACATCAAATGAAATTGTATTATTATGTAAACTCTGCATGTAAAAACTCATTAGGCGAACATGACTCTAGACTGCCTCGTAGTCGTATAGTTTTTTTTCAAATCTCCATGGGCGTATTAAATTACTAACAAGGTTTGCAACAAACATGTTTACCCATTTTCTCTTTGCCAAGCTATATATATGTATATATCCGTTTGAAAAACACTGCCACAAATCAGAAAGCCTATATTTCATAAAGGTTTCTTAACTTGTTATCGGCAAAACGAAATTTGCCCATAATAATCTAACGTGAAGAGGACTGTCATCTAAAACACGAATAAACGTATCCATTCCCAACATTATCTTGAGGGATAAACAACATAATTTGTTCTTTGTTTTTGAAACCTATTATGTAGCTACAGTATGTAATCGTACCCATTAACATAGCTGGATTTGTATTACAAAATAAGTATAAATGATACAAATGGACAGAAGGTGAGAAACATTGACAATGGCGTGTCTAGATTACTATTGCCAATGTATATCTCTTTACAGTAAATATATATTTGTGAACGCTAAAACACACGGGCACAGGGGAAATTTTCTTGTCTAAAATAACCATGGAGACAAGTTTCTAATTGTGTTAAAAAGAGGTATATCATTTAGACCTTTATAACCCATAAATTGTTGTAATCAACTAAACATATGGTATTTCATTAAGTTGACGACTGACAGGAGCTTAGCCTTCGCCAGTAGAATTTTCTGAAATCCTTTTGTAATACATTGACACGCATAAGCTATTGCAAGAATATCGGCAGACTGAGATTGAGTCCCATAGGATCATGGGAAAAGACAGTGAAAATTTTGTCCCCCCCCCCCCAAGAAAAACCTAGGTAGAAGACAGATAGGGGAGTTAAGCCCTGACCAGTATCTCTTTCAAACACTTGTTCTTTTTATAAGCAATGACTGGCCTTTGGGTCAGAGGTCGAGCCATTTTAATTTGAAGTAGTTTGTATTCCTTATACTGAAACACAAATGGTATTATAGTTTTTTCACGACATCTTATAGATGTTGTGCTTTAGGTGAACTTCCAAATGGCGGGTGTGGCTAGGAGGATGCTGAAATATTCTCCCCCAAATTGTAGATTTTGGTCTAGTGGTGAGGTAGGGTGGAGATAGTTGGAGCTCCAAACTCTGAGGCCTAATTATATTGATGATGGGTGGCCGACAGAGTTGGAGGACTTGCCATATTGAAACATGTACATTCGAAGAAACAACACATTGTTCTCGGATTTTCTCTCAGTTTAAGCAACGCAACAGGCCCAAACACACATTCAATTCGATCTTTTAGTTCGCCGTTTCAACGAAAAAAGCGTTCAAACACTCACATTTGTGTTGCATCCTCGTCTTTTTTTCAAGGACAGCCCGAATCTCCCGCTAGCATCCTCGTTTCCTTCAAAATTAACTTGGGAAATGTACGAACACAAGTTGACCTCTGAGCCTCACTTTCGGATTTTCCTGATAAACATAGAAGTAAAACGACAAGGACGAAACACAAATGTGAGTGTTGGTGAAACGGCGAACTAAAAGGTCGAATTGAATGTGTGTAAAGTTTGGACCGGTTGCGTTGCTTAAATTAGGAGAAATTGAGAGAAAACGTAGTGATTCTAATGAGTTACATGTTTTAATATGGCAGGTCCTCCAACTCTGTTGGCGAACTAAAAGGTCGAATTGAATGTGTGTAAAGTTTGGACCGGTTGCGTTGCTTAAATTAGGAGAAATTGAGAGAAAACGTAGTGATTCTAATGAGTTACATGTTTTAATATGGCAGGTCCTCCAACTCTGTTGGCGAACTAAAAGGTCGAATTGAATGTGTGTAAAGTTTGGACCGGTTGCGTTGCTTAAATTAGGAGAAATTGAGAGAAAACGTAGTGATTCTAATGAGTTACATGTTTTAATATGGCAGGTCCTCCAACTCTGTTGGCGAACTAAAAGGTCGAATTGAATGTGTGTAAAGTTTGGACCGGTTGCGTTGCTTAAATTAGGAGAAATTGAGAGAAAACGTAGTGATTCTAATGAGTTACATGTTTTAATATGGCAGGTCCTCCAACTCTGTTGGCGAACTAAAAGGTCGAATTGAATGTGTGTAAAGTTTGGACCGGTTGCGTTGCTTAAATTAGGAGAAATTGAGAGAAAACGTAGTGATTCTAATGAGTTACATGTTTTAATATGGCAGGTCCTCCAACTCTGTTGGCGAACTAAAAGGTCGAATTGAATGTGTGTAAAGTTTGGACCGGTTGCGTTGCTTAAAGGGGCATGAGCTGCCAAAATTCGCAGTTTTTTCATAACTTCTGATCGTCACGACAGTAAGTGGCTTTGGAGGCTTTCGAAAAACTAAATGATTGGCGTTGAAATGAGAAAAATCCATACAGTATGTGGCCTGTATGAACCGAAAACGTGTTCAAAAGTAAACAAAATTTAAATAACCGGGACGACCATTCATTCATTCTAAGCCAAAGTTAGTTCAAAACAGTACTTTATCGTACATTTTCGAGACTAGAACCGTTAAAAAGCTTCTGAATTATACGTCTTGAGAAAAATAGCCAATAATTTCAGTATTCGGTTTTAACGTCAAAATATCAACATTTTAGCAGCTCATGCCCCTTTAAATTAGGAGAAATTGAGAGAAAACGTAGTGATTCTAATGAGTTACATGTTTTAATATGGCAGGTCCTCCAACTCTGTTGGCGAACTAAAAGGTCGAATTGAATGTGTGTAAAGTTTGGACCGGTTGCGTTGCTTAAATTAGGAGAAATTGAGAGAAAACGTAGTGATTCTAATGAGTTACATGTTTTAATATGGCAGGTCCTCCAACTCTGTTGGCGAACTAAAAGGTCGAATTGAATGTGTGTAAAGTTTGGACCGGTTGCGTTGCTTAAATTAGGAGAAATTGAGAGAAAACGTAGTGATTCTAATGAGTTACATGTTTTAATATGGCAGGTCCTCCAACTCTGTTGGCCAGTATACTTTGGCCACGGAGTTTGGAGATTTCTAACTGGGGTGGAGAGAGAAATGTTTTGAAAGTTTGGATTTTCTGTGATTACAAGCCTACTCACTAAAATAACACCTTATAACCCTACTGATAGTGCTTGTAACGAACAGCGTTCCATGTAGTTGTTTTGGTTGATGATGCAGTAGTGTGCTCTTCGTGTAAACCGTCATAATATTGAGCTTATATCTAATAAGAAGATGTTTACTATAGCACCAAACCAAAGCTCGATCTGATTTGTTCAGGCGAACTGGAGTGGCGAGACGCAGTTTGGAAGCTAATGGAGGCTATTCGCGCTATTGCCCTTCTGCTGTAGGGATGTGTTCTACACACTCAAAGTGACAGTTTCATACTTACAAGCATCTTTTTATTTTGTTAGAATACACTTTTGATTTGGCTAACGATATCCTGAATAAATTGTTTAGCTTATTGCCATTAATGATGATTTCTTATCGCCAGAATGCTGCCCTTTAAGATCACAATCGTTTCTGCAACATCAGTTTGCCAACAATGTCCCTACACCAATGATTTTATCGGTCGGTGCAGACTTTCCACGGGGGTGCTTAACTTTTTTCTTTGTGTATAGACTGAAAACTTAACTAAGATAGCTGAGGGGAAAGATGCTGCTTCAACTTTCTATTGTTACCTAGCTAAGTTATATTTCATCTATGTTCACGATCATAATTCCACACACATCTCAAAATCAGTCTCGTTTTGTAACGTTTACATTTACTATATTGTAGTCAATGAGATTTTACAAAAGCTTTATATATATCCTTCCTGATGATAGCACACAGTTAACTTGGAGCAGGAAAGACTCAATCTTCTTGCGCCTCTGGGAATGTCGATTGACCTTTTATCATCAAATGTGCTGAAGGTCACACATATAACTGTAGATCTGTGTATCAACTAACATACCAGGTGGTTATTTACATACTACCCCTCAAGCCAGTCAGTCCAGATGATGAACCTCAAATCTCCGATTCCAAGTAATCCTAGAATACAATATGAACGTGAAAGAATATCACAGCTAATTGATTACTATCTGAAACCTATACCAAATCGGCATGCTAGCTTTACCAAAAATACTGATGATTTGTTGCCAAATTATCTTTTCCAGGAACTTCTACTGACTAAGGCCAAACTCCTACCTGTCGTCAACCTAATGAAATATCATGGATTGTAGTTTAATGTGATTGGGTATAAACGTCTAGATGACATGCCCCTTTTTAACACAATAAGAAACTTGTCTCCGTGGTTATTTTAGACAAGAAGATTCTCCTTGTGCCCGTGTGTTATAGTGTTAAAAATATAATATTAGTCGGTGTTGATATATGGTGACCTACACGTGAATACGCCGTATATATCCCTGGATAGGATGCATCATGCGAGATTTTCACATCACATCGTTCATTTTTTCACAATTTCACAAGCCAGTGTACATGACAAAGCAGTTTTGTATATCTATTGAATAAGAGCATGAGGTTATTATACAGAGTAAAATCTTTGCTGGTTTTTGATGTTCAAGTCCTGGTTGGCTGAACGTCGAGTCTTAACCGACATTAAACCAAACCAGGATACCAACAAGGTATATCAGGCTGTAGCTAGATATATTATAAATACACATAGATTTTAGTATAATTGTATATTTTTATGAGTGTATATACATTGTATTTACGACAGTATAATGCTCAAGTGACACCTGACTAACAAATATCGACCTTTCTGTCTATCTTCCCATTTCTCACCACTGTATATTTGCTTATCTGTAAATCGTATACGGGTGTAAGCTCAATAGTATTGCATGTTTTTACATCTTAAGAGGTTAAAACGTACTATTCTACCCCTCCTGCATGTGCGTGCCGTGTGCAAATATACATGTTAAGTAGAGATGACTTTTCAAACGACATCGAGTCTGTAGTGCATCACCGTTGCACGTGACCAAAGCTTATCGTTGATTGGTTAAAAGTTCCCAATCTGTCCGTCACTTTTTCCTCATTTTTCTCAATTATCGGGGTAGAATCGACTTTAATACCTTCGTCTTGGTGTTTATTGCGTAACCCGATACCGCTGGACGTTGGTTCGCACCTCGTCAAACCCCTCGAATGCTGCGCATTCTCGTGGTTTGACTCGGTACGAACCAACGTTCAGCGGTATCGGGTTACGCAACAAACACCGCTACGGCGGTATTAAACCCTTAAACATATACTCCTGCACAGAGAGGTTCAATATATTGTGTTCAAACATCACAGTTTTCTTAATCGCTCAAGGTAATAATTACTCATTAGTATGGCGTACATCATTCATACGAATGGACGCGCCAATAAGCTAAAACAACCAACCAACCAACCAAACCAGGACGAGAACATCACAGAAGTAAAACAGCGAAGATACTTGATCCCATTTACACAACGTGCATTTCTAGCTCGGATAGATCTATAGCATCATAATTTATCACATGAATGAAGCTGCAATATCACATAAGGGGAATTGATGAAAAAAAAATTATCATATTAGTAAACAGGTCTTCTAAGGAATTGGTTGAAGTCAAGGCTAAGTGATTGTTTATCAGTATGAAATTTTAACCTATTCACAAGTTTGCACTTCTCTTCATTGTCATTGTAAATTATTTTGGTGTTTGCTATGCTGAACGTAGAAAGTTTGACTGTCTAGCATCGACTATGGCGCCAGGCAGGTTCAACAAGGCAGACACCAATACAATCCCGTTTTGCGAGTTTTCTTTAATTTCCTTAAATGACTTGAACAGATTCACACCATTAATACCCCCCACTGGTGAACATAACATACCGGATTTTGCTAATTATGTGACAACATGCCCAGAAAGGATAAAGAATCAAATGAGAATAACGTTACGGCTGTTGGCTGTCTCCCAATGACGCGAAGCCTGAAGAAAATGTTTGGAGGGGGAGTTGACTTCAGGCTGCGATAACTATGTGTGGCAAGCCAATACACCTCATATGGACCAGGAAAAGTTCTTTTTAATGAAATTGTTTATATTGCAGCATTTGGGACACCTTTAAAAAACAACTAAACCACTAAAATGAAACATGGGACACATAAAGCATGTCCAGTTAGGTAAAGAATGTATAAATGTGGGTGAAAAACAGACGAAGAATCGAAGCTCGAATACAACAACAACAACGATCAATGACGGTTAACTTGGATCACCCTCATTTCAGGCGTTTTTGTCTATGGTTTACACTCTAAATTTATCTGCAGGCTTTTCGAGGCCCTCTTACCCGATTAAAATTACTAAATAATGCGAAAAATTTCCAATTTTGTCATGAAAAAATACAGCAAACCGCCCGATGTTTTTTTTTACGTAAACAGTATTCTGGATTTCCGCGGCGACTGTGCCTTTAAGTTCTGTCTTCTTTATAGAAGTGCCGTAGTGTTTTAATACATTTTTCCCGGTTTAAAAAGCGATATCTTCCTTGCAGTGAAATGGCACACGTTTGATACTTGCTGATATATCCCCTTCAGTTTGATACGTAATATTTCGATAGTTTCTTCTTTAGCTGTTTTTTTGGCAAACGATGATAAGATGTGGGTGGGCTTCATGTTTATCACAAACAAAGAGTAACGTGGGTCTTCAAAAAGATTGGTTCATGAAAAGGAGGTTGAAAAAAAAAATTTAACACAACTTATTTGAAGTCTTGCCTATACTTCAGCCACAATTTTCAATTTTAGATTTTCCAGACCAATCCTTAGGAGTTTTTAGAAAGATTTTGTCAATTTCTGAAAGACGAACATTGATCTGACAGATTCATTGTTTGAACTCTAAAATAAAGTGAGCTAGGTTATTAAATGTGCCTGCATTCCCAAAACACGATGCCTTCAAGCCTTGGAAGTATCTCTTGACATCAAAAGAAAACAGCTTATCAGCTAAAATTATTGTACGCCATTTTACTTTATTTATACTTTTCGATTTCGCCCACTCATATGGGAGGAATCCCACAATATGTTAAGACTACCCCATGTCATACAAAATATTTTTCTCTACGCGGTTCAAAATATCACATCATCTTTATTGAGCTAGACACACGGTATGAAGAAAATGGCGATTTCGCTCTCAATGAAAACTTCGGGGTAATGTTGAGGTAAAATGGCAGAAAAAGCTTTTTCTTTGCTTTATATTAGAAAATCGTATTATATTTCATTTACTGATAACAACAGAAATAATACACAGAATCCCAGAAAGTTTTGTAAGACGAGACATTGTAACAGTAGAAAGATAGAATAAGAATAAAATATTCTATCTATCAATATAATCAGAAAAAATATCTTCAGTAGAAAAACAAGATGGTGTAAAGGAAATACAATGAACTATTTCAGTGGCGCGACTGCTCATGGTTTTCTTTGAATATCACTTTGTTCCTATAGGTCACAACACCCAGTTTGTGTTTTCTCAGCCAATGAAAATTGACTTCGGGTATACTGGAGTTAGGAGGTGGCTTACATAGTGATAGTTTAGTATCAAGGTTATTTGAATATTGGATTGAAACTAACATAGGTCTACTGTACATACGTTAAGCTTTCAATCAATGCCTGATAACAGATTTTTGTGTTTGTTTTTTTAATGTTCACCCAATTTTGAAAATACCAAAGTTTGGCTAGAATAAGTAAGCCTAAAACTGTCAAAATGGCGGTACCCATGTTATATTGTGTGTAGCTTGAAACCGACATGCACTATGTCAACTTTATTTGGTTGTAAAGGATTTATCATGTGTTGATCTCTTTGAAAATGGTTAGGAAAAGTCTTAACGAGATTTAGGTAATTAGCCACAAATCAAAACGTTAACATTAACGCAAATGGGAAATGAAACTGTATCATGTAACCTATAGTGAAGTGTGAAAAGTAAGTATTTCTTACTAAATTTTCAAACCACCACCATTTTTGGCGCCGTTGTATCTGGACTACATATTTGAAATATAAAATAAATGAATTCAGTGAAATTTTTTAAATGTTCACCACTTTTTCTGAAAAACAGGCTTTTGTAGACCAGGGCTAGGTTTGAGCAGACACAAGACTCTTATTGTAGGGTGTAAAATACTTGTATATGCCACAGTAGTGATCCATTTCCATCAATGAGGTCTAGGAATGACATTTCACTTCTTGGAATTATTAATGTTTTTTCAAAGCAAATGATTATTTCAAGCTCATTAGCTATTGATGTAAAGTAACCAGACCCCCCCCCCCCTCCCCTGTGGGTCTGAAATGATATAATCTGTACAAATTGCCCTTTTTATCTCTTAGCAGGTAAGCTGACATGATTGTGGCCCTGAATTTTACAGTTTTTAAATCACTGGAGAAGTTTTATTAGCTTTCAACAGTCCAAATGTTAAGAAATCAGACATTTTTTTGACGGGTGAGGTGGGTTATCTCCCCTGGCTCTGACCTTATGACAGTCTCTTAAGCCGGCCGCACACTGCCCTTGCGGTCTGCGATTTTTCACTGGCGTCTCGAGCCGCAGTGTCGCAAGCCTCGGTGTGCTGTGAACGACGCAGCCATTTGAGACTTACGGTCTGTGGCGCAGCCATGACCGCAAGCATCAAAATGATTTGATATTTGCCGGCGTCTTATTCACCGGCGTCCCCAAACACAAGCAGTGTACGTGGAACCTCGCCGTCTTTTATCTTGCCGTAAGGCACTCGACCAATGAAAAAAGGTCTTCCTGCCACGTGGTTTGAAAATGTCCGCCCTTGAGGAGACGATACCGTCGGAATTTTGGTTCGAAGATACTTTCTTAGTTGACCTGTGGCGGAAATATGTCAACTTATATGATACAAACTTACAGGAATTCAATGACCGTGTCCAGAAGTCTTTGGCGATAAAACAGATTGCTGGACAACATGCGGACATAGTTCTTGTAAGGTCGAATGTCTTCTTACTCTAATTTAGCAGACTGTGATAGTCTCCATAAAAGTCTTAACAACCAAGGGTGCCTCCTCCTAAAATTATGAGAAGTATAGCAGGCTTTAGTTTATTGGAAAGCGCCATGTTTTCTTGGAGCTACGAACCCAAAATTACGTCATAATCGGATATGTTCAGAAAAATCGCGCCACAACTTTACTGTTCACCCGCACATCGATGCGCAGCCATATTCAGAGCGCAGTGGTTTGTAAACGGCGCCGGTGAATACGGCGCCGATCAGAGTGGTAGACCGCAAGTGCAGTGTGCGCCCAGCTTAACCCGGACAGATGCTAACTATGGAATGCCAAAGCGGAAAAAATTCAACATTTGCAATTTTACCTTCAGCGTCTCGATTTTTTGTTCAACAAAATCATATTTTTCAACATTCGTTAAAAATTTTGTCCAAAAAAGTAACAAGATATATGGCAAAATTTTAAAATGAAACACACTTAAAAAAAATACTATCCTAAAAAAAATAATCCAAGAAATACACAAAATTTTACATCATCGATACATATAATTATACTAGTATGTCTTTTTTATTTATTACCTCTGAAAATTGGTCCAGCACTTGCAACTTTTCATTCCACTACTTTACCGTTTTTTTTTTTTCGTTCAGCTGTTGAAGTGTTTTTTCGTTTAATCAGTGAACTGTTTTTTTTTTCGCGCAACTGTTGAACCGATTTATTGTTGACCTGTTTTTTTTACATGGTTTTGACATCTCGCGCAAGAAACCCGTGATTGAATATTATCGTTAATCAGGGGAGGCATCGTCTCGATGAAGGATACCCGTTGGTCGTCTACATCAATGAGATGTGTCAACAACAACACTGTGACGTCACCGATTTGTGTGATCACGACTAAGTGTCACGTGCTGCGAGAAATCATTTTTTTTCTCTCAACTAAAAGTAGTTCAACATTTAACGGGAAAATCCGGTCAACATTTTACGGAAAAACACTTCAACGATTGGACGAAAACCAGCTCAACAGTTGAACGATAAAAACTGTTCAGTGGTTGAAACGAAAAATCGTACGCCTTGAACCAAATTTTAGAGGTAATGCATTTTTAAAAATCTTTTGGATGAAATAAAAAAAGACATGTTACGCATATAAAATAACACTAAGCTGGCTGTAAAAATTGATGTACCGGTATGATAATGTTTTGGATTATTTTTTCAGATGCATGTGGTGTGATTTTTTTTGGGTCTTGAATGAAATAAACGCGATTTAAATATAAAATAACATAGAATTGAGCCACAAAATATGGTCGTTGACAAAATTTTTAACGAATGTTGAAAAATATTGTTTTGTTGAACAAAAAATCGAGATGCTGAAGGTAAAATTGCAAATGTTGATTTTTTTCCGCTTTGGCATTCCATAGCTAACAGTAAACTACAACCAACAACCCATCATTTCCAGCAAATTTGAAGGGTATTTGATGATTCACTTTTTATAGCGAGGAATAACATTTTGAATTGGTCCTCAGAAAAACTAAAAAATATAAGCCTGGAAACATGAAGGGGGTGGGTGTGTAAATTACCTCGCAAATTCAAAACGACTGGCCGAAAAGCTTTGATCTTTTGAAATTCAATTTGATATTGGTTAATAAAAGCAAAGTTATTAAATTTGACAAATTTCGAGGAATTATTTCCTTGTTATAGGTCACAACACCCAGTTTGTGTTTTCTCAGCCAATGAAAATTGACTTCGGGTATACTGGAGCTAGGAGGTGGCTTACATAGTGATAGTTTGGTATCTGGGTTATTTGAATATTGGATTGAAACTAACATAGGTCTACTGTACATACTTTAAGCTTTCAATCAATGCCTGATAGCAGATTTTTGTGTGTGTTTTTTTAATGTTCATCCAATTTTGAAAATACCAAAGCTTGGCTCGAATAAGTAAGCCTAAAACTGTCAAAATGGCGGTACCCATGTTAAATTGTGTGTAGCTTGAAACCGACATGCACTATGTCAACTTTATTTGGTTGTAAAGGATTTATCATGTGTTGATCTCTTTGAAAATGGTTAGGAAAAGTCTTAACGAGATTTAGGTAATTAGCCACAAATCAAAACGTTAACATTAACGCAAATGGGAAATGAAACTGTATCATGTAACCTATAGGGTTTAAAACTACAGAAATAAAACTAAAACTATATAAATTCTCTCACCAGATGTTAGGTTATCAGAAAGCAAGTCAGAAAAGCTAAATGACTGGAACAAAAAATGTATTTATTATATATCTGAGTGGCAGGTGTAAGCAAATTCCCATAGATAATACTTACAACTGTCCAAACACATGCCTTTCGACCCTAGAAGAAAGAGCAACATGCATTTTACACAATAAAATTAAAAATCTTGTCCCTACTGTTCTATATATTATCCTATGTTAATGCCCTGTACTAGATGTCCATTTATACGCACTGCGCATGCGCAGCCCTTCCTTTTCAGCTTCCTCTTTTCAACTCTGCATTGATTGAAGCAGCATTGCAAAAAATTCTGAGTATATTTTTCTTGTACTTTCTCCAATCTAATTTGTTTGGGGTTTAAAATTTATCTGTACCTAGCGGTTAGACACCTCCCTGTAGGCTACGGCAGGTTCTCTGACCAGAAATTGTTTTATATATTTGATATTTGAGGGGTTTTTGGACTCTGTAGATTTCCACCCGTTCAGGTATCATTGAGAGTCCAGTTTCCGTCACTCCACGTGGTTGCGCTGCTGGGCCGTTATGGTCCACTCCCGATTCACCTCAACCCCTCTTGAGCCCGAGAGGGTGTGTTTAACACCCACTGGGTTTAGTTTGCGATGGATGATGCTTAGTTATGATTAATTTCGATTATTTTTGATTATTTTTGACTTGTAATATTTAGCTTTCCTTCTGTTTCCTTAATTGCAGATTGTTAGGAACTACTTATGGAAAGCCGTTTGTGTGTCACCTGATGTGGCGTTTGCCCCGAAGGTGAAGAACATCATTGCCCGCCGCGGTAGTCCCTGGTGTCCGACTCCCAAAAGAGAAAGAGTCGGTCCCGGAGCGCCTCACTAACGCTCAGGACGGGCAAATCAAGCAAACAGAGGAGGGGGGGGGGGGGGGCGATCATCAGATTTCCCCCATTTAAGGTGATGAGGGTCAACAATACAGGCAAGCCGTAATAACGATAATTATTACCTTATACTTCGTAAAAAGGGGAGAAATATACATATAAAGAATTAAAAAAATAAAAAAAAAATAAAAAATATATAAATAAAGCATTGGTTGTATACTTTCTTTATTTTCAAGTTTCCCCATAGTACGGGGGTTTTTGAGCCGGAGCTGCACTGTTTGGGCCGCTCGATGAATATCCGCCCTCTATATATATTAAGTAGAAAGGGGAATTCAGGTTTATAATTGGATTATACCCATTGACTTACTGTTGAAATGTATTTTCTCTGTCGACAGCCTCACTCAACCAACCAACCAGTCAAGCCCCTATTGGACCCGCACACTCCAAGTCGCCACTACCAGGGATAGTCGCCGCGGACGTCGGACCCCCACCACCCACCATCTGGCCCATCAGCAGGCGGAAACCTACCAGCAGTTGGATTCCCAACGTATGGAAACCATGGAACAGACGTGGGAGGGCTTAAGGAACTCCATTGCTCGACTCCTCGCTTGAACCCAAAGGGTCCCGAGGGGGAGCAATGGCAGAGCCCAGGTCACCACGACCTAAATCCTCAGCGGTTTCGACTACGACTGTACGACCAGGTACACGAGTCGTTCCGCCTGACAACCAGTCCTGGGAGTTTTGCCAATGGCCACTCCGCAGGTCTGGATCTGTCTCAACGCCAGGAGGCGTTCCAGGAGGTCATGATGAGACCTGACCAGTACTTGGAGGAATAGCCCCGGATTAGTACTCGGTCGTCGGATCGCCGCCATCCAGACGTCCCTTACCTAGAATCTAATTAAGAAATCTCAGAAAAGGGCTCCGTCTTGGATTCGGCAGCGGAGACAGATGAGCGGCATTGGTCCTATTCTGAACTTGTAGACCACATCTATCGGCTGGTACCTAATTTGGAATCACCACCCGAGGTGACGTCTGCTAGGATTCCAACCATGGCGGGAATACCAGCGCAGTCCAAATATCGATCGTCTCTCCCCCCATCAGCGGTGGTGACAGACGTCGTAGAGCGGATAAACGCAGGGCTCGACCCCTTCAAGTCGGCCACCCTATACAGGGCGTCGTCAAGGCGGGCGTTCGCCACCAGCAAAGACTGTTCGGGCTGAAAAAGCCTTCCACTATGTAATTCCAGTGGCTATGGCTTCATACCTGGATTTCTTCCTGTTGGCCATACGTCATCTGTTGGACCGGGTCGGCGTACCATTGAGCCCTTACAGCCCACCGGTGACGGTTTCAGAAGACCTTCAATTGGTCTATCAGTATCTCAATTTGGCGTCTAGGGTAATTGCGGATGTTCTGGCAGCGGCGGCCTTTTCGTCTATCGCGTTTACTGACGCGAGAATGACGCCCCTAGTGCAGGCCCTGTCAACCTGGACCCCAGAGGGAGTAAAACGGGCGCTGAGACAAGCCTCACCGGTATCAGCAAACATGTTTGCAGATGCATCACTTAAAGTTATTCAACCGAGGTTGAATGCTAGACGTGATCATACTTTATTGAGTGCTTACAGGCCGCCCATGAAACGTCAGTCGTTGGCACAGAAGAAACCTCCCCCCTCCCAAAAGGCGGAAGTTCACGGCTCCTCAGGCGTCCCGCCCATGCAGCCCAGAACGTCGCAAACCACCGAGCTCCCGACCTCAGTCCCAAAAAACACGGACCTCGAGCGGGCCCCAATGGGTAGGCGGCCATTTTGAGGGAGCCGTCAGTGCGCAGGGCATCGCACGGTCGGTGATCCATTCGCCCAGTCAGCCGACATCTCCGTTGATCAAACCGGAGGACGTCGTGAGGGTTGATTGCGGAAATTTATTAGGGTGAAAATCTATCCATCCGGAAATCTGAGCCTTGGAACTTATCTCGAGGGGTCTCCAGTTCACTCACGTTCCACCCCTCAGAATTTCCTCACCGAAATCCTAAACAGTCCACCCCCCAGGTCAAGTTACCGAACTCCTCAAGGCGATGGACTTGTTATTGGAAAAGGGCGCATTTCAAGAACTGGACCCCACCACCGATCAGTCCGCAGGGTTTTCTCCCTGTCAATCAGACAGTTGGACCGGTAGAAACCCCTCGCTGAAGCTTGGGGGTTTCCTCCCCCACTAAACCTGGCAACGTTGCCAGGTAAGTGAAATAACCTCGATTGTGGCAGAAAACAGTAAAATAGATTACGGCTATATCACGTTGAAAACACCGGTTCTCGTCCGACCACCGAAGTTAAGCAACGTCGAACCCTGTTAGTACTTGGATGGGTGACCACCTGGGAACACAGGGTACTGTCATCATTTAAACGGTTAACTACCATTCGTCCATCACGACAGGAATTATCTAGGAATGCCCCGCCCTCAAGCCCTGAAATAATCTTCCCGCGGCCACCTTGGTGAGGGCTAGATTTTAGGGAATCATGTCGGACATTACAAGGATTAGTGTTCGAGGCCCCCTGACCTAAGCAGCATATTACCTGCGAGGCTCGGTGGTCCAGTGGCATAGAGTGATCGTCCTTCAGTCCCACGCAGACCTTTCGTCGATTCGGCGCGGGTTCGAATCCCACTCAGACCAAATAAAAATTGATAAATTTCTGAGTGGAGTTTTTATTCGGTTGCCATATGTGGATGAGTTGCCAGATACACCCTCGGAAGGTCGGTGGGTTCCTCTGGGCAATAAACCCGGTTTCCTTCCCCACTAACCCTGGCAATGCCGCCATATAAGTCAAATAATCTTGAATGCGGCGTTAAACATCAACCAGCCTCAGTCCAACACAGACCTGCCGTCGATGAGGTGAAGGTTCGAATCACGTTCAGACCAAATAGGAACTGAAATATCTTTTATTGGTCGCCTTATGTGGGAGAGTACTCGTCGAAGGTCGGGGTTTCCCCCAACAGGAGACCAGTTTCCTCCCCCACTAAACCTGGCAATGTCACCATATAGGTGAAATAATCGTGGGTATGATGTAAAAACCTCAATCAAACCTACGAGACTTGACGTTAGTGTACAGTTGTTTACACTCGTTAGATCCGCTGGTGTCCGCACATCATGCCTTAAGATAGATGGCTCGTCAGGGTTCCACCCAGGACGTCAAGATTGACCGGCGTGGGTTTCCTTTGGGCATAGAGCCCGGTTTTCTCACACAATAAGCTCGAAACGCCGCCATATAAGTAAAATAATCTTGTGCGCGGAGTCTAACACCAAACAATCTTTCAATCAAGACTGACCGTCCATCTTTTCTCGGCCATGTAGGGATGTATCCTAATACTGCAACAGGGCTGTAAAATGTATAACTCCCTGTTTGTAGAAGTGTTTTGGTTTCCCGACAATACGCCAAGACAACTTACTATTATTTCTTTGATCCTACCTCTCGCAGAGGTACGAATTTAGTTGGATCCCCGATAACAGTGGCCATGTATAGTCAGTCTAAACTGTGAACTCCCTCCATGCACCTGGTGCATGGTTGTCATCTATTCTTCGGTAAATTGCTCGCCAACTTGTTTACGAGCCAGTTCTATCAAAAACAGATTATGGACAAAATACCTGTTTTGCCTGCAGTTCATAAGTTCGAGCGTTTTCCATACTAATGATTTGTATGCCCTTCGATAGCTTGCTGGAAATTACAGGGTATCCGCTTTCCGCCATTTTCATGAATTCCCATGCCGGTAAGAGAAACGACCTGTGATTGGTTAATCGATATCTACTCACATGTGGGGCGTGTTGAGTGGTTAACTACTACATCCTATCACCCACTTCGGGTCTATTGGACGTAAGCGCAGAAATCTGCAAGGCGGTCATCTTATATTAAAAAGGAAATCACGCGAACAGTCTTTATTCCGTGTAAATGTACTGCCGCGTGACCTTTGTTGCTGAGTTTGCTTGTTGAGAGGCAGAAAATCTACCAACTTGAGCGCGGACCTGGTCGACGACCGCAGTCATTCGGAGCCGATGGAGGAGTTTCGAAGAGCGTTTATTCTCTTTCTAGTGTAGTTTATTTCCGAATTGTGAAGAAAAAGGGGATTCCTTCTCAATAGCAGATATATTTTCTGTGCAACCCTCGTTTACCGAGCGACGCGAACGATTTCTGCGCAATCGGATCGAACGTCCCGCAGTCCACGAGGACGCTGTCGGACACGTGATTTCATTCGGAATACCGCCCTTCTCATCTCCAATTCAATTACATTCGTTGTTATTGACCAACTACCTACATAAACTCCACTTTGACTGTTAGTTCAGTTTATACCCAACGCAGATCAGCTCCTGGTCCGTCGATTTGCACTCTCAATACTTTAGAACTAGAAGTTTAGTGTGGCTCGTCCATAGGAAGACCCGATTCTCACACTACACACGTCCTCCTGGGGTCTGCAAGCACAGCCCGGGAATGACTTTTTTATGCTAGTTGGCAATCAGCAGTATGTTATTTGGTAAAAAAAAAAAAAAAAAAATCTTTTAATGCTCTGTACTCCGTATTAGTCCCTCCTCCGGACTGTGTCATTCAAGGCATGTGTTTGGACAGTTGTAAGTATTATCTATGGGAATCTGAAGAATTGGGGGGATAATTCTCATATTCCCCCAAGCTATAATACTTACCTGTCCAAACAGTTAACCCCTCACTACTACGTCCACGCGTTGAAAAGAGGAAGTTGAAAAGGAAGGGCTGCGCATGCGCAGTGCGTATAAATGGACATCTAGTACAGGGCATTAACATAGGATAATATATAGAACAGTAGGGACAAGATTTTTAATTTTATTGTGTAAAATGCATGTTGCTCTTTCTTCTAGGGTCGAAAGGCATGTGTTTGGACAGGTAAGTATTATATCTTGGGGGAATATGAGAATTATCCCCCCAATTCTTCAGTTCTACCATGTCAGGACTAAGTGTCACATTCGAACATGCGCAATAACAGCGCCGGTGACAGGAAATTTGTGGAATTCTCGCGATACTGCCGCTCACTATAGACCAGTGAAATGACGTCGCGGCATCAATCTTACACCGGAAAAGCCTAGTCATCTAGAGTTTTACCAGATTCGGTAAAAATTGGTTTTCGTGCACGATTTTTTCGCGTTTCTAGATTCATTCGGATATACATTTAAACTGTCCCAATATAGGTTTTCATTTCTTATATCTATCGTAAAATACCGAAAATTTGACGTTGTCCGGCCTAATACTTGGGGCAGTAATTGTGACGTCGCTAACTTACGTCAATTGCAAGTAATTGGCAAATATTCAGAAACAGTATAACTTTCTTAGGTTTGTCACCAACAATATAAACATCGATAGTATACACGATTTAAAATCACTTTATCTATCATATGACATGTCTAAATTGTGCAATTCCTTACACGAATTCGGCGAATTTACCCAAATTCATCAAGGTACATTTGATTAACTTCGAGGCTAGATTGCATTTACTGACAAGAATTCGGCGAGTCATCAGAACGCCTGTTATTAATTTCGAAAATACATGCAATTTGATATTAGGACTTCAGTACTGGGCCTTCTTTACATATTATTGGTACAGTGCATAACCCTCATCAATTGGTGAGGGAAATGGCCCAAAGAAAACATTTAAACTACTAGTGTTTAAGTCAATTCACCGAGACACAGTAAGATCGTGACACCCTAGGTAACGGTAAACGACCTGTTAAACAAGATGCTATTGCTGGTGCTTGTACCTTTATAAAAGTAAACATCCCTTAGTGAGATACCACCGTAAGTGTAAGACCAACAAAATCGTACTGTTAAAATTTGGTGGATTTAAGTGAAAATAACAGTAAGAACCGAGCCTGAATAAAGTATAGACCGATCATAATTTTGAGAATAGACTTGCAGAATCCAGATTTAAAGAAACTCTCGGGTAATTTGTCTTACGCTTTAGTTCTAACAGACGGTTGTATGTTTCTTCAAAAGGCTTTTCTATCTTTAATAATATTCGATAATGACATTAAAGTAAAGGAAAAAAGCGTATGCGTGTGTCAATGATAGAAGCGTTTGACACAGCCTGTTCTAAGTTTTTCACCATTAAATCAAATCAACCTACAAACAGTATCTACTCCTGGAGGAATGTTATCCGAAAATTATTTTTGTATACCCCTAAAAAGAGCACAGGCGAATTAGCGGTGAATATGCTTTAAAAATTGTTAAATTTATTTACCTCATCCAGTTTGTGTAAAATAATTACTATGAAAATAAGATCAATCGGGATCTTAGCTTTAGTCTTTGGTTTTAATTATGTATTTGCAATCATGTTGTAACAACAATTATTCTTGGTCTCAATTGTTAAGGTACTAGCGATTGTCGGAATATCAGACTTGTTTTTTTCCTAATGCAGGTTCAAAATTAGAGAATAAAACCACAAAGAGCTTATTTTGCTTGATCGACTAATCCAATCTTCGAAATCGGACAAGTATTTACAAATAATACATCTGTCAACTTTTGTCGTTGTTAGAAATGAAATCAATAATATAACGAATGCCATCTGTTGCCTCGAGATGTCGGCCATCGCGAATTGAATTGCGTGTTGACTGAAAGTCGGTATACGCTAAGAGTTTTGGTGCGACCCGACTTAATCCGACTGGAAAATCGCGTCGCGTCGCAGCGACAAAAGTGCAGTGTTTACAAATCTATGACGCAACTCGGTGTCAGTTGGCTTTATTTGATTCGGGTCGTGTGTGATCTGGTCTTGGCAGATATTTTATTCAAGAATAGGGTTGTGTCGGATCCCGTCGGACCCTCTGCGATCGCCGTACAGTCCGAATCTGTAGGCCAATCAGAAACTTTGCAGCTTTCTAAGAGACAAAGTAAAACTAGAGTATACTACTGTATTCATTTCGAAGAATGGGAAAATTATTTCTATTTTCAGCTGGTCGCTTATGAACCGCTCTGTAAGTGTCTTATGTCAATCCAGAATAACATATATTTACACGATGATCCGAAATCCGAGGTAATATCGAGAAGCCGGAGAAAACCTGTTTTATGTTGGATTCTACACTACAGCCTAGTTGGAAATGCCACAGGCACATTGTAAGGGGCTTCTATCAGTGAAGATTCTGGTCGAGTTCAATTATGTATTCGGTGTTCTCCACGATGCTAAAACTGAACGTCTGATAACTAGCGGAATCCAGCAAACAACGGGGTTCTCATCACCACTTGTCATGACTGCTACCTGAATTTGGAGGTATTACATGATTCCAGTTCCGATTTGACTCATGAAATCTTCCATAATTTCCGTTGAGCTAAATGACTTAGTGGCTGCTTTCAACAGCCCCTTAGAAGCCTTTTGGGCAGATTTTTTACACAGCAACAGGGGATAAATGTTAGTTCCAGACAATACATATGACAGGGATAATTGCACGTATTTAGATTTATGTTAACAGACCATACAAAATGCGCCTAACTTTCATAAGCTCGGGGAACATTTTAGTGTGCATGTTCAAACTAGATTCAATGTGAGGGGCAGTTTTTGGAACTATTTGTACTCCTCGATGAATCTTGACCATGAAACCGCTTTGACATTTTTAGAGCACCAGCAGCTCATCAATAATCAAAGTTTTGCTACTGGCAGAGAAGTGAGTTTCCACCTCCAATGCATTGCCATTCATTAAGATATGCTTTCACTCTTGAGCGGCATGAGAAAGGATGGGTGACGTTCTTTTTACCTATGTTTTATTATTGAATATTGATTACTTGCCTACTTTCTTCTCACATGATGTTTTTAGGATATAGTTTTCAAACCTAGATGTATGTAAATATCGAAAGGCTAAACGTGTCATAACCCTTTTCTGATGCTATAGAACATATATAAAAATCAACTCAAAAGAAAACACACAAATCGGTTGAAAGCATAGCTACGTTATGTAATCTAATCCGTTCAGTCTGTTAGTTCATCTTAGTGTACTATGATTGCAACCTATGGCAAAACAGTGATCGTCATAGAATAAGTTCTTCTGTTAAACAAGTTTTAAGCGACAAAGGAAATCAACTGGTTACCGGAAACTTGCTAACTCATGCTGCTAACATTCGTGGAAAAACCTAGATGGAGTTGATTCCATTAAGTGGAAATCCATTTAACTGATGCATGAGTTATTTTTATATGGAGAACCCATTTCAAATACCAAGTTTGTTTGTTTGTGTTAGGTCAATTTGCCCCAAAGAAAGCCTTTGAGAAAAGATTACTTCCAGCATTCGATGAAACAATTAAAACAATGCACATATATAATTGAATCTGACACGAACAGTTATTTCTTTGTTTAGAACGATTTACTCCATTAGAGAAAACCGATATGTTTGCAAGGCATTATAACTTTATCAGGATTGACGACCTTCAATCATACCGACGTGTAAACATCTTCCATGGGGAAGAGATACTACTATTTTTCTCAAAACTATTAAAGGGGCATGAGCTGCCAAAATGTTGATATTTTGACGTTACAACAGAATGTTGAAATTATTGGCTATTTTTCTCAAGACGTATAATTCAGAAGCTTTTTAGTGCTTCTAGTCTCGAAAATGTACGGTACATTATTGTTTTGAACTAACTTTGGCTTAGAATGAATGAATGGTCGTCCCGGTTATTTAAATTTTGTTTACTTTTCGAACACGTTTTCGGTTCGTACAGGCCACATACTGTGTGGATTTTCCTCATTCCAACGCCAATCATTTAGTTTTTCTATGACCTTCAAAGCCTCTTACTGTCGTGGCGATCAGAAATTATGAAAAAAATGTGAATTTTAGCAGCTCATGCCCCTTTAAGTTTATTAAAATGTCAATAGAATGTGCGTACACTTTATATTTTCAAGAGACTCTTCAATAATAAAAACGTATCATAAATGAACAAAGGTAAAAATATTGGTAGTCACACATTGAAAGTAGTTACTCTTTGTTTGTTAGTTTCTCCAAAAACACTGAGTATCTTCCTTTCAGCGAATGCAAAACTGCTGTTTTTATGTTCTTCAGCAGTGATCAATAAGTTGAGAAAATAAGACGTTTTCTTAGTCACATAAACCTATTACTTTGTGAACGATTTCCTGTGCCCGAAGTTGGGACATATCAACATTTGACGGTTCCTGTGGACATAGTATGACTCGATGGCCCAATCTGCAAAATTATAGCCTCTCAGCCAAACACGGGTTCGAATCCTACTCAGAGAAAATCAGATTGAAACTTTTCTGAGTAGATTTTTTAGTTAATCGCCGTATGTAGAAGAGTTGCCAGGTACTCGCCGAAGGTTGGAGGTTTTTTTCTGGACAAAGAGCCCGGTTTCTTCCCACACTTAGCATGACACCGCTGCGATATAAGTAAAATCATGTAAAGTTCGGCGTAAAACATTCATCAATCCTTTGGACATAGGGCCAGTCTTCAGCAATGAATCTGGCAAGGCGACCATATAAGTGAAATGATATCAACTAGTGCCTTTATACATGTATGTACCGTAAAATAAACTGAATCGATATAAGTTTACTTTGGTTAGATAGTCAATATATCAGCATTTGTTTCATTTTCATTGCTATTTTTTGTCAAACGCGAACCGGGAATCTAACCCGCGACTCAAAATATAGCATCTATCAATATAGCTAAATGGTGATGGCCTTTATATCCACCCAGACAAAATACCAAAACGTAATGTTAAAGCCAATAACCATATTTGTCCAGGAATGGTATCCTCAGACTAACAATGACATTTAAACACAGACCGCTGTTAATTAACTGTCTCCGTCTTTTCTTACATGGCGGAATACAAAGTAATGTCATTATAATGAACACTTTGTACAGATGATAATAAAAAAAAAACGCTTTCACATACACACGCAATTAAAAGAAATTGCAAAAGTACATCGAATCCTTATGGCGTCATTTTGAATTGGAAAGGACCTTGGTAGCGATGTATAATTTGCTGTTCTATCTTTAAAACCTTTCACTTATGTTTAATTTCACAGTTTTCTGGCAGATCAAATTTCATTTCGGAGATACAAATATAGGGTTTGAACTAAACAGAGTTCACAAACAAACGACGACCAAATGTTATACTTAAGGGATAATTATACAAAATTAAACAAGGGCATTTGCTCCAGCTTATTGGCGATTGGAAGGAGAGATTAAGGAGATATGTAGTTGAACTTAAGGTTAAATTATTACTTTTTTGTATGCTGCACCCTGTTGAGATAGTACTGATGCAAGTGTCATCATTATCTAACGTCATGGTTAGAGGGTTAATGATCGACGCTTAAATTCTATTCAAGGTAATTTGCCGGAAGATTTTCCCCACCTTCCAGTAGTACATGACAGCGATCGCATATCAGCAGAACAACAATTAAAAACATTCTCGCCGTCGTAATCCTTCTGATAAATTGGCTCACGAAATAAACATTGAATTTACTCAAACTCACTGTTATTAAAATCACTCAAATTGACAATATGGCACATCATATTCGTTCAGCTGTGTTTAAGATGTCCGAATGGTGGGTTAAAAGCATAGGATAAAGTACCGCGAGACTTCGCCCATCGCCTTTAAATAGTGGCATTTTCCGCCAATGACCCTTTATTCAGCAACACACAGCTCACCAGGGCGTCATTTATTTTTTAAATAAATTATTCTATCGCTTTATTGGCAAAACATGGGAATCATACTATATTTAATCCTACTAACAATTTTTCTATAGCTTTTCAGTGGGTTGTACGAATCGATTATTAAACATAGCAAGAGATATATAGGGTAACGAGATAGCTGTGGGCGGCAAGGTTTTAAAGCAAACTCAAATGTGTTTAACATGGAAGGCTGGTACAATTTGTAGAATTGATGTTTGCGGGTAATTCGGTATAAAGACATTTTAGTGTTGAATCACAGGGTGAATTTCGAACTCACCTTGGGCTAGTTAAGGTTTGGGTTCGTAATTTAGTTCAATTGATGGTTCTCGAAGCACAGTGGTATTATGGCTTCCTGGTTATCAGAAGATAAAAGTTGAAATGTTTGCAGTCAATCTCATAATACCAATGAGCAGGCGTTAAAAATGGTTTGGGTACGATCTCATAGGTGTCCTGGATCATTACTTTAACCGTTTTACCTAAAAACAAACCATTAAGGGGCTTTCACAATTGAGACTTTCGCCGCACGGTCAAAATACTGAAATCGATCGCACGGTGGATATACAATTTTTCGGGCCGCAGTAAAATCGGAAAAATTACCGCAAGAAAATAATCCATTTTACGATTGGCCGGGGCATCGTAAGGGCGTGGCAAGGTTCTCGCACGTTTAATCCACGAATCTCTTGCGGCGAACAGCACGGAGTGACGCAAGCAACGCACGTCTAGCGCACGTGCTCCGTGAGACAGTTGCGCGGAGGTGCTACGTGATTGGTTGGAACGTGCGGCGTGCCGCAAGATGCATCGTGCGACATTGTTTTTCGCCGCGCACCAATGAGCGGGCGCCTTACGGCGTTTTGTCAAATCATGCGGTGATTTTGGGCTCCGAAAACGTGATTGTAGTATAAAAAGGCGCATAGATAAAAAAAACCGTTAGAAAAAGAACGTCAATCCATTGAGGAAGATCACCACGATGCCCGCCAAGAAGCAGACCAAGGCAAAAGCTTCGACTGTTGTGAGATAAAATCAAGCACCCAAAAATATATACCTGTAGGACACCTGAGGGTATTTTTCGCACGGTGAACGCAAGGCGGTGCAAGACCGAGACGGCGAATCGTTCAACGGTGTACGACTGCCGCAAGGTTGGCGGAACAAGAAATTTCACCGTACGGAGCATCTTACGACACAAAAAAATCGTGCAACAACCGCGCGTCAAGATACAACGGTTTACGGCGAACGTACTGGCGCCCGCACGGATCAGAGGTAATAAAAAAATTCGCACGGCCGAAAATTGGATTCCATGTGCACACCAAACTTTTCTGCGGCTCTTGCGGCACAAAAATTCCGCGCGGTAAGGTGCGGTTGCCCGCAAGGAAGGCTGCGGCCCATCGTACGGAAGGCCAAAATTCATGACCGCAAGAGCCGTAAACCCGCCGTATCTCAATTGTGAAAGGGGCTTTAGTTACAATAAATAGACTTAATTTCGTTCATCTATGGTCTAAAGGTCTACATTTAAATGACATACCCTTTTTTAACACTAGAAACTTATCTGCGTGGTTATTTTACTCAAGCAGATTTCCTCTGTGACCGTGTGTTTAGTGTCTACAAATATATATATTTATGATCACTAAAACACACGGACACGGGGCAAATCTTTATACCCCATAAATTGTTTTTATTGACTGACAGGAGAATTTTCTGGAATCCTTTTGTAACACATTGACAATGGTTACGCATCTTAACTATGGCAAGAACATCGGTGGACTGAGATTAAGCTCCATAAATTTGCTCCCTCCACCCCCCCCCCCCCCATGCCGACACAAAACTATGTAACAAACAACAAACAAAACAGCCATAAACTCAATCTCACAACCAGCTAACAACAAGGTTATAAACTCCATCTCATAACCTACAACCAACAAACAACCGGGTTATAGACTCCATCTCATAACCTACCACCAACAAACAACAAGGTTATAAACTCCATCTCATAACCTACAACCAACAAACAACAAGGTTATAAACTTCATCTCATAACCTACAACCAACAAACAAAACGGCCATAAACTCCATCTTACAACCTACAGCCAACAAACAACAAGGTTATAAACTCCCTCTCATAACCTAAAACCAACAAACAACAAGGTTATAAACTCCATCTCATAACATACAAACAACAAGGTTATAAACTTAATCCCATAACCTACAACCAACAAACAACAAGGTTATAAACTCCATCTCATAACCTACAGCCAACAAACAACAAGGTTATAAACTCCATCTCATAACCTACAACCAACAAACAACAAGGTTATAAACTCCATCTCATAACCTACAACTAGCAAACAACAAGGTTATGAACTCCATCTCATATCCTACAACCAACAAACAACAAGGTTATAAACTCCCTCTCATAACCTACTTCTAGCAAGCAATAAGGTTATAAACTCCATCTCATAACATACAAACAACAAGGTTATGAACTCCATCTCATATCCTACAACCAACAAACAACAAGGTTATAAACTCCATCTCATAACCTACTTTTAGCAAACAACAGGGTTATAAACTCCATCTCATAACCTTAACCAACAAACAACAAGGTTATAAACTCCATCTCATAACCTACAACTAGCAAACAACAAGGTTATGAACTCCATCTGATATCCTACAACCAACAAACAACAAGGTTATAAACTCCATCTCATATCCTACAACCAACAAAGAACAAGGTTATGAACTTCATCTCATAACCTACTTCTAGCAAACAACAAGGTTATAAACTCCATCTCATAACCTACAACCACCAAACAACAAGGTTATAAACTCTATCTCACAACCTAATACCAGCAAACAAAAAGGTTATAAACTCCATCTCATAACCTTGAACCAGCAAACAAAAAAGTAATAAACTCCATCTCACAACCTACAACCAAGAAACAACAAGGTTATAAACTCCATCTCATAACCTACAA
This sequence comes from Lepidochitona cinerea, assembly GCA_963971465.1. Classification (NCBI taxonomy): domain Eukaryota; kingdom Metazoa; phylum Mollusca; class Polyplacophora; order Chitonida; family Tonicellidae; genus Lepidochitona; species Lepidochitona cinerea. Next base: position 21,023,585 of record OZ020551.1, read on the forward strand.
CTAGCAAACAACAAGGTTATGAACTCCATCTCATATCCTACAGCCAACAAACAAAACGGCCATAAACTCCATCTTACAAACAACAAGGTTATAAACTCCATCTCATAACCTACTTCTAGCACACAACAAGGTTATAAACTCCACCTCTTGACCTACAACTAGCAAACAACAAGGTTATAAACTCCACCTCATATCCTACAACCAACAAACAACAAGAGGATATCTAGGTTGTTTACGTTTTATGTAGATACAGTCTCAGTTCTAATCAAGGTGTCCTGAAAATCCACTGATGACGATAATGCGTGAGTGGTTATGACGGAATATAGTTTAATGTCGTTCATCAGATTGTTTAAAATATATGCGATAATATGTTTTTCCGTGGACGGAAATGGATTTGGAACATATATTGGTTGAACATTATATAACACACTCTGGAACCTTAAATCTCATCAGAATATTGTCTTCTCTGGAAATAAAGGAAATGACTTTGTTAACTTCAAACACAATGCTTTCACGCTTAAATCGCGTTTGTGCAATTTACTTATATTTTACTGTACGGAGGAATTGGGTTTATAACAAAAGTTGGAACAAAACTTTTAATTAAGTCAAAAACATAATAATGAATCAGTAATAAAGTAATTTAGAGCAAAATGAAAAACAGGTCTTTTTTCACCTTACCTGAAACACTTTTATGTAATCATGTATACACGTACACTTATGTAGCCCTCAACTATACAATTAATAATTCAATTTAACACCTTTTGGTACAATGGGAATTGGTTATGACATAACCAAACTAACCATTGTCTTCGGACGTCACATAATCTCATCATCTTTTATATCCCAGGGTTTCAAGTACACAGAAAATGAATAAATAGAGATAGAAATAAAAATACATGTATAATGGTTTCTTACCTGCTTACAGTTACACACGTTTTTCCTTTAAAGTGAGCAGCTTCGGCTACGACTAAATTGCAATTTTGCCTTAGAAACAAATTTTGGGAATTAATGTTTATTTTCCCAAGAAGAACAAAAAAGAAGCTTGTAAGTGTTACTAGTTTGGAGAATGTGGATGGCATTGGTTTTTTAAAAATAAATAGACCTAATATAATAGTACAGGCGGTATAGATTTTCCGTATTACATCGTCAATCATTTTATAGAGTAAGGTAAAGCATTGGACGCTCAATCCGAACAGCCTTCCACCATTGGGCGGAGGGTTCGAATCCCACTCAGTCCCAAAAAATTGGAAAATTTCCTGATTGGGTTTTCACTGGAACGACCTACGTGGGATGGTTGCCAGTTACCACCGGAAGGTCGTGGGTTTCATCCGGACATAGAGCCCGGTTTCATCCCACAATAAAACTGGTAACGCCGCCATATAAGTGAAATAATCTTGAGCGCGGCGTAAAACACCAAACAATCAATCAATCAAATAGAATTGCAAAAGCCTACGGGTAACTCAATATTCATTTCTTTTTTTCCAGTTTATATGTCCAGTCCCAACACGTGTCTAGAATTCTAACCTGACTTCTTTTTAATTAACTGCTTGGAATTGTAAACAATTTTCAATACTGTTGGCAACGCTAATAAACCTCAGTCACGTTGACAGAACTCCGGTCGGTTTCTGTTCTTCTGTTGCATATATTGGCGATGGCGTATTTAATGAGCTATTTTTGGACATAAATCATGTGTTAATCCCGATGTTAACACAACTTTTTAATGATATTTTTGATACTAGAAAATGCCCAGAGCTATTGGCTAAATTAATTATTTTACCTGTTGATAAGAAAGGAAATGAAGATGATGTTACACAATTATAGAGCAATCACTCGCATGAGCCACTTAGCTAAGATATTTACAGCTGTATTAAATATTTAATAAATAGATGTCATGAAACATATACTAAGATAACTGATGCCTAGTTTGGTTTCAAACCGAGTTACTGAACACAAGATTTCATTTTAGTATGGAATTCCATTATCCAGAAATATCTTAAACAAAAGAAAAAGTTGTATTTTTGTTTTATTGAATTTAAAATGGTCTTTGACTCTGTCCAGCACTCAGCACTGTAGTGTAAACTGGTAAAGGAGGGTGAAACTGGTAAAATGAAGCCACTCTTTAGTTGTCTGTGTTAAGTGGCAGGCAAGTTCTGAATTCTTTAATTTAGCCCTTGGAATCAAGCTTGTACAACTTCTTTCTACAAATACTGTTTAAAGGGGCATGAGCTGCCAAAATGTTGATATTTTGACGTAAACACAGAATGTTGAAATTATCGGCTATTTCGGCTGAATTCTTTAATTTAGCCCTTGGAATCAAGCTTGTACAACTTCTTTCTACAAATACTGTTTAAAGGGGCATGAGCTGCCAAAATGTTGATATTTTGACGTAAACACAGAATGTTGAAATTATCGGCTATTTTTCTCAAGACGTATTATTCAGAAGCTTTTTAATGCTTCTAGTCCCGAAAATGTACGATAAAGTATTGTTTTGAACTAACTTTGGCTTAGAATGAATGAATGGTCGTCCCGGTTATTTAAATTTTGCTACTTTTCGAACACGTTTTCGGTTCGTACAGGGCACATACTGTATGGATTTTCTTCATTCCAACCCCAATCATTTAGTTTTTCGATGGCCTTCAAAGCCTCTTACTGTCGTGACGATCAGAAATTATGAAAAAAGTGTGAATTTCGGCAGCTCATGCCACTTTAACAACTGTTATCATTAGGGAAATATTTGAGTTTGGCTTCCAAGTTCCAGAATACGTAATGCCTAATTATATAAAATTATGTTAGAGTTTAAGTACGCCCTATAGCAATGGAACGTAAATCTTGTCACTATGCTATTTTTGTATTGAATGACTCTTCGCCTTTGAGCTGTATGCTTTAATACGGAATAAACATAATAATAATGTCGCTTTTGCTTATAAGATTCTTTTCTGTGGATTCATCAGTGTGATTCCAGGATTTCATTTGTGGATTTATATTTCGTGATCATCGGATCAATGCTGCAATACCAGTTAACTTTGTGAGTTCTCGTATTGCGGATTTCTATCTCGGAACGTACTGTAAATTCCTGACATGTGTTTTCTTGCCACGGTTTGTATAATATTTGCCTGTAAATACATCGTTACTCTGTTATTTTTTTTCTTTTCAAAATCTAAATCTAAATGTTGACATGTTTAGTTTTTTTGTTACTTCTTTTTTTTATTGTTTGTCTCGTATAACAGTTATTCGTTATTCGGCAAGAGGTTTGTTTACTCAATTCAAGAATCCCGTTCTCGGATAGGTTTTGTCTATGTAACCTTTGTGTGCTGTTTCATGTTAACACATGCTGGCCATTACTTCGTCTGTTTCATTGCAATTTCCTTACCATGAATATATAATTATTTGATTCTCCTTCAAGAAAATTGTTTCCATATTAAGGGATTTGATTGTTTGTTTAGCATATTGGGACGTCCATTTGTAGGAATGATGTTCGCCATACTACAGTAGTGAGTAATGATTTCCTAGCGATTAAGAAAACTGTGATGTATAGAATATCTTTATACACTAGTATATGTTAGTACGTTTGAGAACTTGAGATATTAAAACATACAAAACAATTGAGTTTACACCAATATACAATTTACATATATGCAAATATACAGTGGTGAGAAAGCAGAAGCGCATTTATGATATATCTAGCCACAGTCTGGTATACCTTGTTCTTATATTTAGAAAGACTTAGTGCACTGTCTATGTTGGGTTGTATAATACCCAAGCCAATAAGATCGGTGAAAAAATAATTTCTTTGATAAGCATACTTGTTACAGTTAAGCAAAAAATGTTCTTGGGTTTTATGAATATTACAAAATATCATATAAGTCTGTGTCAGAAAGATGGAATATGTAAAATTTCAGTGGAATATGGCCAGATTGAAGTCTGTGGCTAAGGGATTTAAAGTTGATTATACGCCTAATTTTCTTATGTAATATTCTATGATTGAAGGAAATAGAACGTTTCCTTGTTGTATATAGAATGACCTCGATCTCATTAAGAACCTTGTAAAATGAATTTTGGATACGAAGTATCCAAAACGGTCAAGACCAAACAAGGCTTTCCAGATACAGTATAAACTCACTGAATTGACTTTATTTTATGTTTCAAATTGTCTAGTGCCTATCTTTCAGGTGACCCTGCAATACAGATCTGTTAACCGAGTCGATAAGGTATTTGGCATTCAGTGCTGATGTACTTTGAACTTTTTTTCGGTTTACGACTCTGGTATGAACGAATTATCAGCTTTTCTATGGAGGGGCCTTTTCTTAGTATATTCTTAACTTGAGAGTTTAACTGTAACTTTTACATACATTTGTTAATAGCCCATTCTATCTGAATGAAAAGGATGGCTAAAATTGCGAAATATTAGACTTACACTGTTGCAGGTAGAATATAATAGCGACATCGGGTGACCTTAATAGCTGACGGGAAAACATTTAAATTGTTATATGGTTTCTAAGGTTAATATTAAGAAGCCCCGGAAAATCCATATGTTTGGTTTGATGTCAATTCGATATTACCAGAGGTACAACAACCCAAGGACACTTCGACAAGATTAGATATTAAGTGTAATGGCAGTTTATGAAAGTTGATGAGATTTATACAGTCCAGAGATTAGTGAACCTTACCTTGACCAAGCCCTTCAAGACAAATACATTTAATTAATGCCCCAAATTGATTCGAAAAGCTATATTAATATTATTTCGCTTAAGATGTTATAAAGATATGTTGTTTGATAGAGCATTTGATAGAGCATTGAGGCTATATTTGTTCATATCCGTATGTAATAATAAAATAAACTAAAGTGTGATGGTCATTTGGATTTTATATTGAAACATGGCTAATGTATCCTAATCGAATCAGAACTTTCTCTATGCCAGCTTTAAACATAGCAAATATTCCATTCAATAAAAAGAACTCCCCGTAAAAGCCTACATTCTTATAGCGAAAACCAAATGAGTTTCTCTGCATGTTCAATAAATCATTTATTCTTCCAAGTCACTGTTTCCACTTTGATCACATAAACTTCTTTGATTAGTTTCCATGGAAAAGCATTAAAAGCTTATTAGAAATATATAGTGGCTTGTTCTAAAACCCGGTTTACGGTACGTCTGAGATGACAGGATTACAAGGAATAAGAGAAACTGACGTAAAGTAAAAAGTCACGTTATATAATCTTATACGGTCGACTTCATCCTGTCTGTTTCTGTTTATATAATGCGACTCCAATCAATCATATAAAAAATGTAACTCTCAGAGCAGAAATACTTCTCTTTCCTTAGTTTTGCCAGATGAAGAAAGGTAGAAAACTAAAATATTGTCTACTTAGTACGATCCATGTTGTTGTGAAGATCAATAAGAAGTAGCAGCGATGATCACGATTGAGGTGTAACGAGTACATAGCCTAATAACATGAAAAAAAACCCAAAAACACTAAAGGGGAAGAAAAACGTATAGCCGGATTGTTTATGGTAAATTTTAATTGTGATTGGCCACTTTCTTCAAATAAAAGATTTTCTGAAAAGATGATAAACGCCCTCTGTTAACGTACTGCGTGTTTGGAACTGTTAAAGTGGCATGAGCTGCCAAAATTTTTATATTTTGCCGTTAAAACAGAATGCTGAAATTATTGGCTATTTTTCTCAAGACGTATAATTCAGAAGCTTTTTAGTGCTTCTAGTCCCGAAAGTGTACGATAAAGTATTGTTTTGAACTAACTTTGGCTTAGAATGAATGAATGGTCGTCCCGGTTATTTAAATTTTGTTTACTTTTCGAACACGTTTTCGGTTCGTACAGGCCACATACTGTATGGATTTTCCTCATTCCAACGTCAATCATTTAGTTTTTCGATGATCTTCAACGCCTCTTACTGCCGTGACGATCATAAAAAGTGTGAATTTTGGCAGCTCATGCCCCTTTAACAATGTAAAGGAAACCCATCCTGTACTATCTACTAAATCCACAAGTTCAAGTTTATGTTACATGGACATGTCATTCACAAAGACCAGGTCATTGGGTCTGCAGGGGTTCCCAATTCAATTCTCGCGACTTTCGGCTAAAACACTACAAATGATTTATTCATAAAATGAGGGTTTAATGTCTTTCGAATATGAGGGAGGAAAGTATACCTTATTAGAAAAAAACAAAACGTGTTTTTGTGCAGGTTTAATAAATCATTATTTCTTCCAAGTGAATTTTTCCAATGTGTCCCATTATTAGTTTTCATGGAAAAGTATTGGAAAGCCGTAAAAGGCCTATTCAAGATAGAAATGACTTGTTGTAAAACCCGTTGAAGTGTATATGAGATCACATAATTACTACAGAAACTCACTTCAAGTAAAAAAGCCACGTTATATAATCTTTAACGGCCGACTTCATCCTGTCGGTGTCCGTTTGTATAATCGGACTGCAATCAATAATATACTTACTTTAAGTTTACCCCATCAGAGCAGAAAATATATACTTTTCTTTTTAAATTTTCGTTAGGAGAACAACGGCACAGTACTTAACATTGCTTAATAAAAATAGATAATGTGTCTGTTCGATTATTAATCGATAATCCATATTGTTCTGTAAATCAACAAGATGAAACAAAGGCTATGGTTGAGATAGAACAAGTTAATTAATTCAATAAAATAAAAGATTAAAATTTAATCAAACACACTAAAGGACAAAAACTCATATTGGATTATTTATAGTAAAATTTTAAGTGTGATTGCTCGCTTTCTCCAAATACAATTTTTTTTTTTAAAGATTGCTTTCACTTCGGCTTGAGCATGACATTAATTATTGAATCCCAACGTTTATTACTGTGCTAAAGTTCTCCACATTCTTTATCCCATCACTGTCTAATAATAAGCAGTTATATTGAAACCATACTGACCTTGCGCATAGTCCGTCATACTGACCAAGCAAATGACCCGTCATACCCACATCATACTGACCAAGCCAATGACCCGTCATACCCACATCATACTGACCTAGCAAATGACCCGTCATACCCACATCATACTGACCTAGCAAATGACCGGTCATACTCACATCATACTGACCAAGCAAATGACCCGTCATACCCACATCATACTGACCTAGCAAATGACCAGTCATACTCACATCATTCTGACCTAGCAAATGACCTGTCATACTGACCTAGCAAATGACCGGTCATACTCACATCATAATGACCAAGCAAATGACCCATCATACCCACATCATACTGACCAAGCAAATGACCCATCATACCCACATCATACTGACCAAGCATATGACCCATCATACCCACCTTATACTGACCTACCATATGACCCGTCATACCCACCTTATACTGACCAAGCATATGACCCGTCATACCCACCTTATACTGACCAAGCATATGACCCGTCATACCCACCTTATACTGACCTACCATATGACCCGTCATACCCACCTCATACTGACCAAGCATATGACCCATCATACCCACCTTATACTGACCTACCATATGACCCGTCATACCCACCTCATACTGACCTACCATATGACCCGTCATACCCACCTCATACTGACCTACCATATGACCCGTCATACCCACCTTATACTGACCTACCATATGACCCGTCATACCCACCTCATACTGACCTACCATATGACCCGTCATACCCACCTTATACTGACCTACCATATGACCCGTCATACCCACCTCATACTGACCTACCATATGACCCGTCATACCCACCTCATACTGACCAAGCAAATGACCCGTCATACCCACCTTATACTGACCAAGCATATGACCCATCATACCCACATCATACTGACCTACCATATGACCCGTCATACCCACCTTATACTGACCAAGCATATGACCCGTCATACCCACCTTATACTGACCTACCATATGACCCGTCATACCCACCTCATACTGACCAAGCATATGACCCGTCATACCCACCTTATACTGACCAAGCATATGACCCATCATACCCACCTTATACTGACCTACCATATGACCCGTCATACCCACCTCATACTGACCAAGCAAATGGCCTGTTATACTCACATCATACTGACCTAGCAAATGACTCGTGATACTGGCATCATAATCCAGTAATCGATTGGTATTTTGTCCCAAAATTATGTTGCCAAAGTAACTTTTGCATCTGTACACTGATTGTTCATCAATTGTATTTACAGATCCTAGGTGTGCTTTACTTACTTAGTTATTTTTTATATATTCATAAACGTAACACGTAAATATGTCAAGGCAGAATTTAAATGTATTAAATTAACCAGTGTTTCATGTAATTAACAATATGTATCATGGAAACATTTTAATATACATAAGAAGGCAATCGCTTGGTATTCTAACGAAGAAGGATATTGAACTCATAGTCAATTGGATAATAGATAGGTGATAATAACCTAACGCAAATACTTCAGATCGACAATAAACAAATTGTGTTCGTTTAATTGGCAGGGTTTTGATGTTGGGGCGTAATTGCTTTCAGTGCAAAAGTTGCAACACAACCTTTAATTGACTGAAAACATATATATTGTAATTATAAATATATAGTAATCTTTATTAAAGTTAGCAGTTGTCCTTTATAATCTTTGTGAGTTTCTATAGTTTTATTCATTTATAGTCCAGGCGATATGTGAGTTGGTAGTTTCTGCGCCTATATAAATATACACAAAGAAAAAAGTTACGCGCCTTTTGTTAAAATGCACTTTTGATTTGGCTAACGATATCCGGAATTAATTGTATAGCTTATTGCCATCAATGGTGATTTCTTATCGCCAGAATGTTGCCTTTTATGATCACAACCGTTTCTGCAACATCAGTTCGCCAACAATCTCCCTACAGCAATGATTTTATCGGTCGGTGCAGACTTTCCAGGGGGTGCTTAACTTTTTTCTTTGTGTATATTTGTCTTAGCACTGAATTCTTGATATTTAACTAAATGACACGCAATCATATTTGCCGAGGCGACTGGTGACATACTTGCCGATGTTATTAGGCCAGAGATATAATAATGTAGAAAGTATGATGGCCGAGAAGGGACATCGCGTTATAGATACTCAACCAGGCTAAATCGAAATCTAAGACGCGATGAAAAAGATAGCAAGATTTATTTGCGTGTTATACTTTATGAAATTGGCTCATTTCCTATGTAAAACACGATGGAAACACGATGAAAAATACTTTTCATCGCGTTTTACTTACTAAACCGCCTACATTTTGATCTCAGAAACACTATGGAAATGCGATGGTAAAGCGATGGTAAATACTTACCATCGCTTTACCATCGCATTTCCATAGTATTTCTGAGTCCAGTAAAGTCTAATTTCACTTGCACTATGCGACAAAAAAGACTTTTTATGGGATTACCGTTGCATTTTATTTTACAAATTCTCTTTTTAGGATAAGCCACAAACACGATGGAAACGCGATGATAAAGCGATGGTAAATATTAACCATCGCTTAACCATAGCGTTTCTGAGATCAAAATATAGGCGGCTTAGTAAGTAAAACGCAACGAAAAGTATTTTTCATCGTGTTATACATAGCAAGTGAGCCATTTCATAATGTATAACACGAAAATAAAGCTTGCTGTATTTTTCATCGCGTCTTAGATTTTGATTTAGCCTGGTTGATTATGTATAACGCGATGTCCCTTCTCGGCCTGATAAGATTAAAATAATAAAAGTGTAACTCGATTCCAAATGGAAATTCCAAAGTAAAACGCGATGGTAAAGCGATGGAAAATCCTTTCTCGCCTTTAAAAAAGAAGAGCAAATTCCAAAGTAAAACGCGATGGTAAAGCGATGGAAAATCCTTTCTCGCCTCCAAAAAAAAAGAGCTCTTGGCTTTGCCGGCAGCAAATGACGTATGATAAGTTAGACAGGAGTTCGTGGTTAGCAGTTCGTTATTCGAGAGGGAGTAGTCATTTTTCTTACTGATATACCAATTGGCTTATTAATGCAGATAAAAAGGTTTAATTAACTACATATACTTACAAGGGCGTATACTATATACAGTAGTATCTTTACATAATAGATTACCCGCCAGGGGGCGCTTTTTTTGAATAACTGTCTGAATAACTGTCTGGTCTGTTATTCGCTTATTATTCAAGATAGAAAGTCCAAATTTGCTACACATACAAACGATGACGTATACTATACCGGAGTGGCTCTAGCTTATGGATTACCCACCAGGGGGCGCTTTTTTGAATAACTGTCTGAATAACTGTCTGGTCTGTTATTCGCTTATTATTCAAGATAGAAAGTCCAAATTTGCTACACATACAAACGATGACGTATACTATGCCGTAGTGGCTTTAGCTTATGGATTACCCACCAGGGGGCGCTTTTTTAAATAACTGTCTGAATAACTGTCTGGTCTGTTATTCGCTTATTATTCAAGATAGAAAGTCCAAATTTGCTACACATACAAACGATGACGTATACTATGCCGTAGTGGCTTTAGCTTATGGATTACCCACCAGGGGGCGCTTTTTTGAATAACTGTCTGAATAATTACTGTCTGGTCTGTTTTTCGCTTATTATTCAAGATAGAAAGTCCTAATATGCTACACATACTAGCGATGGCGTATACTATACCGTAGTGGCTTTAGCTTATGGATTATCCGTCAGGGGGAGGGGGGGGGGGCTTGTTTGAATAACTGTCTGGTCTGTTATTCGCTTATTATTCAAGATAGAAAGTCAAAATGCTTAGGCCGATAGTTTTTACCCAGTATTAACTTTTTGAAATTATGAAATAGGTACAAATCAAAGCTATGTTCGACTTTGCTCGATGTGAAGGGCTGGGCACAAGACAAATACATTTTTTAAATATAACTTTAATTCAGATAGAAGGGCACAGCTAGTCTTTTTACTTTCTGGTAAATCTGTGAAATTTAATGAACAATTTTTAACCACTCAAAAACGTTGAAAAAAAAGTTTACATTGCCATGGTAACCATTTCGTAATCCCCGAGTTAAGGCAAACGAAAAACCCTAAATCTAACATTACTATGGTGACCATTTAGCAACATTGTTAAGACGTTATATTGGTTGCCATTACAAAACCACTTCAAAAATCCTCAGTAAACTTCTGACAGTAACTAGTAATTGTATTTCAAAGTTTGCCATCATATTTTTCTACTTGCATTTTTTTGTCCTTCCAGTTCCTGTGATTATGAATGCATTAAACTGAAAATCTCATTTGGCCAACAAAAAAATGACAGGTTATGGCGTATCAAATTTCTGAGAGCCTTAGAGGTGCCATCTCTTTTTTTGTTCAATTTTCTACCCAATATACCACTTGTGTAATTACAAAGAATAATTAATAAACAAACGCTTCACGTTTAGTACATGTGGTCATCAGCCCGCTTTTGCTTTTGCAAGTCCCAAATCTAACATTGCAATGGTGATCATTTTGCAACGCTGTTAAAATGTTATATCGGTTATCAATTACAAAACCACTTCAAATATCAACCATCAGATCAATTTATTATATAATTAGTAGTGAGATATTGAGTTATACAGCTCTGATATAAGTGATATCACCACTTTTACCGATAACGTTTATATCATCACTGCCAGTGCCGGAACTATTTCCATTGGAATATTATCTTCTCACTATTAAATCTTTTGTGAAAATTGCCAAAATTTGTAATCAATTCTTAATTTATAAATTATCGAACATATAATTGGCTGTTAAATACTTTTACACAAACCAAATATATTTTTGGCTTTGGCCTTTCTGTGATGCTTGCCGTATTATATTTTTAACCTAGGCCTAGCACTGCAGCAGGACTCGCTAAACGAGAAAACGTGAAGTAAATCCACCCAACTCTAAGATGTAAATGAAAGTGTTAGGCCTACAACTGGAGCATTAAAATTGCTTATTTTAAACAAAATGTATCGAGAACAGACGCAGATCATAGAAAACGAAGACTGTGGGGTACGGCAATCAGTGCTTGGTGGACGTACGCTCGCTGCCTAGAGTCTACTGTCAGTGTCACCGTGTAGAGCCGACTCGATTGATTTTGGTAACAAACAATTAAAGATCTAATTTATCGTAGAACATTTCAACACACATAATCTAGTAAATCTTCATTTTAAAATAATAAGACCTTGCCACTTAAAATTTTAATATAAAACTAAACAAAAGAAACTGTCAAGTTCAACTTCACCGACGATGACAGACCTCGAATGTCTCGATGTTTGTCGTCGCGCGCACACCGTGTGTCCTTCCGCGCAGACAAACGCAGGTGTTTCCTCCGAAATAAGTATATTATTCGGACTGTAATTTGTTTCATGAAATCATTTTCCATCAAAAAATTGGAACTGCAACATGAAAATAAGAACTTTGGATGCAAAGTTATAAGTTTTTATTGTGTTGAGCCCCCAAACGGTGCGCTATTTTACCCTACGCCGTACATGTATATGTGTGATTCGCCCAAATGTAGGTCAACTGACGACAGCGAATTGTTCAGTTTGTCGCAGAAAATACACGAAAATCTCACTAATAATTAAATAATAAATAGAATATTTGTTGTTTTATCGGTAAATATCATTTATATTTCATCTCGTGGATAAAAAAATCCTGTATTTTCACTCTTGGCTTCGCCAATCGTGATAATACAGATTTTTTATCCACTCGATGAAATATAAATGGTATTTACCGATAAACAACAAATATCCTCTATATATTAACTTTTAAATACTTTGAAATTAACGACAAAACCATAAATCAACAATATCAACCATTTGCATGGGATCTGATATAAAACCATATCGTGTGGACAACAAATCGCCCTCTCCTGTTTCATAACGAATAACTAAAAAACTAAGCATTAATTACTTTAATGAATGTTGGTACACATCACAAGCAGCCGATGTTTTCCAAATATGGAGATTTCCCTCTAGTTATAATCATAAACGCAGGAACATCGAGAAAACGTCCTAAAAAAAGCCAGACTTTGACGCACTCTCGCTTCTCTAATCTTGTCCTTCAATTAATATCTCGGAATTCCACATAAACTTATTCTGACAGTGATAATTTATCCTTGGAAAATTTCACAAAACGTAAACTAACGACACTCTACAGCTTACCTGTTAAAAACGATTAATTATAAGGATTCATTTAAAGTATTCAGGTAATCCTCAGTAAACTTCTGACAGTAACTAGTAATTATATTTCAAAGTCTGGCATAATATTTTTCTACATGCATTGTCTTTCTTCTCGTAATTCCTGTGTTTATGCATGCATCAGGGCGGAAAATCTCTTCATTTGGCAAAACCCGGACAGGTTATGGCGTATCATGCCTGTATTTGATATTATTTTTTTTACCAAATACCACCCGCGTAATTAAAATAGTAATTAAAAAATAAACGTTGTACGTTTAGTACATGCGACCAGCAGCCCAGGTTTTGCATTTGGTGAGATTATCAGCTAACAAATGTATACAAACACGGACACATCGCAGAAATATAAATCTGATGAAGGAACACAGATCTAGAATGTTTTATTACAGCCTCAATGGAGTACGTGGTCAATACAACTAAAGCTAGTACTATGTAGTATACGTCATCGCTAGTATGTGTAGCAAATTTGGACTTTCTATCTTGAATAATAAGCTGCTACTATATAGTACACGTCATCGTTAGTACGTGTAGCAAATTTGGACTTTCTATCTTAAATACTAAGCGAATAACAGACCAGACAGTTATTCAAACAAGCCCCCCCCCCCCCTCCCCCTGACGGATAATCCATAAACTAAAGCTACTGCGGTATAGTATACGTCATCGTTAGTATGTGTAGCAAATTTTGACTTTCTATCTTGAATAATAAGCGAATAACAGACCAGACAGTAATTATTCAGACAGTTATTCAAAAAAGCGCCCCCTGGTGGGTAATCCATAAACTAAATCTACTACGGTATAGTATACGTCACCGCTAGTATGTGTAGCAAATTTGGACTTTCTATCTTGAATAATAAGCGAATAACAGACCAGACAGTAATTATTCAGACAGTTATTAAAAAAGCGCCCCCTGGTGGGTACTCTATAAACTAAGGCTACTGCTATATAGTATACGTCATCACTAGTATGTGTAGCAAATTTGGTGGGTAATCTATGAAGTAAAGATACTACTTTATATAGTATACGCCCTTGTAAGTATGTGTAGTGAATTAAACCTTTTAATAAGCCAATCGGTATATCAGAGAGAAAAATGACTGCTCCCTCTCGAATAACGAACTGCTATTTGTCTTGTGCCCAGCCCTTCACATCGAGCACAGTCGAACATAGCTTTGCTTTGCACATATTTCATAATTTCAAAAAGTTAATACTGGGTAAAAACTATCGGCCTAAGCATTCGGACTTTCTATCTTGAATAATAAGCGAATAACAGACCAGACAGTTATTCAAAAAAGCGCCCCCTGGTGGGTAATCCAGAAACTAAATCTACTACGGCACAGCTAGTATACGTCATCGCTAGTAGGCCCTATGTGTAGCATATTAGGACTTTCTATCTTGAATAATAAGCGAAAAACAGACCAGACAGTAATTATTCAGACAGTTATTTAAAAAAGCGCCCCCTGTGGGGTACACCATAAACTAAAGCCACTACGGCACAGTATACGTCATCGTTAGTATGTGTAGCAAATTTGGACTTTCTATCTTGAATAATAAGCGAATAACAGACCAGACAGTTATTCAACGCAGTTATTAAAAAAAAGCGCACCCTGGCGGGTAATCTATTAAGGAAAGATACTACTGTATATAGTATACGCCCTTGTTAATATGTGTAGTGAATTAAACCTTGTTATCTGCATTAATAAGCCAATCGGTATATCAGAGAGAAAAATGACTGCTCCCTATACGTCAGAAAATGAAAGTTCGTTAGCTGTGCGCTCTTTTGTGGGGGAGGAGCGAAAGGATTTTCCATCGCTTTACCATCGCGTTTTACTTTGGAATTTCCATAGCGTCTTACTTTACTATTACCGTTGCGTAATGCTTCGGAATTTGTACCACGAAATACTTTGCAATTTCCACCGAGTTACGCTTTTATTATTTTAATCTTATCAGGCCTAGAAGGGACATCGCGTTATACATACTCAACCAGGCTAAATCAAAATCTATAACGCGATGAAAAATACAGCAAGATTTATTTTCGTGTTATACTTTATGAAATGGCTCACTTGCTAAGTAAAACACGATGAAAAATACATATTATTGCGTTTTACTTATTAAACCGGCTATATTTGGATCTCAGAAACACTATGGAAATGCGATGGTAAAGCGATGGTAAATATTTATCATCGCGTTTTTATCGTGTTTCTCAGTTGAATAAAGCTTGGTTCTATACGTATTTTGCGATAGAAATTAGGATCGAAAGGATTATCACTGCAACTTACTTTATGGACTGGGTTTTGAAAGAAAATCACAAACACGATGGAAACGCGATGGTAAAGCGATGGTAAATATTAACCATCGCTTTACCATCGCATTTTTATCGTGTTTGTGAGTAAGATTAAAGGAAGATTTAAAAGTAAAACGCAATGTCCCTTCTCGGCCATCATAAGAAAGCCAATGGTCAATAGTTTTATACCAATTGTATTATTTATGAAGGTCGCTGTGATAATTTTATATTGATTGAATATAATGATGTTTTTGTTTCATTGACATGTGTGTTGAAATGATAGGAAGAGCCTGAAGAGGTAATACAATTGAGCTATTATCTTTGGAAAACAGGTGGAAATAACAAAGTGAAGTTGTGAGTAACTGGGTCAGGGTGTCAAAACCAAGGTACCCATTGCAGAGTCTTAACGCCAATAACAGGATCAATACGCTAAAAATAGCAAGGTAAAGACACCAAGATGCCAATGACAGAACCAAGGCGTCAATAGAATAGTAATTAAATGTGCCCATATAAAAAAAAGCTAAAAATGTATAGGTCAAGGTTCCATTGATAGAGTCAAGATGCTCATTGCCCGCTCAAAACGTCGATAACAGTGTCAAGCTGCAGGTGGTACAGAGTCCATTACGGGCCCACTGACTCTTTTAAGACAGAAGCAGCATGGTCCAGGTAACATTACCTGGGTCAGGATGCTGGTCGACTACAATGTGTGGGTAAAGCTGCTAATGACTGCATAAAGGTGTCATAAAGTTTCAGGTTTGGATGGATGAGTAAAAAACTGATAAACGGTTATGTCAGAATTTTGTTCTGAGAAACATTTGTGCACGATGTATCTGGGATGAAAGGCTTGACCCTCTTGGAAACATATACATTCAACATTATGTTACGAACGGGTGTGAAGTGCGGCCCCACTGGAGCAAGTCCACTATTAGGATTAGCCCTTCTCGGTAGGTATGAATGAAGTTCCTAGATTTCGGTTGATATCTTTGGGCATTGTTAAGTGGGACTTCCAATAAGCCAGGACTGCTTTTTTTAGTATTCATGTGACTCAATGAAGTAGTAGTTTGTCTAAAAAAATATATGAAAGGTGAAGATTGAATAAAAGTGGCGGATTGAGCTGTCTGACGTGGGGGTGATTGGGCCCCTGACAACAATGTGACTTGTGTCGTCTGCACCCCTGTCCCCTTCGGAAGTGAAAATCTTGAGATTTCTCCCTTATTGGTCTGTCAAGATTTTAACTGCAGACTTCTCTAGGGTGGTTCCGAGTTTCCACCAGGGCTTTTAGCTGGGCGAATGTTTCTAACCGAGTGACAGAGCCAAACGTTAACATTATGGCAAATGGAAAATTAATTGTGTACTGATGCCCACTACAAGCTTTGGGCTGAGCTATGGTCGAGCTGCAGCCGCGCGATTAAGAATATTACATGCTTTCAAATTCAACCGGCCACACCTCAGTAGTGACCCAGTAGTAGGCTATATGGGTCAGTAGACTATATAGGTACGGTACAGTCTTATGTCAACTGACCTTGTATTATTATGATTCAGTGTTCAGTGTTAAATTCAACCAGTTTCTATTGAGAAAAGGTATAAAAAGTCCTGGTGGTAAATTACAAAGAAAAAAATTAAAAAAACTACACTAAGACTTTCACACATTTCTTTAGTTTGGAAATTTTTTACTGATTCCTATACATAATTCCGTCCTCCTAACTGTCAACTGCGTCATGCGGGGTTGACGTGTAACATCAAGTTAGCCATCAGCTTCATATTCCTATTCATTCCCTCGAGTTAAAGGGGACATTCCTTATCGTCAAAGGCGATACAATGATTCCAAATAGACAGTTTTGCTTTGCTGGAACATATATTTAAACAAGGCCCTTGTTTAAATTTTCTGTTATACCTCTGTTCTACTATTTCAACTTGTAGCAATAGAAATGATCAAAAAAGTACCACCGTTTATCATTCATCCATACAAACATTTACAACACGGGATTACAACACGATCATGTGGCACCAGTTCCAGCAACTATCAGCAATTATCGCCATGTAATTAGTTTTACATCTTGTCTGTTTGGATAGGATATGAGCTATATGCTAGAGTTAGCTTTATGCTAGCCACCCGTCTAGCTGTAATCGCTTGCAATGTGACAAGACCAGCTTTTAGAAGCTTTTAGCTATCTGACAACTTATTTTAACAGCTCGTGGTGGGGCCACCCAAAGCTTGCCACTCGGCTACAACTTGATCAACGTTTCTCTAAAGGGCAGCTCATCGAGGCTCGTGGTGTGGCCTTGGCCATTAATACTTGTTTTCAGAAGCAACCGCCGGCTTTTTAGATTCACAGTTAAAACAGTTTTAGCTTGGAGTCCATTAAGTTAAATTGCTCTTGATTCGTTTAATTGATCTGTATTATTTTTCGGTTAAATTGAACAATTTCTGAGTGGATGAATTCTTATTAGCTTAAATTTATTGACTTGATTTTAAAAAGTCCAAAACTTTTCCCCACAACTTTTTTGTACCTAGAATAACAAAATTGTTCGATATATTGTACAAGCACGATTATAAAGCCTCCTATACTGTGTACATAGACTAGTAAGTTTGAAGAGTTGCTAAAACCAACCTTTACTTAATTCTTACACATGAACAAACCTTACCTGTCTTTTTGACCACTTATTATGTGTACAAGGAATCTGCAGAGCGTCTCTCGGACCCTCGCAGGCCTTCTTCCATCGCGGGCTGGCGGGACCTTCGTGGTTCAGTAGGTAGAGCGTTGGACGTTCAATCCGAACAGCTTCCCAACAAATGAGTCGCGGGTTCGAATCCCACTTAGTCCAAAAAAACAAATGGAAAATTTTCTAACTGGGTTTTCACTTGAACGACCTATGTAGGATGGTTACCAGTTACCATCGGAAAGTCGTGGGTTTCCTCCGGGCCTATAGAGCCCGGTTTCCTTCCACAATAAAATTGGCAACGCCGCCATATAAGTGAAATAATCTTAAGCGCGGCGTAAAACACCAAACAATCCATCGCGGGGTGAGGCTTGAAATCCTTTCATGAGCTGATTCTTTACTAAATCATGTGAAAGAGTTGCCAGAGTACAAAGGTCGGGAGTTCCCGTCAGGTAAAGGCCCTGGTTTTCTCAAAGTTCCTCACCAAATTCAACAACGCTACTATATAAGGGAAACAATCTTTTGAGCGACATAAAAGATCAATGATATGCGAATGACGGACATATCTTAGCTATATCGAAACACGTATGAAAGAAATACATACGACATCCCGAGCCCATCTCTACACGAATTGATTTTGTCGATGCAATGTGGATGTCCTGAGCGCATTGCAGATAGGCCTAACATGTAGACTAAATTTTTAATCGATTGTTGTTTTCACTTAAGATTTCATCATCTTTAGACATTGAATTTGTGTTATCGTGTTTTATTCCATTCAAAATAATTTTACACTTAATTTTTTTCCTATTTCTCATTTTTGTACTCCAGACTTGAAACATAGCTGCAGCACTTTTGCTTAGTGTTTTCATCCTGCTCCATCAATTATGTACAAACTATGGGGTGACTGGATTACTTACTTCCAATCTGTCCTGATTTACTTATATCCTAGGGTATCGGCAATACAGTTAAATCAAGAGTATCAAGTTTACTACAGACATCTCAATAGACTAAGAAATTCCCTGGTCAGCTGGTGTGACATGTGTCATTCAAACGTGTGTTTCATTAATGCGTGGAATTTTCGTTGCCTTTTTAAGCTTTTTCAGTTTAATGTAAAATCATGTATTTGTGTGTTTGGGTGTATGGGGGAAGGGGAGGGGTACTTTTTGTATAGGCTATTACTAAACCTCTTGATTTTACTTACGAATTAGGAAAACGTCTAGAGATTACAAAATAAATGTTTCGTTTACATATGTTCAGTTTGTATTTGACAAATGTTGTCAACGGATCATAAGTAATGTTTAAACGTACTTCGGCAGGGAGCTGTCACATTATGACGGAAAGTTTATAGCATGGCCCACAGTGCAAGAGATGTCCTAAAGCGGTAAGTAGTTCATCCTGAAAAAAGACTAAACACTTGTGGCTTTATAAATCTTTATTTCTTATAACGAAACAAAGTACTTATGTTATTCTGGATGCTGTTTTTTTACTTGGTAATCGTATAGTTTTACACGATTTGATAATAATAAGTTCTTTCGTCTTATTTTCTAACAAACGCCGGGTTTTTCGAACGGGCAAAATATTTATTTATCGAACAAACGCCTGTTTTTTTAATTTAATAATTGACTATTCGTTTTCAGGTTGCCAATAGAATTTAGAATCTCCAATTTCGGCACGAAGTATCTTTCACGGCTCAGCTTACGGCCTAATATTTACTGTAATGGCTTTAAAATTGAACGGGCAAACATTATTTTCAAGGACAATATTAATTCAAACTGTCAGGTTATATTTGTGTAAGGTTATTTAAAGACCAAGTGTGGGGATGCCTGCATTGACAACAGAAATAAATTGTCAATAAGAAAGCTAAATTCATTAAGCGCGAATAACCCTGTTGATCTAAAGAAAGGGAGCGAACTTTTATTTTTATGGTGAAATGGGATCGCTGCTTATGATCCCATTGCTAATTGTCTGCTGCTAAAGGCGTGTTAACTGATTGAAGATACATCAACACACAGATTTACTGGGAGAAGTGTTCACACTGACGCTAATGGCAATGGGCTAATCATATAATTGATGACTTTGACCGTGTTGTATCAAATCACGGGTTTACTTTATGCCTGTACATGAGAATTGAAATTAATGCATTGATAAACCCTTCAGTGTTATTCACAGATTTCTTTTGGCTTATCGCTGTGTTTACCTTGTCGTTGTGACGCGATAGGCCTACTCTGTTCATGTCAAGTTTATTCTCTATCCTAATACAAATGACACTGCCTCTTCTCAGAGTTCTACAATATATAACTTCGGACCGTTTATTTGCATAATTAGTTGTATTACAAACCACCCGAATTGATATACTAACATTACAAACTTACTGTACATCTTTGTGTAGTCAAACACATCATGAGTTTGGAGTTGAGTGTAATCTATGTGGATGGGTGGATAGGCCTCAACTGACAGGATCATGACAGATCTGCCTCTCTCACTTTTTCACAGCAACACTTATAGGGCGATGTTGCCAAGTTAGTGGGAAAGAACACCGTGCTCTTTGCTAGGAATAAACCCCCGACCTTCGGCGAGTACCTGCTAACTCTTCCACATAGGGCGATCGGGTGAAGAACAAACTTTTGGTTCTTTTTGAGTGCGATTCGAACCCAAAAGCCACCAATGAAAGCCTTGTGCTGAACTGAGAGACTATCATTCAGTCGACTGAGCCATTCACTGGCAGAGTATGGCAATTAGGGTCAACTGACTTGATCATGGGAGACTTGCCTCTCTCACTTATCACACTTGTGGCATCTTCACTAGCCAAGTTAAAATCTGCATGTCCCCATTCCGTGTTTTACCTTGACGGACTACTCCACTCAAACCCGTAAATTGAACAGCTTGTTTTGGTTGGATGCGAGTAAAACTTCTCGCAGCTGATCAAAACCTCGGGCACTTCCGCTGAAAATAATATAATGGCGGCTATGTACATCTTGAACTTTGGTTGAACGAGTGACCGGCCAAGAATCTGTAAGTATAGGAAAGACAACTCTTACATTTCCATCAGTGGGCGTTGTTTTATTTACGGGTTTGAGTGGGGTAGTCCGCCAACGTAAAACGCGGAATGGGAGCATGCAGATTTTAACTTGGCTTGCGAAGATGCATCATCACTGTAAGGACCGACTTTTTTCAGCATTATGCTTTAGCTATTGGGGGTGGGTCTTTCTAACTAAAATGGGTGCCGATAACTTTAGTCTGGCCCTTGCGTAGCGATAGGCAGATTTGTTATTGGACATTTTATCTATCTTCAAATTGGAATACAAAAAAGTCTACATCACATTGAGTGGAAAACCTCATCGAGAATTAGGTCATTAATCACAAATCAAAACGTATGGATTGCCTTTTCTCCCGATTTGTCTTATCTCCTCCCTACAGATAAGCGAAAGGGTCTTGAGCGAGGAGTAAACATCCAAATAATTAATCACTTGAAGGCATACTTCTTTTGAGGTGGAAATCTCATTGTTTTACTCTAAATCTTAATCTTAGACGAGTACCTGCCAACTCTTCAACATAGGGCGGGTGAAGAACCAACTTTTCTTTGAACTGAGTACGATTCGAACCCAAGACACATCGATGGAAGGATTGTGTCAAACTGAGAGACTATTACTCTGCCGACAGAGTCATCCAATTAAGCGTGGCAGTTTGAAAACACTAAATGTTATACGGTAAGAATTCCGCTAATTCAAGGACGAGCAATGTGAAGATAACAACTTATTAGACTGCTTTCTGCTATGTTTGGTCTAAAACAACAACAATAGCGATTGCTCGATAGGATTATCGGTCGCTCCATGCAGGAGGTAAGACACCCAGCGAAAAGTCTCAAACTTTTAGAGTGCTTTTCGTAATGTTTTGAGTACTTGAATTAGCGGAATTCTCACCGTAACTGAAAACTAGTCACACATAGCTATCAGCCAATCGCACCGTGCTCAATTATTTGAGTTTCTAGCCTAACAATGGAATTTGAAGGTTTTGGTTGAATTCATAGCACATACACTATAAATCAAAAACACCCTTACCACGTTTAGCTAGGGGTTATTTAACTTATTTAAGCTTATTCAAGATAAAGAAACAAAGCATACTGTCCACATCACATAAAGGATTGGAAATCTGTAGAATGACATATGGTTTAACTTCGATTGCAACCATCAACGTACCCAAAAACATCCCACGCAGTTGACCCTCACGCTAATAGATAGATATCTCCTTTATAAAGATCTCGGGGTGTTCTCTCAGTAATTTTCAGTTCTATTATGAAATATTTTTACCACTGTCTAATGCATGACATCATATTTAGGTTTAAAGAACTTGAAACGTGGAGGCTGGTTCAGAATATGTAGAGCAGTGAGGCTACACCTTTTGCACACCTTTTTTAGCCAAGTAATTGGCTATGTTACATCACGCGATTGGTCTGTAATGCATCTCGATTTGATTGGCCAAAACGACTGAGAAAATGACAGCGGCCTTGGAAGTGGGCCATTGAATCATTGTTTTAGACTACATGAACCCTACTTTTTCCATCTAAACTAATTTTTCACCTTAAAAATAATGTCCAACAATTTCGTTTAAAAAAAGGCTACTTTTGTAAAATATATTGTTTAATCAGTTCACTACAAATTCAGGACGGATCCTCAGAAAATTTGATTGATTGATAGATTGATGTTTTACGCCTCGCTCAAGAGTATTTAACTTTTAGAGCGGCGCTGTCGGGTTTCGTGGAGGAGGAAATCAGGCTACCGACCTTTGGCGAGTAACTGGCAACTCTTCCACATGCGGTGATTGAGTGAAAAATCCACTCAAACGTACTGTAAATTGGGCTTTTAGAAAGTTGTGACCTTATATTCAATAGTTATATTGTTCAAAGGTAATATTTACACCAAAATGTTTTTTGCAAATGCGTCGTGGGTTAGTCAATAAAGGCTGTGCTAACAATTGATATTTCACCCCCCCCCCCCCCTCCAACCCACCCCCAATACAACAGCCAGGACAATCTTAGCTTTTGGCCCGGCTTTTCATCTTGGCATACAGCGGGTTTCATTCCCTTATAAAGTTCGCCCGATAAGTGAAACGTCTTCAGTGCAGCGTTAATCATCAATTAATCATTTCGCAGAGCACAAACAGTTGTCTAGAAATGTGTTTTGAAACGGTAACTATAAGCTTTATCTTCTGTTTTTACATATTCAGTCTTCTTGTGGGTACATAGGAGTTACAATAGACACACAGCATTTCCAATGTGCTCCATGGTAGGATGAGACTTATCCTTGGGATTTCGCGTGGGTTTTGGAGGATAAGAATTGATCGTACCAAACATTTAAATTTTAAAATTTATGGTATAGACCAATATGCTTTTAAAGATTCCAAGAGAACAAGTTATTGTGTTGCGATGAAAACAAATAGTTATTTTTGAGAATGTTTATATTTATATGATAAACGTACATATTGTTTTCATATATCATGTTTCTATATTCTCCAAAATAATTTAGACTTTTGCTTTACCAGTGTTTACTATTTTGTGTAAAATTTTGTTTAAAAATGCATTTTTAATGTGAAAGGGTCTGCTTGACAAAACTTCTTTGACACCATATAAGTGAAATAATCTTGAGTGTGACATAAAACTCTAATCAATCAAACAATATTTAGCGCACCGGATGGATAGGCCTCGTGTTATCTTCTACCATTAGACAACCTAAAAGAAGTTCAGTGGTTCTGTACTCAAACCATTGGTATCACGAGCCATGCTCAAATTAGAAATAATCTTGGAACTGTATTCTGGTAACTGTTCTTGTGCCATTTGCTAATGCCATTATGTACTATTTGCCAATGCCAAAACGGAGTATTAGCAAATGCCTTAATGAACTATTTGTTAATGCCTTAATGTACTATTCTGTGGAAGTGGAAATAAAAACTATTAAAAAAAAGTTTAAACATATTTGCTTTATTAGCTGTCTGTTAAAATAGGCATACAAAGGTAATACCATAACGAAATGTCGATCATCTTCGTTGAACGGTTGCAATAAGGGGAAGAATTACTTATGGATAACAACTTCTTGGTTTATTGGGTGACGACGTTTCGGTGTAGTTCTTACATCGTTATCAAAGTCATTGACCTTACATGTCGACCTATTTCTATACTTAATCTATGGATGGATATTCTTCAACTTGAAAATGCCTCTCAACGCTTAAATACATTAATGATTGACAAGTACATTTGCAATTCAATAACACTGCCAACGCTCCAACGCTTTAAAGAAGTGTTAATATATGCAAATTTCCCTTTTCTCGCAAAGTTGAGTAATAAGTTGATTTTAAGCGTCTTTAAGAATAGCCAAAATCGGTCCGAGAAGCCGTGAGTGTCTAACATGTCCTGGACTTAAAGGCCCACTTGCCGCGAAAATCCGGAATATTGTTTATATAAAAAAACGACCGTTTTCTGTATTTTTCCCAGACAATATAAGTTAGGAACGTTCTATTTTTACCAAAATTTAAAAGTTTGGACGTCATTTTGTACTTTTAATTCGAATTTGAAAATTTGAATTGTTGGGTGCCCGTAATGTCAACAAACTTCGAACCGGGTCGTGTTCAAAAGTGCCGTAATGGTTTGAGTCGTGTGGGCGATCTAACGACAAAGTATAATTTTACGAACTTTATCTAAGGAATACATACTAACGATCTAGTAAGAGGGGCTATAAAAGCCTGCCGAGTGCAAACCACGGACAAAACCGCTTGGATGAGGGTAATCCAACACTTAAGTTAACAAACACTGATCGGTGTTGTTGTTGTAATCGAGCTTCGATTCTTCGTTTGTTTTTAACCCTCATTTATACATTCTAAACCTAATTGGACATGCTTTGTGTGTGCTATGTTTAACTTTAATGGTTTTAGCTGTGGTAAGCTGGTGCAAATTGGTTTTCTTAACAAATGCCAAACAGGTTACGGCGGCAAGTGGGTCTTTAAGAAACACCACCGTCTTGATGAATATTCAGCAATTGTCTATAACTTGCTGTGATGATTGACTGTTCTGCGTTAATTAATTTCAGTCAATATGTTATGATTCTCACGTAGCTCACAAGCTACATACCTGCTGCGACTTAAATATGTTTATCACTAGAGCTCGTTTATTGAATTTTAAGTGGATAGTTCTATCTGAATATAATTGTTTGAATCCCAAATCTTACAGGCATTATTAGTCACAATGAAGATCAATATATAATAACGAATGAAATCGTGTTAGAACTCACAAGTCAAATAAATGACTGCGTCACTGTCAAGTCATTACAGAAGGCAAATGTTAACATGTCATATCACATAGCATAGTATAGCATACTAAATAATATCACTGCACGGCAGTTGGAAACTGACTGACTAAAATACAAACAAAGTGTTCTAATATAGATTTTCCGAAATTCCAGAACACTCCGGCTAAAGCAGGTTAGAAGAAATTTGCATATCTATAGAAATTGAAATTGGACATATTCAAGGTTCGAGAAAGTTCCTTGACCTCAGCAAAACAAAGCCCAACTGTTAACAGCCGCCGGGGTTAACCAGCGAACAAACAATAGACGAACTGGCAATACAGATCGAGACAGATCTGTTGACAATCCAACTATACGTAATAGTATGGAAAATCTGCTTTTCTGAAATTATATTCGTTCAGGTAAACAAAAAGTGAGGTAATTTTGTTTATCTTTTGCATACTTCTAAACATAGTTGATCCGAAAGCACAGATTTGTATTAGTATAAGAATTGTTTCTAATGCTGACCATGTTATAACAAAAAAAATCAACTGTTAAAACGTTTTGGTTTTTGGAAGCTTGCGGTTAGTAAAAAGTTTACTAGTTTGACTAAAAATTCCCAGGCTGTCGTATTTATTCATGGTTCAGTGCTGTCAATATTTACATACTGTCCAGTGGTTGTTGGTTTTCTGCACATAGACGTGGAGGAAGATGAATATGATATACTATAGCCGAGAAATCTTGGCTCTGCCGAATTTTTTTTTCCGTGTTCGTCATAGCCAAGATCACTTCCATAGTAAAAAAAGGATATACTGTATGTTAAGGAGACCCGCCGAAAAAATCGGCGGCGCAAATTTCACAACAAATAAGCAAAGAATAAAATATTTACCACTGCATTCCGATAGCATAGACCAGGAAGAAGGAGTTTGTCAAACTTATGTCGCCGTAAAGTGACTAAAGATATATGATTGAAGTATTTCTACGACGCCCCGCACAGTTTAACTGGTCGTTTAAATGTTTTACTATGGCGGTTACGTCAGGTTGAAAGCCAGTGGACTTCGACACAAATATTGACTGCATAAGGGAAAGTTTACCACTTTACAGCGGCGTAAGTTCGACAAACTCCTTCTTCGTGGTCTATACTATCGGAATGCAGTGGTAAATATGTATTCTTGGCTTATTTGTTGTGAAATTTGCGCCGCCGATTTTTTCGGCGGGTCTCCTTAACATATATCCCTTTTTTACTATGGAAGTGATCTTGGCTATGACGAACACGGAAAAAAAAATTCGGCAGAGCCAAGATTTCTCGGCTAGATATACTAAACAGTAAGCAGAATTATTATCTACAAATATACCAGAAACAATTAAATATGGAAGATGCATTTTGGATTGATTCACATATATGGCGGCGTGGCCAGGTTCAGTTGGGTAGGAAACCGGGAGAGAGAAAAATACACTCTTTTTTGGACTGAATGGGGTTGGAATCCTGCTTCCTCGACGGAAGACCTGTGTCGGACTGAAAGACTATAACTCTGCCGAGTGGAGTAGAAGCTGTACTTGTAAAACAAATTGCTCATTTGAACAGCTTTACTCTCAGCAGGAGGTGATTATAACCTTGATCAGAAATTGATACAGTTAGTAGAGGATATAGCGAAGGGAAATTGTTACCTTCAGGATTGGCCAAGTCTTGGTTTTGAAGACTTAACTGCCTCTAACGCCTTAATTGCCTCATGATAAGAGCTTAATTTGTGATGTTGATGTTTAAAAAATGAAATACAAGGGACGATATTTAGTAAAAGTTGGCGGGTTTAAAAAGTGAACTACAACTGACAACATTTGCTAGTAGTTCGGTTCACGTACAATTTCGAGAATCCATCCGCCCTTCTCTTTTCTCTTATTCTTAATTATTTTCAGTTTTCCCTGTTCTATTTTTACTATCACTGCCAACATACAAAGTGTAAACTCAGTCGGAACATACTTCGGCTATCTTTGCTCGCTACCGGTCGGCTTGTACGTAAATCCCCGAAGTTTCAAAGTGAGCGTAAACTAACAAACGTGGTGATTATTATGTTGTAAATGACGAGTAAGCACTTAACACCAATAAGTTAAAACGGTTAAAGTATTAGAGGAGATGAAAATTTTTGAACAATGGATTTATTACAAACCGCTGCCATTACATAGGCTTAAATTAATTAAAGATAAATGCTCTAAAGAAAGAGAAGGAACTTTTATTTATTGCCATTTTATTACGATTGTAATAATATTGGCTATGTTGGTCCTATTGTTGTTAACTGTTGCTGGCTCGGTTATCCTATGTAGATATTTTATCGATCACACACACGCACGCACACACACATACTGCCTGTTGGAGTATTCTTATTGACGCTAATGACAACAGAGTTTATTATATAATAGATGACTTTGAAGTGGTTGCATTAACATGAGATATCAGTTTTACACTAGAATCATCATTTCTATTATTTCCTGTATTCCTTCTGCTTTCGCTTTATCAACTGATAACATTACTGTAGAAACTATCGATGGGCTTACTGTATATCTCTAACTAGCCATGTGTATATAAGATATGACGTCCTGTAAAACCCATCATTCAATTTCTCGAAGCTTTTATAAAGGTGTTCTAGTTGAGTATTTTGATTGAGTATTTGAAACAGATATTTTCCATATTTATGATCTATAAGAGTGAATTATAAGCAAGTAAATGGGTTTACCAGCAAAGATGTTTACGACCAAACACCTTAGGCCTAGTTTCGTTTACAATGTTGGTTTACGAGCTATTTTATAGGAGACATGCACATTTGAACCATTATATAAGAGACAACAAAAACATAATTAAATAGATTATAGATTTTACTTAAAGTGACATGAGCTACCAAAAACTACCATAAATTCTAATTGTCAAAAGAAGTTCAACGTATGATGTACCTTGAAAAACTTAAGGATTGAAGTTGAAATAAAAATATTGGTACAGGCAGTACCCTGCACGAACCAAAGACCTGTGCTAATAACGGACACAATTCAAACAGCCGGGATGTAGGAGTCCATTATGGGGACTTTTGCTGCTTATAAAACCACCTTAAAGTACATCCTTAAGATTGATATCAGCCGAAAGGACTTATTGTGTAATTTCAGATAAAAAGAACTCACAATTAGCTAATTCTGTTTCAACACAATTATCCTGATATTTGGCAGCTCGTGTCCCTTTAAAGACCTGAAATAAATAAAGACCCATGCAACATAGAATAAAACGCATTATGATTTGATACCATCATTTAATCATTTTAAACATTACTAGATTTATAAAATCCGCGAATTCCAGTGATGTTTTGTTTAGAAGACACAATACCTGCCGTGATCAATTGGTCGCTCACAAACTTCCTGAACCCAAGTCACAATCCACTTTTTCAATTCTACTGCATGACGTAGCATTTATGGTATGGCGTGAAAACACGCTTTCTTCATAAATACCATAAAGGCTACGTCATGCAGTAGAATTGAAGAAGTGGATTGTGACTTGGGTTCAGGAAGTTTGTGAGCGACCAATTGATCACGGCAGGTATTGTGTCTTCTAAACAAAACACAGTAACAGAATTTCATATTAGTTAACCAAGTCTGTCTGTTGACTGTGGGTTAGCAGTTAATACAAACATTAGTTGACAAGTGTAAATCCACCGTTCTGGATTACATTACTAAGATTATTTGTTTCTGGTTACATGTAATCACGTCAGTCTCCTTCACGTCCAGTAACGATATACAATCACGCCAGTTTTATTGACTCGTCCACTGGAAATATAGTTTTCCCGTAAAACATTTAAAAATCTCTGCATCGGAAACGTGTCAATCAAAACCAGTCAAGTATTAACAAATAAATCTAAAATTTGTCCGCATGAGCTTCCAACATTATAACATATTTACGTTAAAACATAGTTTGAAATACATGGTTTTTTTTACAAAGAAAACAAATAAAGATAAAGACATTTTTGCTGATATCACGTTTGAAATTGCACTTTAAGTAATTTTTTAGAAATATCAAACTAAATAATCCCATGTATCCTGGCTGAGTTATACATTCAAAAACATGGGTGTGTGTGATATCTATACATAGCTAACCGCTAAATTGTAACGCTCTGGAAATACAGCAGCACCATGTAAAGCAAGTGAAGTTCAATAATTTGACGAAAACAAAGCTTAATGGTCAGTAAGAAATACCGGGGTAATGGATATTACAAAGTATTCTCGGTGGTCTGTCGGTGGCACGAAAGGGATCGGCAGGTGAAACTACTTGGGAAAGACCAGCCGGATAGCAAAAAACCTTTCAGTTTTAAAACAAACACCGATAGATTACTCGACTTAATACAAATTATGGACCAATTAAATAATTTTTACTCCGTGTTTTTTAATGAGCTACTAATTCCCGTTTCATTCCCGAACATATCCATATTCAGCATATTAGTATAAAGATGTTTTATAGTTGAATTGTTATGTTATTACTGAATTGTTTTCCATCTCTTCTGGAAAGCTGATATTATTGCGATTTCTCGTGGCAACATTTGAACATTAGCATGTGTAGTGGAACTGCTGGTGCATAAAACCAATGCACATGTATCGTACATCAAAATTGTAATATATAGGTGCGATTGACAGGCGAAATAAAGATAGTTTTCCTCAAAACATTCCGGCATTCGCCCTTTGATACCTGCTTAAATTACAGACCTACAAATGTATATACTATTTTGTTCTTAAACCAAATAGTACGGGACTAGAAAACTTTCGCAGTCATACGGTGAGGACATATTGATCGCTATTCTCTATGTTCTTACTACAGGAAAAACTCGATTTCATTAGTCAGTATGTATTCATACCACGGTTCCTCTTCTTGACCTTCCTAATACAACTCGTGGTTTTGTCAATGACTATGGCACTCTCCATTCTATAATTTCATTTACACGTGATTTGTTTTATTCTGAGACAACTTCTGTATAATATGATAGATGTTATAGATAAACTGGTTATTGGTTCCTTTTTAGTATGAGATAAAGTAGAACGACTGATTTCGGAACAAGGATGTGAGCTGAATGATTTTAACCCACTCCTTGATTGATAGTCACTTAATTAACCAGATATCAACAGTAACATCATACGTTCTGATAAGCTGTCAAAGAGAAAGTCACAGCACCATTTAAACAGATATCATAAACAATAGAAGTGTGTAAGAAACACTGTGACAAAGCACATTCGTTGAGCGGTCTACCAAATGTTATCTTGGCAATGAAAGACAAATGACAGCAGACAAAACAGCTCGTTGTCTGATTTTAGTTATTAAAATGGTAATTTCATAAAACTGTTGGTTATAGATTCTTCTCTTGCAAAGTAGTACAAATTGTCGTATGTGTTTTAACTGTTGTTTACTAATTTAGGTGTCTTTTTCTTTTATATTTGATTTCCCGTCAAATCGAATCAAACTGGTCAGGTGAAACTGTCCTAGGCTTTAAGTTCTTGACTTAGTATGCTGTTACATTTTCCATGATACTAATATATTTAATAAAATGAATCTCTGTTAACCTATCACTATGGGAAGGTGATTAGAAACACAAATAATAGCGAATGTGTGTCAAGTTTGATTGATGTTTTACTGCAATGAGAGTAACAAGATAAGGCTAGTGAAACTGTCAAATACATATCAATTATTCATTATATGCACTGCACGTATTGCCTTCTTGATCTTTGTGATGTGACTTTCTGTTCTTTGAATGGATGTATAGAGATAGAAGGGAACATACATAGACGTACATTGTTCCTTTGGTTGGGTTTAGTTCTTATTGATTTGTGAAAAACATCGTTGTGATATCCCAATTGAGGACAAAAGTTAGGTTTTCTAGCTTACACCATTAATTTCAAGTTCACAGATTTCAGTTTATTTATACACCAATGCACAAGGTACATCAATCTTATAAAAACATTTTGGCGATTCTACAGAGACACATTTGTAATAAACATAGTTATTTAGCTTGCAAATGGCTCCCTAGTTTTTCGATCGTGACGGTGATATGAATAGAAAGTGCACAGAGTCTCCACGTATGAGCATTACCAGATCACTAGGATTGGCTCTAGAATAAAACAATAGCCACTGATTTTTAGGCGTTAATCTAAAAAAGGTTTCCTGTAGAACACTTAAATATATGCACTAATCCAAAGAAGAAGTCTAACCAACAGTCTATATCACAAACTAACTAAACTCGTGCAGACCGGTGGGCTGAATGTATAAGACAGTCGACATTTAGTGCTGGCGATAGATGCCATACTCTGGGACCCGGGTTCGCGTCCAGTTTCGGGCGTCACCCAAAATCGGTAGAAGAATTTCTGCCATTTTTCAAGAAAGTGAGAATGCTGTTACACTCACTTTGTAAAATACACTAACTAATTTAACACATCATCCAGTTGGTCATCAAAGTACTAAGAAGTGAACTTTTCTATCTAGAGTATGAGCTTACAAAACTTTACGTCGGATCGACATTGAGTCAGCCATGAGTTTACCGATAACAGTTATTCGTGCTAGGCGATTTTATAGACCCAGTATTCAATACATATCAGGTAAAGAGCGATTAGCAAACGTTAGTTTGGTGGGGAAGAAATTTGCTAAAGCTGTCATCCAACCAAACTGAGTGTTATGTTTTGCTAGTGATATCACAAAGTTTGCAACATTTAGCATCTATCTATCCTGAGCAGTCCCTCTAGGCCTATAAAATTTATATCGTTCATTCTAGTTTTCGTTTAATTTTATTCGCCATACAAGGAACAATTTGAGTAAAATTGTTGGAAAAGAAAAGCTTTCTGATCTCAAATCGGGTAATTGCACCACAAGACGAAAACCGCTCATTTGTTTACTAGCCGGATGTCAGTTATCCACATTGGGGTTTCAGTAGTTAAATAACGTTTGCAAGGATTTTGTTTGAAAAAATACGACCATACTTGTTCAATTTATAAAATCACGTATTCGTTGGTAGCAGCAGGCTAAACACTCACGTCAATTTATTGAATGGCGCCTATAGTTCTGAAACTGCTCCAACGGTTGTCATAAAACCAATTACTTCAGAATGTTACGTGTGTGTGTGTAGAGATCGTTTCAAGCAAAGGATATCGTCTAGAGCAGTTTTGTTTTCAATCTACGATACTTGAATAGGCCTTAAAAAATCACTAAACGTTCAGAGTAACAGCTAACCTCATTGTTAGTGCAATTAACAAGCAATCGATGTTTGACATGAAACTAATAATACTTTGACTTCAAATTAAATTTTAGCACTTCGCATTCTTGTGTAATTGGTCAAAAAGAATGTTCCGTAAGCGGGCTTTAATCTCTGTACAGTATGCCCCCTAAGCCGTAGATGGTTCTCTTATCGTTCCACACAGCTGCTACTCCAGCTAGAAGCAGTCGATATTTCTCTCTTTGTTTCACACACCGGCTACTCCACCTATAAGCAGTCGATGTTTCTCTTTTCGTTCCACATACCTGCTACTCCAGCTATAAGCAGTCGATGTTTCTCTCTTCATTCCACACACCTGCTACTCCAGCTATAAGCAGTCGATGTTTCTCTCTTCATTCCACACACCTGCTACTCCTCACATGGCGAGGACAAATTGATCGCTATTCCTTATGTTGTTCTTACTACAGAAAAACTCGATTTCATTAGTCAGTATGTATTCATACCACGGTTCCTCTTCTTGACCTTCCTAATACAACTGGCGGTTTTGTCAATGATCATGGCACACTCCATTCTATAATTTCATTTACACGCGATTTGTTTTATTCTGAGACAACTTCTGAATAATATGATAGTTGTTATAGATAAACTGGTTATTGATTGCTTTTTAGTATGAGATAAAGTAGAACGACTGATTTCGGAACAAGGATGTGAGCTGAATGATTTTAACCAACTCCTTGATTAATTAACCATATATCAACAGTAACATCATACGTTCTAATAAGCTGTCAAAGAGAAAGTCACTGCACCATTTAACCAAATATCATAATCAACAGATGTGTTTATGAAATACTGTGAAAAAGCACATTTGTTGAGCAGTCTACCAAATGTTATCTGATTTTAGTTATTAAAATGGTAATTTCATAAAACTGTTGGTTATAGGTTCTTCTGTGGAGAGACTTTACTAAAACCAAATCCCATAGGACAGCTTGTACTACCATTTACAAAGTAGTACAAATTGTCGTATGTGTTTTAACTGTTGTTTACTAAATTAAGTGTCTTTTTCTTTTATATTTGATTTCCCGTCAAATCGAATCAAACTGGTCAGTTGAAACTTTCCTAGGCTTTACGTTCCTGGCTTGGTATGTTGTTACATTTTCCATAATACTGATATATTTAGTTAAATGAATCTCTGCTAACCTATCACTATGCAAAGGTGATTAGAAACACAAATAACAGCGAATGTGTGTCAAGTTTGATTGATGTTTTACTGCAGTGAGAGTAACAAGATAAGGCTAGTGAAACTGTCAAATACATATCAATTATTCATTATATACACTGCACGTATTGCCTTCTTGATCTTTGTGATGTGACTTTCTGTTCTTTGAATGGTTGTGTAGAGACAGAAGGGAAAATACATAGACGTACATTGTTCCTTTGGTTGGGTTTAGTCATTATTATTTGTGAAAAATATCGTCGTGATATCACAATTTCGGACAAAAGTTATGTTTTCTAGCTTACCCCGTTAATTTTAAGTTCACAGATTTCAGTTTTTTTGTACACCAATGCACAAGGTACATCAATCTTACAAACATTTTGGCGATTCTACAGAGACACATTTGTAATAAACATAGTCATTTAGCTTTGCAAATGACTCCCTAGTTTTTGGATCGTGACTGGGCGATATGAATATAAAATGCATGGAGTATCCGCGTATGAGCATTACCAGATCACTAGGATTGGCTCTAGAATAAAAACCATCGCCACTGAGTTTTTGGCGTTAATCTAATGAAGGTGTCCTATAGAACACTTAAATATGCACTAATCCAAA
Source organism: Lepidochitona cinerea (assembly GCA_963971465.1). NCBI lineage: Eukaryota > Metazoa > Mollusca > Polyplacophora > Chitonida > Tonicellidae > Lepidochitona > Lepidochitona cinerea. The sequence continues at coordinate 21,058,013 of OZ020551.1, forward strand.
GGAGAAGACTAACGAAGAGCTAATTACGTACAGATACAAACAGTCCACATCAAAAAACTAACTAGTAACCAAACTCCTGCAGGCCTGTTGGCTGAATGGATACGGCAGCCGACATATAGTGCTGGCGATAGATGCCATACTCTGGGACGGTTCGATTCCCGTTTCGGCGTCCCCAAAATTGGTAGAAGAATTTCTGCGATTTTTCAAGAAAGTGTTATCTAAAAAAATACGAGAATACTGCTATACTAACTAATTATTACACATGATCTAGTTGGTTATCGAAGTACTAAGAACTGGATTTGTGATAAGGCACAATCAATGGAAGTAAGATGATAAACTTTTCTATAGAGAGTTACAAGACTTAACATTGGGTCGACATTAAATCACCCATGGGTTTACCGATAAGAGTTATTCACTGTATGCGATTTTATAGACAGAGTATCCAATTCATCTCGGGTAAACAGCGATTTATAGCAAACGTTAGTTCGGTGGGGAAGAAATTTGCTAAAGCGGTCATCCAACCAAACTGAGTGTTATGTTTTGCTAGCGATATCACAAAGTTTGCAATATTTAGCATCTATCTATTTAGCAGTCTCTCTATATAGTTTATATTGTTCATTCTAGCTTTCGTTTAATTGTATTCGCCATACATTGAAAGGAACAATTTGAGTAAAATTGTTGGAAAAGAAAAGATTTCTGGTCTCAAATCGGGTAATTGCACCACAAGACGAAAACCCCTCGTTTATTTACTAGCCGGATGTCAGTTATCCATATTGGGGTTTCAGCAATTAAAGGGGCATGAGCTGCCAGAATGTTGATATTTTGACGTTAAAACAGAATATTGAAATTATTGACTATTTTTCTCAAAAAGTACAATTCAGAAAATGTACGATAAAGTATTGTTTTGAACTAACTTTGGCTTAGAATGAATGGTCGTCCCGGTTATTTAAATTTTGTTTACGTTTTCTGTTCGTACGGGCCACATACTGTATGGATTTGCCTCATTCCAACGCCAATCATTTAGTTTTTCGATGGCCTCCAAAGCCTCTTAATGTCGTGACGATCAGAAGTTATGAAAAAAGTGTGAATTTCGGCAGCTCATGCCACTTTAAATAACGTTTGCAAGGATTTTGTTTGAAAAAAATACGACCATACTTGTTCATTTTATAAAATCACGTATTCGTTTGGAGAAGCAGGCTAAACACTGACGTCAATTTATTGTGAATGGCGCCTATAGTTCTGAAACTGCTCCAACGGTTGTCATTAAACCACTTACTTCAGAATGTTACGTGTGCGTGTAGAGATCGTTTCAAGCAAAGGATATCGTCTAGAGCAGTTTTGTTTTCAATCTACGATACTTGAATAAGTCTTAAAAAATCACTAAACCTTCAGAGTAACAGCTAACCTCATTATTAGTCCAATTAACCAGCAATCGATGTTTGACATCAAACTAATAATACTTTGACTTCAAATTAAATTTTAGCACTTTCGCATTCTTGTGATTGATTAATTGATTGTTTGGTGTTTTACGCCGCGCTCAAGATTATTTCCCTTATATGGCGGCGTTGCCAGTTTTATTGTGGGAGGAAACCGGGCTCTATGCCCGGAGGAAACCCACGACCTTCCGTTGGTAACTGGCAACCATCCCACATAGGTCGTTTGAGTGAAAACCCAGTCAGAAAATTTTCCAATTTTTGGACTGAGTGGGAATCGAACCCGCGACCCAATGTTCGGATTGAGCGTCCAACGCTCTACCTACTGAGCCACGGAGGCCCCCGCATTCTTGTGTAATTGACCAAAATGAATGTTCAGTAAGCACCAAAAAAATGGACTTTTATCTCTGTACAGTATGCCCCTTAAGCCGTCGATGTTTCTCTCTTTGTTTCACACATCGGCTACTCCAGCTATAACCAGTCGATGTTTCTCTCTTCGTTCCACACACCTGGTACTCCAGCTATAAGCAGTCCATGTTTCTCGTTTCGTTCCACACACCTGCTACTCCAGCTATAAGCAGTCCATGATTCTCTCTTCGTTCCACATACCTGCTACTCCAGCTATAAGCAGTCGATGTTTCTCTTTTCGTTCCACACACCTGCTACTCCAGCTATAAGCAGTCCATGTTTCTCTCTTCATTCCACACACCTGCTACTCCACCTATAAGCAGTCGATGTTTCTCTTTTCGTTCCATACACCTGCTACTCCAGCTATAAGCAGTCAATGTTTCTCTCTTCGTTCCACATACCTGCTACTCCAGCTATAAGCAGTCGATGTTTCTCTCTTCGTTCCACATACCTGCTACTCCAGCTATAAGCAGCCGATGTTTCTCTTTTCGTTCCATACACCTGCTACCCCAGCTATAAGCAGTCAATGTTTCTCTCTTCGTCCCACATACCTGCTACTCCAGCTATAAGCAGTCGATGTTTCTCTCTTCGTTCCACATACCTGCTACTCCAGCTATAAGCAGTCAATGTTTCTCTCTTCGTTCCACATACCTGCTACTCCAGCTATAAGCAGTTGATGTTTCTCTCTTCGTTCCACATACCTGCTACTCCAGCTATAAGCAGTCGATGTTTCTCTTTTCGTTCCATACACCTGTTACTCCAGCTATAAGCAGTCACTGTTTCTCTCTTCGTTCCACATACATGTACCTGCTACTCCAGCTATAAGCAGTCGATGTTTCTCTCTTCGTTCCATACACCTGCTACTCCAGCTATAAGCAGTCGATGTTTCTCTCTTCGTCCCATACACCTGCTACTCCAGCTATAAGCAGTCGATGTTTCTCTCTTCGTTCCATACACCTGCTACTCCAGCTATAAGCAGTCAATGTTTCTCTCTTCGTTCCACATACCTGCTACTCCAGCTATAAGCAGTCGATGTTTCTCTCTTCGTTCCATACACCTGCTACTCCAGCTATAAGCAGTCGATGTTTCTCTCTTCGTTCCACATACCTGCTACTCCAGCTATAAGCAGTCAATGTTTCTCTCTTCGTTCCACATACCTGCTACTCCAGCTATAAGCAGTCGATGTTTCTCTCTTCGTTCCACATACCTGCTACTCCAGCTATAAGCAGTCAATGTTTCTCTCTTCGTTCCACATACCTGCTACTCCAGCTATAAGCAGTCGATGTTTCTCTCTTCATTCCACATACCTGCTACTCCAGCTGTAAGCAGTCAATGTTTCTCTCTTCGTTCCACATACCTGCTACTCCAGCTATAAGCAGTCGATGTTTCTCTCTTCGTTCCACATACCTGCTACTCCAGCTATAAGCAGTCGATGTTTCTCTTTTTGTTCCATACACCTGCTACTCCAGCTATAAGCAGTCAATGTTTCTCTCTTCGTTCCACATACCTGCTACTCCAGCTATAAGCAGTCGATGTTTCTCTCTTCGTTCCATACACCTGCTACTCCAGCTATAAGCAGTCAATGTTTCTATTTTCGTTCCATACACCTGCTAATCCAGCTATAAGCAGTCCATGTTTCTCTCTTCGTTCCATACACCGGCTACTCCAGCTATAAGCAGTCGATGTTTCTCTTTCCGTTCCACATACCTGCTACTCCAGCTATAAGCAGTCGATGTTTCTCTCTTCGTTCCATACACCTGTTACTCCAGCTATAAGCAGTCCATGTTTCTCTCTTCGTCCCACATACCTGCTACTCCAGCTATAAGCAGTCGATGTTTCTCTCTTCGTTCCACATACCTGCTACTCCAGCTATAAGCAGTCGATGTTTCTCTCTTCGTTCCACATACCTGCTACTCCAGCTATAAGCAGCCGATGTTTCTCTTTTCGTTCCATACACCTGCTACCCCAGCTATAAGCAGTCAATGTTTCTCTCTTCGTCCCACATACCTGCTACTCCAGCTATAAGCAGTCGATGTTTCTCTCTTCGTTCCACATACCTGCTACTCCAGCTATAAGCAGTCAATGTTTCTCTCTTCGTTCCACATACCTGCTACTCCAGCTATAAGCAGTTGATGTTTCTCTCTTCGTTCCACATACCTGCTACTCCAGCTATAAGCAGTCGATGTTTCTCTTTTCGTTCCATACACCTGTTACTCCAGCTATAAGCAGTCAATGTTTCTCTCTTCGTTCCACATACCTGCTACTCCAGCTATAATCAGTCGATGTTTCTCTCTTCGTTCCATACACCTGCTACTCCAGCTATAAGCAGTCGATGTTTCTCTCTTCGTTCCACATACCTGCTACTCCAGCTATATAAAGCAGTCGATGTTTCTCTCTTCGTTCCACATACCTGCTACTCCAGCTATAAGCAGTCGATGTTTCTCTTTTCGTTCCATACACCTGTTACTCCAGCTATAAGCAGTCAATGTTTCTCTCTTCGTTCCACATACATGTACCTGCTACTCCAGCTATAAGCAGTCGATGTTTCTCTCTTCGTTCCATACACCTGCTACTCCAGCTATAAGCAGTCAATGTTCCTCTCTTCGTTCCACATACCTGCTACTCCAGCTATAAGCAGTCAATGTTCCTCTCTTCGTTCCACATACCTGCTACTCCAGCTATAAGCAGTCGATGTTTCTCTCTTCGTTCCATACACCTGCTACTCCAGCTATAAGCAGTCGATGTTTCTCTCTTCGTTCCACATACCTGCTACTCCAGCTATAAGCAGTCAATGTTTCTCTCTTCGTTCCATACACCTGCTACTCCAGCTATAAGCAGTCCAGGTTTCTCTCTTCGTTCCATACACCTGTTACTCCAGCTATAAGCAGTCAATGTTTCTCTTTTCGTTCCATACACCTGCTACTCCAGCTATAAGCAGTCGATGTTCCCCTCTTCGTTCCACATACCTGCTACTCCAGCTATAAGCATTCCATGTTTCTCTCTTCGTTCCACATACCTGCTACTCCAGCTGTAAGCAGTCGATGTTTCTCTCTTCGTTCCATACACCTGCTACTCCAGCTGTAAGCAGTCGATGTTTCTCTTTTCGTTCCATACACCTGCTACTCCAGCTGTAAGCAGTCGATGTTTCTCTCTTCGTTCCATACACCTGCTACTCCAGCTGTAAGCAGTCGATGTTTCTCTCTTCGTTCCATACACCTGCTACTCCAGCTGTAAGCAGTCGATGTTTCTCTTTTCGTTCCATACACCTGCTACTCCAGCTATAAGCATTCCATGTTTCTCTCTTCGTTCCACATACCTGCTACTCCAGCTGTAAGCAGTCGATGTTTCTCTCTTCGTTCCATACACCTGCTACTCCAGCTGTAAGCAGTCAATGTTTCTCTCTTCGTTCCATACACCTGCTACTCCAGCTATAAGCAGTCGATGTTTCTCTCTTCGTTCCACATACCTGCTACTCCAGCTGTAAGCAGTCGATGTTTCTCTCTTCGTTCCATACACCTGCTACTCCAGCTGTAAGCAGTCAATGTTTCTCTCTTCGTTCCATACACCTGCTAATCCAGCTATAAGCAGTCCAGGTTTCTCTCTTCGTTCCACATACCTGCTACTCCAGCTATAAGCAGTCGATGTTTCTCTCTTCGTTCCACATACCTGCTACTCCAGCTATAAGCAGTCGATGTTTCTCTTTTCGTTCCATACACCTGCTACTCCAGCTATAAGCAGTCAATGTTTCTCTCTCCGTTCCACATACCTGCTACTCCAGCTATAAGCAGTCGATGTTTCTCTCTTCGTTCCACATACCTGCTACTCCAGCTATAAGCAGTCAATGTTTCTCTCTTCGTTCCACATACCTGCTACTCCAGCTATAAGCAGTCGATGTTTCTCTCTTCGTTCCACATACCTGCTACTCCAGCTGTAAGCAGTCAATGTTTCTCTCTTCGTTCCACATACCTGCTACTCCAGCTATAAGCAGTCGATGTTTCTCTCTTCGTTCCACATACCTGCTACTCCAGCTATAAGCAGTCGATGTTTCTCTTTTCGTTCCATACACCTGCTACTCCAGCTATAAGCAGTCAATGTTTCTCTCTTCGTTCCACATACCTGCTACTCCAGCTATAAGCAGTCGATGTTTCTCTCTTCGTTCCACATACCTGCTACTCCAGCTATAAGCAGTCAATGTTTCTCTCTTCGTTCCACATACCTCCTACTCCAGCTATAAGCAGTTGATGTTTCTCTCTTCGTTCCACATACCTGCTACTCCAGCTATAAGCAGTCGATGTTTCTCTTTTCGTTCCATACACCTGCTACTCCAGCTGTAAGCAGTCAATGTTTCTCTCTTCGTTCCACATACCTGCTACTCCAGCTATAAGCAGTCGATGTTTCTCTCTTCGTTCCATACACCTGCTACTCCAGCTATAAGCAGTCGATGTTTCTCTCTTCGTTCCATACACCTGCTACTCCAGCTATGAGCAAGTCAATGTTTCTCTTTTCGTTCCATACACCTGCTAATCCAGCTATAAGCAGTCCATGTTTCTCTCTTCGTTCCATACACCGGCTACTCCAGCTATAAGCAGTCGATGTTTCTCTTTCCGTTCCACATACCTGCTACTCCAGCTATAAGCAGTCGATGTTTCTCTCTTCGTTCCATACACCTGCTACTCCAGCTATAAGCAGTCCATGTTTCTCTCTTCGTCCCACATACCTGCTACTCCAGCTATAAGCAGTCGATGTTTCTCTCTTCGTTCCACATACCTGCTACTCCAGCTATAAGCAGTCGATGTTTCTCTCTTCGTTCCACATACCTGCTACTCCAGCTATAAGCAGCCGATGTTTCTCTTTTCGTTCCATACACCTGCTACCCCAGCTATAAGCAGTCAATGTTTCTCTCTTCGTCCCACATACCTGCTACTCCAGCTATAAGCAGTCGATGTTTCTCTCTTCGTTCCACATACCTGCTACTCCAGCTATAAGCAGTCAATGTTTCTCTCTTTGTTCCACATACCTGCTACTCCAGCTATAAGCAGTTGATGTTTCTCTCTTCGTTCCACATACCTGCTACTCCAGCTATAAGCAGTCGATGTTTCTCTTTTCGTTCCATACACCTGTTACTCCAGCTATAAGCAATCAATGTTTCTCTCTTCGTTCCACATACCTGCTACTCCAGCTATAATCAGTCGATGTTTCTCTCTTCGTTCCATACACCTGCTACTCCAGCTATAAGCAGTCGATGTTTCTCTCTTCGTTCCACATACCTGCTACTCCAGCTATAAGCAGTCGATGTTTCTCTCTTCGTTCCACATACCTGCTACTCCAGCTATAAGCAGTCGATGTTTCTCTTTTCGTTCCATACACCTGCTACTCCAGCTATAAGCAGTCGATGTTCCTCTCTTCGTTCCATACACCTGCTACTCCAGCTATAAGCAGTCGATGTTTCTCTCTTCGTTCCACATACCTGCTACTCCATCTATAAGCAGTCGATGTTTCTCTCTTCGTTCCACATACCTGCTACTCCAGCTATAAGCAGTCGATGTTTCTCTTTTCGTTCCATACACCTGCTACTCCAGCTATAAGCAGTCGATGTTCCTCTCTTCGTTCCATACACCTGCTACTCCAGCTATAAGCAGTCAATGTTTCTCTCTTCGTTCCACATACATGTACCTGCTACTCCAGCTATAAGCAGTCGATGTTTCTCTCTTCGTTCCATACACCTGCTACTCCAGCTATAAGCAGTCGATGTTTCTCTCTTCGTTCCATACACCTGCTACTCCAGCTATAAGCAGTCGATGTTTCTCTCTTCGTTCCATACACCTGCTACTCCAGCTATAAGCAGTCGATGTTTCTCTCTTCGTTCCATACACCTGCTACTCCAGCTATAAGCAGTCAATGTTTCTCTCTTCGTTCCACATACATGTACCTGCTACTCCAGCTATAAGCAGTCGATGTTTCTCTCTTCGTTCCATACACCTGCTACTCCAGCTATAAGCAGTCGATGTTTCTCTCTTCGTTCCATACACCTGCTACTCCAGCTATAAGCAGTCGATGTTTCTCTCTTCGTTCCATACACCTGCTACTCCAGCTATAAGCAGTCAATGTTTCTCTCTTCGTTCCACATACCTGCTACTCCAGCTATAAGCAGTCGATGTTTCTCTCTTCGTTCCATACACCTGCTACTCCAGCTATAAGCAGTCGATGTTCCTCTCTTCGTTCCACATACCTGCTACTCCAGCTATAAGCAATCAATGTTTCTCTCTTCGTTCCACATACCTGCTACTCCAGCTATAAGCAGTTGATGTTTCTCTCTTCGTTCCACATACCTGCTACTCCAGCTATAAGCAGTCGATGTTTCTCTCTTCGTTCCATACACCTGCTACTCCAGCTATAAGCATTCCATGTTTCTCTCTTCGTTCCACATACCTGCTACTCCAGCTATAAGCAGTCGATGTTTCTCTCTTCGTTCCACATACCTGCTACTCCAGCTATAAGCAGTCGATGTTTCTCTCTTCGTTCCACATACCTGCTACTCCAGCTATAAGCAGTCGATGTTTCTCTTTTCGTTCCATACACCTGCTACTCCAGCTATAAGCAGTCAATGTTTCTCTCTTCGTTCCACATACCTGCTACTCCAGCTATAAGCAGTCGATGTTTCTCTCTTCGTTCCACATACCTGCTACTCCAGCTATAAGCAGTCAATGTTTCTCTCTTCGTTCCACATACCTCCTACTCCAGCTATAAGCAGTTGATGTTTCTCTCTTCGTTCCACATACCTGCTACTCCAGCTATAAGCAGTCGATGTTTCTCTTTTCGTTCCATACACCTGCTACTCCAGCTGTAAGCAGTCAATGTTTCTCTCTTCGTTCCACATACCTGCTACTCCAGCTATAAGCAGTCGATGTTTCTCTCTTCGTTCCATACACCTGCTACTCCAGCTATAAGCAGTCGATGTTTCTCTCTTCGTTCCATACACCTGCTACTCCAGCTATGAGCAAGTCAATGTTTCTCTTTTCGTTCCATACACCTGCTAATCCAGCTATAAGCAGTCCATGTTTCTCTCTTCGTTCCATACACCGGCTACTCCAGCTATAAGCAGTCGATGTTTCTCTTTCCGTTCCACATACCTGCTACTCCAGCTATAAGCAGTCGATGTTTCTCTCTTCGTTCCATACACCTGCTACTCCAGCTATAAGCAGTCCATGTTTCTCTCTTCGTCCCACACACCTGCTACTCCAGCTATAAGCAGTCGATGTTTCTCTTTTCGTTCCATACACCTGCTACTCCAGCTATAAGCAGTCGATGTTCCTCTCTTCGTTCCATACACCTGCTACTCCAGCTATAAGCAGTCGATGTTTCTCTCTTCGTTCCACATACCTGCTACTCCAGCTATAAGCAGTCGATGTTTCTCTCTTCGTTCCACATACCTGCTACTCCAGCTATAAGCAGTCGATGTTTCTCTTTTCGTTCCATACACCTGCTACTCCAGCTATAAGCAGTCGATGTTCCTCTCTTCGTTCCATACACCTGCTACTCCAGCTATAAGCAGTCAATGTTTCTCTCTTCGTTCCACATACATGTACCTGCTACTCCAGCTATAAGCAGTCGATGTTTCTCTCTTCGTTCCATACACCTGCTACTCCAGCTAAAAGCAGTCGATGTTTCTCTCTTCGTTCCATACACCTGCTACTCCAGCTATAAGCAGTCGATGTTTCTCTCTTCGTTCCATACACCTGCTACTCCAGCTATAAGCAGTCGATGTTTCTCTCTTCGTTCCATACACCTGCTACTCCAGCTATAAGCAGTCAATGTTTCTCTCTTCGTTCCACATACATGTACCTGCTACTCCAGCTATAAGCAGTCGATGTTTCTCTCTTCGTTCCATACACCTGCTACTCCAGCTATAAGCAGTCGATGTTTCTCTCTTCGTTCCATACACCTGCTACTCCAGCTATAAGCAGTCGATGTTTCTCTCTTCGTTCCATACACCTGCTACTCCAGCTATAAGCAGTCAATGTTTCTCTCTTCGTTCCACATACCTGCTACTCCAGCTATAAGCAGTCGATGTTTCTCTCTTCGTTCCATACACCTGCTACTCCAGCTATAAGCAGTCGATGTTCCTCTCTTCGTTCCACATACCTGCTACTCCAGCTATAAGCAATCAATGTTTCTCTCTTCGTTCCACATACCTGCTACTCCAGCTATAAGCAGTTGATGTTTCTCTCTTCGTTCCACATACCTGCTACTCCAGCTATAAGCAGTCGATGTTTCTCTCTTCGTTCCATACACCTGCTACTCCAGCTATAAGCATTCCATGTTTCTCTCTTCGTTCCACATACCTGCTACTCCAGCTATAAGCAGTCGATGTTTCTCTCTTCGTTCCACATACCTGCTACTCCAGCTATAAGCAGTCGATGTTTCTCTTTTCGTTCCATACACCTGCTACTCCAGCTATAAGCAGTCCATGTTTCTCTCTTCGTTCCACATACCTGCTACTCCAGCTATAAGCAGTCGATGTTTCTCTTTTCGTTCCATACACCTGCTACTCCAGCTATAAGCATTCCATGTTTCTCTCTTCGTTCCACATACCTGCTACTCCAGCTATAAGCAGTCGATGTTTCTCTCTTCGTTCCACATACCTGCTACTCCAGCTATAAGCAGTCGATGTTTCTCTTTTCGTTCCATACACCTGCTACTCCAGCTATAAGCAGTCAATGTTTCTCTCTTCGTTCCACATACCTGCTACTCCAGCTATAAGCAGTCGATGTTTCTCTCTTCGTTCCACATACCTGCTACTCCAGCTGTAAGCAGTCAATGTTTCTCTCTTCGTTCCACATACCTGCTACTCCAGCTATAAGCAGTCGATGTTTCTCTCTTCGTTCCACATACCTGCTACTCCAGCTGTAAGCAGTCAATGTTTCTCTCTTCGTTCCACATACCTGCTACTCCAGCTATAAGCAGTCGATGTTTCTCTCTTCGTTCCACATACCTGCTACTCCAGCTATAAGCAGTCGATGTTTCTCTTTTCGTTCCATACACCTGCTACTCCAGCTATAAGCAGTCAATGTTTCTCTCTTCGTTCCACATATCTGCTACTCCAGCTATAAGCAGTCGATGTTTCTCTCTTCGTTCCACATACCTGCTACTCCAGCTACAAGCAGTCGATGTTTCTCTCTTCGTTCCACATACATGCTACTCCAGCTATAAGCAGTCGATGTTTCTCTTTTCGTTCCATACACCTGCTACTCCGGCTGTAAGCAGTCAATGTTTCTCTCTTCGTTCCACATACCTGCTACTCCAGCTATAAGCAGTCGATGTTTCTCTCTTCGTTCCATACACCTGCTACTCCAGCTATAAGCAGTCGATGTTTCTCTCTTCGTTCCACATACCTGCTACTCCAGCTATAAGCAGTCGATGTTTCTCTTTTCGTTCCATACACCTGCTTATCCAGCTATAAGCAGTCCATGTTTCTCTCTTCGTTCCATACACCTGCTTATCCAGCTATAAGCAGTCCATGTTTCTCTTTCCGTTCCACATACCTGCTACTCCAGCTATAAGCAGTCGATGTTTCTCTTTTCGTTCCATACACCTGCTTATCCAGCTATAAGCAGTCCATGTTTCTCTTTCCGTTCCACATACCTGCTACTCCAGCTATAAGCAGTCGATGTTTCTCTCTTCGTTCCACATACCTGCTACTCCAGCTGTAAGCAGTCAATGTTTCTCTCTTCGTTCCACATACCTGCTACTCCAGCTATAAGCAGTCGATGTTTCTCTCTTCGTTCCACATACCTGCTACTCCAGCTGTAAGCAGTCAATGTTTCTCTCTTCGTTCCACATACCTGCTACTCCAGCTATAAGCAGTTGATGTTTCTCTCTTCGTTCCACATACCTGCTACTCCAGCTATAAGCAGTCGATGTTTCTCTTTTCGTTCCATACACCTGCTACTCCAGCTATAAGCAGTCAATGTTTCTCTCTTCGTTCCACATATCTGCTACTCCAGCTATAAGCAGTCGATGTTTCTCTCTTCGTTCCACATACCTGCTACTCCAGCTACAAGCAGTCGATGTTTCTCTCTTCGTTCCACATACATGCTACTCCAGCTATAAGCAGTCGATGTTTCTCTTTTCGTTCCATACACCTGCTACTCCGGCTGTAAGCAGTCAATGTTTCTCTCTTCGTTCCACATACCTGCTACTCCAGCTATAAGCAGTCGATGTTTCTCTCTTCGTTCCATACACCTGCTACTCCAGCTATAAGCAGTCGATGTTTCTCTCTTCGTTCCACATACCTGCTACTCCAGCTATAAGCAGTCGATGTTTCTCTTTTCGTTCCATACACCTGCTTATCCAGCTATAAGCAGTCCATGTTTCTCTCTTCGTTCCATACACCTGCTTATCCAGCTATAAGCAGTCCATGTTTCTCTTTCCGTTCCACATACCTGCTACTCCAGCTATAAGCAGTCGATGTTTCTCTTTTCGTTCCATACACCTGCTTATCCAGCTATAAGCAGTCCATGTTTCTCTTTCCGTTCCACATACCTGCTACTCCAGCTATAAGCAGTCGATGTTTCTCTCTTCGTTCCATACACCTGCTACTCCAGCTATAAGCAGTCCATGTTGCTCTCTTCGTTCCACATACCTGCTACTCCAGCTATAAGCAGTCGATATTTCTCTCTTCGTTCCACACACCTGCTACTCCAGCTATAAGCAGTCGATGTTTCTCTCTTCGTTCCATACACCTACTACTCCAGCTATAAGCAGTCCATGTTTCTCTCTTCGTTCCACATACCTGCTACTCCAGCTATAAGCAGTCGATGTTTCTCTCTTCGTTCCATACACCTGCTACTCCAGCTATAAGCAGTCGATGTTTCTCTCTTCGTTCCATACACCTGCTACTCCAGCTATAAGCAGTCGATGTTTCTCTCTTCGTTCCACATACATGCTACTCCAGCTATAAGCAGTCGATGTTTCTCTCTTCGTTCCACATACCTGCTACTCCAGCTACAAGCAGTCGATGTTTCTCTCTTCGTTCCACATACATGCTACTCCAGCTATAAGCAGTCGATGTTTCTCTCTTCGTTCCATACACCTGGTACTCCAGCTATAAGCAGTAGATGTTTCTCTCTTCATTTCACACACCTGCTACGCCAGCTAGAAACATTCGATGTTGCTGGCCAATTAAGAGATCCACCAATCATGATTGAGAATTCTGCCGCTCACAACTGGAGCCGGGGGTGCGTTTTGCGAACGGAGAAATAACCGCTGCTTATAGGTAATTGTACTGTATAGAGGTCAGTTTTCTTTTCTTCTAATCGTTGATAGGACCACCATTCTAATCGTTGATAGGACCACCATCCTAATCGTTGATAGGACCACCATCCTAATCGTTGATAAGAGCACCATACACTGAATAAAATGATGCAATGTATATTTCTGTACAAGAGCTCGTATCAAAGATACAAATCTAAACTTTATCTAAAATAATTCATTTCAAGTTGTCAGTCGCCGTAGTATCTGCGTCATATTTGAATGACTTGTACACATGCATAATTACACGAAGCCATGACTACGTGCATATACATTCTTTCAAATTTCAACTCGATGCAGTCGAAACTAGTATAACCGCAGTCAAAATATTTGTAACCACGGTACAATATTTCAACCACAGTCAAAATAATGTCAACTTGAGTTGAAATCATTTTAACACCAGTTACAATATTTCAACTTGGGTGGAAATTATTTTGACGGTAGTTAAAATATTTCAACGTCGTTCAAAATACTGTAGTTTCAACTCGCGTTGAAATCATCTCTATTGGTATAGGCCTAAACTCAAGTCCAAATATTTAGACTCAAAAGCAATGTTTATATAATTTTAACGAATTTTTAAACTAAAAAAAAGAATCTAGACTTTGAAAAATTAAATTGAAAATTTGAAAACAAAATCATACCAATTGTCAGTCACCGGTTTTATCAGCCACCGGCAAACTGATTCTTTTTATTTGTTCTCCATTGCTTGAAGCAACAAAGTTTTTTTCGACCAGAGCTCTAAGAACGGGATTTGTTTTTAAAGAAGTTGTATTGAGATATGCGTTTTTATCAACAATATTGTGTTCTATTTAAAGGATTGAGTACATGATACAGGCTGGAGCCTGGTGAATTTTAGTTAGTTTTAATTTTTATTAAATGTTTATTTACAGAGTCAGAACAAGCTGACACAGTCGACTATATCCCCCGTTTTAGGAAAAAATATTAAAGAATACTTGAAGAACGGTGACTATGATAATCTTTATGAAAAATCAACCTACCCAGTACCCATCTTTTAGCAATCTTTATTGGACAGTTAGAAAAAAAACCTTTACATGATGATTGTTCCACACACTAAGTTTCATTGAGTTATGTCTAATAGTTTTCGAGTTCTGCTCCGGAAACGACATTTCTAAGTTATGTTTCCATGAAAAAGGTTAAAAATAAAAAAATAAAGAATTTTCAAGAAGTTGAAAACCTCACAAGGCACATCTGCACACGATGATTGTTGATTGCTTGATCACCTATCCTTTACAGGGATGGCAAATACAAGAAGACAAAGTTCGGGTGGCAGGGCTTATATTACCAAGACAGCCAATGTGAACTTAACAATATCTTAAAACGCTAGCGCGTTTATCTGCTGTTATTTACTTTTTTCATAATAATCTGTTCAAATTCAAACAATTTATGAAGGACATGTGCTGATGAAGTCGAAACATTTTCTCTGAGGGCCTAATTCTATAATAACCAGGTAGTAAAAGAGATCTAACATGGTTAGGCGCTTTGCAATTAACGAGATAGTGGTATTCGTCACATCTAAGGAGCACAAGTTCAAAGGAGTTCTCTTTTTCAACATTCATCCACCTTCCCTTTTCAATTGGGAGGGGGTGATTACATGTTCGAAAGTTAAGTAAAGATGTGAGGTTTTTACCATCTAGTACATCAATGTACATTTCTTTACAGTAATCAACTTTAATAAATCCGTAAAAAGTCCCTTTAGAAGAGCTGGAGATACACGCTCTACAATGTTATATGTGATGGTCTAATAGTACTGACATGATCAGAGTTGCAGACGGAATTCTATTGAGAATCCACTGATTTTGCCAAAAAAAACTAAAACCACAATGATCTAAAATGTTTCTGACAGACATAACCCATTTGAAATGGTTTTCCTTATTTCTATCTGCACCTGATATATTCATAATATGCTTGTAAATAATATACTTAAGTTTACCCTCCTCTCCTTCTATTACACGGTAACTCAGTCGATAGTCTTAGTTCAAAAGAAGCCTCTCATCGATGGGTCAAGATTTAGAATTGTACTGTCGAGGAACAAATTTAAAAAATCCCGGTGGGGTTTTGTCTTGCCCGACCGTCGTTGGTTCCAAAACGATTGATCAGATGAAACTCCAGTCATGAGAAGGACATATGTTTATGGTAATGTTTACCAGACTATACATGTAAACTGGGGACAGCTCTGCTTCAAAATGCCACACCCCAAAATTAATATTCCACTCCAACAGACGATATCCAGAATTCAATATTCGCTCGATGCCTGATTGTGCTGTTCCATGCACTCAAAAACCTTAGAAGTTTTGATTGCTTCAGAAAATGTCCTTTCCGTCTTGCACTCGGCAGCACAAGATTCAGGAGTCATTGTGTGACCAGCTTATTTATGTCTTATTGGTCAGGTAAAACCCGAGTTATACTACATATAATCAAATGAGGTTGATGTTATTACGATTGTGAACAAGGTGAGCATTACACATGTACTAGTCTACGTGTCCCAATCAGAGTACTTCATTGAAGTGACATCCGCTGTTATCTGCTTACTACTGCATATTTAATACTTAAATATAATTACAATTTTATCAATCATAGTGATATTAGTGATATTCAAACTGCAGTCACCATCAGAGAAATTACTGAATCAGTAAATTAACCGACACTGATTAACCCGGATTCTCACCCTGTCCCGGAATTTTTCCGGGTCAATCATTGTCAGTTAATTTACTAATTCATTAGTGGTATTTATTTTATGTAAAGATTGGCGGTCTTTTTAACGTTACACCAAAGTTGGTACAGTATGAATGCTTCAATCTGGCTGAAGTAACTATCACGTAAGTTTATTGACAGACGTCTACCACTTCAAGTATACTCCATGGGTTGTCTTCAGAGATTTATCAATCCAAGACGTTACGTGTGAAATAGCGTGATTTGAATACAAGTAAGTTGTGACCTGGATTATCCCATGCAATAAGAACATATGGGCGTATTTTTCTCAATCAACAATGGACATGAAGAGTGCCATCTGGCAGACCTTTAAGTGTACTCTTGTACTGTACAATGTGCTTTATTTGGCTTTATAATTCAACTGCAGATTTTGTGATATGTTTTTTGTTAAATATTTTCTAGGTATATTTTCTAGTCTGTTCTACCTTTGGTTGTGAGATGTCGTTTTGTATAATTGGATGAGTAGAAGAACGAAGATTTCATATTTAATTAGAATACAACAGGCTTTGTTGTTACCGGTTTGCAAATAGTGTTGTATGCTGAATGTGTTCTGTTGTTTACCCCTTGGATTCTAACCCGGTACTATATATTTAACTACTTACAAAGGGGTTTTCTGTCATCGATAATAGAGGCCTTAGGAAAGGACTTATTTGGTATCCGACACGCCATGTCTTGCCCAAGGTTTAAACAAATCACTGGACAGTTCAGTTGACTGGAAAAAGTCACGACATCTTGATTGCCGTCAAGTTACTGCGCAGACTAACACTTTACCACCGATTTCCGCCATTTAAGCCTAATATAATTGTGGACAGAAGTCTTAAATGGTCTTTGGTTTAAATCCTATGTTCCATCTTTGTGATTAAAACGACTAACTGACGCATGTATAAAATATATAAAATATATATCAACCAATGCAATCACCCAGTCCTCTCTGGCACTCACCGCTTTCTGATTGCTACAAACTGTCTATTACCATCTAGCAGACATGTCGTTTGTACAGTAGACTTGTATCTGTCCCAGTAATTGATATCTCCAGTATAGATAAGACTTTTCTTAAGAGGATGAAAATCTTCTTATTTTGATGTAGGAACAATGTTACGTAGGAGTTCAAGTCGTGGAATACTTAAAACTGTAAGCCGTGGAACACTTATTAAAGGGGCATGAGCTGCCAAAATGTTGATATTTTGACGTAAACACAGAATGTTGAAATTATCGGCTATTTTTCTCAAGACGTATAATTCAGAAGCTTTTTAGTGCTTCTAGTCTCAAAAATGTACGATAAAGCATTGTTTTGAACTAACTTTGACTTAGAATGAATGAATGGTCGTCCCGGTTATTTAAATTTTGCTACTTTTCGAACACGTTTTCGGTTCGTATACGGCACATACTGTATGGATTTTCCTCATTCCAACGCCAATCATTTAGTTTTTCGATGGCCTTCAAAGCCTCTTACTGTCGTGACGATTAGAAATTATGAAAAAAGTGTGAATTTCGGCAGCTCATGCCACTTTAATGTAAAGCCAATCGCTGGTAAACTGAAATGGCCGTTAAGCACGATAGAGGGTAACTCAAGAGGACTTTCACAACTGACTGATAACACGCCATTTGACCATAGATAAATCCTTATAATTTATTAACATTCTTTCTGGTTGTGAAAATTCTCTTTGATTGTCTGTATTTGGTAACAGAAGTAGACTGTGTTGTTCGTGATGACATTTCAGACTCATTGTAAGTAAAACATGTAACCCATCTGAATGTCCCAACACATTGTTTGCTTTTCGGGGATTTCTGATGAAGGCACTATAATGTAAGATATGAATATGCACCCCGCGAATGTTGTCCGTTATTTGCACACAACATGGGTTCGTACATATTACAGAGTGAACTGACTTTTGTTTCAAAGTTAATTAGATTTTTGTAAATGAGTTTGAAGCGGCCACATTCAATGACAAACGTAACGAAATTAGGAATTTTGGCAGTCCCTGTCACTTTAAGCATTGCTCTATATAAAGGTCTTCTTTTAACCACACCGATATTTTCAGCTTCCCTTCAGACACATACTTTGGTTATATTTCAATAGGCCTATTGCACGCTTATTGCATCCAATTAATATTGGATCATTTGTATCAATTCTGGGGGTTTTGGTCAGATAGTGTATACCATTGAAAGAATTCTTGAGAGATACATTTTGTAACTATGCATGTTGGTTTATAGGAAATACCTAAAAAGGATCCATAGCAAAGACAAAGCAAATAAACACACACATTTCAGAGTTTTTGTTACTTATCTTGACCTACTCCTCCAAGATTGGTATTAGCAGAAAGCTTTTATGTCGTACTACTTGATAATAAATGACGAGTATCAAAGTTATTCTTCTAAATAACCAAATGAAGATACAAATTCATATATTCAAATTATGGGTCGAACAAAACAATTAAAAATATTTCTGAATACATACTCACTCCATCAAAATACGTGAATAGGACAAGATACATAGACAGAAAGCTACTTAGACTGATATGAGCTGATGTTAACCTTTAAAAGAAAATTTCGAAACACTACCCAAAAGGACAGCAGCCTCCGAAGATGTTTTTATTTTATTGTGAATCGTTTAGTTTTTCGACCAAATTCTTACAATTGGCGATTGGGATTTATGACCAAACTGGTAATTTATGCAGCTCATGTCAGTCTTGTCACTTAGATGGACGTTCCTTGATTGCTAGTGTGTAACAGATGGCAATATCCATGTAGCCCAATCTAATACAGCGGAAGATAACGCCTCCTGGTTTAATAAAACATACTCTCCTGTCTATTTGGATATGGAACAAGACCCGATTACCGAATGGAGGTGATAGCTGACGGGCTGACGGCTCATTGGTCTCATCTCGCCTGGATTCCGCGACTTACAACCCTCAGGCCATGTTCGTTTTTGGTCAGCACGATACTCAGACATTCGCGACCCACTGAAGAACAAACGATCCTCCCAAAAAATGAATATGTAGAACATTACCGCTTAGGTGAATTTGTTATTGTAAAGAAGTAATGTCTGGCTGGGTGAAAGTTTAGCTGATTAAAGACGATAGTGGATACACCCTGTCTCGCATCGTCGGAACCCACGATTAAAACTTACGCTCACGCTCACTTTACCCGTGGGACAAGTGGAACCAAATCCGTCGTTTCTAAATTAATATGCATGTAGACTTTGATTGGTTTGAAATTTGACCGATTAGATTCGGCGTTACGTTAGCATCCAGGCAGTGTTCAAAACAAAAGATGGACGACTTTTCGGTTTACACTTCAATTCGATGAACGTGTCTCCAAAACTGAAGAGTTTCCACGTTTAGAAGATAACTTTTGATTGGTCCGACACTTAATGGGCGTTCCCACTTAACGAGGCTTTGAATAGCAGTCGGCCCAGGGGTAAAAGGTGAGCATGTTGAGAATTTAACCCTGAGCATCCGAGGATGCCTGTCCCGGTCAGAGTTCCTAAAATGACCTTAGGTATCCGTTGTGTCGATACCATGACCAAACGTTTTGAAAGTGAAAATCTCATGACAAGATTTGAACATTAGCATGTGTAGTGGAACTGCTAGTGCATAAAACCAATGTACATGTGTCGTACATCAAAATTGTAGTATATTGGTGCGATTGACAGGCGAAAGAAAAGTAGTTTTCCCCAAAACATCCCGGCATTCGTCCTGTGATACCTGCTTAAATTACAGACCTACATATATTTATACTATTTTGTTCTTAAACCAAATAGTACGGGACCAGAAAACGTTCTCAGTCACATGGCGAAGACAAATTGATCGCTATTCTCTATGTTCTTCTTACTACAGGAAAAACTCGATTTCATTAGTTAGTATGTATTCATACCACGGTTCCTCTTCTTGACCTTCCTAATACAACTCGCGGTTTTGTCAATGACTATGGCACACTCCATTCTATAATTTCATTTACACGCGATTTGTTTTATTCTGAGACAACTTCTGTATAATATGATAGATGTTGTAGATAAACTGGTTACTGATTACTTTTTAGTATGAGATAAAGTAGAACGACTGATTTCGGAACAAGGATGTGAGATGAATGATTTTAACCAACTCGTTGATTGATAGTCACTTAATTAACCAGATATCAACAGTAACATCATACGTTCTGATAAGCTTTCAAGAAGAAAGTCACAGCACCATTTAACCAGATATCATAAACAACAGAAGCGTGTAAGAAACACTGTGACAAAGCACATTCGTTGAGCGGTCTACCAAATGTTATCTTAACAACGAAAGACAAAAATGACAGCAGAGAAAACAGCTCGATGTCTGATTTTAGTTATTAAAATGGCAATTTCATAAAACTGTTGGTTAAAGATTCTTCTGTGGAGAGACTTTACTAAAACTAAACCACAAACGACAGCTTGCACCACCATTTACAAAGTAGTACAAATTGTTGTATGTGTTTTTTAACTGTTTACTAAATTAAGTGTCTTTTTTCTGTTATATTTGATTTCCCGTCAAATCGAATCAAACTGGTCAGCTGAAACTGGGCTCTAAGTTCTTGACATGGTATGTTGTTACATTTCCATGATACTGATATATTTAGTTAAAAGAATCTCTGTTAACGTATTACTATGGAAAGGTGATTAGAAACATAAATAATAGCGAATGTGTGTCAAGTTTGATTGATGTTTTACTGCAATGAGAGTAACAAGATAAGGCTAGTGAAACTGTCAAATACATATCAATTATTCATTATATACACCGCACGTATTGCCTTCTTGATCTTTGTGATGTGACTTTCTATTCTTTGAATGGATTTGTAGAGACAGAAGGGAAAATACATAGACGTACATTGTTCCTTTGGTTGGGTTTAGTCCTCGTTGATTTGTGTAAAATATCGTAGTGATATCACAATTGAGGACAAAAGTTATGTTTTCTAGCTTACACCATTAATTTTAAGTTCACATATTTCAGTTTATTTATACACCAATGCACAAGGCACATCAATCTTACAAACATTTTGGCGATTCTACTGAGACACATTTGTAATAAGCATAGTCATTTAGCTTTGCAAATGGCTCCCTAGTTTTTGGATCGTGGCGGCGATATGAATAGAAAGTGCACGGAGTGTCCGCGTATGAGCATTACCAGATCCCTAGGATTGGCTATAGAATAAAAACAATAGCCACTCAGTTTTTGGCGTTAATCTAAAAAAGGTGTCCTATAGAACACTTAAATATGCACTAATCCAAAGGAGAAGTCTAACCAAGAGCTAATTACGTTCAGGGACAAACAGTCCACATAAAAAACTAACTAAAACTTTGCAGGCCAGTTGGTTGAATGGATAAGACAGCCGACGGTTAGTGCTGGCGATAGGTGCCATACTCTGGGACCTGGTTCGAGTCCAGTTTCGGGCGTCACCCCAAATCGGTAGAAGAATTTTTGACATTTTTCGAGAAAGTGAGAATGCTGTTATACTCACTGTCTAAAATACACTAACTAATTAAACACATCATCCAGTTGGTCATCGAAGTACAAAGAAGTGAATTTGTGATAAGGCACATTCAATGGAAGTAAAACATTGATAATAAACTTTTCTATCTAGAGTATGAGCTTACAAGACTTTACGTTGGATCGACATTGAATCAGCCATGGGTTTACCGATAACAGTTATTCGTGGTAGGCGATTTTATAGACCCAGTGTCCAATTCATCTCAGGTAAACATCGATTAACATACGTTAGTTTGGTGGGGAAGAAATTTGCTAAAGCTGTCATCCAACCAAACTGAGTGTTATGTTTTGCTAGCGATATCAAAAAGTTTGCAACATTTAGCATCTATTTAGCTTTCTGATCTCAAATCGGGTAATTGCACCACAAGACGAAAACCGCTTATTTGTTTACTAGCCGGATGTCAGTTATCCATATTGGGGTTTCAGTAATTAAATAACGTTTGCAAGGATTTTGTTTGAAAAAATACGACCATACTTATTCAATTTATAAAATCAAGTATTCGTTTGGAGAACGTCAATTTATTGAACGGCGCCTATAGATCTGAAACTGCTCCAACGGTTGTCATAAAACATTCAATTACTTCAGAATGTTACGTGTGTGTGTAGAGATCGTTTTAAGCAAAGGATATCGCCTAGAGCAGTTTTGTTTTCAATCTACGATACTTGAATAAGCCTTAAAAAATCATTAAACCTTCAGAGTAACAGCTAACCCCACTATTGGTCCAATTAACCAGCAATCGATGTTTGATATGAAACTAATAATACTTTGACTTCAAATTAAATTTTAGCACTTTCGCATTCTTGTGTAATTGGCCAAAATGAATGTTCCGTAAGCACAAAACAATGGGCTTTTATCTCTGTACAGTATGCCCCATAAGCAGTCGATGTTTCTCTCTTCGTTCCACACACCTGCTACTCCAGCTATAAGCAGTCGATGTTTCTCTCTTCGTTCCACACATCGGCTACTCCAACTATAAGCAGTCGATGTTTCTCTCTTCGTTCCACACATCGGCTACTCCAACTATAAGCAGTCGATGTTTCTTTCTTCGTTCCACATACCTGCTACTCCAGCTATAAGCAGTCGATGTTTCTCTCTTCATTCCACATACCTACTACTCCAGCTATAAGCAGTCGCTGTTTCTCTCTTCATTCCATACACCGGCTACTCCAGCTATAAGCAGTCGATGTTTCTCTCTTCGTTCCACACACCTGCTACTCCAGCTATAAGCAGTCGATGCTTCTCTTTTCGTTCCACATACCTGCTACTCCAGCTATAAGCAGTCGATGTTTCTCTCTTCGTTCCACATACCTGCTACTCCAGCTATAAGCAGTCGATGTTTCTCTCTTCGTTCCACACATCGGCTACTCCAACTATAAGCAGTCGATGTTTCTTTCTTCGTTCCACATACCTGCTACTCCAGCTATAAGCAGTCGATGTTTCTCTCTTCATTCCACATACATTGTACCTACTACTCCAGCTATAAGCAGTCGCTGTTTCTCTCTTCATTCCATACACCGGCTACTCCAGCTATAAGCAGTCGATGTTTCTCTCTTCGTTCCATACACCTGCTACTCCAGTTATAAGCAGTCGATGTTTCTCTCTTTGTTCCACACAGCTGCTGGTCCACCTATAAGCAGTCGATGCTTCTCTTTTCGTTCCATACACCTGCTACTCCAGCTATAAGCAGTCGATGTTTCTCTCTTCATTCTACACACCTACTACTCCAGCTATAAGCAGTCGATGTTTCTCCCTTCGTTCCACATACCTGCTACTCCAGCTATAAGCAGTTGATGTTTCTCTCTTCGTTCCACATACCTGCTACTCCAGCTATAAGCAGTCGATGTTTCTCTTTTCGTTCCATACACCTGCTACTCCAGCTGTAAGCAGTCAATGTTTCTCTCTTCGTTCCACATACCTGCTACTCCAGCTATAAGCAGTCGATGTTTCTCTCTTCGTTCCATACACCTGCTACTCCAGCTATAAGCAGTCGATGTTTCTCTCTTCGTTCCATACACCTGCTACTCCAGCTATAAGCAGTCAATGTTTCTCTTTTCGTTCCATACACCTGCTAATCCAGCTATAAGCAGTCCATGTTTCTCTCTTCGTTCCATACACCGGCTACTCCAGCTATAAGCAGTCGATGTTTCTCTTTCCGTTCCACATACCTGCTACTCCAGCTATAAGCAGTCGATGTTTCTCTCTTCGTTCCATACACCTGCTACTCCAGCTATAAGCAGTCCATGTTTCTCTCTTCGTCCCACATACCTGCTACTCCAGCTATAAGCAGTCGACGTTTCTCTCTTCGTTCCACATACCTGCTACTCCAGCTATAAGCAGTCGATGTTTCTCTCTTCGTTCCACATACCTGCTACTCCAGCTATAAGCAGCCGATGTTTCTCTTTTCGTTCCATACACCTGCTACCCCAGCTATAAGCAGTCAATGTTTCTCTCTTCGTCCCACATACCTGCTACTCCAGCTATAAGCAGTCGATGTTTCTCTCTTCGTTCCACATACCTGCTACTCCAGCTATAAGCAGTCAATGTTTCTCTCTTCGTTCCACATACCTGCTACTCCAGCTATAAGCAGTCAATGTTTCTCTCTTCGTTCCACATACCTGCTACTCCAGCTATAAGCAGTTGATGTTTCTCTCTTCGTTCCACATACCTGCTACTCCAGCTATAAGCAGTCGATGTTTCTCTTTTCGTTCCATACACCTGTTACTCCAGCTATAAGCAGTCAATGTTTCTCTCTTCGTTCCACATACCTGCTACTCCAGCTATAATCAGTCGATGTTTCTCTCTTCGTTCCATACACCTGCTACTCCAGCTATAAGCAGTCGATGTTTCTCTCTTCGTTCCACACACCTGCTACTCCAGCTATAAGCAGTCGATGTTTCTCTCTTCGTTCCATACACCTACTACTCCAGCTATAAGCAGTCCATGTTTCTCTCTTCGTTCCACATACCTGCTACTCCAGCTATAAGCAGTCGATGTTTCTCTCTTCGTTCCATACACCTGCTACTCCAGCTATAAGCAGTCGATGTTTCTCTCTTCGTTCCATACACCTGCTACTCCAGCTATAAGCAGTCGATGTTTCTCTCTTCGTTCCACATACCTGCTACTCCAGCTATAAGCAGTCGATGTTTCTCTCTTCGTTCCACATACCTGCTACTCCAGCTGTAAGCAGTCAATGTTTCTCTCTTCGTTCCACATACCTGCTACTCCAGCTATAAGCAGTCAATGTTTCTCTCTTCGTTCCACATACATGTACCTGCTACTCCAGCTATAAGCAGTTGATGTTTCTCTCTTCGTTCCACATACCTGCTACTCCAGCTGTAAGCAGTCAATGTTTCTCTCTTCGTTCCACATACATGTACCTGCTACTCCAGCTATAAGCAGTTGATGTTTCTCTCTTCGTTCCACATACCTGCTACTCCAGCTATAAGCAGTCGATGTTTCTCTTTTCGTTCCATACACCTGCTACTCCGGCTGTAAGCAGTCAATGTTTCTCTCTTCGTTCCACATACCTGCTACTCCAGCTATAAGCAGTCGATGTTTCTCTCTTCGTTCCATACACCTGCTACTCCAGCTATAAGCAGTCGATGTTTCTCTCTTCGTTCCATACACCTGCTACTCCAGCTATAAGCAGTCAATGTTTCTCTTTTCGTTCCATACACCTGCTTATCCAGCTATAAGCAGTCCATGTTTCTCTCTTCGTTCCATACACCGGCTACTCCAGCTATAAGCAGTCGATGTTTCTCTTTCCGTTCCACATACCTGCTACTCCAGCTATAAGCAGTCGATGTTTCTCTCTTCGTTCCATACACCTGCTACTCCAGCTATAAGCAGTCCATGTTGCTCTCTTCGTTCCACATACCTGCTACTCCAGCTATAAGCAGTCGATGTTTCTCTTTTCGTTCCACACACCTGCTACTCCAGCTATAAGCAGTCGATGTTTCTCTCTTCGTTCCATACACCTACTACTCCAGCTATAAGCAGTCCATGTTTCTCTCTTCGTTCCACATACCTGCTACTCCAGCTATAAGCAGTCGATGTTTCTCTCTTCGTTCCATACACCTGCTACTCCAGCTATAAGCAGTCGATGTTTCTCTCTTCGTTCCATACACCTGCTACTCCAGCTATAAGCAGTCGATGTTTCTCTCTTCGTTCCACATACATGCTACTCCAGCTATAAGCAGTCGATGTTTCTCTCTTCGTTCCACATACCTGCTACTCCAGCTACAAGCAGTCGATGTTTCTCTCTTCGTTCCACATACATGCTACTCCAGCTATAAGCAGTCGATGTTTCTCTCTTCGTTCCATACACCTGGTACTCCAGCTATAAGCAGTAGATGTTTCTCTCTTCATTTCACACACCTCCTACGCCAGCTAGAAACATTCGATGTTGCTGGCCAATTAAGAGATCCACCAATCATGATTGAGAATTCTGCCGCTCACAACTGGAGCCGGGGGTGCGTTTTGCGAAGGGAGAAATAACCGCTGCTTATAGGTAATTGTACTGTATAGAGGTCAGTTTTCTTTTCTTCTAATCGTTGATAGGACCACCATTCTAATCGTTGATAGAACCACCATCCTAATCGTTGATAGAACCACCATCCTAATCGTTGATAAGAGCACCATACAGTGAATAAAAATGATGCAATGTATATTTCTGTACAAGAGCTCGTATCAAAGATACAAATCTAAACTTTATCTAAAATAATTCATTTCAAGTTGTCAGTCGCCGTAGTATCTGCGTCATATTTGAATGACTTGTACACATGCATAATTACACGAAGCCATGACTACGTGCATATACATTCTTTCAAATTTCAACTCGATGCAGTCGAAACTAGTATAACCGCAGTCAAAATATTTGTTACTACGGTAAAATATTTCAACCACAGTCAAAATAATGTCAACTTGAGTTGAAATCATTTTAACACCAGTTAAAATATTTCAACTTGGGTGGAAATTATTTTGACGGTAGTTAAAATATTTCAACGTCGTTCAAAATACTGTAGATTCAACTCGCGTTGAAATGATCTCTATTGGTATAGACCTAAACCCAAGTCAAAATATTTAGACTCGAAAGCAAAGTATATATGATTTTAACTAATTTTTTAATTGAAAAACAAAATCTAAACTTTGAAAAATGAAATTCAAAATTTGAAATCAAAATCATACCAATTGTCAGTCACCGTTTTTATCAGCCACCGTGCAAAATGATTATTTATATTTGTTCTCCATTGCTTGAAGCAACACAGTTTTTTTTCCAACCAGAGCTCCAAGAACGGAATTTGTTTTTAAAAAGTTGTATTGAGATATGCCTTTTAATCAACAATATTGTGTTCTATTTAAAGGATAATCGAGTACATGATACAGGCTTGAGCCTGGTGAATTTTAGTTAGTTGTAATTTTTATTAAATGTTTATTTACAGAACCAGAACAAGCTGACACAGTCGACTATATCCCCGCTTTAGGAAAAAAATATTGAAGAATACTTGAAGAACGGTGACT
This sequence comes from Lepidochitona cinerea, assembly GCA_963971465.1. Classification (NCBI taxonomy): domain Eukaryota; kingdom Metazoa; phylum Mollusca; class Polyplacophora; order Chitonida; family Tonicellidae; genus Lepidochitona; species Lepidochitona cinerea. The sequence continues at coordinate 21,084,925 of OZ020551.1, forward strand.
ATGATAACCTTTATGAAAAATCTACCTACCCAGTACCCATCTTTTAGCAATATTTATTGGACAGTTAAAACTAAAAAAGTACATCTGTACATGATGATTGTTCCACACACTAAGTTTCATTGAGTTATGTGTAATAGTTTTCGAGTTCTGATCCGGAAACGAAATTTCTAGTCTGGGAGGGCAAATACAAGAAGACAAAGTTCGGGTGGCAGGGCTTATATTACCAAGACAGCCAATGTGAACTTATCAAAATCTTAAAACGCTGGCGCGTTTATCTGCTGTTATTTACTTTTTATAATAATCTGTACAAATTCAGATAATTAATGAAGGACATCATTTGATGAAGTCGAAAACAGTTCTCTGATTTTGAATGCTGAGGGCCTAGAATTCTGTAATATTCTGCTAATAAAAGGATCTAACATTGTTAAGCGCTTTGCAATTAATGAGATAGTGGTATTCGTCACCAACAACTTAAGAGCACAGGTTACAAAGGCGTTCTCTTTTTTCAATATTTATCCACCTTCTCTATTCAATTGGGAGGGGGTGATTACATGTTTGAAAGTTAAGTAAAGATATGATTTTTTTACCATCTAGTACATCAATGTACATTTCTTTACAGTAATCAACTTTAATCAATCCGTAAAAAAGTCCCTTTAGAAGAACTGGAGATACACGCTCTCCAATGTTATATGTGATGGTCTAATCGTACTGACTTGATCAGAGTTGCAGACGGAATTCTATTGGGAATCCACTAATTTTGCCAAACAAAACTAAAACCACAATGATCTCAAATGTTTCTGACAGTCATAGCCCATTTGAAATGGTTTTCCTAATTTCTATCTGCACCTGATATGTTCATAATATGCTTGTAAATAATATACTTAAGTTTACCCTCCTCTCCTTCTATTACACGGTAACTCAGTCGATAGTCTCAGTTCAAAAGAAGCCTCACATTGATGGGTCAAAATTTAGAATTGTACTGTCGAGGAACAAATTAAAAAAATCCCGGTGGAGTTTTCACTCGCCCGACCGTCGTTGGTTCCAAAACGATTGATCAGATGAAACTCCAGTCATGAGAAGGACATATGTTTATGGTAATGTTTACCAGACTATACATGTAAACTGGGGACAGCTCTGCTTCAAAATGCCACACCCCAAAATTAATATTCCACTCCAACAGACGATATCCAGAATTCAATATTCGCTCGATGCCTGATTGTGCTGTTCCATGCACTCAAAAACCTTAGAAGTTTTGATTGCTTCAGAAAATGTCCTTTCCGTCTTGCACTCGGCAGCACAAGATTCAGGAGTCATTGTGTGACCAGCTTATTTATGTCTTATTGGTCAGGTAAAACCCGAGTTATACTACATATAATCAAATGAGGTTGATGTTATTACGATTGTGAACAAGGTGAGCATTACACATGTACTAGTCTACGTGTCCCAATCAGAGTACTTCATTGAAGTGACATCCGCTGTTATCTGCTTACTACTGCATATTTAATACTTAAATATAATTACAATTTTATCAATCATAGTGATATTAGTGATATTCAAACTGCAGTCACCATCAGAGAAATTACTGAATCAGTAAATTAACCGACACTGATTAACCCGGATTCTCACCCTGTCCCGGAATTTTTCCGGGTCAATCATTGTCAGTTAATTTACTAATTCATTAGTGGTATTTATTTTATGTAAAGATTGGCGGTCTTTTTAACGTTACACCAAAGTTGGTACAGTATGAATGCTTCAATCTGGCTGAAGTAACTATCACGTAAGTTTATTGACAGACGTCTACCACTTCAAGTATACTCCATGGGTTGTCTTCAGAGATTAATCAATCCAAGACGTTACGTGTGAAATAGCGTGATTTGAATACAAGTAAGTTGTGACCTGGATTATCCCATGCAATAAGAACATATGGGCGTATTTTTCTCAATCAGCAATGGACATGAAGAGTGCCATCTGGCAGACCTTTAAGTGTACTCTTGTACTGTACAATGTGCTTTATTTGGCTTTATAATTCAACTGCAGATTTTGTGATATGTTTTTTGTTAAATATTTTCTAGGTATATTTTCTAGTCTGTTCTACATTAGTTGTGAGATGTCGTTTTGTATAATTGGATGAGTAGAAGAACGAAGATTTCATATTTAATTAGAATACAACAGGCTTTGTTGTTACCGGTTTGCAAATAGTGTTGTATGCTGAATGTGTTCTGTTGTTTACCCCTTGGATTCTAACCCGGTACTATATATTTAACTACTTACAAAGGGGTTTTCTGTCATCGATAATAGAGGCCTTAGGAAAGGACTTATTTGGTATCCGACACGCCATGTCTTGCCCAAGGTTTAAACAAATCACTGGACAGTTCAGTTGACTGGAAAAAGTCACGACATCTTGATTGCCGTCAAGTTACTGCGCAGACTAACACTTTACCACCGATTTCCGCCATTTAAGCCTAATATAATTGTGGACAGAAGTCTTAAATGGTCTTTGGTTTAAATCCTATGTTCCATCTTTGTGATTAAAACGACTAACTGACGCATGTATAAAATATATAAAATATATATCAACCAATGCAATCACCCAGTCCTCTCTGGCACTCACCGCTTTCTGATTGCTACAAACTGTCTATTACCATCTAGCAGACATGTCGTTTGTACAGTAGACTTGTATCTGTCCCAGTAATTGATATCTCCAGTATAGATAAGACTTTTCTTAAGAGGATGAAAATCTTCTTATTTTGATGTAGGAACAATGTTACGTAGGAGTTCAAGTCGTGGAATACTTAAAACTGTAAGCCGTGGAACACTTATTAATGTAAAGCCAATCGCTGGTAAACTGAAATGGCCGTTAAGCACGATAGAGGGTAACTCAAGAAGACTTTCACAACTGACTGATAACACGCCATTTGACCATAGATAAATCCCTATAATTTATTAACATTCTTTCTGGTTGTGAAAATTCTCTTTGATTGTCTGTATTTGGTAACAGAAGTAGACTGTGTTGTTCGTGATGACATTTCAGACTCATTGTAAGTAAAACATGTAACCCATCTGAATGTCCCAACACATTGTTTGCTTTTCGGGGATTTCTGATGAAGGCACTATAATGTAAGATATGAATATGCACCCCGCGAATGTTGTCCGTTATTTGCACACAACATGGGTTCGTACATATTACAGAGTGAACTGACTTTTGTTTCAAAGTTAATTAGATTTTTGTAAATGAGTTTGAAGCGGCCACATTCAATGACAAACGTAACGAAATTAGGAATTTTGGCAGTCCCTGTCACTTTAAGCATTGCTCTATATAAAGGTCTTCTTTTAACCACACCGATATTTTCAGCTTCCCTTCAGACACATACTTTGGTTATATTTCAATAGGCCTATTGCACGCTTATTGCATCCAATTAATATTGGATCATTTGTATCAATTCTGGGGGTTTTGGTCAGATAGTGTATACCATTGAAAGAATTCTTGAGAGATACATTTTGTAACTATGCATGTTGGTTTATAGGAAATACCTAAAAAGGATCCATAGCAAAGACAAAGCAAATAAACAAACACATTTCAGAGTTTTTGTTACTTATCTTGACCTACTCCTCCAAGATTGGTATTAGCAGAAAGCTTTTATGTCGTACTACTTGATAATAAATGACGAGTATCAAAGTTATTCTTCTAAATAACCAAATGAAGATACAAATTCATATATTCAAATTATGGGTCGAACAAAACAATTAAAAATATTTCTGAATACATACTCACTCCATCAAAATACGTGAATAGGACAAGATACATAGACAGAAAGCTACTTAGACTGATATGAGCTGATGTTAACCTTTAAAAGAAAATTTCGAAACCCTACCAAAAGGGAAAGCAGCTTCCGAAGATGTTTTTATTTTATTGTGAATCGTTTAGTTTTTCGACCAAATTCTTACAATTGGCGATTGGGATTTATGACCAAACTGGTAATTTATGCAGCTCATGTCAGTCTTGTCACTTGGATGGACGTTCCTTGATTGCTAGTGTGTAACAGATGGCAATATCCATGTAGCCCAATCTAATACAGCGGAAGATAACGCCTCCTGGTTTAATAAAACATACTCTCCTGTCTATTTGGATATGGAACAAGACCCGATTACCGAATGGAGGTGATAGCTGACGGGCTGACGGCTCATTGGTCTCATCTCGCCTGGATTCCGCGACTTACAACCCTCAGGCCATGTTCGTTTTTGGTCAGCACGATACTCAGACATTCGCGACCCACTGAAGAACAAACGATCCTCCTAAAAAATGAATATGTAGAACATTACCGCTTAGGTGAATTTGTTATTGTAAAGAAGTAATGTCTGGCTGGGTGAAAGTTTAGCTGATTAAAGACGATAGTGGATACACCCTGTCCCGCATCGTCGGAACCCACGATTAAAACTTACGCTCACGCTCACTTTACCCGTGGGACAAGTGGAACCAAATCCGTCGTTTCTAAATTAATATGCATGTAGACTTTGATTGGTTTGAAATTTGACCAATTAGATTCGGCGTTACGTTAGCATCCAGGCAGTGTTTAAAACAAAAGATGGACGACTTTTCGGTTTACACTTCAATTCGATGAACGTGTCTCCAAAACTGAAGAGTTTCCACGTTTAGAAGAGAACTTTTGATTGGTCCGACACTAAATGGGCGTTCCCACTTAACGAGGCTTTGAATAGCAGTCGGCCCAGGGGTAAAAGGTGAGCATGTTGAGAATTTAACCCTGCGCATCCGAGGATGCCTGTCCCGGTCAGAGTTCCTAAAATGACCTTAGGTATCCGTTGTGTCGATACCATGACCAAACGTTTTGAAAGTGAAAATCTCATGACAAGATTTGAACATTAGCATGTGTAGTGGAACTGCTAGTGCATAAAACCAATGTACATGTGTCGTACATCAAAATTGTAGTATATTGGTGCGATTGACAGGCGAAAGAAAAGTAGTTTTCCCCAAAACATCCCGGCATTCGTCCTGTGATACCTGCTTAAATTACAGACCTACATATATTTATACTATTTTGTTCTTAAACCAAATAGTACGGGACCAGAAAACGTTCTCAGTCACATGGCGAAGACAAATTGATCGCTATTCTCTATGTTCTTCTTACTACAGGAAAAACTCGATTTCATTAGTTAGTATGTATTCATACCACGGTTCCTCTTCTTGACCTTCCTAATACAACTCGCGGTTTTGTCAATGACTATGGCACACTCCATTCTATAATTTCATTTACACGCGATTTGTTTTATTCTGAGACAACTTCTGTATAATATGATAGATGTTGTAGATAAACTGGTTACTGATTACTTTTTAGTATGAGATAAAGTAGAACGACTGATTTCGGAACAAGGATGTGAGATGAATGATTTTAACCAACTCGTTGATTGATAGTCACTTAATTAACCAGATATCAACAGTAACATCATACGTTCTGATAAGCTTTCAAGAAGAAAGTCACAGCACCATTTAACCAGATATCATAAACAACAGAAGCGTGTAAGAAACACTGTGACAAAGCACATTCGTTGAGCGGTCTACCAAATGTTATCTTAACAACGAAAGACAAAAATGACAGCAGAGAAAACAGCTCGATGTCTGATTTTAGTTATTAAAATGGCAATTTCATAAAACTGTTGGTTAAAGATTCTTCTGTGGAGAGACTTTACTAAAACTAAACCACAAACGACAGCTTGCACCACCATTTACAAAGTAGTACAAATTGTTGTATGTGTTTTTTAACTGTTTACTAAATTAAGTGTCTTTTTTCTGTTATATTTGATTTCCCGTCAAATCGAATCAAACTGGTCAGCTGAAACTGGGCTCTAAGTTCTTGACATGGTATGTTGTTACATTTCCATGATACTGATATATTTAGTTAAAAGAATCTCTGTTAACGTATTACTATGGAAAGGTGATTAGAAACATAAATAATAGCGAATGTGTGTCAAGTTTGATTGATGTTTTACTGCAATGAGAGTAACAAGATAAGGCTAGTGAAACTGTCAAATACATATCAATTATTCATTATATACACCGCACGTATTGCCTTCTTGATCTTTGTGATGTGACTTTCTATTCTTTGAATGGATGTGTAGAGACAGAAGGGAAAATACATAGACGTACATTGTTCCTTTGGTTGGGTTTAGTCCTCGTTGATTTGTGTAAAATATCGTAGTGATATCACAATTGAGGACAAAAGTTATGTTTTCTAGCTTACACCATTAATTTTAAGTTCACATATTTCAGTTTATTTATACACCAATGCACAAGGCACATCAATCTTACAAACATTTTGGCGATTCTACTGAGACACATTTGTAATAAGCATAGTCATTTAGCTTTGCAAATGGCTCCCTAGTTTTTCGATCGTGGCGGCGATATGAATAGAAAGTGCACGGAGTGTCCGCGTATGAGCATTACCAGATCCCTAGGATTGGCTATAGAATAAAAACAATAGCCACTCAGTTTTTGGCGTTAATCTAAAAAAGGTGTCCTATAGAGCACTTAAATATGCACTAATCCAAAGGAGAAGTCTAACCAAGAGCTAATTACGTTCAGGGACAAACAGTCCACATAAAAAACTAACTAAAACTTTGCAGGCCAGTTGGTTGAATGGATAAGACAGCCGACGGTTAGTGCTGGCGATAGGTGCCATACTCTGGGACCTGGTTCGAGTCCAGTTTCGGGCGTCACCCCAAATCGGTAGAAGAATTTTTGACATTTTTCGAGAAAGTGAGAATGCTGTTATACTCACTGTCTAAAATACACTAACTAATTAAACACATCATCCAGTTGGTCATCGAAGTACAAAGAAGTGAATTTGTGATAAGGCACATTCAATGGAAGTAAAACATTGATAATAAACTTTTCTATCTAGAGTATGAGCTTACAAGACTTTACGTTGGATCGACATTGAATCAGCCATGGGTTTACCGATAACAGTTATTCGTGGTAGGCGATTTTATAGACCCAGTGTCCAATTCTTCTCAGGTAAACATCGATTAACATACGTTAGTTTGGTGGGGAAGAAATTTGCTAAAGCTGTCATCCAACCAAACTGAGTGTTATGTTTTGCTAGCGATATCAAAAAGTTTGCAACATTTAGCATCTATTTAGCTTTCTGATCTCAAATCGGGTAATTGCACCACAAGACGAAAACCGCTTATTTGTTTACTAGCCGGATGTCAGTTATCCATATTGGGGTTTCAGTAATTAAATAACGTTTGCAAGGATTTTGTTTGAAAAAATACGACCATACTTATTCAATTTATAAAATCAAGTATTCGTTTGGAGAACGTCAATTTATTGAACGGCGCCTATAGATCTGAAACTGCTCCAACGGTTGTCATAAAACATTCAATTACTTCAGAATGTTACGTGTGTGTGTAGAGATCGTTTTAAGCAAAGGATATCGCCTAGAGCAGTTTTGTTTTCAATCTACGATACTTGAATAAGCCTTAAAAAATCATTAAACCTTCAGAGTAACAGCTAACCCCATTATTGGTCCAATTAACCAGCAATCGATGTTTGATATGAAACTAATAATACTTTGACTTCAAATTAAATTTTAGCACTTTCGCATTCTTGTGTAATTGGCCAAAATGAATGTTCCGTAAGCACAAAACAATGGGCTTTTATCTCTGTACAGTATGCCCCATAAGCAGTCGATGTTTCTCTCTTCGTTCCACACACCTGCTACTCCAGCTATAAGCAGTCGATGTTTCTCTCTTCGTTCCACACACCTGCTATTCCAGCTATAAGCAGTCGATGTTTCTCTCTTCGTTCCATACACCTGCTACTCCAGCTATAAGCAGTCGATGTTTCTCTCTTCGTTCCACATACCTACTACTCCAGCTATAAGCAGTCGATGTTTCTCTCTTCGTTCCACACACCTGCTACTCCAGCTATAAGCAGTCGATGCTTCTCTTTTCGTTCCACATACCTGCTACTCCAGCTATAAGCAGTCGATGTTTCTCTCTTCGTTCCACATACCTGCTACTCCAGCTATAAGCAGTCGATGTTTCTCTCTTCGTTCCACACATCGGCTACTCCAACTATAAGCAGTCGATGTTTCTTTCTTCGTTCCACATACCTGCTACTCCAGCTATAAGCAGTCGATGTTTCTCTCTTCATTCAACATACCTACTACTCCAGCTATAAGCAGTCGCTGTTTCTCTCTTCATTCCATACACCGGCTACTCCAGCTATAAGCAGTCGATGTTTCTCTCTTCGTTCCATACACCTGCTACTCCAGTTATAAGCAGTCGATGTTTCTCTCTTTGTTCCACACAGCTGCTGGTCCACCTATAAGCAGTCGATGCTTCTCTTTTCGTTCCATACACCTGCTACTCCAGCTATAAGCAGTCGATGTTTCTCTCTTCATTCTACACACCTACTACTCCAGCTATAAGCAGTCGATGTTTCTCCCTTCGTTCCACATACCTGCTACTCCAGCTATAAGCAGTTGATGTTTCTCTCTTCGTTCCACATACCTGCTACTCCAGCTATAAGCAGTCGATGTTTCTCTTTTCGTTCCATACACCTGCTACTCCAGCTGTAAGCAGTCAATGTTTCTCTCTTCGTTCCACATACCTGCTACTCCAGCTATAAGCAGTCGATGTTTCTCTCTTCGTTCCCTACACCTGCTACTCCAGCTATAAGCAGTCGATGTTTCTCTCTTCGTTCCATACACCTGCTACTCCAGCTATAAGCAGTCAATGTTTCTCTTTTCGTTCCATACACCTGCTAATCCAGCTATAAGCAGTCCATGTTTCTCTCTTCGTTCCATACACCGGCTACTCCAGCTATAAGCAGTCGATGTTTCTCTTTCCGTTCCACATACCTGCTACTCCAGCTATAAGCAGTCGATGTTTCTCTCTTCGTTCCATACACCTGCTACTCCAGCTATAAGCAGTCCATGTTTCTCTCTTCGTCCCACATACCTGCTACTCCAGCTATAAGCAGTCGATGTTTCTCTCTTCGTTCCACATACCTGCTACTCCAGCTATAAGCAGTCGATGTTTCTCTCTTCGTTCCACATACCTGCTACTCCAGCTATAAGCAGCCGATGTTTCTCTTTTCGTTCCATACACCTGCTACCCCAGCTATAAGCAGTCAATGTTTCTCTCTTCGTCCCACATACCTGCTACTCCAGCTATAAGCAGTCGATGTTTCTCTCTTCGTTCCACATACCTGCTACTCCAGCTATAAGCAGTCAATGTTTCTCTCTTCGTTCCACATACCTGCTACTCCAGCTATAAGCAGTTGATGTTTCTCTCTTCGTTCCACATACCTGCTACTCCAGCTATAAGCAGTCGATGTTTCTCTTTTCGTTCCATACACCTGTTACTCCAGCTATAAGCAGTCAATGTTTCTCTCTTCGTTCCACATACCTGCTACTCCAGCTATAAGCAGTCGATGTTTCTCTCTTCGTTCCACATACCTGCTACTCCAGCTATAAGCAGTCGATGTTTCTCTTTTCGTTCCATACACCTGTTACTCCAGCTATAAGCAGTCAATGTTTCTCTCTTCGTTCCACATACCTGCTACTCCAGCTATAATCAGTCGATGTTTCTCTCTTCGTTCCATACACCTGCTACTCCAGCTATAAGCAGTCGATGTTTCTCTCTTCGTTCCACATACCTGCTACTCCAGCTATAAGCAGTCGATGTTTCTCTCTTCGTTCCACATACCTGCTACTCCAGCTATAATCAGTCGATGTTTCTCTCTTCGTTCCATACACCTGCTACTCCAGCTATAAGCAGTCGATGTTTCTCTCTTCGTTCCACATACCTGCTACTCCAGCTATAAGCAGTCGATGTTTCTCTCTTCGTTCCACATACCTGCTACTCCAGCTATAAGCAGTCGATGTTTCTCTTTTCGTTCCATACACCTGTTACTCCAGCTATAAGCAGTCGATGTTTCTCTCTTCGTTCCACATACCTGCTACTCCAGCTATAAGCAGTCGATGTTTCTCTCTTCGTTCCACATACCTGCTACTCCAGCTATAAGCAGTCGATGTTTCTCTTTTCGTTCCATACACCTGCTACTTCAGCTATAAGCAGTCGATGTTTCTCTCTTAGTTCCATACACCTGCTACTCCAGCTATAAGCAGTCGATGTTTCTCTCTTCGTTCCATACATCTGCTACTCCAGCTATAAGCAGTCGATGTTTCTCTCTTCGTTCCATACACCTGCTACTCCAGCTATAAGCAGTCAATGTTTCTCTCTTCGTTCCACATACCTGCTACTCCAGCTATAAGCAGTCGATGTTTCTCTCTTCGTTCCATACACCTGCTACTCCAGCTATAAGCAGTCGATGTTCCTCTCTTCGTTCCACATACCTGCTACTCCAGCTATAAGCAGTCAATGTTTCTCTCTTCGTTCCACATACCTGCTACTCCAGCTATAAGCAGTCGATGTTTCTCTCTTCGTTCCACATACCTGCTACTCCAGCTGTAAGCAGTCAATGTTTCTCTCTTCGTTCCACATACCTGCTACTCCAGCTATAAGCAGTCAATGTTTCTCTCTTCGTTCCACATACATGTACCTGCTACTCCAGCTATAAGCAGTTGATGTTTCTCTCTTCGTTCCACATACCTGCTACTCCAGCTATAAGCAGTCGATGTTTCTCTCTTCGTTCCACATACCTGCTACTCCAGCTGTAAGCAGTCAATGTTTCTCTCTTCGTTCCACATACCTGCTACTCCAGCTATAAGCAGTCAATGTTTCTCTCTTCGTTCCACATACATGCACCTGCTACTCCAGCTATAAGCAGTTGATGTTTCTCTCTTCGTTCCACATACCTGCTACTCCAGCTGTAAGCAGTCAATGTTTCTCTCTTCGTTCCACATACATGTACCTGCTACTCCAGCTATAAGCAGTTGATGTTTCTCTCTTCGTTCCACATACCTGCTACTCCAGCTATAAGCAGTCGATGTTTCTCTTTTCGTTCCATACACCTGCTACTCCGGCTGTAAGCAGTCAATGTTTCTCTCTTCGTTCCACATACCTGCTACTCCAGCTATAAGCAGTCGATGTTTCTCTCTTCGTTCCATACACCTGCTACTCCAGCTATAAGCAGTCGATGTTTCTCTCTTCGTTCCATACACCTGCTACTCCAGCTATAAGCAGTCAATGTTTCTCTTTTCGTTCCATACACCTGCTTATCCAGCTATAAGCAGTCCATGTTTCTCTCTTCGTTCCATACACCGGCTACTCCAGCTATAAGCAGTCGATGTTTCTCTTTCCGTTCCACATACCTGCTACTCCAGCTATAAGCAGTCGATGTTTCTCTCTTCGTTCCATACACCTGCTACTCCAGCTATAAGCAGTCCATGTTGCTCTCTTCGTTCCACACACCTGCTACTCCAGCTATAAGCAGTCGATGTTTCTCTCTTCGTTCCATACACCTACTACTCCAGCTATAAGCAGTCCATGTTTCTCTCTTCGTTCCACATACCTGCTACTCCAGCTATAAGCAGTCGATGTTTCTCTCTTCGTTCCATACACCTGCTACTCCAGCTATAAGCAGTCGATGTTTCTCTCTTCGTTCCATACACCTGCTACTCCAGCTATAAGCAGTCGATGTTTCTCTCTTCGTTCCACATACATGCTACTCCAGCTATAAGCAGTCGATGTTTCTCTCTTCGTTCCACATACCTGCTACTCCAGCTACAAGCAGTCGATGTTTCTCTCTTCGTTCCACATACATGCTACTCCAGCTATAAGCAGTCGATGTTTCTCTCTTCGTTCCATACACCTGGTACTCCAGCTATAAGCAGTAGATGTTTCTCTCTTCATTTCACACACCTCCTACGCCAGCTAGAAACATTCGATGTTGCTGGCCAATTAAGAGATCCACCAATCATGATTGAGAATTCTGCCGCTCACAACTGGAGCCGGGGGTGCGTTTTGCGAAGGGAGAAATAACCGCTGCTTATAGGTAATTGTACTGTATAGAGGTTAGTTTTCTTTTCTTCTAATCGTTGATAGGACCACCATTCTAATCGTTGATAGAACCACCATCCTAATCGTTGATAGAACCACCATCCTAATCGTTGATAAGAGCACCATACAGTGAATAAAAATGATGCAATGTATATTTCTGTACAAGAGCTCGTATCAAAGATACAAATCTAAACTTTATCTAAAATAATTAATTTCAAGTTGTCAGTCGCCGTAGTATCTGCGTCATATTTGAATGACTTGTACACATGCATAATTACACGAAGCCATGACTACGTGCATATACATTCTTTCAAATTTCAACTCGATGCAGTCGAAACTAGTATAACCGCAGTCAAAATATTTGTTACTACGGTAAAATATTTCAACCACAGTCAAAATAATGTCAACTTGAGTTGAAATCATTTTAACACCAGTTAAAATATTTCAACTTGGGTGGAAATTATTTTGACGGTAGTTAAAATATTTCAACGTCGTTCAAAATACTGTAGATTCAACTCGCGTTGAAATGATCTCTATTGGTATAGACCTAAACCCAAGTCAAAATATTTAGACTCGAAAGCAAAGTATATATGATTTTAACTAATTTTTTAATTGAAAAACAAAATCTAAACTTTGAAAAATGAAATTCAAAATTTGAAATCAAAATCATACCAATTGTCAGTCACCGTTTTTATCAGCCACCGTGCAAAATGATTATTTATATTTGTTCTCCATTGCTTGAAGCAACACAGTTTTTTTTCCAACCAGAGCTCCAAGAACGGAATTTGTTTTTAAAAAGTTGTATTGAGATATGCCTTTTAATCAACAATATTGTGTTCTATTTAAAGGATAATCGAGTACATGATACAGGCTTGAGCCTGGTGAATTTTAGTTAGTTGTAATTTTTATTAAATGTTTATTTACAGAACCAGAACAAGCTGACACAGTCGACTATATCCCCGCTTTAGGAAAAAAATATTGAAGAATACTTGAAGAACGGTGACTATGATAACCTTTATGAAAAATCTACCTACCCAGTACCCATCTTTTAGCAATATTTATTGGACAGTTAAAACTAAAAAAGTACATCTGTACATGATGATTGTTCCACACACTAAGTTTCATTGAGTTATGTGTAATAGTTTTCGAGTTCTGATCCGGAAACGAAATTTCTAGTCTGGGAGGGCAAATACAAGAAGACAAAGTTCGGGTGGCAGGGCTTATATTACCAAGACAGCCAATGTGAACTTATCAAAATCTTAAAACGCTGGCGCGTTTATCTGCTGTTATTTACTTTTTATAATAATCTGTACAAATTCAGATAATTAATGAAGGACATCATTTGATGAAGTCGAAAACAGTTCTCTGATTTTGAATGCTGAGGGCCTAGAATTCTGTAATATTCTGCTAATAAAAGGATCTAACATTGTTAAGCGCTTTGCAATTAATGAGATTGCAATTGGTATTCGTCACCAACAACTTAAGAGCACAGGTTACAAAGGCGTTCTCTTTTTTCAATATTTATCCACCTTCTCTATTCAATTGGGAGGGGGTGATTACATGTTTGAAAGTTAAGTAAAGATATGATTTTTTTACCATCTAGTACATCAATGTACATTTCTTTACAGTAATCAACTTTAATCAATCCGTAAAAAAGTCCCTTTAGAAGAACTGGAGATACACGCTCTCCAATGTTATATGTGATGGTCTAATCGTACTGACTTGATCAGAGTTGCAGACGGAATTCTATTGGGAATCCACTAATTTTGCCAAACAAAACTAAAACCACAATGATCTAAAATGTTACTGACAGTAATAGCCCATTTGAAATGGTTTTCCTTATTTCTATCTGCACCTGATATGTTCATAATATGCTTGTAAATAATATACTTAAGTTTACCCTCCTCTCCTTCTATTACACGGTAGCTCAGTCGATAGTCTCAGTTCAAAAGAAGCCTCTCATCGATGGGTCAAGATTTAGAATTGTACTGTCGAGGAACAAATTAAAAAAATCCCGGTGGGGTTTTGTCTTGCCCGACCGTCGTTGGTTCCAAATAGATTGATCAGATGAAACTCCAGTCATGAGAAGAACATATGTTTATGGCAATGTTTACCAGACTATACATGTAAGCTGGGGACAGCTCTGCTTCAAAATGACACACACCAACATAAATATTCCACTCTAACAGACGATATCCAGAATTCAATATTCGCTCGATGCCTGATTGTGCTGTTCCATGTACTCAAAAACCTTAGAAGCTTTGATTACTTCAGAAAATGTTCTTTCCGTCTTGCACTCGGCAACACAAGATTCAGGAGTCATTGTGTGACCAGCTTATGCATGTCTTATTGGTCAGGTAAAAACCCGAGTAAACTACACGTAATCAACAGATGTAGATGTTATTACGATTGTGAACAAGGTGAGCATTACAAATGTACTAGTCTACGTGTCCCAATCAGAGTACTTCATTGAAGTGACATCCGCTGTTATCTGCTTACTACTGCATATTTAATACTTAAATATAATTACAATTTTATCAATCATAGTGATATTACTGATATTAAACTGCAGTCATCGTCAGAGAAATTACTGAATTAGTAAATTAACCGACACTGATTAACCCGGATTCTCACTCTGGCCCGGAATTTTTCCGAGTCAATCAGTGTCCGTAAATTTACTAATTCATTAGTGGTATTTATTTGATGTAAATAACGGTGGTCTTTTTTACGTTACACCAAAGTTGCAGTATGAATGCTTCAATCTGGCTAAAGTAACTATCACGTAAGTTTATTGACAGACGTCTACCACTTCAAGTATACTCCATGGGCTCTCTTCAGAGATTAATCAATCCAAGATGTTACGTGTGAAATAGCGTGATTTGGATACAAGTTAAGTGTGGCCTGGATTATTCCATGCGATAAGTACATATGGGCGTATTTTTCTCTCCCAGCAATGGAAATGAAGAATGCCATCTGACAGACCTTTAAGTGTACTTCTGTACTGTACAATGTGCTTTATAATTATTGCTTGGCTTTATAATTCAACTGCAGATTCTGTGATATGTTTTTTGTTTTTGTTAAATATTTTCTACTGCTCTACATTAGTTGTGAGATGTCGTTTTGTATAATTGGATGAGTAGAAAAACGGAGATTTTTTAATTAGAATACAATAGGCTTTGTTGTTACCGGTTTGCAAATAGTGTTGTATGCTGAATGTGTTCTGTTGTTTACCCCTTGGATTCTAACCCGGTACTATGTATTTAACTACTTATAAATGAGTTTCTGTCATCGATAATAGAGGCCTTAGGAAAGGACCTATTTGGTATCCGACACGCCATGACTTGTCCAAGGTTTAAACAACTCTCTGGACAGTTGACTGCAGAAAATCACGACATATTGATTGCCGTCACGTTACTGCCCAGACTAACACTTTACTTTAAATGGCAGACAGGATTAGTTAGACCTTACTCGTTGTTCCATCAGATAATTGACCAAGTAATTCCAGCGATTTCCGCCATTTAAGCCTAATATAATTGTGGAAAGAAGTCTTTGGTTTAAATCCTATGTTCCATGTTTTTGATTAAATCGACTAACTGGCGCATGTAATAATGATGAGTTTACTATTGGTATAAAATATATATCAACCAATGCAATAAACCAGACCTCTTTGACAGTCACCGATTTTTGATTGCTACAAACTGTCTATTACCATCTGACAGACAGGTCGTTTGTAAAGTAGACTTGTATGACTGATATCTCCAGTATAGATAGTTTCCATAAGACTTTTCTTAAGAGGATGAAAATCTTCTTATTTTGATGCAGGAACAATGTTACGTAGGAGTTCAAGTCGTGGAACACTTATAACTGTAAGCCGTGGAACACTTATTAATGTAACGCCAATCGCTGGTAAACTGAAATGGCCGTTAAGCACGATAGAGGGTAACTCAAGAAGACTTTCACAACTGACTGATAACACGCCATTTGACCATAGATAAATCCCTATAATTTATTAACATTCTTTCTGGTTGTGAAAATTCTCCTTGATTGTCTGTATTTGGTAATAGAAGTAGACTGTGTTGTTAGTGATGACATTTAAGACTCATTGTAAGTAAGCTTATTGCATCCAATTAGTATTGGATCAACTGTATCAATTCTGGAGGTTTTGGTCAGATAGTGCATTCCATAGAAGAAATCCTTAAGAGATACATTTTGTTGGTTTATAGGAAATACCTGAAAAAGGATCCATAGCAACGACAAAACAAATAAACACACACAAAACACAAGCTGTCAAGTTGAGCGTTTCAAGTTTCTGGATTTTCACGGCAAGTGTGCCTTTAAACAATTCTAACTATAACTTTAAAACAGAGAACCTCGGTAAATATAATACCGAATTGAAGAGGTGAGCTAAAAACGAGCAAAATATAAGCAGACTCAAAAGATGTTTTTATTTTATTGTGAATTCGACCAAATTCTTACAATTGGGATTTATGACCAAACTGGTAATTTATGCAGCTCATGTCAGTCTTGTCACTTAGATGGACGTTTCCTGATTGCTAGTGTGTAACAGATGGCAATATCCATGTAGCCCAATCTAATACAGCAGAAGATAACGCCTCCTGGTTTAATAAAACATACTCTCCTGTCTATTTGGATATGGAACACGACCCGATTACCGAATGGAGGTGATAGCTGACAGGGCTGACGGCTCATTGGTCTCATCTCGCCTGGATTCCGCGACTTACAACCCTCAGGCCATGTTCGTTTTTGGTCAGCACGTTACCCAAACATTCATAACCCACTGAAAAACAAACGTTCTCTCCAAAAAGTAGAGTAAATGAATATGTAGAGAATTACCGCTTAGGTAAGAAGTAAGATATGGTTGGGTGAGAGTTAAGCTGATTAAAGACGAATGTGGGAAATCCCAACACCCTGTCCCGGTCAAAATTCTCAAAATGATCTGAGGTACATGTACCCATTGTGCAGATAGCAAGCCCAAACGTTTAGATTCAAACTGTTTACCATTTGGGCTTTAATTTTGACCCTTAAAGGTGTCGTGAAAAAAGTAATACCATATTCCATTCAGTAACGTAAGGCCAGCATGAAAGTGGCCTAGATTATGAATACAAACCACTTGAGTGTAAAATGGCCCGATCTGCGTGCCAACGGTCAGTTATTGTTTATAAAAAGAAAAAGAATTTGAAAGATCTACTAATCAGAGCTGACCTCCCTTGGCAGTCTTCTACCTAAGAACCCAATTACATAGTTTCACTTTCTTGTCTCATAATCATATTTTGTTTAATTTCAGCTGAAGATCTGTACCACTTTGTCAATATATTACGAAGTATTCCAGAAATTTCTACTGGATTAAATCTAAACTCCTATCTTCCAGGAAATGTCATTGGTTTTTGTTTATTACAACAACCTGTGATTGGGTATAAAGGTCTAGTTGACATATCTCCTTTCTAACACAATTAGATTGCTTGATTTATTGATGTTTTACGCCATACTCAAGATTAACTTATATGGCGGCGTTGCCAAGTTTAATGGGGGAGGAAATCGGGCTCATTCTCCGGAGGAAAACCCAGACCTTCGCCAATTAGCTGGCAACTCTTCCACATACGGCGACCTAGTCAAAAATCCACTCGGAAATCTTTTAATTTCTATTTGATCTGAGCGTGATTAGAACCCTCGCCGCATCGACGGAAGGTCTGTGTGGGACTGAGGGACGATCACTCTAACCCACTAGACCACCGAGGACCCCAACACAATTAGAAACTGGTCTCCATGGTTATTTTAGCCAAGAAGATTGTCTCTTTGCCCATGTGTTTCAGTGTTTATAAATATATGGGGTCTGATTCGGTACACAACGGCGATGTGACTATAAGGGTGGCATACTTGTAATTAAATAAGACGCCGGCAACAGAAATAAATACACGATTACTTTGTCCTACCAGCCCTAAGAATATATACTGAAAGGTAGTGTTAGAAGTACCTTAGACTTTAAATCATTGACATCTTTAAATATATAGACAATACACACATGTTCTAGACGTTACCTTACACAATGGCGATGTGACCAAGGATGGCATACTTGTAATTAAATAAAACACCGGGAACAAAAATAAATACACTATTATTTGCAAATTAATTAAATATATGAGAAAAGAAACGTAATTAGTGTTTATCAAACAATCAATCATAACAGCACTACAAATTAAGTTCTGGATGAAAGAAATATATTCTAAATTAAGATGACTATTAATGAGAACAAAAAGTAATATTTTAACACGATATAGACCTCCGAAATGTTGACATTTCTTCGTGAAAACAAAACTTTAACTTTTTTCCGCAATTATCCTACCAGCCCTAAGAATATATACTGAAAGGTAGTGTTAGAAGTACCTTAGACTTTAAATCATTGAAATCTTTAAATCTATAGACAATACACACATGTTCTAGACGTTATCCGCCACGAATTCCATATCCATACCAATATATTCAACTCTTCTCTCTGGATTGATTGTAATTTTAACTGGAATGTTATTTCAGAAAATCACGTCAATCTCCTTTACATGCCATCAAGCTAAATAAGACGGATAGTCCGCCATAGCTGTTTTATCGACTGCAATCTCGCTTACCAGTTTACTTCAATGATTCCACCAATAAAAAAGCAGTTGAAATTCTCCCAACCAAAATGACTCGATTCGCACAAGAGTGAACAGGAGTGTTTCTGCCAGCCTAGCGCACACGAGAGGAGCTGTTTCCCCAGTGTGCGCGTAAATTTTGGTGAGATTTTGGCCTTGAGAGGCGGTGAGGAAAATATCTAGCTTATCTCAATGTAAATAATTTCATATTTATTAACAGTAAAACACACGTGTACAGTGAAAATCTTCTTGACTCGTTATTATTATTGATATAATAATAACAATATTGATATTTAAATGTATCCACTGAATCTTGTATTGTAAACTTTTTATAAGCATTGTTTGGTTGGTTGTTTTACCTTACTGGCGCGTCCATTCGTACAAATGATGTACGCCATACTAGAGAGTAATTATTACCTTGGGTGATTTAGAGAACGGTGATATCTTGGCAAAATATATTGAATGTATATGTACAGGAATATATGTTAGTACGTTTGAGAACTACATAACCACTTCGGGATTAATTGGTTCTTCAACTAATTTTAAAGCAGCATGCTTTGTCTAAATTTGGGGAGTATTATTAGCGGCACCAAATAAGTCAGGAATGCATTTTGGAATGCAGCTATTTACCAAACAGCTATTTACCAATTTTTCTAATCGAATTCACAAAAACAATTTATTGTAAAGTACAATTAGGGGAAGACTTTTTGTTAACCTAGTAAACGGCATTAGCGTGGTTATTTAGACGTCGTACAACACCGTAAATAATCTTTTCTGATACTTCAGATCGTCAAATTGAGATAAGACACAGTTCATTGTAAAAAAAACCCTTTTAATTCGAGTGTTTGAGAGGAAACATTAAGCTGCTCTTTATCTCAGTTTGTTCTTCTTCATATCTTATATCGTACATTTCATTTGTCGTGTAATTCTGTTGGCATTTGAAAGAAACATAAGTTGAGTAATGGATTATAAACGACAGGAATAAAGTCCATTAGCCTTATGTTACTAAGTAGTAAAAAAACTCCGTTTTATCAAAGAGGTATTATATCAAGACCACTTCGGCGGTTGCCAAAGTGGAATTATATATATGACAGAATGCAAACCCGATTCATTTGTAGTGCTGACTCGTGTATTTTCACCATAACTGTGAAAATGGATATACATGTAAATGTTCGATTTCTCACCATTGGCAAATCACTATTACAATCAAACTCCTCTTGGCAATCTGTTTTTATTTCTTATTTGTCGTCAATTGGTGTTAGGAATATGGGTGCGTCATACATGGCCCCCTTCCACTTATATCAGATATATACCTCTAGGAATTCTCTTGGAAATCATCCTAAATAAATATGTTCCGTTTCAGTCACAGGAAGAACGGATGTTTGTGGAAAGTTTTACATGAGCATAAATTATGGAAGCTCTGATTCAGTAATGTAAATATCAAAAAGTAATAACAACCTTGATTTCTACTCTCTCTGTAATTCTTTCAAGAAAATGAGCCACTACCGAACTAATCTATCCATCTCCGTACCATCATACTTATTCTATGACATACTCACTGCTTACTAATGTGTCTTTAATAGTAACACAGAATGGGTATCAAAATGACTTACTACATCAAAGTACATACACTAAAAACAACCGAAGAAATTATAGCGCAAGTTTATATAAAATACAGACGTCTTCAACTTCAAGTTTCCTTTTTCGGTTCCCCTCAGCGACTAATCACTCTACGAGGTTACGCGTGAAATAGCGTGATTTAGACACATGTTTACCATGCCCTGGATTAATCCGCAGAAGACAGCACATATTGGCGTATTTTGTACCATCTTCGCAAGCCAAGTTAAAATCTTCATGTCCCCATTCCGTGTTTTACCTTGGCGGACGACTCCACTTCAACCCGTAATCGAACAGCTCGTTTTGATTGGATGCGAGTAAAACTTCTCGCAGCTAATCAAATCCTGAGGCACTTATACTGAAAATAACGTAATGGCGGCTGTGTACACCTTGAACTTTTGTTTAACGAGTGCTGATTGGCTAAGACTCTGTAAGTCTAGGAAAGACAACTCTTACATTCCCACCAGTGGGCGCTGTTCGATTTACGGGTTGAAGTTGAGTCGTCCGCCAAGGTAAAACACGGAATGGGTTACATGAAGATTTTAACTTGGCTAGAGAAGATGATTTTGTACATGCATCAATGAATAGAAAGAGTTCTTGAAGTGCAAATGAATCCATACCGTCTTTACTGAGACTCTATGCTATTAAACTGTCTTTGGGGGAAATGTTAGGTGGCTCTACAATTTAACTTCAGATCCCATGATATGTTTTATATCTTATAGTAAGGGTCACAATTTATTGTTTTAACCTCAACAATACATTTATAATAATCTTCTGTACTCAACATCAATTTTTAATGTAATCAGATGAGTGGGAGGACGGGGATTTCATTTTCAGTCAAAAGGCAAGAGGCTTTTACATGTTTACAAATTGATAGTCATACTTAGAAATGGTATGCTTGTATTATCTTTATCCCGTGGAATTTACTCTTGTGCTGGGTTATTGCTTTTGTTGGTTAAAGAAGCCTTAGGCCAGGACCTATTTGTTGTTTGACACGTTATTATTTGCCCAAGGCTTAAACAAATCTCTGGGCAGTCCAGTTGACTGGACAACGTCACGACATCTTGAAATTACTGGTTAGACTTACACTTTACTTTAAATGACAGACAGGATTAGTTAGGCCTTACTCGCTGTTACATCAAATAATTGACCATGTAATTCCAGCGATTCAAATTCAGATAGTTTATGAAGGACATGTGTTGATGGAGTCGAAAAAAGTTCTCTGATTTTGAATGCTGAGGGTCTAATTCTTCAATATTCTGGATAGTAATAGAGATCTAACATTCTAAAGCGCTTTGCACTTAACGAGATAGTGGTATTCGTCACCAACATCTAAGGAGCACAGGTTACAAAGGCGTTCTCTTTTTCAATATTCATCTACCTTCCCGTTTCAATTGGGAGGGAATGTTCGAAAGTTAAGTAAAGATGGGATTTTTTTACCATCTAGTACATCAATGTACATTTCTTTACAGTAATCAACTTTAATCAATCCGTAAAAAGTCCCTTTAGAAGAGCTGAAGATACACGTTCTCCAATGTTATATGTGATGGTCTAATAGTACTGACATGATCAGAGTTGCAGACGGAATTCAATTAGGAATCCACTGATTTTGCCAAACAAAACTAAAACCACAATGATCTCAAATGTTTCTGACAGTCATAACCCATTTGAAATGGTTTTCCTCATTTCTATCTCCACCTGAAATGTTCATATATGCTTGTAAATAATATGCTTAAGTTTACCCTCCTCTCCTTCTATTACACGGGAGGTCAGTCGACAGTCTCAGTTCAAAAGGAGCTTCACATCGATGGGTCAAGATTTAGAACTGTACTGTCGAGGAACAAATTAAAAAAAATCCCGGTGGGGTTTTCACTTACCCGACCGTCGTTGGTGAGTTAAAATCTATTCGTCGAAGGTCGGGGGTTTCTCACTATTAAATAAGCAAATACAGCCAAACCTTTGTTAAATCTGGTTAAACTTTCTAATGGTATCCGGTCTTGGGTTTTTCATATCCCTGATCCGCCAGATATGTGTTCAATGGAATGTCCGTAGGAAACCATTCCTAATAGATTGATCAGATGAAACTCCAGCCATGAGAAGAACATATGTTTATGGTAATGTTTACCAGACTAAAGGAGAGGCTATGTAATAGTCGTCTTTAAATGAACAGCCTGGTACGGGAGCTACCTGTTTTGTTTATGAATAGCAGTATTAGGTCGACTGGGTCTGTCCCCTGCGGTGCGCCTGTGTGCACACAATTGCCAACTGACCAGTCATTAGCATATCAATAGTACTGCAGATATTTAAACGGTACAGCTACACCGATCCTGGCCAGTTGTCCATTGCATGCTGCTGTGCGGACGCACCGCATTTTAACAAAATTTTTAATATGGCGAATTCCGAGGATTTCAAGGTTTTATGTGATAAATATGAGCTCCAGACCGATACAATAACGGAACTGGAGAAATTAGGCCTTGACTCTGTGCGAGCATTGAAGTTACTGACAAAACCATTGATTGAGAAGAATTTCAAAGAATTAAGACTGGGCCAGCGATTGCTACTAAATGCAGCGGTTGAGGACTTACAACAGACAACGTCCCCGATTCCCGGTACATCGAGCCCAAACTCACCTAGACCAACCAGCAAATCTACAAGACCGAGATCTCCGCGATGCATCGGCACCAGCTTTTCAGGACTTCGAGCAAATCTGGCGGGATCCGCCCCAACCACAAATGGACACTGACGGGCAGCGTGGTAAGCATCTGTTTTTTTATCCTTTTCAACCACCGATGAACTCTTATACGAAACCTGTCCCGTCACCAAAGGACCTCCGTGATTATATATCTTTTGCATTTAGAAGCAAAAGAAATGATGATGCAAACACGATCAAAATCGGAGAATCTGAACTGGTTTTAAGGGATAGCAGAATTTCCTATTCTCATGTGACTCAGGCGCAGTATATGGAAGCTAGCCTCAAAATTCTCCGGGAGCTGGTATATCACGAAGGCGCAAGCCTTGATCTTGTTATGGATTATGTAACTTACATGATCAAAATCACACTTATGTCCCAAACTTTCCAGTGGGCGTCTGTGCTTCATTATGATACGGAATATAGAAAACTTCAGTCGGATCTAGGCTTTAGATGGGGCTCTGACAATGCTTTCCTATCACAAACCTTTTTGCGACCCCTTACAGATCAGTCGTCTCTAAATAACAAACATTCTAGACTAAATGTTATTAAGCCCCAAGGGAAATTTGACCCAAGCAGCGGAAAGCCAATTTGTTTAAAATGGAATAGCAGAACCGGGTGTACGCTAAAGAACTGTAGATATTCTCATGTTTGCCTGTCTTGTTTCTCTGGTTCCCACAATGACATTAACCACCGCTCACGCCAACAACAGCAGAAGAATGACGAAGTAAAAAACTAAACAAGTGCCGCCATGAACCATCTCCACTTCTTAAACATATTGACCAATGGGAAGCTGAACTGACCGGGGACATCGACAGAGAATTTATTTTGAATGGACTTAAACAGGGATTTATGTTAATTGACGATCACGTCGAAATTGGCAACATTCCACAAGGGGAAGTTGATAATTACGCCTCAGTGACTGAACAACACGTAGCCAACAAGATTGAACAGCAAATACTTGACGATCTACGAACCGGTAGTTACGTAATTACCACGGAGAAGCCCCGTATAGTCAGTGCGCTGAAAGCAGTCCCTAAAGACAATGGCAGTTATAGACTTATACATGACCTGAGCAGGCCAGAGCCGTCTCTCAACTCCTATGCCTCGGACACTCCTTTTAGCTACGAAACTGTTCAAAATGCATTAGGCTTAATTAAACCTGGCTGGTTTATGGCCAAAATAGACTTACAATCGGCTTACCGTGTCGTTGGTATACATCCTAGTAATTATAGCTTAACTGGTCTAAAATGGTGTTTTGGAAATAATAAACCAACTTATATGTATGACACCCGGTTGCCATTTGGAGCCCGTCGTAGCCCTTTTATTTTCACTCGCATTACCCAGGCGGTTAAACGAATGATGCAACGTAAAGGTTTTGAGACAATGGTGGTTTACTTAGATGATTTTTTTATAGCAGCGGAATCCTTCTCGGCCTGCCTAAATGCTTATAATACCTTACTGGCACTCCTACGTAACTTAGGTTTCCAGATAAACTGGTCAAAAATTGTAGACCCATGTCAGCGTATCGTTTTCCTTGGCGTAGTAATAGATACACTAAAAGGGGCTATTAGCCTGCAGGAAGAAAAAATTGTTAAATTATCACAAACTATAACCAATTTTTTAAACCGCAAACGGTCATCCAAAAGGCAACTTCAAAGCTTGGCTGGTCGCTTAAATTGGTGCTCCCTAGTTATTCCATGGGGTAGATTACACACTCGCTCCATTTTTGATTTAATTAGCTCGTTACATCATGCCAACCACAAATGCAAAATTTCTAATATATACCAAGATTTGCGCTGGTGGCTAGTTTTTATACAGGTTTCTAATGGTTCTAAACTAATTTGGGACGAGCGTCCTGTAGATTTTGTTTTTGCAGACAGTTGCCCAGCCAGCGGTGGAGCTTTCTACCAGGGCGATTGGTTGTATAGTGCTTGGCTTTTCGACAGGCCGGACCTAGCGTCCAGTCACATTAATATTAAAGAGCTAGCCGCAATATCTTCTGCAGCATGGCGCTGGGGACATCTTTGGCAAGGCAAACAAATTTGCATATTTTCAGATAATTCCACAGCTGTTCAAATTGTAAACAAAGGTACCACGGCTAATAAGTACGCTTTAAGCCTTTTACGGGAGCTTTGCATTCTATCGCTATTTTATGATTTCTCACTAAAAGCTATTCATATTCCAGGTATACAGAATGTGACGGCAGACACTGTCTCCAGATTACACCAACCAGGTTATATCCAACGCCTCCAATGTCTTCTCAATATTGAAATTGTTCACCCTGTTGGGATGCTAAACCATATGTCATATAATTCCTTGTTGTTTCTGTTAATTCAGACCGAACCGATCTGTGTAAATAACTGGACGACGAGGTGGCCGCCCTAAGGAAGCAGAATTATTCCAAAGCAACTCGAGATGCATACACCGCGCAAGCGCGTGTTTACTATGGGTTTTGCAAGCGAATTAATGTTTCCCCTGTTCCTATATCACAAGTTAATTTGACCCTATTCCCCTCTATCCCCACAATCCACTTTGTCCCACTACTGCTCTCAAAACTTCATTTCACGTACTCGTGAAATCCCGCTTGATGCACCCTTGTTTACAATCAAAGTAGCGACTAGGAACTGCCCCCTTCTGACTTCAGATTTTCGTAAGCGGCTAATACGTATGTTGCAGCCCTCAGTTTCGACTGACATCAACACTCATTCGCTACGACGGGGTGGGGCTACATGGTTGATGTCAAAAAATGTTCCTCTGCATATTATTAAAGTACTGGGCAACTGGCGTAGTGATTCTGTATTCCAGTACCTTAAACCTCCAGTATCTGATAAATTACAATATATGAATAAACTACAACCGAATTCTACTTCTAACACGTAATATGGATTGGGTACACACGTGTAACTTTTATCAAAATATTTTAGACCTACCTACATGTATCTACACTAATTTTAAATATTCGACTTATGGCAGCATTACAGCTTGTGTCATGGCGGCACGCATGCTTTTTATATATTTTATTGTTCTCACGTTTTAGTTATGTATTGTATGTGACTTGTTTGTGTATAAGTATATTGTCTATGTAATAAATGTTTTCTGCCCGTACTATGGTGTTTGATTTAAACATGTAAACTGGGGACAGCTCTGCTTCAAAATGCCACGCACCAAAATTAATATTCCACTCTAACAGACGATATCTAGAATTCAATATTCACTCGATGCTGTTCCATGCACTGAAAAACCTTAGAAGTTTTGATTGCTTCAGAAAATATTCTTTCTGTCCTGCACTCGGCAACACAAGATTCAGGAGTCGATGTATGACCAGCTTATTTATGTCTTATTGGCCAGGTAAAAACCCGAGTTAAACTACACGTAATCAACAGATGTAGATATTATTACGATTGTGAACAAGGTGAGCATTACAAATGTACTAGTTTACGTGTCCTAATCAGAGTACTTCATTGAAATGGTCACTCGAACGACCTATGTGGGATGGTTGCCAGTTACCAACGGAAGGTCGTGGGTTTCCTCCGGGAACATTGAAACTGGCAACGCCGCCATATAAGTGAAATAATCTTGAGCGCGGCGTAAAACACCAAACAATCAATCAATCAATCAATCATTGAAATGGCATCCGCTGTTTTCTGCTTAATACTGTATATTTAATACTTAAATATAATTACAATTTTATCAATCACAAACAGAATTAGTGATATTCAAACTGCAATCATCGCCAGGGAAATTACTGAATTAGTAAATTAACCGACACTGATTAACCCGAATTCTCAGCCTGGCCCGGAATTTTTCCGAGTCAATCAGTGTCGGTTAATTTACTAATTCATTAGTGGTATTTATTTTACATGTATGTAAATAACGGTGGTCTTTTTTACGTTACACCAACGTTGGTACAGTATGAATGCTTCAATCTGGCTGAAGTAAGTATCACGTAAGTTTATTGACAGACGTCTACCACTTCAAGTATACTCCATGGGTTCTCTTCAGAGATTAATCAATCCAAGATGTTACGTGTGAAAGAGCGTGATTTGAATACAAGTAAGTTGTGACCTGGATTATCCCATGCAATAAGAACATATGGGCGTATTTTTCTCAACCAGCAATGGAAATGAAGAGTGCCATCTGACAGACCTTTAAGTGTACTTCTGTGCACAATGTGCTTTATAATTATTGCTTGGCTTTATAATTCAACTGCAGATTCTGTGATATGTTTTTTGTTTTTGTTAAATATTTTCTAGGTATGGGACCAAGTTTTGGTTGTAACCCCAACGGCAAAATAATAGTCTGCTCTACATTAGTTGTGAGATGTTTTGTATAATTGGATGAGTAGAAGAGCGAAGATTTCATATTTAATTAGAATACAATAGGCTTTGTTGTTACCGGTTTGCAAATAGTGTTGTATGCTGAATGTGTTCTGTTGTTTACCCCTTGGATTCTAACCCGGTACTATATATTTAACTACTTACAAATGAGTTTTCTGTCATCGATAATAGAGGCCTTAGGAAAGGACTTATTTGGTATCCGACACGCCATGACTTACCCAAGGTTTACACAAATCTCTGGACAGTTCAGTTGACTGGACAAAGTCACAACATCTTGATTGCCGTCAAGTTACTGCCCAGACTAACACTTTACTTTAAATGACAGACCGGATTAGTTAGACCTTACTCGTTGTTCCATCAGATAATTGACCAAGTAATTCCAGCGATTTCCGCCGTTTAAGCCTAATATAATTGTGGAAAGAAGTCTTAAATGGTCTTTGGTTCAAATCCTATGTTCCATCTTTGTGATTAAAACGACTAACTGACGCATGTATTAATAATGAATTTACTATTGGTATAAAATGTATATCAACCAACGCAATAAACCAGACCTCTTTGACAGTCACCGATTTTTGATTGCTACAGACTGTCTATTAACATCTGACAGACAGGTCGTTTGTAAAGTAGACTTGTATAATTGATATCTCCAGTATAGTTAGGAGGATGAAAATCTTCTTATTTTGATGTAGGAACAATGTTACGTAGGAGTTCAAGTCGTGGAACACTTATAACTGTAAGCCGTGGAACACTTATTAATGTAAAGCCAATCGCTGGTAAACTGAAATGTCCGTTAAGCACGATAGAGGGTAACTCAAGAAGACTTTCACAACTGACTGATAACACGCCATTTGACCATAGATAAATTTCTATTATTTATTAACATTCTTTCTGGTTGTGAATATTCTCTTTGATTGTCTGTATTTGGTAATAGAAGTGGACTGTGCTGTTCGTGATGACATTTTAGACTCATTGTAAGTAAAGTATGTAACCCATCTGAATGTTCCACTACATTGTTTGCTTTTCGGGGATTTCTAATGAAGATACCATAATGTAAGATAGGAATATGCACCCCGCGAATGTTGTCCGTTATTTGCACACAGCATGGGTTCGTACATATTACAGAGTGAACTGACTTATGTTTCAAAGTTAATGATTAGATTTTTGTAAATGAGTTTGAAGCGGCCACATTCAATGACAAACGTAACGAAATTGGGAATTTGGGCAGTCGCTGTCACTTTAAGCATTGCTCTATATAAAGGCCTTCGATTAACCACATCGACATTTTCAGTTTCTCTTCAGACACATATTTTGGTTAGATTTCAATAGGCCTATTGCACGCTTATTGTATCCAATTAGTATTGGATCAACTGTATCAATTCTGGAGGTTTTGGTCAGATAGTGCATTCCATAGAAGGAATCCTTAAGAGATACATTTTATAACTATGCATGTTGGTTTATAGGAAATACCTGAAAAAGGATCCATAGCAATGACAAAACAAATAAACACACACAAAACACAAGCTGTCAAGTTGAGCGTTTGAAGTTTCTGGATTTTCACGGCAAGTGTGCATTTAAACAGTTATAATTATAACTATAATACCGAATTGAAGATGTGAGCTAAAAACGAGCAAAATATAAATAGCCGGGATGATTTGTACATTTCAGAGTTTTTGTTATTTATTTTGACCTACTCCAAGATTGGTATTATCAGAAAGCTTTTATGTTGTACTACTTGATAATAAATGACGAGCACCAAAGCTATTCTTCTATGTAACCAAATGAAGATACAAATTGATATATTCAAATTATGGGTCGAACAAAACAATTAAAAATATTTCTGAATATATACTCACTCCTTCAAAATACGTGAATTGGACAAGATGCATAGAAAGAAAGCTGCTTAGACTAATATGAGCTGATGTTAACCTTTAAAACAAAATTTCGAAACACTACCCAAAAGGACAGCAGACTCAAAAGATGTTTTTATTTGATTGTGAATCGTTTAGTTTTTCGACCAAATTCTTACAATTGGCAATTGGGATGTATGAACAAACTGGTAATTCATGCAGCTCGTGTCAGTCTTGTCACTTAGATGGACGTTTCCTGATTGCTAGTGTGTAACAGATGGCAATATCCATGTAGCCCAATCTAATACAGCGGAAGATAACGCCTCCTGGTTTAATAAAACATACTCTCCTGTCTATTTGGATATGGAACAAGACCCGATTACCGAATGGAGGTGATAGCTGACGGGCTGACGTGTCATTGGCCTCATCTCGCCTGGATTCCGCGACTTACAACCCTCAGGCCATGTTCGTTTTTGGTCAGCACGATACTCCGACATTCGCGACCCACTGAAGAACAAACGTCACCCCCCAAAAGGAGAGTAAATGAATGTGTAGAGAATTACCGCTTAGGTAAGAAGTAAGATATGGTCGGGTGAGAGTTTAGCTGATTAAAGACGAATGTGGGAAATCCCAACACCCTGTCCCGGTCAAAGTTCTCAAAATGATCTGAGGTACATGTACCCGATGTGCAGATAGCAAGCCCAAACGTTTAGATTCAAACTGTTTACCATTTGGGTTTAACTTTGACCCTTAAAGGTGTCATGAAAAAAGTAATACCATTTCCATTCAGTAAAGTAAGGCCAGCATGAAAGTGGCCTAGATTATGAATACAAACCACTTGAGTGTAAAATGGCCCTTCGGTGAGTAACTGGCAACTCTTCCACATTCGGCGACCGAGTGAAAAATCCATTCAGAAATTGTTTAATTTGTATTTGGTCTGAGCGTGATTCGAACCCGCGCCGTATGGATGGAAGGTCTGTGTGGGACTAAGGGACAACCACTCTAACCCACTGGACCACCGAGGCCCCCAACACAATTAGAGACTGATCTCCATGGTCATTTTAGCCAAAAAGATTGTCTCTGTGCCCGTGTGTTTTAGTGTTCATAAATATATGGGGTCTGATTGGATACACAATGGCGATGTGACTAAGGATGACATACTTGTAATTAAAGGCCCACTTGCCGCCATAGCCTGTTTAAATTTGCTAAGAAAACCAATTTACATGAGCTTACTACGACTAATACAACTAAACTTAAACATAGGACACATAAAACATGTCTAGTTAGCTTTAGAATGTAGAAATGGGGCGAAAAACAAACGAAGAATCGAAGCCTGATTACAACAACAACCATCAGTGTCGGTCAACTTTCGTGTTGGATTACCCTCATTTCAGGCCTTTTTATCTGTGGTTTACGCTCAAACAATTATCAGCAGGCTTTTCCAGTCGCTGTTAACCGATCGCCAGTCTGTATTTTTCAGATAAATAGGCCTACGTAAAATTACACTGTGCCGTTAGTTCACTCACTCGACAGAAACATAAAATCGCCAGCTTGGTTTGTTTACGTTTCGGGCACCTAACAATTCAAATTTTCAAATTCAAATTAAAAATACAAAGTGACGTCCAAACTTTTAAATTTTGGTAAAAATAGAAAGTTCCTAACTTATATTGTCTGGGAAAAATATAGAAAATGGACTTTCTTTTTTAATGTAAACAATTTTCCTGATTTTCGCGGCAAGTGTGCCTTTAAATAAAACACCGGGAACAGAAATAAATACAGTATTATTTTGCAAATTTATTAAATATATGCGAAAAAGAAATGTAATTTGTGTTAACCAAACAATCAATCATAAAAGCACTACAACTTAAGTTTTGGATGAAAGAAATATATTCTAAATTAAGATGACTATAAATGAGAAGAAAAAGTAATATTTTAACAAGATATAGACCTCCGAAATGTTGACATTTCTTCGTAAAAAGAAAACTTTAACTTTTTCCGTAATTGTCCTACCAGCCATAAGAATATATACTGAAATACTGAAAGGTAGTGTTAGAAGTACCTTAGACTTTAAATCATTGAATTCTATAGACAATACACACATGTTCTAGACGTTATCCGCCACGAATTCCATACCAATATATTTAACTCTTCTCTCCTGATTGATTGTAATTTTAACTGGACTGTTATTTCAGAAAATCACGTCAATCTTCTTTACATGCCATCAAGCTAAATAAGACGGATAGTCCGCCATAGCGGTTTTATCGACTTTAATCTCGCTTACCAGTTTACTTCAATGATTCCACCAAGAAGATTTTCCCTGTGCCCGTGTGTTTTAGTGTTCATAATAAAAAAGCAGTTGAAATTCTCCCAATCAAAATGACTCGATTCGCACAAGAGTGTACAAGAGTGTTTCTGCCAGCCTAGCGCACACGAGAGGACCGGCTGAGCTGCCTGCCACTCCTGGTTGAAAGCGAAGCTGTTTCCCCCGTGTGCGCGTATATTTTTGTGAGATTTTAGCCTCGAGAGGCGGTGAGGGAAATATATAGCTTATCTCATTATAAAAATTTTCATATTTATGAACAGTAAAACACACGTGTACAGTGACAATCTTCTTGACTATTTAACAATATTGATATTTATTTGTCAAAATTAGTATAGGGATTAACTGGTTGGCAGTTAGGTTGTTTTAGCTTATTGGCGCGTCCATTTGTATGGATGATGTACGCCATACTAGTGGGTAATTATTACCTTGGGCAATTAAGAAAACTGTAATATATTGGTACAATATTTAGAGGTTATCACATGCCATTTTTCATATCATACCCCATATCAGCCCGAGACCTCCATATCAGCCCGAGGGCCGAAGGCCAGATGGCTGATATGGGTCGAGGGCTTATATGGGGTATGATATGAAAAATGGCATGTTATAACCTTTTTATCATATATCATAATATATATTGAAAAAAAAAACAACAGAAATAGTGAACGTTATGGGATAATTTGTTTTTATGGTTGTAACTTGAGAAGACATCATTCTGTTTGCCAGTGATTGTAGCGTTGTTTCACTGGCAGCCATCTTCCTAGCAAACGACCCAAAGGGATATAACTCTACTGCAAAGAACCCCCGCATTGATATTGCTATGGATTTTCGGACCGGTCTGATATGGCTGCTATGGATTTTCGGACTGGGGTGAGATATGGGTGCTGTTACGCTACCGATATCGCATACACTCTAAAAAAAAAGGGTTCTCCAAGGGTTCTACATTTTCCTTCAGGGTTCTTCTTGGAACCCTTTCTTAAAAAAGGGTTCTTCGGAAAGTGGAAAGGTTCTGCCTGGAACCCTTTTTCTGAAAATAGGTCTCGGGTGAAAAGAAGGGTTCTACCTAGAACCCTTGAAATCCGGGTAGTTTTACATCCGGGTTTGTTTTTTGAAAGCCACCAACGCCATCTTTGCAGACAAGTTGAAGAGGGACATGTCCTGAAGACCGAATCTGTTATCATCAGAGGTATGTATTGTTTGTTTTGACTTCAAATCACAAGTACTTTATAACGGATACCATAATAACAGTTATCACGGAATTTATAACCCAGACCTAACTATGTAAAATAGTAAAATGGATGCATTTGCGGACGAAATGTAAATTTTGAATCCGCTACTGCCGTATCGATTTAGTTAGTGGTTCGTGTAGATGTATTTATTTGAAAGTATCATAATCCGGACAAATGATTTCATCTTACATCGCCGCGTGCAAAGGGACTACGGCCCTAGTATTAGTAAAATTCGAACGGGATTGGGTAGAAGAGTTCGTGCAGTCAAAGCATTAGGGAGCAGTCATCTTTAGTTGGCTACTATCACTGTGACTGCTCCCTAAAAGTTTTTACTGGGCGGTATTTTGACGAGTTGAGATTTGTGCACTAAGTTTAGACCTATGGATCTCGGACTTAAAAACATTATAACAAAGGTTGGCTCACTGTCTATATGTGTAAATAATTAATATTTATAGCCACCATAGGGCCTAACCAAAACTAAAAGTTGGGTAAAATCTCGCTCAAGTTTTTTATTAATACAACAACATACAAGAATGTTTATTATCTTTAAATTTCCTGAAAACCTCGAAAACTGGTTCCCTGGTGATACTGGTACGACCGTAGCTGCACATGTGAACGGTCTAATTTAAAAATTACTTTAAAAGTTTAAGTAAAAACGTAAAAGTTAAAACTGACCAAAACAAAACCATATTATTATTCTCACCAAAATCAGATATATGTATATTATAATTATATATTTAATTGTTTAGTCATTTGTTTTTGTCAATGAAAAGTAGGCTAATATCCAACATTTTTACTAAATTGCATCCAAAGAATTTACCCAAATTAAAATCAACGCACAGGTATGGGCTACCAAAGAATAGGCCTGCCAACTATATAAAAAATCAGAAACATATATAAATACTTTTTATGTAAAATAATATAATTTCAAGATTTTTAGACCTTGAAAAAAGCAAACTTTATTTATGAAAATCTCAGATTTAGCTGTGATCCACTGATGCAAAACTTTGCCCGTTCATTGTAATATTTTAATAACTAGACTAGACTTCTGATAAGACTGGTAAAAATATCAAAAATCCTTATCGATATTGATAATAAGCCTTTCTAATTCCAGGTATGGACTATAGGACAGTCAAATGAGTCCGAGTTACCTAAAGTATGGAACAACATTCTTCAATTTTCACTGAGTAAGTATATATGATGGGAGTTTTTGTAAAAAAAGATTTCTAGTCTTGACCAATTT
The DNA here is from genome assembly GCA_963971465.1 of Lepidochitona cinerea. Classification (NCBI taxonomy): domain Eukaryota; kingdom Metazoa; phylum Mollusca; class Polyplacophora; order Chitonida; family Tonicellidae; genus Lepidochitona; species Lepidochitona cinerea. The sequence continues at coordinate 21,118,839 of OZ020551.1, forward strand.
GAGAACAGGGAAATGTTTAGTGAAAAATTGATTTTAAGTTTAAAAAATGCTCTTGTCCCCTCATTCCTCATCTTAGTAAATGTATTTACCCTGGTGTAGTGTAAGGTAGGAATATTAATTTAATCCTTAATGATTTTAAGCTGCAATCATTAGTAAATTAGTAAATAATCAACAGTTTGATTCTCACCCTGGCCCGGATCAGGGTCAATCAGTGTCGGTTATTTATGAATAATATTAATGTCATTATGTACCTATGTGCAAGCATTTTCTGTACAATGGACAAATAATCAGACTTACTCTGCCTATGCAATAGCCTAAACACATGATTGTTTTTATAAAAAGTAATTTATTATAAACATTGTCATTTTCCTTTCATCCACTGTTTGATGTCCTTATGCCTTATGGGGCTAAACCATGCATGTGGACACACAGTTAAAACGTTTAGCAAATTTGAAAATTAATAATTAATAAATGAACATATGTTTGATTTTACCTGGTTATAATTGCAAATTCCATTAAACCAATGGACACACCTCATAAATTTATTTTTAGATGTCTGTACATGCACCATGTTTCTAGTTATGTAAATATTTAGATAACAATCATGTAACAAATGTTAATACATTATTTTTTCTTATCTTGATGAAATGTTATCTTTTTTCTCACAGAGAAGAAAAGTATTGCTGGTCTTGATTATTTGCCACCAGGCGGAAACATTGTTTTGTTGAAGAACCTAATATACTGAACAATCCCTACACTATACAAATGGTTAAGTGTTATTTATGATATTCTTTGAGATTTTGATGTTCATGTATATGGTCTAAATGACATGCATCGTTTTATCACAATTAGAAACTTGTCTCCATGTTTATTTTAGACTAAAAGACTCTCCCTGTCTGTCTGTGTGTTTTAGTGATCATAAATATATGGCTGGGTGATTTATTTTTTTCTCAATGATGTATTGGATAAGCTGTTTTTACAATAGATAATATATATTTGATAATGTCTCCATCTAATTCAGTTCGGTTTATGTTTCAGTTACACCAGGTCATGGGTTATCCAGCCAGCTATCTTCCTATTATGTAATGTAGTGTGTACAATTGTGAAATGAAACTATCCATTTAGAATTTTCATGCGTTTAGAACTTTTAGTGTGGATGAGATAGGAAAAGTAAAGACTTGTGAAAAGCAATTGTGATTGTGGATGAATACCTGGCCTCACACAGACAATAGATGTTGGAAGAAAGATCTGGATTTTTAAATATCTCCTTGAGTGTCCTGTGCAGAGACTTTATTACATGTACAGATGTACAAATAACATGTTCTACAAACTGTGACTATATAAATTACCTCACTGTTTCTTTACACCTGAGGTGAATTTGGTCAAAATTCATTGTTTTTCTGATTTTGTCAAAAAAAAATATTTTAGTACATTTAAAATGCTTTACCAATGAATATTGATTGTTTATGCTTTCAATATTATATAATTATATATTAGTTGTCACATACATTCTGCTATGAAAAACCCCAGAAAAAACAACAATTATTGACTGCTATATGTTGTAAAAAATCTCTTGGTACTACAGGTAATTTTACTCAATCTTTTGGCATTTTATTTTGCTATCATCAGAAATAGTACTATGTTACACGTTATAATTTTATGTTGGATTACTTTTAAATGTAAGTGTGAAAATAATATAATGGTTTTAATTTTTTAAAGAATAGTTTTTGGTGTTTTTTCCTGCTGAGAGTTCACTACCTGGGAATTCTAATATTGGTACTGTAGGCTGATTTTCGGTGTCCATTGCCATTAGTCTTTATCCAGTGTTCTGATTATATAGTTAAAATTATCGGTCTCTGTCATGTATTAATGTTCAGATAGGCTCAAATATGTTTCATAAATTGTAAATAATTGTGTAGTGGATTTAACAAAGATCAGCTGGATATGAGACTCTTTACAGAACTGAAAACAGTATCTTTGACTAACATCTATTGAGTCTACTTAAGCATTATTTACATGTAATGTTTACTTAACATCATTTTATCCTATATAACTCAGAACATTTTTAACAAAAAGGTTCTTGGAAGAACCTTTTAAGGCTTCTTGGAAGAACCCTTTGAGGGTTCTTCAGACTGAAGCTGTGGGAGAACCCTTTATTGGCATAAGGGTTCTAGTTAGAACCCCCTTAAGGGTTCTATCAAGAACCTTTCAAGAACCCTTCCAGTGCATTAAGGGTTCTATCAAGAACCTTTCAAGAACCCTTCCAGAGCATGGTTCTTCCTAGAACCCTTTTAAAAGGGTTCTTGTTGGAACCCTAAAGGGTTCTCCCACAGCTTCAGTCCAAAGAACCCTTTAGGGTTCTGCCAAGAACCTTTTTTTCTAAGAGTGTATGCAAAAGACCACATATTATTGATAGGTATATGATAAATGTGAACTACTTAACCACTTCGGGGATTAGTTGGTTCTTCAACTAATTTAAAGCAGCATGCTTTGTATAAATTTGGGGAGTATTATTAGCGACAAATCAGTCTGGAATGCATTTTTGGAAGGTATTTAAAAACAGCTATTAACCAATTTCGAATTGACTTTACAAAAACAATGAATTGTAAAGTACAATAGGTGATTTTCCAATTACTTGAAAATGACGTAATTTAGTTTTTAACTAAACATTTTCAGCATTTTTACAACATACCTTAGGAAAGAAACCCGATATTGTGAAAGTATATGTCTGAAATAATTATGTAATGCGAACAAATCTTGCATTAAACGGAAGCTCAACTGAATATAGCTAAAGTAGAATTGGAAGCCGGGCTTGTCCGGTCTAACATTTTTGCTACAACGCCATGTAATTGTTGCGCGAAAAAATGGCAAATGGTCTATAGGGAGCGGGGGTAACGTGACAATTCCACAAATTTCCTGTCACCGGCGTTGTCATTACGCATGTGGGGAGCCTTTATCGTTCCAATTTGACGCTCAATTCTGACGTGGTAGAACAAAAAACGTCAACCGAACTGACAACGTCATCAAAAAACGTCATCTGTCACCGGATATCGCGAAGTCTCTCGGTAGACTCCCTCGGTAGACACAGTTCATTGTTAAAACCCCTTTCAATTCGAGTGTTTGACAGGAAACATGAAGCTGCTCTTTATCTCAGTTTGTTCTTCTTCATATCTTATATCGTACATTTCATTTGTCGTGTAAATCTGTTGGCATTTCAAAGAAACATAAGTTGAGTAATGGATTATAAACGACAGGAATAAGTCCATTAAACTCATGTTACTCAAGTAGTAGAAAAAACTCCGTTTTATCAAAGAGGTATTATATCAAGACCACTTCAGCGGTTGCCAAAGTGGAATTGTATATATGACAGAATGCAAATCGGATTCATTTGGATATACATGTAATTGTTCGATTTCTCACCATTGACCAATCACTATTACAACCAAACTCCTCTTGGTAATCTGTTTTTATTTCTAATTTGTCGCCAATTGGTGTCAGGAATATGGGTGCGTCATGCATGCCCCCCTTCCACTTATATCACATAGATTCCTCTAGAAATTCTCTTGGAAATCATCCCACATAAATCTCTTCCATGAGACCCCAGTCAGAGAAAGAACGGATGTTTATGGAAAGTTTTACATGAGCATAAATTATGGAAGCTCTGATTCAGTAATGTAAATATCAAACGTAATATCAACCTTGATTTATACTCGATCTATAATTCTTTCAAGAAAATGAGCCACTACCGAAAAAATGCGCCGAACTAATCTATCCATCTCCGTACCATCACACTTCTATAACATACTCACTGCTTACTAATGTGTCTTTAATAGTAACACAGAATGGGTATCAAAATGACTTTATCAGTCACTGATTCCATAAACAAGATAGTTACATTCATTTCAGCTATGTCTTAGTACATCAAAGTACATACACTAAAAACAACCGAAGAAATTATAGCGCAAGTTTATATAAGGACGTCTTCAACTTCAAGTTTCCTTTTTCGGTTTCCCTCAGCGACTAATCACTCTACGAGGTTACGCGTGAAATAGCGTGATTTAGACACATGTTTACCATGCCCTGGATTAATCCGCAGAAGACAGCACATATTGGCGTATTTTGTACACGCATCAATGAATAGAAAGAGTTCTTGAAGTTTAAATGAATCCATACCGTCTTTACTGAGACTCTATGTTATTAAACTGAGTCTGGGGAAATGTTAGGTGGCTCTACAATTTAACTTCAGATCCCATGATATGTTTTATATCGTATAGTAAGGGTCACAATTTATTGTTTTAACCTCAACAATACATTTATAATAATCTTCTGTACTCTACATCAACTTTCAATTTCAGATGAGTGGGAGGACGGGGATTTCATTTTCAGTCAAAAGGCAAGAGGTTTTTACATGTTTACAAACTGATAGATATACTTAGAAATGGTATGCTTGTATTATCTTTATCCTGTGGAATTTACTCTTGTGCTGGATTATTGCTTTTGTTGGTTAAAGAGGCCTTAGGCCAGGACCTGTTTGTTGTTTGACACGTTACCATTTGCCCAAGGCTTAAACAAATCTCTGGGCAGTCCAGTTGACTGGACAAAGTCACGACATCTTTAAGTTACTGGTTAGACTTAAACTTTACTTTAAACGACAGACAGGATTAGTTACTCGTTGTTCCATTAAATAACTGACCATGCAATTCCATCATTTCCGCCATTTAAGCCTAATGTACATGTAATTGTGAAAAGAAGTCTTAAATGGTCTTTGGTTTAAATCCTGTGTTCCATATTTGTGATTATAGCGATTAACTAGCGCATGTAATAATGATGAATTTAGTGTTAGTATAAAACATATAACAACCAATGCAATCACCCAGACCTCTCTGGCAATCACGGATTTTTGATTGCTACAACCTGATTTTTACCATCTGACAGACAGGTCGTTTGTAAAGTAGACTTGTATAAATGATATATCCAGTATAGTTAGGAATTTTTCGCAAGACGGTGAACGTCTTAATGTTACCTAGCTTTTGCAATTCACAATGGAAGCTGTGGATTATAAGTAATAAAATGCTCATTAACGTAAAGCTAATCGGCTGTAAACTAAAATGTTCCTTACGCACGATAGATGGTAACTCAAGAACACTTTCACAACTGACGCCTAACACGCGAGTTAACCAAGTATACATCTCTCCATAATATATGAAAACGTTCGTTCTGGTTTTGAATATTCACTTTGATTGTCTGTATTTGGTAATAGAAGTAGACTGTATTGTTCGTGATGACATTTCAGACTCATTGTAACTAAACCATGTTACCCATCTGAATGTTCCAACACATTATTTGCTTTTCGGGGATTCTGTTCTTGGTTCGGTTGAAGGCACTATTATGTAAGATTTGATTTGAATATCTTACTGTTATTTGCACACATCATGGATTCGTACATGTTACGGACTCAATTGACTTTAATCTAAACGTGAATAATTTGATTTTTGAATTGAGCTTGAAATGATCTTATTCAATGACAAGCGCAACACCTGTGAGAAAATTGTGTGTTTTGGTAATCCAAGTGATTCTGTAAGAATGATTTCTTTTAACCACATCGATCTTTTCAGCTCATGTAGCTAATATTTCCATTGTATTTTACGCTTTTTACCTCTAATTAATACTGGATTAACTGTGTCGCTTTGGGCGGCTTTAGTCAGCTAGTAAATTTGTACAGAAGAACACATTAAGTAATGAGACGATATACAGTTTACCCAAATATATGTTGATTTATAGGAAATATATCAATATGCATGCCAAAAAAAAAAACAAAAAAACTAACTGCTATTTTTTTATTTGGTTGTATCAATACAATACGAAATCACATAATGAGTTGAACGTGTCATGTTTTTATAATCCCGGCCCTGATTGCCGAATGAAGATGAGAACTGAAGGGCTGACGTGAAAGGAGTTCTCCTCCTCTAAACTCCGTGACCTATCCTCTCGCCAACAGACGATCTTATAATCGCCAACAGACGATCTTATAAACGACATTCCATACTCATGTAACAACGAATTATTTATCCAACAAGTCAAATGTATGAGTATTGAAAATTGCCAACTGACCAAGTTTGTGAACGTACAGACCTAAAGGTCTGTTTGAGTTGAGTGTAAGTTTAGTTGATTAAAGACGACAGTGGGTAATCTTCACCTGACGGAGTCCAAACTTTCCAAATGGCCTGAAGTACCCGTCGTCTTGTTAACACACTTTGTTTATCTATTTATTTGAATTCATCAGCTACAGAATAAGTTCCATTTACAGGGATGATAACAAGGCAAACATTTACTGAATTAAAGATAAATAACCAATAACACTTTAAAAATATAAAAAGTAAAATAAAGAAATGGTAAAGGAGATTGGCAAAGGCTAACACAAGCTGTAAATATACATGTATATACAAAAAATGATATAAGGATCTGATTGTATACACAATAGTGATATATCTGAGGAATGATTGGCAAGTCATTAAACACAGTGAAATCAAATAAATACACAATGATTTGCAAATTGCTGAAATATATGTAAAAGCGGTATCAAAACGACAAATCTTAAAATTAATACAGATTAGTATTTGGTATAAATAAAGATTTCGATTCATGATGACGATTAAAGAGAAAAATTTGTCCAACAAGGGCTTTTGGGCATATTTAAAAACAAGATAAAAAAAACTGTTTAAAATCATTACATTACATAAACAGTTTAAATATAATCATGTTTTCGACACATAATAATATAACTGGACATAATGTAGATATTTCTGCCTGAAAGCAAAACTAGAATCTTTCTGCAATTGTTTTCATAAGTTAGGGATTTATCACCGGATACAATTGACAAAAAAGCTTTTATAGCTGTGATTTTACCAAATTGCCCTCGGCCAACATGAGTCATCTGGTTTGCTTGCAATACGACAAAGTAAACTTACGATTCGCGTGTTTGGCAAACAACATCTAGCCCTCTTTGTCCTAATATATTCTTCGTAATATCGCATATCGTACATTTCATTTTTCGCTTAAATTTATTCGCGTTTGCAAAAAAAACACAAGTTTAGTAAAAGATTATAAACGGATGGAATAAAGCCCATTCTAACACTACCCTCCCCCCCCCTCCCGATATTTCCACTCCCGATCAGTGTGTTATGTTTTGCATAATCTTTAGGTACAGCCGTGTTTTTTTTTTAAATAAAACGTTTGTGACTTTGAAAATTAATAGGCTTGGGTGATATTCATCGTAACACACTGGCTCTCGTTAGATTACCTCTAAGCAATAAAAAAAAGTTTACCACCATTCCTAATCAAAAAGGCCTATTATAATTGCTAACCTATTATCAAATAAATCCACATAAAAAAATCCTGTGCAAATTAGAATCTTTTTTTATCAAACGCTTTTATTGGAAGAGAAGTTATACGGTTATGTATGGTTTAGGCGGGGAAAGTTTTTGACGATCGTGTTATTGAAAAGTATGGATTGCCCCGAATGAAAGTGTTTCTTTTATTTACTAGACCGATGACAGTTATCCAGATTAAGTTCTGCGCCAGTAATTATACAACCTATGGAAAGAGTTTTTTTTAATACATACAGCTCTAAGTGTTCAATTTTATAAAATCACGTAGGCGTTTGAAGACTGACAGATTTTTTTAGAAGCTAGTTAAACAATCACGTCAGTTTATTGACCGGCGCCTATCGTTCCAGGACTACTCAAAGGTTGCCATAAAACTAATCATTCCAGAACGTTACGTGTGTGTGTTCGTGCTCAATACAACTGTTAAGATCGTTTCAAGCAAGGGTTTTTGGTCAGAGCAGAGAGTTCTGTTTTTAACCCACTATCAAACGACTTGTAAAAGATAACAAAAAATCATTGAACATATTATGAAAGTCAAGTCCTTTTTCAGTCTCAGATAAACCACCGCATAACATGGTTACCTATTACCTTACATTACGATTTGCTTTCACGGCTTTGCTTTACACAGCTTAGTTTTAGTAACCGAAATGGAGAAATGAAGATCAAGAACTCAAACAAAGTGGTGTTTTACCTCTGTATAGTTTTCTTCCCTTGTAATCGATGATGGCACCAACATACACTGTCCAAAAATGGTTCAATGCATATTGTGCAGTGGTGTCCGCTGTATATTTTGTATTTTGTTTCCTCTATCAAAGGATTGCTCCTTAGAATCCCCTTGAAAACACTCCCGAATAAATGTGTCTGATGAAATCCCAGTCAGACGAAGAACAGATGTATATGGTAAGTTTTACTTGAATATGAATTATAACCATAGCTCTACTCCATAACGCCACACATCAAATTTAATATCAACTTAATTAGTTCCGTCCTCTAACGTGCAATATTCACAGTTCGATATTAACTGGACGTCTGCTTGTGCTGTTCCATGTACCGAAAGACCAGATAATCTTTGATTGTTTTAGAAAACGTCATTTCCTTCTTGCACTCGGCAAATCGAGAATCAGGAACACCGACTTTGTTTTTGTCTTATGTTTTACGCTATATATATATATATATATATATATATATACCCTTTCCCGGAACAGAACTATTCATTAGCCGGCTGGAAGGATTTACAGAAAACAGCTTCTCAATTTCTTACTGGCCCGGCGAAAAACCTGAGTTACATTTATACAAATCAAAGCAATTCATTAAAATGGCATGCGTTTCCCAAACAATTCTATTTTCCGGTTTAAACACAACTAAGCTGCAGAAAGACAGCACCGAACTAATCTGCCCACCTCCATACCATCATACTAATTCTACAACAATTTACTAACTTACTATAATGGGTCTTTAATAATTACACAGAATGAGTATTTGTAATTAGTATAAAATGAGCGACTCGTTGTCAGTAATTGAACTAAAAATTGACCTAAATTCGGCCTCATCACCCATTCTCGATTTCGATGTCACGTTACGATCAGAAAAATTAAGAGCATGTTAATCAGAAGGTTGTTTAAAACAACTGCTTGCCGATTGCACAGCTCGAACAAAATGGTCTTCCGCTGAGTTGCTTATAACCACTCTCTGTGATTGTAACGACTTTTATAGTTGAAAAAAAATTTATGAAACAAATTATAGTTAGAATATTTTGGAGGAGAAACCTGCGTTTGCCTGCGCGCAAGGATACAGCGACATGCGCGCGACGCAAACATCACGGTTCGCCGTCAAACGGAGTGAAGTTAAACTTGATAAACTATTTAGTCTAAAACTGTGAATGGCACGCCCATACTTTTGTAAAATGAAGATTTGCCAAATGAAGTGTGCTGAAATGTTTTACGATACATTCGTTTTTGTATGTTCTGTTACCTTGATTGAGTGATTCATGTTTTACGCCACACACAAGATTATTTCACTTATATTGCGGCCTTTGTCAAGTTTAGTGTGTGAGGAAATCGGGCTATGCGCCAACGAGGAAACCCCTAACAGCGAGTATCTGGCAACTCTTCCACATACGGCGACCAAAATTGCACTCTGACATTTTTCAATGTTTATTTGGCCTGAGTGGGATTCGAATTTTTTGTTACAACTTAGTCAACTGAGTGGGTCACAATGGTTGGCTCTTGTCGCTTTACCGTGTACGCAAGTGTACCATCAGTTGGCACTGACACTGAACAGCCATAGTCCACATTATTCGCTAGCCTTCGTTTGTAATGATTTTTGTAGTTGTGAATATCGAAACTTTGCCAATCTTTTTTCTATATTTCTATGATTTTTGTCGGTTCTCGATACATTTTCTTGAGAAAAAGAATTAAAAGCCTTAAACATCCAATTAATTAAATTCGTACATTATTTGTGTATAAAAAAAATTGTATTTTCACTCTTGGCTTCGCCAATCGTGAAATATAAATGATATTTACCCATTAACAACAATTAACCTCTATATATCAGAGCGTACTCAATATCTCACAACCCAGTTACATAATAAACACACAATGCAATAGCAAAGTAACTCCGAATAAATTCAACAAACGCATATTGACAATCTCAATATTTCGACAAAGGTATATTTGTCATCTTCAGGAAAATGTTCCTGAAGATGACAAATATACATTCAGGAAAATTTCATCAGGAAAATTTTCCTGAAGATGACAAATATACCTTTGTCGAAATATTGAGATTGTCAATATGCGTTTGTTGAATTTATTCGGAGTTACTTTGCTATTGCATTATGCTAAGCTATTCAGTGGATCAACAAGTTAATAAATACACTATACATGTTTTAATCAATCTGCAGAAACTATCACGTAAGTTAATTGACAGACGTCCACTTCTTCATGTTTCCCTCGTGGGTTCCTCTCAGGTAAATAGCGTGATGTAGACAAAGTTACATTGACCTGGGTTAATCTATATTTTACAGCACATATGGGCGTATTTCTCACATGCAGTACTGAAAAGAAAAAGGGTTTGAAGTTTAAACGAATCCATCTATAAACCAATTTGCCTTAAAGTGTTACTTCTTTATCGAGGCTCTGTGTTGTTGTATTCTGGGGCTCGTTTCACTACGCATTCGCATTGCAAACGAAGCGTAGTTGCCAATGGATACCATAGTGAAGAGATACGGAGTCATGGCAACTGCGATTGATCGCACTTTGCGACGGCTTCGTGAAACGGCCCCCAGTACTCTAGATAAATTAGACGAGGATTTCATTTTCGGTTACAGGCAAGAGGCTTTTATATGTTTATAATTAGACATGGTAGGCTTGTGTTCTGTTTATCCCATGGAATTTACCACTGTACTGTACGTTAACTGCTCACACAGATTATTACTTTTGTCGGGTAATGAGGCCAGGACCTGTTGGTTGTTTGACACGTTATCATTTGCCCAAGGCTTAAACAAATCTCCGGGCAGTCCAGTTGAATGGAGAAAATCACGACATATTGATTGCCGTCACGTTACTGCCCAGACTAACACTCTACTTTAAATGACAGACAGGATTAGTTAGACCTTACTCGTTGTTCCATCAAATAATTGACCAAGTAATTTCCGCCGTTTAAGCCTAAACTAATTATAAAATCAAGTCTTAAATGTTTTTTGGTTCGATCTTTGTGATTATAATATGTAATAATGATGAATTTACTATTAGTATGAACCATATAACGCTTAATGCAATTACCCAGCTTCTCTGACAGTCACCGATTTCTGATTTCTGATACAGTCTGTATCTAATATTTCAGTTTAATTCGAATTGGCTTCATATTATTGTAAAGCGCTTCACGACTATAAACCTTCGACTATTATTTTGAAATGTAAACGGTGGGTTACAATGTTCTTTATATAAAAAATAAGAAGATTTTCGGCCGCTTTAGAAGAGTTTAATGGTTCATCTCTATACTGCAGATATAATTTATACAAATCTACTTTACAAACGGCCCTGTTCGTCAGATGTTAACAATCAGTTTGGGTTCGTTACAGACGGAAACAACTTATTTCAACATCAATAATTTGATTTTTGCAATGAGTTTGAAGCAATCATATTCATAACAAGAGATCAGTGAACTGATCTTGGCGACCACCATAGAACACTATCAGAAAGTGAGGCTGCTTGTAAATGTGAAATTGATTTCTTCAGTTGGTGGCTGGCTGGGCAAGAACAAAGTTTTTTTGGTAGACAGTGGCTGTAATCTGAAAACTCCAAACCAACTTTCCGAAATGATTGGTCAAGAGTTTGAAAACGACGACATCACTGAATGCCAAAATGGCTTTGGGAAAGACAGATAGTCCGACATTGCGGTTTTATAGACTAAATTATAGATAGTGATTATGCAGTAAAAAACAGTAAAAAAAAAACAGTGTAAATTCTCCTAAGTAAAATCAGTCGATTTGTACATGGTGTTTCTGTGGGTGTTATGGAGATCTTCCACTTAGGCTGCGTCATTAGGTCAGTAGGGAGTATATACCCGTGCAACTAACATTTTAGAATGAAGTCATAAGCCCATTTTAATTTAATTATATATATTACAGCAGAAACTGGTGGACAACAGTCACATTTATATATATCCACAGATATTGGTATTACAAGCGTTTAATATACATCATTTTCAGGCTATTTGATAATTTTTGAAGGATTTTGAGAGAATCTACACATTGATCAACGTACTAAAAGATTGACGGTGGTGCAGTCTCCGTCACATCCGCAGCTTGAGCTAGGCTTTGAAGCTTAAGCATTGTCATTTGTGTCGCACCAAGTTAGACTTGAAGCTAACGTACTGTCATTGGTGTCGCTTGGTACTCCGTTGTTTTCATTGCGTTGAGTTAGTTGATTGTGTGGACTTTTCACTTGGTTAAGACAAGTCGTTGACAGTAACAACCCTTATTTCTTATCTTTCTTTTACAAAGAACATACAGACTTTTGCGAACAGCATTCAGACGGGCGTACTTATAATTTGGGGGATTACAGTTGGTAATTGCCTTCTGGCCCTCTTTGCTGGGGGCGATTGATATGCTAATTTGATCCCGTACGGTCACGCTATTCGTACAACTGAACAGCCTAGAGCGCTGTGTACACGTTTTAATATGCTACGCTGTGACGTGACCTTCGCATTCGCCTTTGTGAAAATTGGTGCCTTTCCGTGTTTTGTTTTTAAACCCCGCACATACGTAACAAACTTTATGTGCCGTGTTAATTTATTTTCATTCTGGGAACTAGTCCGTTGTAATAAATTCCGATGCCCTCCTTGTGGCGATAATCTCGAATATAACGATTGTCCAAATATAGACTCACCTACAATATATAAATGCGTTAACTGCTAAAAGTTTCACTCTTCAGCATATCGAGGTTGCCATAAGTTAAAGGAACCCAATAGAGTTCAGTTTATCAAAGTCACTGAAAAAGTGTCCTTTATCGTAGCGTTAAAGTATGTACGTAACCAGGAAGCTGAGCCTCTGAAATGTTCCCAAAATCTTGACGAATCTATACGGGATTTGACCCTCTCAGAACATCCAGTTCAGAAATTAAGACAACCCCTGATCATCATCCGTACAGATCCTATCCTAAAATCTACTCCGGTATTCATAAGTACAGACAAAAATGTTTAAACATAAGTTCATTCCCCTATTTCATTAATCAATGTAATATCTTTCGTTACAGAAATGTTCAAATTTACAGTACCATTTATTCATTGTACGCCCATGTGGGGTTTCTTCGTATAGTGACCAAGTCCAGTGTGCAGTCGTGAGAGATGCACCCCCGAACCATTACAGAGCCCCCTCCATAAGAAACGTATGGATGGATGTTCTTGGGTGTTTACGCTATGTCTGTGTGCCTCTAAATCCTCTTTCCCCCATTCGTGACGTTGAGCAAGAAACGACAGGTCTTCAAATTCCAGCCGCGTCGTGCTAAACACCAAGCCAAACGTATCCGTTGATGGCGATCTGATTATACGAGTTTGATCACTCTCCTTGCCCTCAGGCCTTCAACTTTCAATCGGTTTCTCACGGTTCTTGCGCATAGACGTCGGTTGGGTAGCCATTGCTGCTTCAAGAATGAACTTGATGTAAATGGATGACGTCGTACCAGTACCCTATCTTCACACTGTCATGTTATAGGTGGTCGACCCGAGCCTGGTCGGTCCTTCACAGTACCAGTTTAATCGTGTTTTCTCACTATTCTACTTATCACTGTATAATGGTAGCTTAATTGACGCCTGATAGCTTTGTACGACATCCCTGCAGAGTGCATACCGACAATTTGCCATTTTTGCCCCTCTGATATCCCCCTTCGTGCCGTGTTCACAGAAGATGAGTCCACGTTGCACAAATCCGGCCTTGACTACAAAACATTGAAGGAGAGGCATACTGAATTTGTGTAATTGCACGAAAAAAACATTTCATGTCGCATTACATGTAGTTTTTGCGTTACTGTCACACATGAATTGCCACAATCGTTCAATGGAACATCATTCTTATCATCATCATAACTTGTATTACAGTTAACATTATTGCAGGTTTATAATAATTAATTTCAGCATGGGATGCTTAACTTTTTCCTTATGTATATGATTTTACATAGCCATGGTATACAATACTCCGAAAAGAGAGATTGAACGAAACTTGTCACAACAGATATAAAATACCAAATATCGAATGTTCAGAAGCAGTGGCGTTACGCAAAAAAAAAACGAAAACACACACACACACACAATATTTACTGGCGCTCATATTGTTCTTAAAATACTCATGTGAAAGAAGTATGAAAGTAAGTTAGGACTATCAGTGGGGGAATAAAAGTCAAATTCGGTTCCAAGTATTACAATCATCAAACGGTCTGGTATAAATGTGATGTTATAGCTGATAGTTTTTCCATGTTTCTAGCACTAGTAATTATGATTCGGAATTCATTCCACATTAAAAACAGCCAGAGAAGTATATCAGCAGCCTGAAGATCAAATACCATTAAATGGCAATTTCTCCTTGTTAGAACTTAAACAAGCTCTTGCCAATTCCAAAGATTCATCTCCAGGTTAAGACGGTATAGTATACTCTGTGATTAAAGCTCTTTGTACAAAATGTTTAAATGTAGTTTTATCGTTTTATGACAGTATTTGGTCAAAGATGGTTATGCTGCGGCTTTGTGGAAAGGCAATTGTCATTCCAATTGCTACACCTCAAAAGGATCCAACCATCTTATAGACAGATAGCTTTAACATCTGATCTTTGTGAGCTGATGGAACGAATGGGTAATTCCAAACTCATCTGCTACCTTAATAGAAACAATATACTCTCTAATCCACAGAGTGGATTTAGGAAAAACAGGAGTACCAGTGATGATGATGTTACACTAGAAACTTCAATTAAAAGATATCTAAAGAACGTAATTTAGCGATGTTCCTTGACATTGAGAAGGCCTATGCTATGCTTTGGAATGGGGTGCTGCTAATCCAAGTGAGAAATATTAGTATTGAGGGCCGGATGTTCGGATGGGTTAGGGACTTTCTATCAAATGGCAAACTCCAAGATTGTATAGGCACGTCTTGATCTGTTGTTTTAGAGAATGATACTCACCAGGGATCAGTTATTTCTCCCATATTATTCAAAATTGTCGCAACGATTTACCATTAGTTCTCAGTCCAAAGATAAACTGTTCCCTATATGCCGATGATGCAGCAATATGGTACACTGGAAAAAATATTCATATAGTCTAAAGGCATATCCACCAAGCAGTAAATGATGCTATGGCATGGAGTAAACTGAGGGGCTTTTGATGTTTTCTTGGAAGTTTGACAAGGGAAAGTTTTATTTTCATCAACAAAGCCTACTTTCCTTACTCGTGGAGCGGAAGTAATATTCCACTCACTCCAATCTGGTCATATTTCCTTAAAATCTTAGCTATTCAGACTCCCTCTGTCTGACACATGTGTGATATTCGCAATGTTCAGGAAAACTTAGAATAGTTTAGTTTAGAACAAGTGTGCTTATCAAAGAAATTATGTTTTCACCGATTTCATTGGCTTGGGCATTAATCAACCAATCATGGAAAATGCACTAGGTCCTTCTAAAGATGATGTGGCGAGATTGATGAACCGTAAACCCACTAGCCAAGCTTTACATAGAATTAGGTCGATGTTGTGGTTGTTTCGTGAGTGTGACAATCGCGTAGGCACGCCTGACATGGTATAACATCAAATGCACATCCCATATATTTGGTATGACATGACAAACTATTGAAGATATATTCCTTACCAGCAGAAAAGAAATCGTAATTCACTTTGTCAACGGAGATCAGAAGGCCTTTTATAACTGTGTCCGCCATGTTTCTAGCTCCAGAGAATTTCACCACTGATTACAATAAATAAATTATTCACGGCTTGTTAAAAAAAGTATAATCCATGGATCCATGGACACAGATACACGAAACAGAGTACAGAAGTGAACGCCAAATATTAGTTCTAATTGAAAACTTTGTGTTGGATGATCTGGGCCTCTGAAGTCGCTTATCCATCAAAAGCCCAATAATAAGCACTAGAATAGAGCACTGGAACAACACTTATAGTTAGAGGTATACATCAAATTAGCGCAAAATCACAGTATTTAGAACATCAGCGGAAAATTACAGGTACTGTCCAACAGTCACAGACAATTAGTACCTCGAACTGGTGCTAGCGCAGTAGTGGGAAAGAGGCTAGAAGATTACCGTGAAATGGTACTAGTGCAGGAAAAGTGAGGCTAGTACCGTACTAGGGCAGTGAAACTAGTGCCGTGAACTGCTACCAGAGCAGTGTACAGATAGATTAACTAGTTCTGGAAAGTTCAGTATCAGTTAACGGAACTCATTGGTACCTATTATAATTCCTATGCTATGAAACTGGGACACTGCAGTCAAGTTTATTGAATAATACTAGAACTGGGCTTTTAAAGTTGCCTATTACATAAATTACTAAAAATTACTCGGTCATAAACACAAGGTTAAAAATAGATTTTATTCAACGAAAGCAAATACACAGACTCTAGTTATAATGACAATAATAATAAAAATGCATTCTTATTATCAATGTTCAATTTCTGTTAATAAACAGTCTTGGTACTACGAATCCCAAATAGTAGCGGTGTCTCCGGAACATTTATCATCTTGAGATACAGGATGTTATCTTAAATAGGCTTCGCTTGGTTATTTTTATGACTAAGATATGGTCAAGGTACACAATCATTTCGCATTGTTTGGAAACATATATATATATTGTATTTGTGTACTGCACACTGCTCAAGTGATACCTCACTAGACAATATTAACCAACTTGTTTATCTTCCCCTTTCTCACCACTATATATTTGGATATATGTCAATTGATGGTATTGTATGGCATGTTTCAATATCTCAAGAAATAATTGTCAACCATACTAGAATACATTCTGTACATTGTGCTAAGACATCACAGTTTTCTTAATCGCTCAAGGTAATAATTTCTCACTAACATGTCTACATCATTCATACCAATGGACGCGCCAATAAGTTAAAACAACCAACCAATCAACACCCAATTTCAATATAAAATGAACTATATTGTAAATATATTACTTTTCCAAAACCATCCTTCGGCACTAATTTATGAGAACTTTGCAGAACATTATTCAGTGTTTCAAAGCGTTAAACAACCCTCAAAAACCAATAATATTGACACTTGCCACTGGCAAAATAGCACGGTTTCTGTTTTACAGCAATAGTAATTTATGCTAAAGCTCGAAAGTGTTTAACTTAACCATAGTTATGTCCATTCTGCTTCAATAAAGTCTTCTCTCTCGGCTACTTGGGTGTGTCACTCCGAGCGGAGGTGTTAGCAGAAGAGCTGACGTCTCATTGGCCAGACAATATTCTCAGCTCACCTAAATTACACGACTTACAACCCTCAGGTCATGCTATCTTATCAACAGATGACCTAAATAATGACACTAAAACATTCACGAATAAGATCGTTGTCATCAGCAAGGCAAATTAATGGGTGTTTAGAAAATTTCCCCTGAAACAATTGTTTAAGTTTTATCATTTTTATATGCAGAATGGGATGGTCAAATTATATTTAGAAAATGTGCGTTACATTTGATCTGAAAAATCGGAATACAACAAATTGGTTATTTAGCCCCGGGGTACAAATCCTTTATGATTAAAAGGTTCTGCCAGCTTCAACACATGGCAATATGCTGTTTCACCTGAAGACAATTGGAAAACATTTTATTCTTTTTCTTCTGTCGATAGGATAAGTGTTTTTCCCTGAAGGTTGATTTCAATGTTTGATTTTGTCGGATATGAAACCTTAAAAAAGTTTTTAGGCTTTTTTTTTAAAATTGAAACTCAATTCCAAGTGAAACCTTCTAAACCTTGAACGCTGTAATTGCAGATATGTGGATCTTTAAAGTTCCAATGAAGTTTCATAAAATATATAAGAGTTGAGTTTGGGGTTCCTTGAATATGAATCAAACAATGCTATTGAAAAGTAGTTAAGGCATCACTTTGAAGTAAGTTTTTGTGAATAACGCGAGATTTCGACACCTGTGCCGGTATCTTTATCAACGGCAATAGGCACAGGTGTCGAAAAAAAAAACACTTACTTTGTAGTGATGCCTTAATAAATTTTCATTAGAATGGAACCCACTTTTAAAGAGAGATTCGAGCTTTAAGTTATAAAAAATGACTATAGGTTCATTTGAAAACCCTTATTTAAATGACCAGTTAGAAGCCTTTCGTCCCCAGTTGGCTTGACAAAACGCAACGTTCAAATCCTGGCTGGATTATTCCAAATGTTATGGAGAGAGTCCCCGTGATTTAAACTAATTGACCTCAAACGAAAACATTATTTCTTAAACCTATCACCCTTAGCATAGCGCACACGAGAGGCACCGGCTGAGCTGTCGGCCACGCATGGCTGAGAGCTAAGCTGTTTCCCCGGTGTGCGCGTAACTTTTGGTGAGATTTTCGCCTCTCGAGGCGGTGAGGAAAGTATCTAGCATGTTTGATATTTTCTGCCTCTTATGGCAAGAATCTCACCGTGTGCGCGCAACGTGAGCTGCCAGCTGAGCTGAGAGGAGGGATAGTCCAATCGCGTGGGCCTGTTAAATCATGTGACCACTTAGAATATTACGTAACACAGGTAGTGATATTTATGTAGCTTAGTGAACTTGGGTGGCCAGGAACTTTCCTCAGCCGAGAGCTCATCGTCTGCGCTGAAATTTGTAGCTGCTCCCTGGGCCATGCGTGTCGTGTAGCTCAGCCGGCGCCTCTCGTGTGCGCCAGGATTTACGCTTTCATCAACACCTTACGACAATGGACTGTTAAACTTTTTCCCCACGCGGAGTGACCAGTCAAATTCAGACACGTGTATCCATTCTATTGCACAGGGTCTCGTTCTACTAAGGTGACGTAAGTTACGACTGGCGGATTTAGGCTACATGTACATATTAAACGATAGGAAATTACTCAAAGTCGCAAATCTGACCTATACGTAACTTTACACCCGCTTTATAGAACAGCCCCGAGGGATGTATCGATTGACTTTAATGTAGAAATTTAAACAAACACACGCTCTAGGCTACACGTCATCATAAGGTTAGCAGCAAAGTGACGTCACAATCGCGCATCATCTCACAGTTCAGTTGGCTCATCCAACCCCTTTATAGTGTAAGTTATACTTTATAGTGTAAATTAGTTTTAAAAAAGTAACAATAGAATTAAGTATGGTGAGTTACATGTAAGCTCGATGAGAGTTGTTTTGGAGGATAAGAGGATCGTGGCAGTTGGGGATATATAATCCTTGGTCTCTCTTCATGCTGGGATTTGTAGAAAGCTATATGGTTGAGTTGCAAACGTTCTTATTTACGCTCACTGCTTCCAATTAATAGCAGATCCCCCCTGTTCCCCTATTCTGGGTTTGGACAGTAGGACAACCGGTACAAATATAATAAGAGTAGGTCTATACAGGAGACTTACATCTCAACTGTGAGTCCTCTCAGATGTTCATATAACTGGGTAATGTGTTAGGGCAAAAGGGTTCTGCGATGCATTCAATGTATTTTTAGGGGAAAAATCACAAGACGACTAAAAATGGCATAAAAAGTTAATCTCTCGTAGCATGATACATTATTCAATGGGTCCCTCAAGTGTAAACTATATTTGGGAAGCATGGTTTTTGCAACGCACTCGGTGAACCAGTAAGAATATCATTATATATCGGGATAACTATGGAATATCTCTGAGCTAGTACACTTTGTGTAAATCTAAAGCTGATTTCTGATAAAGACTTTGAGTGAAATCCCACCGAGGCTGTGCAAAGTCTGAAATAGATCATGTGTTAACTTTGTATATCGTTTCGGTGGGCAATACTATATATATATATCTGGACAGTCCACGTTTCTAAACTGACTTTTTATACGCTCCATTCCTCCAAATATTCTCTTTGATGAACTGTTATTTTATGTTTTATAAGACTACAACATATTACGTGTATCAATTTATGGAGTTTTCTGGAAGATTTAATATTCTATTTTTGTACTAGAAGATTAAATAAGTCAACTTTCCTAAGTTATGTAAAATTTACCTTTATACGTAAAAATAAACTGTTCTGAAATTTCTAAATGTTAATTTAAAGGTCAGTCAGTTAACAATTTCCTAGTCAACTTTTGGTATGCTAAATGTAAACCAGTTCGGCATATTATCTATTTATTCTTATTTGGAATGTTGCATTATTTATTCGGCCTGCGTTCCTCTATTTTGAATATAAATCAAAATCGGGACCTCTGTTTCTTATTCGTTAAATCTTTCATCTCGTACCAGAGACTATTTAATGAGCCAAATAATTAGCTAAGTAATGCAAATAAGATCTTTTCAACAAATAACCAATTACTAGTAAAACTTTCAGGAACCAAATGTTAAAAAAACTAGCTTTGCAGACACTTCAACTGAGCGAACTGATCCTGTATAGGCGAGAACTCTTCCATGGGCCAGCTCATAAAAACGTTGTTGCCAAAAACACTTGAAATAGAATATTGATTATCACTATATGTGTTTCTTGCAGCAACCCAATTCCAGTCTACATGCTCAAGAACTGAGTTTAATTTCGAACATGAATGTCACATGTCCTTCTTATTGGGTAGAGTGTGTGATTTTGTTTTCCATGTAATATGATGGAATCTGCTCATTTTTTTCTAATCGTCTTTTGCGGTAAAGTAGATGGCTCGCTGCAGGAGGGTTCAATAAGGAGGACTTTAATTATGAGTTCAGCTGGTGTGAGATTATATTACTGATCTGATCGGGTGAAATAAACTTGTCAGAAGGGATGGAAGTAAAGCTACTTGAAGATGTCACTTGTGTGTTGATTGTTCAATTGCTAGTGTGTAACAGATTGCGATATGCTTGTGGTTCATTCTAATACAGCGACCTCTTGGTTTAATAGAACACACTCTCGTGCTGAAGGTAGTACACAGTTTCATATCCCATTTGCGGCGATGTTAATGTTTTGACTCACAACATCTTGTCTAATTTTCGTTGAGCAATATCACAGGGGTTAGCTTGAGGTAGACTAGAGGTAGATGGCTGTAGATGGCTGTAATCGAAGTTAATCTGTATGTATTTCTAGAGATGTCTCATCCTTTAAACTAAACAAAGCTAAAACTCAATGCCAAAGTACTTTGTCAACTTTTGATAAACATAAAGAGCACTTGATTTTTCTCCATGGAAATTCTCCCATTGTATTTGTTTTTTTTTAAAGGATGCGCTTTTAGAGACGGAATATTAAAGGCTAGCTAAATCTGCTAAAATCTTTCCAAAATCACCACCGAAACGTGACTCTAATTCACACAGGAGAGCTTTACCAGCGGACATTTATGATGAAAAAACAGACGCTGTGTCGACCATTTATATCGGCTTCAACTGGAAGCCACTTGGCTCTGTGGGGAAACTCTACTGTGGGTTATATCGATTCTGTGAATACATTTGACAAAACAGAAGTTGTTAAGACATTTTTGCTAAACGGTTTAATAACTCACATTAGCATGACTGTCAGAAGAGTGAATTTACGACACTTACTTAGATCAATCTGCCGACAGATTAAGAAAGGGTTAAGAGAGGGTAAATTTTTTTGAGGTTTAGAAGTTTAGATGATACTCCGTTTGGAAAAAGACGAAAGTAGTCTTTAAAACAAAGCACAGAGTATGTGATTTAATTCATTGAGTATAGATTACTATATGCTTTCCAACGTTGGACAACGATGTTTCTGGTTTTTTAAAGGAATGTATACCTTTCAACCTCCTTAAAAACAGATAAAGCGTTTACGACTATCGAAGCTGTTTTTCTTCTTTAGTATGTTTCTTTATTATCAGAGGGAGACAACAAAGAACGTTTTTCCTTTGGTTTTTGCAATGTGAGTAAACCGATTTGGAAATATAAGACGGACATTGTCTGGAATGTTGGATGTGACTAACGATATCCAAGATTAATAGGAGATGGATGAAAAACTGTTAAATGTTTTTTTTCCGATCGAAGGATAAAAATTACATGTTCAGTTAGACCAATGGAATAAATTGGCCACTTTTTTGGCGCTTGTGGTCACTATCTTTTGGAATTGGGTGACTTCTGGTACTGTCAAAACTGACTACAAAAGAATTTCGTCATCAGGCATAATCACATAAGGCGAAGTCCGGCAACAAGCATTTCTTGAACTGTCCGGAATGTTGTCGCTGGTGATTTTAGGATGCGTTAAAAATGGGACAAGTTCCATTCTCTGTCCGTTAACAGGTCCGTGGAAACCCGCCATTAGAAGATGTCTTTATAATGTTGTTCGAATTGTATGGCATTGGCGTCATTTCTCTGTTGCAGGTGCTGTGAAGCGATTCCTGTAAAAAATAGATTACCCAACTCGAGTGTTACAATGAATATCACTATTGTTTTATTGTTCTTCAAAGTCACTGTCGAGGCTATCAAAATTAATAGACCCCATCGATATTCATCGTGACACTCTTTTTAGATAACCGTTATGTAATATATAAAAGATTTTTACCAAGAGATATCAAACTTACTAAAAGGAGAGTATTCATTTTCATTTGTTCCTATCCCCTGGTGAGAAACAAATTAAAAAAAATTGTTCTCTTACACCGTAGAGATTCAATTTATCCCAAAAATATCAAGAAATATTTTTCAACCAATTTTAAAGAATGATTCATCGGTTGTTCACCTTGAAAAAAATAGTATGATTTTGATAAAGGGTGAACTGGTCTGAATGGGAGATGGTCAAAAGGTCTGAATGGGAGATGGTCAACAGGTCTTAATGTGAGATGGTCAACAGGTCTGAATGGGAGAGGGTCAACAGGTCTGAATGGGAGAGGGTCAACAGGTCTGAATGAGAGATGGTCAACAGGTCTGAATGGGAGAGGGTCAACAGGTCTGAATGGGAGATGGTCAACAGGTCTGAATGGGAGATGGTCAACAGGTCTGAATGGGAGAGGATCAACAGGTCTGAATGGGAGATGGTCAACAGGTCTGAATGGGAGATGGTCAACAGGTCTGAATGAGAGAGAGTCAACAGGTCTGAATGGGAGAGGGTGAACAGGTCTGAATGAGAGAAGGTCAACAGGTCTGAATGAGAGATGGTCAACAGGTCTGAATGAGAGAGAGTCAACAGGTCTGAATGAGAGATGGTCAACAGGTCTGAATGAGAGAGAGCCAACAGGTCTGAATGAGAGAGGGTGAACAGGTCTAATTGAGAGAGTGTGAACAGGTCTAAATGAGAGAGTGTCAACAGGTCTGAATGCGAGAGGGTGAACAGGTCTGCATGAGAGTGGGTGAACAGGTCTGAATGAGAGAGGGTGAACAGGTCTGCATGAGAGTGGGTGAACAGGTCTGAATGAGAGAGGGTGAACAGGTCTGAATGAGAGAGGGTGAACAGGTCTGAATGAGAGAGGGTGAACAGGTCTGAATGAGAGAGGGTGAACAGGTCTGAATGAGAGAGGGTGAACAGGTCTAAATGAGAGAGTGAGAACAGGTCTAAATGAGAGAGTGTGAACAGGTCTAAATGAGAGAGTGTCAACAGGTCTAAATGAGAGAGTGAGAACAGGTCTGAATGAGAGAGGGCCAACAGGTCTAAATGAGAGAGGGCCAACAGGTCTGAATGAGAGAGGGCCAACAGGTCTGAATGAGAGAGGGTGAACAGGTCTAAATGAGAGAGGGCCAACAGGTCTAAATGAGAGAGGGCCAACAGGTCTAAATGAGAGAGGGCCAACAGGTCTGAATGAGAGAGGGTCAACAGATCTAAATGAGAGAGTGTCAACAGGTCTAAATGAGAGAGGGCCAACAGGTCTAAATGAGAGAGTGTCAACAGGTCTAAATGAGAGAGGGCCAACAGGTCTGAATGAGAGAGGGCCAACAGGTCTGAATGAGAGAGGGTGAACAGGTCTAAATGAGAGAGTGTCAACAGGTCTAAATGAGAGAGGGCCAACAGGTCTAAATGAGAGAGTGTCAACAGGTCTAAATGAGAGAGGGCCAACAGGTCTGAATGAGAGAGGGCCAACAGGTCTGAATGAGAGAGGGTGAACAGGTCTAAATGAGAGAGTGTCAACAGGTCTAAATGAGAGAGGGCCAATAGGTCTAAATGAGAGAGGACCAACAGGTCTGAATGAGAGAGGGCCAACAGGTCTGAATGAGAGAGGGCCAACAGGTCTGAATGAGAGAGGGTGAACAGGTCTAAATGAGAGAGTGTCAACAGGTCTAAATGAGAGAGTGAGAACAGATCTGAATGAGAGAGGGTCAACAGGTCTGAATGAGAGAGGGTGAACAGGTCTGAATGAGAGAGGGCCAACAGGTCTGAATGAGAGAGGGTGAACAGGTCTAAATGAGAGAGTGTCAACAGGTCTAAATGAGAGAGTGTCAACAGGTCTAAATGAGAGAGGGTCAACAGGTCTGAATGAGAGAGGGTGAACAGGTCTGAATGAGAGAGGGTGAACAGGTCTGAATGAGAGAGGGCCAACAGGTCTGAATGAGAGAGGGTGAACAGGTCTAAATGAGAGAGTGTCAACAGGTCTAAATGAGAGAGGGCCAATAGGTCTAAATGAGAGAGGACCAACAGGTCTGAATGAGAGAGGGCCAACAGGTCTGAATGAGAGAGGGCCAACAGGTCTGAATGAGAGAGGGTGAACAGGTCTAAATGAGAGAGTGTCAACAGGTCTAAATGAGAGAGTGAGAACAGATCTGAATGAGAGAGGGTCAACAGGTCTAAATGAGAGAGTGTCAACAGGTCTAAATGAGAGAGGGCCAACAGGTCTGAATGAGAAAGGGCCAACAGGTCTGAATGAGAGAGTTTCAACAGGTCTAAATGAGAGAGTGTCAACAGGTCTAAATGAGAGAGGGCCAACAGGTCTGAATGAGAGAGGGTGAACAGGTCTAAATGAGAGAGTGTCAACAGGTCTAAATGAGAGAGGGTCAACAGGTCTGAATGAGAGAGGGCCAACAGGTCTGAATGAGAGAGGGTGAACAGGTCTAAATGAGAGAGTGTCAACAGGTCTAAATGAGAGAGTGAGAACAGATCTGAATGAGAGAGGGTCAACAGGTCTAAATGAGAGAGTGTCAACAGGTCTAAATGAGAGAGGGCCAACAGGTCTGAATGAGAGAGTTTCAACAGGTCTAAATGAGAGAGTGTCAACAGGTCTAAATGAGAGAGGGCCAACAGGTC
Source organism: Lepidochitona cinerea (assembly GCA_963971465.1). NCBI lineage: Eukaryota > Metazoa > Mollusca > Polyplacophora > Chitonida > Tonicellidae > Lepidochitona > Lepidochitona cinerea. The sequence goes on from OZ020551.1 coordinate 21,144,031, forward strand.
TGAATGAGAGAGGGTGAACAGGTCTAAATAAGAGAGTGTCAACAGGTCTAAATGAGAGAGGGCCAACAGGTCTGAATGAGAGAGGGCCAACAGGTCTGAATGAGAGAGGGTGAACAGGTCTAAATGAGAGAGTGTCAACAGGTCTAAATGAGAGAGTGAGAACAGATCTGAATGAGAGAGGGTCAACAGGTCTAAATGAGAGAGTGTCAACAGGTCTAAATGAGAGAGGGCCAACAGGTCTGAATGAGAAAGGGCCAACAGGTCTGAATGAGAGAGTTTCAACAGGTCTAAATGAGAGAGTGTCAACAGGTCTAAATGAGAGAGGGCCAACAGGTCTGAATGAGAAAGGGCCAACAGGTCTGAATGAGAGAGTTTCAACAGGTCTAAATGAGAGAGTGTCAACAGGTCTAAATGAGAGAGTGTGAACAGGTCTGAATGAGAGAGGGTGAACAGGTCTGAATGAGAGAGGGTGAACAGGTCTGAATGAGAGAGGGTGAACAGGTCTGAATGAGAGAGGGTGAACAGGTCTAAATGAGAGAGTGAGAACAGGTCTGAATGAGAGAGGGTGAACAGGTCTGAATGAGAGAGGGTGAACAGGTCTGAATGAGAAAGTGTCAACAGGTCTAAATGAGAGAGGGTGAACAGGTCTGAATGAGAGAGGGTGAACAGGTCTGAATGAGAGAGGGTGAACAGGTCTAAATGAGAGAGTGAGAACAGGTCTGAATGAGAGAGGGTGAACAGGTCTGAATGAGAGAGGGTGAACAGGTCTAAATGAGAGAGGGTGAACAGGTCTGAATGAGAGAGGGTGAACAGGTCTGAATGAGAGGTGGTCAACAGGTCTGAATGAGAAAGTGTCAACAGGTCTAAATGAGAGAGGGTGAACAGGTCTGAATGAGAGAGGGTCAACAGGTCTGAATGAGAGGTGGTCAACAGGTCTGAATGAGAAAGTGTCAACAGGTCTAAATGAGAGAGGGTGAACAGGTCTGAATGAGAGAGGGTGAACAGGTCTGAATGAGAGAGGGTGAACAGGTCTAAATGAGAGAGTGAGAACAGGTCTGAATGAGAGAGGGTGAACAGGTCTGAATGAGAGAGGGCCAACAGGTCTAAATGAGAGAGGGTGAACAGGTCTAAATGAGAGAGGGTGAACAGGTCTGAATGAGAGAGGGTGAACAGGTCTGAATGAGAGAGGGTGAACAGGTCTGAATGAGAGAGGGTGAACAGGTCTGAATGAGAGAGGGTGAACAGGTCTAAATGAGAGAGTGAGAACAGGTCTGAATGAGAGAGGGTGAACAGGTCTGAATGAGAGAGGGTGAACAGGTCTGAATGAGAGAGGGTGAACAGGTCTAAATGAGAGAGTGAGAACAGGTCTGAATGAGAGAGGGTGAACAGGTCTGAATGAGAGAGGGCCAACAGGTCTGAATGAGAGAGGGTGAACAGGTCTGAATGAGAGAGGGTGAACAGGTCTGAATGAGAGGTGGTCAACAGGTCTGAATGAGAGAGGGCCAACAGGTCTGAATGAGAGAGGGCCAACAGGTCTGAATGAGAGAGGGTGAACAGGTCTGAATGAGAGAGGGTGAACAGGTCTGAATGAGAGAGGGTGAACAGGTCTGAATGAGAGAGGGTGAACAGGTCTGAATGAGAGAGGGTGAACAGGTCTAAATGAGAGAGTGTCAACAGGTCTGAATGAGAGGTGGTCAACAGGTCTGAATGAGAAAGTGTCAACAGGTCTGAATGAGAGAGGGTCAACAGGTCTGAATGAGCGAGTGAGAACAGGTCTAAATGAGAGAGTGAGAACAGGTCTAAATGAGAGAGTGAGAACAGGTCTGAATGAGAGAGGGTGAACAGGTCTGAATGAGAGAGGGTGAACAGGTCTAAATGAGAGAGGGTGAACAGGTCTAAATGAGAGAGTGAGAACAGGTCTGAATGAGAGAGGGTGAACAGGTCTGAATGAGAGAGGGTGAACAGGTCTAAATGAGAGAGGGTGAACAGGTCTAAATGAGAGAGTGAGAACAGGTCTGAATGAGAGAGGGTGAACAGGTCTGAATGAGAGAGTGTGAACAGGTCTGAATGAGAGAGGGTGAACAGGTCTAAATGAGACAGTGAGAACAGGTCTGAATGAGAGAGTGAGAACAGGTCTGAATGAGAGAGGGTGAACAGGTCTGAATGAGAGAGGGTGAACAGGTCTGAATGAGAGAGGGTGAACAGGTCTAAATGAGAGAGGGTGAACAGGTCTAAATGAGAGAGGGTGAACAGGTCTGAATGAGAGAGGGCCAACAGGTCTGAATGAGAGAGGGTGAACAGGTCTAAATGAGAGAGGGTGAACAGGTCTGAATGAGAGGTGGTCAACAGGTCTGAATGAGAGAGGGTGAACAGGTGAACAGGTCTGAATGAGAGAGGGTGAACAGGTCTAAATGAGAGAGGGTGAACAGGTCTAAATGAGAGAGGGTGAACAGGTCTGAATGAGAGAGGGCCAACAGGTCTGAATGAGAGAGTGTGAACAGGTCTGAATGAGAGAGTGAGAACAGGTCTGAATGAGAGATGGTCAACAGGTCTGAATGAGAGAGGGTCAACAGGTCTGAATGAGAGGTGGTCAACAGGTCTGAATGAGAGAGGGTGAACAGGTCTGAATGAGAGATGGTCAACAGGTCTGAATGAGAGAGGGTCAACAGGTCTGAATGGGAGAGGGTCAACAGGTCTAAATGAGAGAGTGTCAACAGGTCTAAATGAGAGAGAGTCAACAGTTCTAAATGAGAGAGGGTGAACAGGTCTGAATGAGAGAGAGTGAACAGGTCTAAATGAGAGAGAGTCAACATGTCTAAATGAGAGAGGGTGAACAGGTCTGAATGAGAGAGGGTGAACAGGTCTGAATGAGAGAGGGTGAACAGGTCTGAATGAGAGAGGGTGAACAGGTCTGAATGAGAGAGTGAGAACAGGTCTGGATGAGAGAGGGAGAACAGGTCTAAATGAGAGAGTGAGAACAGGTCTGAATGAGAGATGGTGAACAGGTCTAAATGAGAGAGTGAGAACAGGTCTGATTGAGAGACGGTCAACAGGTCTGAATGAGAGAGTGAGAACAGGTCTGGATGAGAGAGGGTGAACAGGTCTGAATGAGAGAGAGTGAACAGGTCTAAATGAGAGAGAGTCAACAGGTCTGAATGAGAGAGGGAGAACAGGTCGAAATGAGAGAGTGAGAACAGGTCTGATTGAGAGAGTGAGAACAGGTCTGGATGAGAGATGGTCAACAGGTCTGAATGAGAGATGGTGAACAGGTCTGAATGAGAGAGTGAGAACAGGTCTGAATGAGAGATGGTGAACAGGTCTGAATGAGAGAGTGAGAACAGGTCTAAATGAGAGAGTGAGAACAGGTCTGAATGAGAGAGGGTGAACAGGTCTGAATGAGAGATGGTGAACAGGTCTGAATGAGAGATGGTGAACAGGTCTGAATGAGAGAGTGAGAACAGGTCTGAATGAGAGATGGTGAACAGGTCTGAATGAGAGAGTGAGAACAGGTCTAAATGAAAGAGTGAGAACAGGTCTGAATGAGAGAGGGTGAACAGGTCTGAATGAGAGAGTGAGAACAGGTCTGGATGAGAGAGGGAGAACAGGTCTAAATGAGAGATGGTGAACAGGTCTGAATGAGAGAGTGAGAACAGGTCTGAATGAGAGAGTGAGAACAGGTCTGAATGAGAGATGGTGAACAGGTCTGAATGAGAGAGTGAGAACAGGTCTGAATGAGAGATGGTGAACAGGTCTGAATGAGAGAGTGAGAACAGGTCTAAATGAGAGAGTGAGAACAGGTCTGAATGAGAGAGGGTGAACAGGTCTGAATGAGAGAGTGAGAACAGGTCTGGATGAGAGAGGGAGAACAGGTCTAAATGAGAGAGTGAGAACAGGTCTGAATGAGAGATGGTGAACAGGTCTAAATGAGAGAGTGAGAACAGGTCTGAATGAGAGAGTGAGAACAGGTCTGAATGAGAGAGGGTGAACAGGTCTGAATGAGAGAGTGAGAACAGGTCTGGATGAGAGAGGGAGAACAGGTCTAAATGAGAGAGTGAGAACAGGTCTGAATGAGAGAGGGTGAACAGGTCTGAATGAGAGATGGTCAACAGGTCTGAATGAGAGAGTGAGAACAGGTCTAAATGCGAGAGTGTGAACAGGTCTGAATGAGAGAGTGAGAACAGGTCTAAATGAGAGAGTGAGAACAGGTCTAAATGAGAGAGGGTCAACAGGTCTGAATGAGAGAGGGCCAACAGGTCTAAATGAGAGAGTGAGAACAGGTCTAAATGAGAGAGGGTCAACAGGTTTGAATGAGAGAGGGTGAACAGGTCTGAATGAGAGAGGGTCAACAGGTCTGTATGAGAGAGTGTGAACAGGTATGAATGAGAGAGGGTGAACAGGTCTGAATGAGTGAGGGTGAACAGGTCTGAATGAGAGAGGGTCAACAGGTCTGAATGAGAGAGTGTCAACAGGTCTGAATGAGAGAGGGTCAACAGGTCTGAATGAGAGAGTGTCAACATGTCTGAATGAGAGAGGGTCAACAGGTCTAAATGAGAGAGTGAGAACAGGTCTAAATGAGAGAGGGTCAACAGGTCTGAATGAGAGAGGGACAACAGGTCTGAATGAGAGAGTGAGAACAGGTCTGAATGAGAGATGGTGAACAGGTCTGAATGAGAGAGTGAGAACAGGTCTAAATGAGAGAGTGAGAACAGGTCTGAATGAGAGAGGGTGAACAGGTCTGAATGAGAGAGTGAGAACAGGTCTGGATGAGAGAGGGAGAACAGGTCTAAATGAGAGATGGTGAACAGGTCTGAATGAGAGAGTGAGAACAGGTCTGAATGAGAGAGTGAGAACAGGTCTGAATGAGAGATGGTGAACAGGTCTGAATGAGAGAGTGAGAACAGGTCTGAATGAGAGATGGTGAACAGGTCTGAATGAGAGAGTGAGAACAGGTCTAAATGAGAGAGTGAGAACAGGTCTGAATGAGAGAGGGTGAACAGGTCTGAATGAGAGAGTGAGAACAGGTCTGGATGAGAGAGGGAGAACAGGTCTAAATGAGAGAGTGAGAACAGGTCTGAATGAGAGATGGTGAACAGGTCTAAATGAGAGAGTGAGAACAGGTCTGAATGAGAGAGTGAGAACAGGTCTGAATGAGAGAGGGTGAACAGGTCTGAATGAGAGAGTGAGAACAGGTCTGGATGAGAGAGGGAGAACAGGTATAAATGAGAGAGTGAGAACAGGTCTGAATGAGAGAGGGTGAACAGGTCTGAATGAGAGATGGTCAACAGGTCTGAATGAGAGAGTGAGAACAGGTCTAAATGCGAGAGTGTGAACAGGTCTGAATGAGAGAGTGAGAACAGGTCTAAATGAGAGAGTGAGAACAGGTCTAAATGAGAGAGGGTCAACAGGTCTGAATGAGAGAGGGCCAACAGGTCTAAATGAGAGAGTGAGAACAGGTCTAAATGAGAGAGGGTCAACAGGTTTGAATGAGAGAGGGTGAACAGGTCTGAATGAGAGAGGGTCAACAGGTCTGTATGAGAGAGTGTGAACAGGTATGAATGAGAGAGGGTGAACAGGTCTGAATGAGTGAGGGTGAACAGGTCTGAATGAGAGAGGGTCAACAGGTCTGAATGAGAGAGTGTCAACAGGTCTGAATGAGAGAGGGTCAACAGGTCTGAATGAGAGAGTGTCAACATGTCTGAATGAGAGAGGGTCAACAGGTCTAAATGAGAGAGTGAGAACAGGTCTAAATGAGAGAGGGTCAACAGGTCTGAATGAGAGAGGGACAACAGGTCTAAATGAGAGAGTGAGAACAGGTCTGAATGAGAGAGTGTCAACATGTCTGAATGAGAGAGGGACAACAGGTCTAAATGAGAGAGTGAGAACAGGTCTAAATGAGAGAGTGAGAACAGGTCTGAATGAGACAGTGAGAACAGGTCTGAATGAGAGAGTGAGAACAGGTCTGAATGAGAGAGGGTGAACAGGTCTGAATGAGAGAGGGTCAACAGGTCTAAATGAGAGAGGGTCAACAGGTCTAAATGAGAGAGGGTCAACAGGTCTAAATGAGAGAGGGTCAACAGGTCTAAATGAGAGAGTGAGAGCAGGTCTAAATGAGAGAGGGTCAACAGGTCTGAATGAGAGAGGGACAACAGGTCTGAATGTGAGAGGGTCAACAGGTCTAAATGAGAGAGTGACAACAGGTCTAAATGTGAGAGGATGAACAGGTCTGAATGAGAGAGGGTGAACAGGTCTGAATGAGAGAGGGACAACAGATCTGAATGTGAGAGGGTGAACAGGTCTGAATGAGAGAGGGACAACAGATCTGAATGAGAGAGGGTGAACAGGTCTGAATGAGAGAGGGACAACAGATCTGAATGTGAGAGGGTGAACAGGTCTGAATGAGAGAGGGACAACAGATCTGAATGTGAGAGGGTGAACAGGTCTGAATGAGAGAGGGACAACAGATCTGAATGAGAGAGGGTGAACAGGTCTGAATGAGAGAGGGACAACAGATCTGAATGTGAGAGGGACAACAGGTCTGAATGTGAGAGGATGAACAGGTCTGAATGAGAGAGGGTCAACAGGTCTGAATGAGAGAGGGACAACAGGTCTGAATGTGAGAGGGTGAACAGGTCTGAATGAGAGAGGGTGGACAGGTCTGAATTAGAGAGGGTGAACAGGTCTGAATGAGAGAGGGTGAACAGGTCAGAATGAGAGAGGGTGAACAGGTCTGAATGAGGGAGTATCCACATGTCTGCATGAGTGAGGGTGAACAGGCCTGAATTAGAGAGGTTCAACAGGTCTGAATGAGTGAGGGTGAACAGGTCTGAATGAGCGAGAGTGAACAGATCTTAACGAGCCACACGTGTTAAGCGAGAAAGTACACCATTGGTTTATGTTTTAAGTTAAATAACTATATAAATAATCAATCTTACAATGAACTCGTCGACTGTATAAAACTACAGCTATATGATAGTTTTTAATTATGGGAAAAAAATAATTAAGTCACGTAGCATGATGTAATTTTGTACCTTGTTGTACAGCGACAAAATCACTTAGATTAGTAGATGTAAAAGACAATACGGTATTACGCAAATTTACACTTGATATAGAAGAAAAGTTTTTGAAAAATGAAATTTAAATATTTTATAGTTATGAGATAAAGGCAGGAAATATCTTTCGTATCATTTTCTACGTTTTGTTTATTTCATCAATTATAAACGTATTTCGATAAATGTATTCAAATGTAAAATTAAAATTTGCCAACTGAGCTAGAGCCTCATACCGTTTAAAGTGAGATAAAATGTGAAGCAGGAAGTAGCAGGTGTATTTTCACATCTGCCTCTTTAAAACAGTATTTATCAAGTAACTACAATATAACGATTATTCATTTTCATTAACTTTAATAATAAAGCTAGCGCATGTGCACTATTCATTTATAACACACATTGTTGAATTCCTGTCCATCGATCTAAATACCATATCTCTGATGATCATTTCCCATATTACTTGTCTTTGATTCCATGTACATATGACTCACAGTTTACACTATATTTCAGAATGCTCGAGCTGAATGTTTTTTTTTTTTACATATATACATGTTAGAAAACTGCTTTATACAATATCTTTTTTTCCCCTTTCGTATACGTTTGATTAATATATTTATTAATATATTCAATGATTGGATTGATTGATTGTTTGGCGTTTTACAACGCGCTCAAGATTATTTCACTTATATGGCGGCGTTGCCAGTTTTATTGTGAGAGGAAACCGGGCTCTGTGCCCGGGGGAAACCCACGGCCATCCCACATAGGTCGTTCGAGTGAAAACCCAGTCAGAAAATTTTCCATTTTTTCTGGACTGAGTGGGATTCGAACCCGCGACCCATTGGTGGAATCAATGATTGGAATAATTGGCAAGAGTGTTTAAAGCGTGTGCAACAATCACACATCATACTGTTACTCTACGATTGAAAGAATCTGTAAATTACAGTTTCCTGGTGCGACAGGATTGAAGCATGCGATTGGAGGCGAATCAGTTGCTGTTCGAGATGGCAAAAACGCCATTTTCCTTCGACTGACCAATGAAACGCCTTGTTACTTATTCAATGTCGGAAAATATAAGCCTCCTCCAAGGCAGTTTCCTCATAGATGTAAATGCTGGAACATTGCACAAATATATATAGGCCTAGATTGTACACATGGCCTGCCATAGTCCACAACCGATAGTGCTTTATGCATTTTTTTTTTCATTTTGTTAACATGTCAGATATTTTTGTTGTTTGTTTCTTTTTTTATTAATACTTTTTACGGACTTTGAAACAATGAATCCAACATTAAGCACAACGATGAACTATGACAATTTAATTACACTGACAAGAAAAAGCACACATAGTGCAAGCAATCTCTCCGTGCATGTTCAAAAGCCGGACAACATTTTTGTGACGAAGACACAGAATATTGCATACATGGTACATGATTTTGTAAATAGTTTTATCTACATGAGGGTCATTGTCAACATCTATAGATTGACTGCTAAGTCCTTTTTGGATCTGTAACCCTTTAAATTTCCGAACATTCAACAAGCTTAACCGTTGCTTGAATCAGCTTCCCTTTACCTGGTTTTCAATCTCGCTTTTCACATTTAGACAATTATCAAAAATTACCCAAAGTAGTCAGTGTATAACAAACTAGAGCGTACGGACATGCACTTCACGTTCAGTTTCGACAAAGTTCGAGAGTCTTTGATGTGTTTGGTGATGAACGAGGCGAGGCTCTAAACTTGGTCATTTTAGTCATGGAGATATATTCTGTAGAATACTGGGCAGATAAACCTGCGTGACGAGAGGATTCCTCAGGTCGCCCAATGCCAAACAATCGACTGAACTTCCGGCGAAACTTTTCGCTGAATACACAATATATTAGAGGATTGGCAGCTGAATTAATGTAGGCTAATGTAGTGACAAAAACTAAAAAAATCCAATTCTTGTGGAAGGGGGAAGGCGAGAATGTGTTGTAAAAAAGCATAATTTGGAGAGGAGAGTAGCTCAAGAAGTAGATCAAGACACAAGCGATTAACATTTTCACCACACCCTTACGAGCTCTAATAGCACGTGAGGTTTTCTCTTCTTCTTCGCCTTCATCTTTTTTCAGAAGTTTATTACCGTGTAGTTTCTCCACACCAACGAACAAGCGCCGACCAATGACAACATAGCACGAAATCTGAATAAGCATTGGCAATAGATAGAACATGGCAGACTCTGTGTATTTGAAGATTAGAAAATAGCGTAGATGGTCCCTTGGAAAGATCAACGTACAGAAGTGAAGGTCTGGTTGACTTTGGTGTGAGGTAAGCTGATTAAAGATGGCAGTAGGCAAACCACAACACCCGGCCACAATCCAAATCATCCAAATGGCCTGAAGTACCCGTCGCCTTGTGCACACAATATGGGCTTTGATCGGATACACAATGGCAATGTATCTGAGGAAAGAATAGTAGAAAAATAAATATAGATAATGCAGTTAAATGAATGGAATGTTTTCATATCTTCCAAATGTTTGTAAAAAATATAACTATTCTTTGAAACAACACAAAAACAAGATAGATTTGCGTGTGCTGGAAAATATGATATATACTCAATGAAGATCATCGGAAGAAAACATGTACTAAAAATTAAAAACGTTATTTCAACATCACATGTCATTATTAATCTATACATGAGAAACATCACATGTCATTAATAACCTAAACATCAGATACATCATCTAACTATGATTATCTCTTTTATCACGCAATACTGGTATTCCAAATTTCTTTAAAATATAGATACTACCCCCACGAGCTATCAAGAGAAAACAAAGAGAAAATGAGCAAGAAGTGATAAAAACGCGATTTGCCTCGATTGCAAAATTATGACAGGGACAATAGCTTTACCTGCAAGTTGATTGATTGCAGTGGGATTCGGTTTCAGAAAATCACGCCAGTTTCCGCTACATGCTATCAATGATTTAAGAAGTCTGGTGATTTGTCATCGTGACTCTCTCGTTTCCACCTAGTCGTATACTTCAATTTTTCGCGCATTAAATTTTTGTGAAATTTACTCGTATCAAATTACGTAAGTTGAAAAAAGAGAAAAGTCCTGTAGATCAACAATTCTTAAATTTTGCTTTAGAATTTTCAATATTGATCACATCTTTCTTGTTTTGTTTTTTCAATTTGTAAGTGATTTGAACACTATTTGAACATTATCAGGATTTGAACACTATCGGGATTTGATCTCCTTGAACTGTGGTTTCAAGTTCCAGTACAGATTGCTTCAATCAAGGAATCCCGAATCAAATTGAACTTTTGACGCAAGAATGTAAAAAAAAAATTGTGAACAAGTTATATCAATTTACAGAGTTCTTGTTCATAAATATTCTGCTATCACCATGCCCATTATTAAAACAAATTCGTAAACAATAAAGCCCAAATTAATACACCAAAGAGAAACAATTTTGTTTTTGGAGCACATAGGAACAAGAGTTTTCCAATTAAGAATTAAAAATTGACGAGTAAGAGCTGTGGAATATTTAATAATGTGAAGGCAAATGAAGTAAAACTGGAATGCCAGATGTTAGGGTACTTCAAGAGCACTTTCACAACTGACTCATCACACGCGATTTAACCATAAATACATATGTGCATAATTTATCAACATGCTCGTTCTGGTCTTGCTTATTCTCTTTCAATCTTTGTGTTTGTTAACAGAATGGAAACTGTCCTGCTCGAGTTGATTTCAAACTTATGGTAACCATGTCACATAAAACCATAAAATGTTCCAACACAGTGATTTCTTTATGAGGATTCTGAGATTTATTCGGAAGAGTTGACGAAAGGAATCACACACAAACTTACTCGCCAATACATCTTTTTATATTTACAAAGAATGAAATAAGATCTATGAAGAAAGCATAAGTTTTTAATATTTAGTTTTTGAGAGATTATACAGCTCTTGTTAAATCCGTACCCAAATCCACCGGTTCTTCTGAATCCAATAAATTTAAGTTGGTATTTGAAATAATTAGTAAAGTAGTTACTTCCCCGCGTTAGTCTTTATATGGTGTGTGTTCTTCTGAATAAGATATTTTAATAACGAATTGGAAAACACGTACATCTAGTAGTCAAGTGGCATAAATGATTTTTGAATTCTCAATCATGCTCTCCGTATGCCTTGAAACCCCCTAATTTAGACATTTTAACACCATGTTTATTTTACTTGTAGCAAGTTGATGTAAATTAGATTTCTTATAACAAATGTCAGAAAGGCGGCCAATGTACCTTTAAACATTCTATTCTGCCAACATTGTTTTGACGACTTGGTATATTCTTATTTGACAGTTAAGAACAATATAAATTGATTCAAAGAGTTTACTATTCTGCAGTTAATGTTTGCAGACAAAACCCATTTCCTAGACTAACTCACGAAGAAACTACAACGCCAGGCACCAGAAATACACCATCGACTAAACTCGCAGCTTACTTTCAGCAACTAGGTTACAAAGTACACGCTACAGATTTGAGTGTCATTTGATGATATTATGTCGTTAAACGAAGTTAAATAGTTGAGATTTGTTTTTTATATTTTGTACCCATGTTATTTTCAAATGAAGACAAATACAGGAGATTTTAATAGCAGATTTAAAATAAGCAAATGAGTTGTTGTGAGGTTAACTTGATCTGATCGGGTGAAATTAACTTGTCAAGATTGATCAAAGTAAAGATAAAGAAGTGACTTGCGAGGCTGTTTTGTTCTTCTCTTGCTAACCTGTAACAGATGACGACAATTATAAGCCATACGACGGTAAATAATGCTCCGTGATCGTGATATATGTACCTGGGTGTGGAACAAGGCCAGGTTACCGAGTGGAGATGATGGCTGAAGGGCTGACGTCTCATTGGTCCGACGGGATTCTCTTCATCTCGCCGGGATTCCACGACTTACAACCCTCAGGCCATGCTCTCCTATCAACAGATGACCTTAGCGACACTAGAACATACACGACTCATTCAAGAACAATAGTTGATGTTAGCGAGTCCAATCAATGAATATTGGAAAAAATTTCCCATAAAACCGATTGTGTCCGATATACATTTGTTGGTGGAATATTCTTACAACTTGTTCAAATATACCGTTTAATATTGCTATAGAATAAAATTATTTTGGGGTTACAAGGCATACCTTCGGTAAACACACAGTGATATGTTATTTGACCTGAAAACGATAGGAATTACGAATTTTATTCTCTCTCTGTTGGAATTTGTCCCTTCTCTTAGGCTAATTTTAGTTTCTGACTGCATCTGATCTAGAATTTTAAATAGCTTTTGTTGACTCGTATTTGTTGAACAAACCTTAACCTCAGTTTCACATATCGGAAGCGTGTGTCTTAGACTTTAAATTGTATCAAAAACAAATTGTCAGTTTTGTTGACTTCTATCTAGATATTTAGATTTAAATATTTGCTCAATATCAATATACTACAACCCAAACGTTCATTTCAAAACTAAGCAATTTTGGACCATCAAACTAATATATGCTAATAAGTCGATTTGTCCCCATTTTAGAGTAAATTCCTATCTTTTACTTGAGGCCCATTCTAGTTTTAAGTTCATATGTAGGTACATACAGTCCTAATGTGATTTATCAAAGAACATATTGAGCATTAAAGGTCATATAAATAATATAATTAATTATCATGGATTTCGATATGAAATTATGTTTCGCTCGTTTGGCAAATGCGGTATATTTGTACTAGTACAGCTTCCCCATAATACACCGCCCCCCCCCCCCCCCCCCTACAGCCCCGCCAATAAATCTGACAAATCCAACATAAAAGTAATATAATGTCAAATTTATTGTAAAATTTCAATTCATCATTGTCATACAAGCCGAGGTAAATTCCATATACCAAATCTGACAAAGCCATTAACTAATACAGTTGTGATTAGAATATTGAAGACGTTTATCTATAGAAATCCTTCTGGTTTTAACTAAGCATTGCCTTCTCTGGGTACACCTTATCAGAAGTTTATTCAAACTGTCTGTGCCTATTCTTATCACATCCTTGGTGCTAGATTGGTATCTTTATTGTAATCTGAAGATAACTATAGGTCGCATACATACTAAGTAGCAATCACAATTCATTGTGCCAATTTCTATCCTTGATAGGAAATAAAATAATTGGGTTGTGATTTTGACCAATTGCACAAAGTTATATATGCCGTCTTGAATGGCTAATAAATCAAATAAATAACAGCATTATGAATTCTCATAGCGTTCTAGATGAACTCCCCATGGCATTTAACAGTTAATACCTAGCGAAGGTGTCAGGCATGACAGAGAATTGTCTGGGAGAATATTCACATTAGATGTTGAGAAACGTCTGTGTAAAATAAACAATGAGACCAGCTAGAACATACATGTTTATGGAAAACAAAGGCGAAAAGAACTTTACAAACAGACATAACCTTTTCCTGAACGGTGTGAACGAAATGGACACCAAAGCAATCGTAAATGACAAATAGTGCAATTTCAAGGGTTATTATGTTGGGGTGAACACTTCATTTATGGTCGTTTGAAGTTTGTCAATTGCGCATTCTCAAGACAGATCGTCGCTTGTATTCCAATACAATATGCAAACAGTGCCTTTTCTATCAGCCATATATTCCTTACATCTATAAATTATATTGTGCGCATTGACAAGTGTGTCAATTCAACCTAAATCTTCCCATTGTCAATATGTAAGATTAAAGCTGGATAAGGATCAGTGGTCAAAACATGCGTATTAAGGACGGTTAATGATCCAAATCCATTAGAATCTGATGGAAATGACAAGGTGAGAAAGAGGTTTAGTCAAACTGTTAATTACCAAACGAAATACCGTTATCGCATGGCTGTACCTGGAGCTAACAAAAAGACGGCTTATTGGAAGATTTCTGAAAGAATAATTTTTCATTTTTGCTTCCATTTATCAAGAAGAATTGTGAGATAATCCTCTCTGGTACATTATCTGGTCGTGTATCAAGGATTGCTTGATTACATTTCTCACTGTTGATTAAATCTAGATAGAAACATAGATTCCCTTGACAGTCTCTCACAATACGGCTCACGCCCGATGATAGATGGAGCGGATAATCCCTGAATGCAGATTAAATAAATAAAAGGTATGAAAATGAGATCTTTAGGCTTTGGAAAAGAAATCAACCAAGACTTGATTAAGATACTCGGTAAGGATGTGAACAGTAGCCGGGATATAATAAACTAATATCTTACCTTTCAACACAAACTGCTACCAAAGTGAGAACGGATCCATATAGCGATGTGACAAGTATGTAACGATCAAACTTACACACCTGTAAACCTAACAACCAGCCGCGATCCAGCATAAACTGAACTATTTCAGGTACTCCAAAAAGCATAACCAAACTGTCAGCCAAAGCCAAGTTCATAATAAACAAATTAGTCACCGAAGAGCGCATTTTCTTGTCACTAAGAACAATGTAAATGACCAGTGAGTTCCCACATAGGCCTACCAAACCCACGATACAAAATAATACCGAAAAACCGGCAATTTCTACTACCGACAAATTGCCCGGAGCCGTTTCGCTAAATATTGACAAATTTCCACCCGATTCTGTTCCATTCAATTCCATTATTAAAGGGAATAGAAATCGTACACAGGTGTTGAGCTGGTTTTATAGCGTAGAGTGTGTCATACAAAAAATGGTAAGGCTTGAAACTTCTGACGAAGGCGATGAATATAAATACTCGAAAATGATCTTGTCGACTTTGTATCCTCAAATAACAGTTAATTCCAATCACAGTCCATTGTCATAATGGGATTCTTGAGTTTATAATAGAGTAACACTACAGCATGTCAAGTACAAGAGTATTCTTCCCAAAGGGGTCCTCTCCATTATATTCTTGTCACTCCACTCTGGCTGAACTTTCCTATTAGTATATTGGTAAGGATTCTGCGGTTATATGGTGGGCGTAGTTTGTTCCTCTACTCACCATCTTAGTGATTCAGTTAACATATGAATGCTTCTTGTCTATTCACAGTGCTCCTTCCCACTAACACATGTTATAGGACGTGTCCTGATAAAGACAATATTGGTATTCCACAACCAATTCCACTGTCTCTCTCTGGCTTCAGACGAGTGCTCAATATCTTTCATAGAGACCATTATGTAGATAAGAGCTGTGATTTGATTAGCTATCTACGCCACGCCTTGTTATACAGCTCTTTAATAACCCGGCATTCATCATGTAAACGTAGACATATGGACCGGTTCGGAAATCAGGACGTCAGAGGCAAGACGCTCATAGAAGTGATTAAAGCTAAATATGTTTTCTCAGTGGTTGATTGGAGATCTTTGGTCTTCGGTCTTTAAACTTTTATTCGACGTCTCTATCTTATTTATGTTAGTGTCTAGCATACTCTATAACTGAGAGACATCAGTTTGTGCTAACGTTAAGTGGATTGCGATACCGGAAGCCTAAAGAGTGTGTCTCTGCCAGTAAGATAAGGCGATCAACGGTTAGCACGACTTTCGGCTTATGAAAAGCGCTGGTTACCTAGATGGGAAGACCCAGGTTTTCAGGTCAATTCTGGGTTATGTCCTGAATGCCAGGTCAACTCTGAGAGAACCCTGCCAAGTACATGACAAAACACTTATAACATCATATCCATTAGTCGCCGAAACTGATCTTAGAAATATTCCAACAAACTTGTTTTGTATTACTTCAGTTGACAGAATCCCTAAAAACGCCATGCCACCATCTCCGATATCCAAGAGTGCAGAAATGGCATTATTCAGAAAAAAAGAGATAAAAAGCTCTTCGAAAAACTCGTAGTCTACAGTTACATGTAACATAGATATCCTATTAAGCAAACTGGTGAAAACAGGGTGACATTTTGGGTGAATTTTTTATCGTAAAATCTCTTCGGCTTTCTCTTTGTGGCATCTTTTGTCATAACAACCACTGGAAGAAAAGAGAACTTAAATGCATCAGTTGAATAAATAACATGAAGCTAAAACTCTAAATTGGAGACCAGATAAACTCTCAATATATTTCCTGTTTTGAAAGCGTCTCCTTCTAACTCGAAGTTGTTGTTTTTATTGAATTTCCCCATTGCTGTTGTCGTTAATAGGAAATTAAAATTTCCTCTCGTGATTGTTACTAGTCCCCGGTGTATCTTGAAGACGAGCCATCTGTAGCGTGTTGACAGAACGGCCGAGTTATGCCATTGACATATCGACCAAACAGACAGCAGGACAAATCGTTTGTCCAACATTGTCTCATAACAAGTTATTTTCAAATTGAAAATTTGGACGACAAACGAGAAGTAAAGATCCAAATTGTATTGATGATACGAAACAGGACTATCGTCAAAGTTCCTCTGCTATAGGCATTTTCGTGTTAAACGTCAACTCCCATAACATAAATACGTTGTTTTATTTTATTTAAGAAAGGTTGTCCATTCATTGATGGAGCAAGTCAAGTCTGACAGTTCTGAAACATTTTAAACACTTCCTATTTCGTCCACCATCAGTATTCTAACACGTAATAATCCTATTCATTATATAATACCACCCATTAAGGAAGTCATTTGGCATTAATGACAAAGATGATTTTTGCTATTGACAGTATTTTTGATTCCTACTATTTTTATTGTTTGATTGACGTGACGAGGTTTTCTCGTTGCATTAGTTTAAAAAATAACATCAGTCAGTTTTCAAAGGAAAATCAATGGGAATTTAAAGACGGGTGTCTAGTTAATGATTTAACAGAAAATTATACCTCGTACTACTTCTAGTTTGTGTACCAAAAAACTTAGCCTAGAAATGCAACTGGAAGGCAAACATGTGGACAAAAAATGAAAACCTGCGGGTGGAGTTTAATTCTCTTAGAGAGATACACTTTAATCCATTCAAGTGGAAAAGCTTCTTGTATGTCACTGTGAGATCGATGCACAGGGCGCCGATATTGCGTTACGAGTTGAACTAAGAGAAAGGGGAATAGAATCATTGAGTGGTTTAGAATGGAAGGATTTCTAAAGGCGATATATAGACACGGTCAATTATTCCAATAATGTCCCCAGGTTACCTCAGATTATTCCGCTTAATGTATTTGTTTTGCCCATTATCCTCTGTCCTTGAATCGACCAAAGTGAGAAGAGAGTAGAGAGATTTAAAACTTTTTTGCTTTCGTATCTATGGACTTATATAAAGCTAGTCATACTCCGAACTTAAAGCAATATGTATGTACAATATATTTATTATTCCCCTTTCATATTTTCATCCATACTGTGGGAGTGAGCCTGATATAAGCAGATGTGAAGCAGTTCGATACTTTTGCCGATAGTTCAGGAAAAGATGTATGGGGAATCTCTCGAGCAGACACGCACAATCTCTCTTTCTGGAGTAGACGGAGCGCTGGCTTTTCAGCGAACACACCGAGTACCTCTGTCAATAATTAATAAGAATCGATGAAGTAATACGGCAATGGGAAATCACAGAACTCCTTAGAAATTCAATCTGCACGAAAACAATTAATGTTATTCGCAAAAGTGGACGCCCTTTTAATGTGCTCCGTGTTGGAGACAGGAGTGAATGTGTTAATGGGGGAGAAACGTTTTCAACTATATATGTCTTACAAAGTTTTCCCCCTTTCCCATTTAGAGGAGATAAATATATTGCTTTATGATTTTATCGGTCGGTGCAGACTTGGGGGTGCTTAACTTTTTTCTTTGTGTATATATTACCAGAAGTCTATGGACGTGGAAGTGTGAAAGGCGCAGTAGATTTAGAAATTGTTAACGGTTGCGCAATTTCAAATCAGAAATAAATTCATTATCCACTTACTGGACTATCATATCTATCGCCAATCCCAATAGCCGCTGTTCGGCAAATGCATTGGTTCTTATAAAAGCTTTACCGAGCACGCGACTCGTTCCAAACAAGGCTTCTTGTCTCATTTTCAACTATATGAAGTTCTTCAGAAACTTTTGCTCAAGTATCAAGTACTGTTGTCATATCTAAAACGTTCGCCATGTTTTTTCTTATGCATCCCGTAATAGTTCAAACGAGGAAGTGAAGAAAAGCCACGGTGTTTAAGGTGACCGATTATATTTTTTTAATTTTAACAAGTATTTCTGCCCAAAGGTCTTGCGATACACGTTTTTATTGTACGGTTACATGTTTGGGAACAGTATAGAACAGAGAAATAAATATCATACACATTATAAATTCTCAGTAGGTTTCTTACGGTTCACTATGCGCGAAAATGAAAGGCGATGGCTCTTGAGCTATGTCTCGTGTTGAAGATCTCGTAGATTGGCGCGAGATCTTGATTAGCTGCCAACATTCACACTTTTTTCATAATATCTGATCGTCACAGCAACAAGAGCCTTTGAAGGCTTTCGAAAAACTAAATGATTGGCGTTGGAATTAAGAAAATCCATAGGCCTACAGTATGTGGCCTGTACGGACAGAAAAGGTGTTCGAAAAGTAAACAAAATTTAAATAACCGGGACGACTATTCATTCATTCTAAGCCAAAGTTAGTTCAAAACAATACTTTGTCGTACATTTTCGAGGATTATACCATACTATTATCTCATGTTGATAATGGAAAGATTTTCTTGTAGTAAAATTTAGCAATACCCGTATATAAGTATACTCAGTAGCGGGATGGGGTATCTTTGTGTCACATTCCATCTTCTCAAGCTTCTGTTTCACATTTACGATCAAAGCGGAGAAACAGGGGGTATTTTTGTTATAAAAGTGTGTGAGAGCAGTGCTGGGTACAAATAAAAATCAATAATCAACATTGTTGGAAAGATACAATTTCAGCACGACACTGAAACCTAAAGGCACATTGTTTTGAACTAAATTTTGGTTAGAATGAATGAATGGTCGTCCCGGTTATTTAAATTTTGTTTACTTTTTGAACACGTTTTTGGTGCATACAGGCCACATACTGGCCACATACTGGCCACATACTTAAATTTGGAAGAACACTGGGTTAAAACAATAGACAGAGATGTAGCAACCAAGGTAGATGACTTGGGCGTCAGGGACACCCCGATTGTCTCCTCGGCTTGCGCATTAACTTATTAAGGTAGGTAGGCAAACAACAACAACAACAGAATTTATTAAAGAAAAGTTTTTATATTTGAAAAGGAAGTAAAGTCTATTTTCTTTTTGACTAGTAGCTGTGTTCAACTTGTATGTCATCAAGTTTGCCTTTTCTATAGTTCGTTTCTTCGTCTTTGTTTTCTGAGGTGTAGTCCAAGTGCTCTTGTATTTTTCTCCCAGTGTCTTTAAGAAGTATTTTTGTCACAGAAGGCCGCTTTCTATATCTGGTTGAATATTCTCTCTCTTGCTGTAGGTAAACCAGACTCTCTTCTGTGTTGGGGCTGAGAACACCCACCCGGGCAGCTTACATCAAACCCTCTTCCTTTGAGCCAAGCACCTTTCCAGCAAAGTTTATTTTTGAATGTCGCTGATACAATATACTTTTTCTCTGTCATGGTTTCACATACTATTCCAATGGCCTGAGATGCATTCTGACCAGGCTTTTTAGCACTACTGATTGTGACACTATTATTTCTGCAATCCATTGCTACATTAAATTGGTCCTTGTTCTTGCCTTGTAGAGTTTGTATATCTTTTACCAAAGTCACCTTTTGTTTCATATCATCTATATTTAATTTCTTTGTTTTATCTCCCACAGTTCAAGCTGTCCTGTGTATACCTGGTCTATCTGGAGCTGGGACATCCATTGCTATGAAGAGAAGTTTGGCCCTTGTGTTGCCCATGGGGTTGTCTTGTAGTCTAACTTGCAGAGCAAGGTTGATGGCAGCAGGATATTTTCCAGGTTTTGGATTTTTACTTCTTTAAAAAGCTTGTATCGCTCTGAGAAATAATTGCCGTCGCTACTTAGAACAGTGGTTTGCACAGGTACATTTTCTTGATGTTTTGATATTGTGCCATTCCACATAAAATAGTCAATTAACCTCATCCCTGAAGCAATATCTGTCTTTTTTCATTCTGCAGAGGCTGAGTTATCCTACATGTATTTTGTCAGAGTGAGCTTTTTTTGGCTTTGTTATAATTTAGGAGTGTATCATGGGGGGGGGGGGGGATTTTTATTTTTAATTTGATATTTTACATTGGGTGAGTAAAGCAGTTGCATATCAGACCAAACGGAGTGTGATTAAGCTCTATCTAACACAACTAAGGGCATGGTTATCTCCCCTTGGCCGCTGGTAGTGTACTGGGAGTGCATTTTGGGATTATAGATATGGTCACTTTTCTTTTGCACAGTTTGATATATTGAAAGAGGAGTCATTTAACTTTAAGAAAATATATAATTTGACAGATTGGCTTCTTTATGTTTTCACAGATTTCATTTCGGCAGATAAATCTGTCACACAAATACTTAGTTTAAAATAAAAAAAGAACAAGATTGTCCAATAAAGATTTGCTTATCATTTTCCTGAATGATGGTGATTTACCATAAGAAGCCCCATGGGTACAGCCAAAGAGAACATCGATGTCGGGAATTGACATTCTCCCATTTCATGTTGGACAGATTTCATCAATTGGGGTGAGCTATTCAGGTAGGCCTAACTTGAAAAATCTTTGAGATATAAGTATAAATTTTTACATACATCCATAGATTTGGGGCACTGTGTGGGGCACTGTGGTAAAATATTTTTTAAAAATTGGACTAAGTTAACCTGGGTGATAAGTTACAGTGGACAATTAAGATTAGCCCATTTTCGGGATTTAGTTCCTAGATTTCGGTCGATATCTTTGGGCATTGTTTAGTGGGACTTCTCATGAGTTAGGAATACTTTTTTGAGTATTGATGTGACTCAATGAAGTAGTAGTTTGTCTAAAAAAATATATGACAGATGAAGATTGAATAAAAGTGGCGGATTGAGCTGTCTGAGTGGGGGTGATTTGGCCGATGACAACAATGTGACTTGTGTCGTCTGCACCCCTGTCCCCTTCGGAAGTGAAAATCTTGAGATTCCACCCTTAGGGTCTGTCAAGATTTGAACTGCAGACTTATCTAGGGTGGTTCCGAGTTTCCACCAAGGCCTTTTTTTAGCTGGGCGAATGTTTCTAACCGAGGGACAGAGCCAAACGTTAACATTACGGCAAATTACGGCAAAAATTAATTGTCTATTGATGCCTATTTACCTTCTGCTCTCACACACTCATAGTGAAATTTTTACTTCAATATGATCGCCCTGTGAAGCCAGATGGACTCTGAAGTTTCATACTTTAAAGCTTCTTTTTATTTTGTTAAAATACATTTTTGATTTGGCTAACAATATCCTGAATAAATTGTATAGCTTATTGCCATTAATGGTGATTTCTTATCGCCAGAATGTTGCCCTTTATAATCACAATCGTTTCTGCAACACCGATGATTGTATCGGTCGGTGCAGACTTTCCACGTATGTGCTTAACTTTTTTTTTTGTGTATATTATTATTTCACTGTCTAAATATGACCACATACTGACCGCTTAGAGGCGGTCGCAGTCTACTCCGCCTTTTATGGCAATGAAACCGGACTCCAAAATAACGCGGCCAGTATAAAAAATGCTTATGAGTCCGAAATCCTGAGTTACTAGAAGCAAGGACTGCAGGCGTTGTAAGGCGATGGTTTTTACCACTGTAGCTCTACTTCTTGTAACTTTCTCGTAACTGTGTATTTTTCTTAAATCATAGCATCTCAAATGACTATAAATATTCGCAAAGTTAAAAACAAGGTTTTGCATCTAATACTTTTAATGTCAAGAAATAAAATCAATACATATAAAATAACATTCATATTTTTCTCTTATAGTTAATAAATCTAAATATAGGAAAATATAATACTAATCAACAATTTACAGACAGGGGATATACTTTTAAATTCATTTGTAACAGAGTTAGAAATGTAATGTTGACAAAGTTAACTTTATGAGGTAAAAGACGGGTAAATGAAAGTCCGGGCACTAGTCGAGGGTATCGAGATTATTTCCTACAGAAAGGCAGTGAAAGATAAATATTAACGAAGATGTCGACTCTTGTTAGATATAGACCAGCACTAACTAACACATACACCATTAATGACATAACACCAAGCCACTTTAAAGCTAATTAGTATCACCCCAAATATGCTGAACACTACATTGTGGGACTAAGTTTTCACCGGCGGACCGATACCGGACCTGCTTTAGTTGCGAATGACAGAATATATTGGGAATGTACATGTGAATAGAGACGAAGAAACAAATGTATTTTTGAATAACAAAATACTCAAATTAGGTACTTTATAATTCCCTTCTCTTAAGTTGTGTCAAATGGGGATTTTAACTGGGGATTTCTTAACCAACAGCAAATGGAAGCACGACCGACATATTTACAGGCAGCAAATGGATAGGCGATTCGAATTCAGCTAATGATTAAATAGTTGAAACCCTTAAATAACAAATGACAGCGCACAATAAATCATTACAACAAGGCATCCGATTCGGCATAAATTATCCTATCTGTGCATGGAAGTGGTGACGAACATTCTGTCGTCTGCAGTTTTCTTCACGCATAAGCATGTTGATTTGAATTTGATCACAATAGTAAGGCCATGGTCTTGCAGCTGTATTCTCTTCACAAACGGGAAGTTCTCACTGGATCGGTATCCGTCTGTTGTGTTCGAAAACGCGCTGTAAAGTATAACGGTATGACATTGATCACTTGTGCCTGGTTAACAGTAAGATAAAAAGAGCCTACATGCAAGGAGACAGAGTGGGGAGAAGCAAAGGGAGAGCACTGGTGGTAGGGAGCATCAGCTGGATCGGGAAAACCATCACCACGGTTCCATGTCGACATCATGTCAAAGTTTTTTTAAACTCCTCAGTGTCACAGGATCTTGCCAGCCTGTAAGATAATCAGTGGGTATAGTGAGGTTACAACACTGCACATGGTCACGTAGAAATCGCATGGATAGGTGTTAAAAAGCAAAGGTTGCGGGTGGAATTGTGGTTTACAAACATGATTCATGGTTGTGTAAAATAAAGATCTGGTTGTGCAAAGGGAGAGTGAAAATGTTACACAGAAAACCAACCGATTCCAGACTGAGAAAATAGACAGATTTCAGACAACAAAAATAAGCAGATTTCAGACGATATAAGTGGACAGATTTCAAACAATGAATGTAGACAGATTTCAAACAATGAATGTAGACAGATTTCAGACAATATAAGTGGGCAGATTTCAGACAACGAAAATAAGCAGATTTCAGACAATATACGTGGACAGATTTCAGACAACGAAAATAAGCAGATTTCAGACAATATAAGTGGACAGATTTCAAACAATGAATGTAGACAGATTTCAGATAATGAAAGTAGACATATTTTAGACAAGTAAAGCAGACAGATTTCAGATAATGAAAGTAGACCTATTTTAGACAAGTAAAGCAGACCGATTTCAGACAATAATAGTAGACTTTCAGACAATAAAAGTGGACATATTTCAAATATTGGAAGCCTAAATATAGTTGTGTAATATATGATTATGGGATCTTCCTACACAAAATAGGTAGCTCTTCCGGTTTCCGATTTTAGCACATCAAAAGATACCAATTAACCCCACTACGCCAAATTAGAATCTTCAGGCCTCCTAGCTATTTTAGCATTTCGTTTGTTTTCATTATTTTGGAAAGAAATCGTAATTTGTTCTTTTAAACAGTCGCCATGTTTAAAATTGAATTCTGGCTTTAGGTTAAACTGGTACACCATGGCACGTGCTTAAGGCTATGCACAATGTAGACCAGTGCCTATACCTACTCCTCTTTTATTGCATCGGAATATTTTAACCTAGGGGCTGGGAACATAATGTTTGCAGTAGTAACACACTGAGCGAAAGGAAACTACCATTAACACCGTATGAGGGAGAAAAATTTATTTGATAGATAAATATAATTGCCTCCATATAGATAGTTGGATTCATGCTGTGTTCAATGCATTCTACATACAGAGGTAACGAGACATCCATATCCTTGGCGCGTAATTTTAAAGTCACATATCACATCGGGAGGCGGAAGTATGGGCCTATCACGAAGGTCTTTATTAATGACTATCATCAAACAGCATCTAACTACAACTGGATACAGGCTACAGGTTACAATTTCTTACTTCCGGGTTTTGGTAGGGACAAAAGAAGTTCCAGATATTTTAGTGTGTTTTTTTATCATTTTTTCCTGGCCCCCTGCATTTTTTTCTGGGCATTTGTGTAGTTTTTTATGAAAAGGCAGGGGTTGAGTTACTGCCTGGAAATGAGTTTAGAAGTGGAATGGGACAAGTTTAGGTGGATGGAGATCTGGTAGTATCAGCTGTTTCTAATCAAAGTTAAAATTTCTACCTTCAACAAGTGATTAAATTGTGTTTAAAATACTTCCAACGGACTGTTTGGTATGGCTCAACAAAATGTTTCGTATGGCTCAACGAAATGGTATGGCTATGGGAGTGCAGACGTTAACATTACCGCAAATGGCAAATTAAATTGTGGCCTGCTGCCAACTACAAGCAATCCCAGTGTGTACCAAATTTGGAAGTAAATTTGTTTATGGGTAGCTATCTGATTGGACGATCGGACCATTGTTTTGATTGGCATGAGCAAGTGTTGCCCCCTTTGTGAACAGAATGGGCATTGGTAAGATTCTAAACTCAGTGGCAAGAAAGTACATGTACATTCAACGTAATATAAAGGAATTTCCTATTAAGATAGTACGAACGCTGCCCAAAGAAAATGCATTCTCTCTTGAATACCACCCCGCTCCCATCAGAACAAGAATCCACACAAAGGCTGCTTAGATATTGGGTTAATGATTGCATGGGCAGGCGATAAGATAAACGGATAATGTCAGTAAGAATGAGATAACTAGTTGAAAAGCAAGACAAGCACAGTCTTAGATAAACACAATGGTTGAATAAAAAGAAGCATTTCCCTAAGTATCATCTTTAATTTTTCTGATCCTGATAGGTCCCTGTTTCTCGTAGTACTATCGGAAAAAAACTTGAATTGTTTGAATCAAGAGTATTTCACATATATAGATGGCGGCGTAAGTATGCAGGTTTAATGGGTAGGGAATCAGGCGTCTTGTTCAGATGAAAACTGTGTTAACGGAATGCACCCAACTTGAGATGGGTCACAGGCACACGGAGTGCTCTCCCATATCCACCACAAAACAGTGTGGATGTATTTTTTGCGTAACTTTACACTCTAGTATCTCTACACAAGGGTTGCCATGGCAGTTATGTAAAAATTTACGTTACCCCGCTTAGTGAAACATGCTCAAGAGTGAAAGCAATCCACGTTAGAGACATGTACATGCAGGATATCATTAATGAACTATATAGACACGTAAACTTAAGGCAATAATCATTTGACTTTCAAGATTTGTGTATTTAGCGATATGCTATAGTCGACAGTTACGATCACGAGATTTAACAGACATCAGAAACTTAACTCACCTTCGGTAAAACCTTTATTATCAATTCCACTAACTGGGGCAGGAATTTCTAGCTCCGTGACAGCTCGCCGTCCTCCGTTTACTGACACGGGTTTACCCTGTTCCATATCACTGATGCTGTCATCTTCGTCCTCATCCTCCAGTGGGGGCCAGTGGGCTTGGATAAATATATTATAGACGAAACACGCCACTGTGGCACCCGTCAGTGGACCAACAATCGGTACCCAAAACCAGTTATAGTTTCTATAGCTGAAACACATAAAATATAGGTACAACACCGCGCCCTGTCTAGTTCTACCTGATATTTATTTGAAGTAGTAAATCGTCAAGAACCCGTCAAACTGAACTAAGTACCATTTCTCCAACAATATGTTTTACTATTCCAAGCCACAGATTGGAAACTCTTACAAGGTTTTGACTTTAGCCTCAGCCAAACAGAAAGCTAAAATGGATGACAAATAAGGGCGTCAAATTTTCTATCATGTACATGTATACTTTTAAAACAGTATAAATACTTATAATAGAGCATCAAACTTGGTGACTGGTTCATGTCATTTCGAAACAGTTAACATTCACAGTATGTTATAGCCTAAAAAATACAGTCATATTTCGTTTATTTTACATTGTTCCGATTTTTTTCTTCATTATTTGTTTATCAACAGGACAAAAACTATAGGTTATTAATAAACCAAACGCCGGTTAATTTCAATACCTGATTGGTTCAATCCCCCATCCAGCCACAACCGTGAAGAGTCTCGGACCAAAGTCACGTGCTGGATTAATGGCGTATCCACAGTTAAGTGCCCAGGAAGTCCCTACAGCGAATACGATCAGCCCAAGGGCAATGGGCAGTAAGCCTTTGTGAGGGAACATATGACGGGGGTCTGTGATAGCCAGAATACAGCCAGCAAGAATAAACGTCCCAAATATCTGTACATATAGAGAGATAAATCAATACTATAACTACAACAAACTTACACACAATGTCATATAAAAGAGTGCCCTCAGAGAAAGGGTGAAACAAATTTTACATCATTTGTTTTTACATATTTCAAAGCATAAATTTAGATATGGACAACAATAGTAAATATAGTATTGGTTGAGTAAAAAAACACTGCTAACTTGACCTTGATTATCAATAAACGAGAAAATATATTCGGTCGTCACAAGCAGAAGATTTGGTAAAGAAGCCGAGAATGTAAGTTTGCGTATGTGTGTGTATATTGGGTGGCTAAAAGAAAAACCTCTTAATAAAAAACTTTATTAGCTTCGTCAAAACTTGGCCCAGTGGGTGGACATGTCTGTCGAGGATGAATTTACTTGGCCCACCTGATCAATCGGTTCAGTTCTGCTCTAATGACGATGGCATACAGCGCTTTGTGTGAGAGCTGGTTCCCACAGAAAATGACAAATGCCATTCGAAATTTTAATGTACATCGGTACATACCCGTATGTATCAATGAAGAGAGAAAATACACAAGCCAAGCAGGTTTAACACTGAAGGGCGACTACTCCGCCTTATAAATCTACATTATCCCCGATTATCGAACGTCCGTTCTGAATTGGCTTTGCTTAAAAATAAAATACTCAGTGGTGATTATTGGATTATACACTCATATTTTGGAAGAAGGGTGTCATACTACTTATAATTCAATAACATATGAATGATTATGGGTTGACGATGATGAAAACAAACCTGGTCGAAATAGCAGTTTGTTGTGGAGACGTAATCTTGAGGGAATGTTGAAAAGATTCCCGCTGTGGCCTGAGGTCCGTAGGTTTGTCGTACACCTCCGTCGTAATGATTTATAGCATCTGCAAAGATAATTGTTTCAAAATGAATTTAAGACAGACGCAGACAACCGCTATGTCTCTATCTTCATCGTAGGGTTCGTCATTGCGACAAACTTTCAAATCTGCGGTCAAAAAATGTAATCTATTGAGTTGCATTAAGCATCAACAAAATGTCCATGGTTGCGTATGAATGTTTGACCCATGTTCGCTAATACCATAGTTATCTAGTCACAAACTATGTTAACCGAGGCAGCGTGTACTAATATAATTAAATCCATGTATGTACTTAATGCGTTAAATGAATTGTTACTTAGAGAGACTGTATTCGATTTAACGTGGGAATATTGCTGAATCTGTGTTTTCTGTTACCACAGGTTTGACATTAAACCGACTAAAATATTTACAATAAGGTGAAGAATTACTTATGGATAACAACTTCTTGGTTTATTCGGTGACGACGTTTCGATGTAGTTCATGTAAGAACTACATCGAAACGTCGTCACCCAATAAGTAATTCTTCACCTTATTGTTAACCTTTCAACTTCTAAATGCCATTGAAAGATTTGTTAACATGTTTACAACACAAGGGCACCTGCATCAAAAAAGAGGGCCCCAGGTCGAAGCTATTTACGTAATGATTAGAATAGCTGTTGGGCTTTAGAAATAAAATTACAAAGAAGAAATTTTATTTAAAGAATGATTTGTATTACCATGATAGACTCCAAATTGAATGGCAGCTGCAACAAAGGCAGCACATACTTGTGTTATGGCATAAAATGGGTACTTCCACCAGGGTAGTCTCCCCTCGATACAGAACGCTAACGTGATAGATGGGTTTAAAATTGCACCTGAAAAAAATTAAAATGTTTGTGTTGAAACCATTTGAAGTTTGAATCCGCTCTAGATAAGTTCATTTGTTTTCAGGCTTGGGGGGAAATAATTATAAAGAGTGAAAAAAGAATGTTGATAGAAGCGTGTTCTTACCTGACGGGCCCCCTGACCAATATACAGCGAAGGTAAGACCTACTCCACCAGCCAGATTAACGGTCAGGAAACTACTTAACTCCTTTTTACTTAACACGTATTGGGCACCAGATGCGACGGCGAAAGTCTGTAAGGGAATTGGTATAAAATATCAGGGTCAAGCTATCGATTTCTTAAAAAACACCACTGTAAACAATAGTTTTCAAAACTTTCTTATTTTTGGTATAAGATAGTTTTGTCAATAGCCTTTTATCAACAATATTCGGTCCTGTGCTACATTCGAGTGTTCCAAGTTGATATTTGAATCATTGTACTGCTAAATCTATATCTATATATATTCAGCATAAGCCTTTTGCGATTCGTTTTTTTCGCAGCACCCAACAATAAGCTCTCGCTGGTGATTAAACAGTGTGCACCTGTGATTCAAAAAGGCTTAGGGTGTTACCTCGATTTTATGTTTAGATTATTTTAAAGTTTAGAAAACGATAACAAAGCCGCCAACAAGTTTTAAATGGATGGGTCTCTAGTAACCTGCTTCAGAAAAGGTAGTTTTGAATACTAAGGCAGCCATACTTCAACCCACTGAGAGGATGTTATATTTAAAAGAAAAATTAAATCAACGCCCCTACTCAACCCCACTACACTTTTTTCGCCACATCTCTTTGCATTCACATTCCGTACATATGCACCCAACCCTTTATCGCCACCTGATTTAGACGCACGAGTTTGTTGTGGTGCGTGTGGATACCCAAACGATATTTATAAGTAAATTACAACCGATCAAGTGGCAAAGAGTGTAACCCCTTCTGAATTGAACAACAATCAGTTCTCAGCAAATGGCATGCAATATATCTTGTTAAGTATTTCCTCAAATATTTTATTGTCTCGATGTATTATTGTGTCCGATTGATTTATAACTATTTATTAGAAATTTATCTTAAATTCAAGGTTACTTGGTTTATAAGAATTTTACTGTGTGAAACCAGTGTAACATAAGCCCAAGGCCACGTGTCCTGTTCATACGACGATGTATCAATAATCATTAGAAACATGGCACTATAACAAATGAGATATGCCGAGAAATACCTTTGTTTTACTAGTCTAATTTTTATGCTTTTTTCAAGATAAAAATCGCTTTGCGAATTCAAACTATCTTTATTTCAAATAAATATTTGTATACTAGATTATATAAACTGTAATATTCATATCATATTCACCTTTTATTCACGTCAACGCCCTTTGTCAGCTTTTTTTAAAGCTCAGTGCAACTACGTTTTAGAACCCTTCTTTTTTGTTTGGCGAACATTCAGTTATCTTTTATTTAAAGAACCTGTACGTTCTTACTTCAATATGACGACAACAGTGGAATGCTCGGTCACACATAATGATGTCATTAAATTGTAGACTTGGTGACGAGCCCCATCACAAGTTATATACACATAAAACATGCCCAAATTTATACGACTTCTCGTGGAAAAAAATATAGCCTAAGTAACTAGGTAAGTGCGAAAGGAATTTGTTTGATATGGTTTTTGTACCACAAAATATAGAGTACATGAAATGTAGCCATGTACCCGACAGTAGAGATTTGACCTCTAAATCATTACATTAAACCCAGAAATTGTCCGCTATTTTTAAATTAACAAATGAAAGGTCGGAAAAATAATTCGAACATTTCACAATTTTTGATGGATTTGTAAGGATAGATTCCATTTACAAGATGTAAACAATAGTTCTCCAAAGTGTCAATTTAGGCATTCCCATTCGACCAAGGATAAAAGTTGCCTACAGCATCCGAATGTTGTTTTTACTAAATTGTTTACTCGAATTTAGTTTGTTGGCTTCTGTTGTGCACCGGGTTGTTACAGGATGTTGTTTATGAAAAAAGTGTCCACTGCTCGAGATTTACCGAAGACACGATTAGAATTCGCCTCATATGTTAACCCAAGAACTAAGAGCTACATGTACGAGATGGATTCGAGGCCCTTAAATACTCCATCTTCATGACGCTCTCCAGTACCAGTATCATTGCAATCTGTGTGACCAATGTTATAAATCTGTGATTGCAATGTTTTATTTAAACAACAAAAAAAATGAAACATAGAAGCGTCAAAATATATCGCTGCAATTATCTACCTGAATTTCATGTACCCTGTGTCCACCTGTTACAGGGGTAATGAATACATGTAGGTGTGATCTCAACCTTTGACTTGCAAACGCTCGTGTTATTGTGTACCATATATTACTCCGGCGAATATACTTGTTCTTTATTAAATATGGTTATCAGTTTATATAGCCACCCATTGTAACCGGCGTGCATTGGCTGTCTTTATTAAGGCAACATTATACAAATGTTTGCAAACAATAATATCTTTCAGGCGATTTTGTTATCAGAAGCTATTTACTTTTTGATATAAGGGTCATGAGATGGCCCTTGAAATATATCTCTTATCTGGCTTTATCTGTCAGGATTAGGGCGAGGTTTATGAGGATACAGATAGCGTATGGTCCACAAAACAGGACATGTAAGATTGCAACTGATGGAATAAACCTGATACCCAACACTCATAATAAATTTGAAAACTAAATTCATATGCGTATAATCCAATGGACGGGGGTTTCAGCCAGGCCTATACTAAGGCTATAGGCCTCAGATTCCTTTCAGCTCGTGGGGTATTGTTTCTTTCCTCAATAAAACCTAAAAACGCCGGTACATAACTGAAATAATGTCACCTACATAAATCACAAATGCCCAATCAATCAGCCTACCATATTCTTCAGATATAGAGCAAAATTGTAATATCTTTCTAACCAAATCTGCTATCCTTATAAATGTGGACGAGTAAGAGTGCTGATCAGGAGACTAGTTAAATAATATTCCATCAAACTAGCGTCTATAGTGTCGATGGCTATCCAGTCATTTCTAAAAGATTTATACTTAAAGAGATTTGCTTGCTATGTTCTAAACAGTAGGTTCAACATTCTCTTTACAATGCGATCCTGTTTTATCTAATTTGCATCACTGAAAAGCATACTCGTTAAAACTATTATGTAGCATTTGGTCCATTCTAACATATATATCCTCACATATTATTCTAAGATACACTTTTATCATGACCAAAATCGTGGTCGCGAGCATCTTGTTGCCCCTGATTTAAGGCCTAATGTGGATAACTGTTGGGAAATATTCTACTCGTTACTAATCCTGGTCCCGAGAGAATTACGTCTAGTTGTACTGTCCACTCCATTATAACAGTATGATGTCGGGAATTCACCCATTATGTGGAAAGCCAAACTAGTGGGTCTTGCCCAAGCCATATAATAAAATGTGGTATACATTGTAACTTGGATTCTAAAAGAACAGTAGACAATTTATTTTCCATTTGCCGTAATGTTAACGTTTGGCTCTGCGTCTATGTTAGAAACAATCGCCCAGCTAAAAGCCTTGGTGGAAACTCGGAACCACCCTAGACAAGTCTGCAGTTCAAATCTTGACAGACCAATAAATAAGGGAAAAATCTCAAGATTTTCACTTTCGAAGGGGACAGGGGTGCAGACGACACATTGTCACATTGTTGTCATGGGCTAACTCACCCCCACGTCAGACAGCTCAATCCGCCACTTTTATTCAATCTTCACCTTTCATATATTTTTTAGGCAAACTACTACTTCAAAAAAGTATTTCTAGCTTATGTCCCACTAAACATGCCCAAATTAAGATATCGACCGAAATCTAGGAACTTTAATAATTCAATGGGCAAATGGACTAATCCTAATTACAATTACAGGTGCCCAGCTGTTACCTTTAACTGCTCCGCACTAAATGTGCACATATTCCAAGATTACGTTTTCGCATGATAGCTTACTGCAAATGAATGCAAGCCCAAATATCGTAAGGCTTTATTCTAATGTCCAATATGCATGCTCTGATATTGCACTCCCATTCTGTCATTTATTGTCAGTTACGTATAATTAGTCCTAAATAGAATGACAATGAAACACTTGCTGTAAAAGTGCATGTTAATGTAGACTATCACGATATGTAAGTCAGCGAGACATGCTGTATACTAATACCATGCATGAATGAATGGAGGAGCGGTGAGGCTGTTGGATTTAATGTCCTAATTAAATCCCCCCTATCAGGTCAGTGGGGCGATGTAATTACACAGTACTTAATTGAAGGTGTTAAAGAGCTATATTTAGGGGAGGCCACTGTTCAAGGTGACTGAAGTGCAGAAGTCAGTAGTTCGACAAAAGGAAGAAACTATTCTCAGGGAATAAGATAATTTAACTATATCTGAAATCGTTGTAATGTTCTAGTCTTTTTAATAGTGTTGTGATAACGATAATGCGGGGAGAGTGCGGTCATGCCCTTGAAGCTACTGTTACATAACAGATACACATGGATAGTAGAATAATAGTTAGATCCTCCCAGAATAGCTTCCTTAGACCTTCTTGGCCTTTTCGATATATTTAAACGAAGCTCTATAGGTCAAGCTTATACAATCCTGGAATCAATTAATTGCAAGATATTTACATTGAATTTAGAAGAACATTATAGGCCTTCAAACGACGAAAAAGAAAATGCCACATCAAACATTGTCTAAGAGAGCAAGATTTCGACAGTCGATTACTTAAAGGCCCACTTGCCGCCGTAGCCTGTTTGGCATTTGTTAAGAAAACCAATTTACACGAGCTTACTACAGGTAAAACCACTAAAATTATACATAGGACACATAAAGCATGCCCAATCAGGGTTTTGAATGTATAAATGGGGGCGAAAAACAAACGAAGATTCGAAGCTCGATTATAACAACACCGATCAGTGTCGGTTAATTAAAGTGTTGGTTTACCCTCAGTTCAGGCGTATTTGTCTGTGGTTTGCACTCTGTAATATTTTATAGTCCCTCTTACCCGATCGTTAGTCAGTATTTCTCAGATAAAGTTCGTAAAATAATACTGTGTCGTTAGATCGCCCACACGACCTAAAACATTAGCGCGTTTGTGTGCACACTCACGTTCAGAGTTTGTTTACATTGCGGGTACCTGAAAAATCTGTTTTTCAATTTCAAATTAAAAATACTAAATGATGCCAAAACTTTCTGGCAAAAATAGGAAGTTCCTAACTTCTTCTGTCTGGGAAAAATACAGAAAACCGCCCACTGTTTTTAATGTAAACAGTATTCTGGATTTTCGCCGCAAGTGTGCCTTTAAAGCTGCTCACGGTCAGAGATGTAATGAAAATAGAATAATTGATAGCTATCGATAGACATGTGCTTGTTTCATGAAGTCCGGATAACGATACGAAGCACAGTAGCTCAAGAGAATAAATTAATAGCAGCGCGTTCCGCATAAATTTGATTATAAATTCTTAAAACATGTTTAATTTAAGAGTATTTGTTCAAAAATCAAGTCTGTAGTGCAGAGGTACATAATACAATTTTAATGAAGAGCAATTTGGGGATATTAGAAGTTGTGTGCGCTGCCAACATTCTCACTTTTTTATATAAAGTCTGATTAACAGGACAATCAGAGAGTTTAAATACTAAATGATAGACGTTGGGGTAGGGATAGAGAAATCCTCACAGGCAGTGGATTTCACCGACCAAAATAGTGTTCAAAATATAAATAACCGAGATTAAGTTAATTCAAAACGCTAATTTAACGCACATTCTCGAGAATAATAGCACTAAAAAAGCTCATATTTGTAATTCTTGACACAGATAACTAATGATTTCAAAATAACGGAAAGTATCAATTTGCCAACTTTCACAAGCAAGCTTAAAATATAGTTGTTCTTGGGCTAGGTGTGAGGCCAAGTGTGAACCCGAGCAAACCTCGAAGGTCAAGTATAAATACACACAGAGACAGTATACTTGTACCCAATCCCATTGTTCATGGCAGAACTCTTAGATAAGAACAAAGAATCTTAATTTGTTTTAAAAAATCCGTTCTATTTTAAATCACTGGAAATGAAGTTGAATAGATGACAATTGTCCACCGTCTAATTACTTGCTGATCTACTCAAGACGAAATAAATCCCTATTAATAGGATACCAAGTTTTCAAATCCTAAGTATTTATTTTCGTTTTATTAATATCATTTTCGCTTTTTCACTGAATTGTTCCTAATGTTTATCCACACGACGGTTACCGAGAAAGGCTAGTAGTCCATGTCCTGATGACCGGATTAAAACACACTGACAATAGCTTATAGCTCAAATAGCTCAACATTTGATCATTTTGATGAAGTCGTATAGTCAATACAACTCGAGTCTATAAAGGAGGGAAGAACATGTGAATTCGATGGATGGAATGCAAAGCCCACAAATTACTATACGGTGCGCGACTCTGAGATGGGCCAAATACACAACTCTGAGGAGGACACAAGGGTTTGAAATGCACGTATCAAACATTGTAAAGAATTCACTTTGTAATGGCCGAAATAAAGACTTTTTCGGTGATGTCGATGATTAGGCTTACACATCACTGAGTTCTAGACCGTGGTTATCTTTGGCTAGGCGATATACTTATGTCCTAAATGCACGATTGATGTACGCTTAAAGCTTTTTTATTGTTGCAGGAGACTGGAGTGCGATGAAGATTTTAATTTCTTCAAATTCATATGCCCTGTACTTTAAACTATATGAATTAGTATAAATATCAATGTAAAATGAAGCCGAAGCCAAATTTGTCTGCCTTTTTTGCGAAGTCTGCCATTTTGCTTAGAATCCTCAATGTGCTACTGTTTTTAATATTTATTATATAAAACTCATGTTCTAACATCTGATCCATCCAGTCTAATATAACAGGGGTGGCGGAACGTTTTTACATATTGGTGGGGCCAAGTATCCCAGCACAACAGTCGAGGGTTCAGGGGCCACGTAGGCCCTGGAAGCTTTGAAACAGGGGAACGCCATATATTCGTTCTGGGCCATTTTCAAGGCCCAACAGGTGACATTTGATGTAAAGATTTTTGACTTGTAAACTTGGAAATCTACTCACTTTGGAAAGAAAAAAATCGGTTAAAGGCCCTTGCGCTGGATATTTTAGGGATCTGTAACAACTGACGTAGTAGAAAAAGTACGCACCCAAAAAACTTTCAAGACTTTCAGATAATAGGTATACTCTCCCTCAGTGTCGTAGCCAGGAATCTGCCGACAGGTGGGCCACTATGACAGCACAATCACTCGAAAGTCCAGGGGCCTGTATGCCCTGGCAACTCCAAGGTACGAGATTGCCGGCGATGCGTTGCAGGCAATTTCTGGCATTGAAAAATCTGTGTTTCTAAACTCCAGGTTTCAACTATTTCTGCCCTTTAATCGCTTAACTGCCCTTTAACTATCGTGTTTGAAAACTCCAGAATGTTTTTAATAGGCCAATTATTGGGGGGGGGGGGGAGGGGGGGGGGGGGCAAAGATAGGTCTGACCCCCTTACTTTGATTATTGAGGAACACTGTATTCAGCTATGGCAAGGGTATCGGTAGACACCATAGGATCATCGGAAATGAAAGTGAAAATTGTGGTTCCCCCAGAAAAAACTACGTAGAAGACAGACAAGCTTACTGCAATCATCATCAGGGAAGATACTGAATTTGTAAATTAACCGACACTGATTGACCCGGAAAAAATTCCGGGCCAGGGTAGCTCATTTGGTAGTGCGGTGGGACGGTAACCCTAAGTCGTGAGTTCGATTCTCACCCTGGCCCGGAATTTTTTCCGGGTCAATCAGTGTCGGTTAATTTACTAATTCAGTAAAGACAGACAAGGGAGTTTGCATCATATCGATGCATTGGCAAACCTCACAGATTCTCACATGGTTCGAGAACCTCGGATAAGTCAAATACACAACAGTGGTGATTTTCTAATTTTTGATTAGGAGACAAACGTTTGAAATGCACTTGTCAAATAGTGTCACCGGTGCATTATACATTGTAATGACTTATACAGCCTAATGCACTTGCAAATGAGAAGCCTGTTAACGTTTATTACTCGGCTCAATACTTTAGATAACACCTGTTTTCAATTTGCATCATAAGTACATATAGTTAGCGTTTAAATACTTTAAAGTACATCTAGTTTTGATCAGTTTTCAAGCGGAAGTACCTGGAGCATCCAATGTCCGAATGTAATGTTTAGCGCGTATACTAAAGATAATAATCAGAACTATATGTGGTTTATGGAGTACATATAAAACAATACTGGGTGAAAATTTACCGTCTTGTCGCTTAACAAACTGAGATATCGGACTCTGCTGAGAACGACTCGCTTGTTACATTATTTGTTTCCCGTAATTTACCTGAGCATGATTGCATTAAGATCTTTAGAAAACTGAGTTAAGTGCAGTATGTAGAATTTATTTATCATTATGTTAAAGGTTACCTTTCAGAATTGTAATAAACAAGTTGTCCCCATTTAAATATAGTGCAAAATCTTAGCCAAAAATAGTATTTATACTTGACATTTCCAAGTGCAAACATACAACCCCTCTGAAACTAAGTATTCAATAATCAGATGTTGTAGATGGAATACTCAATAGAGAAACACAGGTAATATCTTTTTAGATAATTCGGGCTGAATAAAAAATATTCGTTTTCTGAAGGAAAAGAAAACTTAAGTAAGACTATACTTACCACCAAAAAGAACGTTCCAATAAACTCGGATAGAATCTCCCGACCTAACTGACTTCTTACTCGTATCTTAGACAACAAATGTTTCCGAAATTTCACATATCTCGATTCATTACCCTTCATTGCGTTCAAGTTTGACAGAAAATTGTATTTGCTAGAATGATGCAATTTCAAGACAAAACCCTTCTTCTTCTATTACAGCCCAATCGCCTTAAGTTTAAAACTTTTTTAAAAAGGTGCTATTTTTACCACAAACTAGAGCTGTTATATCTGCCCAGGAAGCCTAGAGATTGATCGTCGACGGACTCGGTGTTACGGATAAGCCTCTTGTACTTACAGCCAGTGCAAATCTTATTGGTTAATCAGGTCACGTGTTTTTTTGTTTACACACATCACTTTTGTGAAGGTTGATAGTTCTGCAAATAGATTACGATAACTCTTTACACACAAAACAGTTTTATATTTTATAATATTCAGATTTTGCAGATTAATTAAACAGTAAAACGGCCTGACCCTCGTCTTCAGAAACTGTGTGAGTGCAGAGGGCAAGTATATCTATTTGAGTTATCGAGGAAGTACTGAACAGTCTTTTGTCTCGCATGATAATTATGCATATAGGGTTTCAAAGTAATATCTATGAATTGGAAAGACTTCAATATCCTGTTAATAAACTCGACAGCGCTATCTGGTCGAAAAAGGAACTTAGTCAAAGGGGCACACTCCCTCAGTTGTGATAGGTCATGGTCTCAAACGTCATCCATTCCGTATCCATGGCGTTCAGTCCTTTACTCTGTGTTCACAGGCTATCATAGTATTCAATTGGACAGACCATTTGCCTTTATGCATAGACAGTAGTAGCCATTTGAACAGACCATTTGCCTTTGTGCATAGGTTGATGGTAGTAGTAGCCATTTGAACAGACCATTTGCCTTTGTGCATAGGTTGATGGTAGTAGTAGCCATTTGAACAGACCATTTGCCTTTGTGCATAGGTTGATGGTAGTAGTAGACATGTGAACAGACCATTTGCCTTTATGGATAGGTTTATGGTAGTAGTAGCCATTTGAACAGGCCATTTCCCTTTATGCATAGGTGGATGGTAGTAGTAGCCATTTGAACAGGCCATTTCCCTTTATGCATAGGTGGATGGTAGTAGTAGCCATTTGAACAGACCATTTGCCTTTGTGCATAGGTTGATGGTAGTAGTAGCCATTTGAACAGACCATTTCTCTGTATGCATAGGTTGATGGTAGTAGTAGCCATTTGAATAGACCATTTGCCTTTGTGCATAGGTTGATGGTAGTAGTAGCCATTTGAACAGACCATTTGCCTTTGTGCATAGGTTGATGGTAGTAGTAGCCATTTGAACAGGCCATTTCCCTTTATGCATAGGTTGATGGTAGTAGTAGCCATTTGAATAGACCATTTCCCTTTATGCATAGGTTGATGGTAGTAGTAGCCATTTGAACAGGCCATTTCCCTTTATGCATAGGTGGATGGTAGTAGTAGCCATTTGAACAGACCATTTCCCTTTATGCATAGGTTGATGGTAGTAGTAGCCATTTGAACAGGCCATTTCCCTTTATGCATAGGTTGATGGTAGTAGTAGCCATTTGAACAGGCCATTTCCTTTTGTGCATAGGTTGATGGTAGAAGTAGCCATTTGAATAGACCATTTCCCTTTATGCATAGGTTGATGGTAGTAGTAGCCATTTGAACAGACCATTTGCCTTTGTGCATAGGTTGATGGTAGTAGTAGCCATTTGAACAGACCATTTGCCTTTGTGCATAGGTTGATGGTAGTAGTAGCCATTTGAACAGACCATTTCCCTTTATGCATAGGTTGATGGTAGTAGTAGCCATTTGAACAGACCATTTCCCTTTATGCATAGGTTGATGGTAGTAGTAGCCATTTGAACAGACCATTTGCCTTTGTGCATAGGTTGATGGTAGTAGTAGTCATTTGAACAGACCATTTCCCTTTATGCATAGGTTGAGGGTAGTAGTAGTCATTTGAACAGACCATTTGCCTTTATGCATAGGTTGATGGTAGTAGTAGTCATTTGAACAGACCATTTGCCTTTGTGCATAGGTTGATGGTAGTAGTAGCCATATGAACACACCATTTGCCTTTGTGCATAGGTTGATGGTAGTAGTAGTCATATGAACACACCATTTGCCTTTGTGCATAGGTTGATGGTAGTAGTAGTCATATGAACACACCATTTGCCTTTGTGCATAGGTTGATGGTAGTAGTAGTCATATGAACACACCATTTGCCTTTGTGCATAGGTTGATGGTAGTAGTAGTCATATGAACACACCATTTGCCTTTGTGCATAGGTTGATGGTAGTAGTAGTCATTTGAACAGACCATTTGCCTTTGTGCATAGGTTGATGGTAGTAGTAGCCATTTGAACAGACCATTTTCCTTTATGGATAGGTTGATGGTAGTAGTAGCCATTTGAACAGACCAGTTCCCTTTATGGATAGGTTGATGGTAGTAGTAGCCATTTGAACACACCATTTCCCTTTGTGCATAGCTTGATGGTAGTAGTAGCCATTTGAACAGACCAGTTCCCTTTATGGATAGGTTGATGGTAGTAGTAGCCATTTGAACAGACCATTTCCCTTTGTGCATAGGTTGATGGTAGTAGTAGCCATTTGAACAGACCATTTTGCTTTATGGATAGGTTGATGGTAGTAGTAGCCATTTGAACAGACCATTTGCCTTTGTG
The DNA here is from genome assembly GCA_963971465.1 of Lepidochitona cinerea. Taxonomy (NCBI): domain Eukaryota; kingdom Metazoa; phylum Mollusca; class Polyplacophora; order Chitonida; family Tonicellidae; genus Lepidochitona; species Lepidochitona cinerea. The sequence continues at coordinate 21,183,750 of OZ020551.1, forward strand.
CATAGGTTGATGGTAGTAGTAATCATATGAACACACCATTTGCCTTTGTGCATAGGTTGATGGTAGTAGTAGCCATTTGAACAGGCCGTTTCCCTTTGTGCATAAGTTGATGGTAGTAGTAGCCATTTGAACAGACCATTTTCCTTTATGGATAGGTTGATGGTAGTAGTAGCCATATGAACACACCATTTGCCTTTGTGCATAGGTTGATGGTAGTAGTAGCCATTTGAACAGACCATTTGCCTTTGTGCATAGGTTGATGGTAGTAGTAGTCATATGAACACACCATTTGCCTTTGTGCATAGGTTGATGGTAGTAGTAGCCATTTGAACAGGCCGTTTCCCTTTGTGCATAAGTTGATGGTAGTAGTAGCCATTTGAACAGACCATTTCTCTTCATGGATAGGTTGATGGTAGTAGTAGCCATTTGAACAGACCATTTGCCTTTGTGCATAGGTTGATGGTAGTAGTAGCCATTTGAACAGACCATTTTCCTTTATGGATAGGTTGATGGTAGTAGTAGCCATTTGAACAGACCATTTTCCTTTATGGATAGGTTGATGGTAGTAGTAGCCATTTGAACAGACCATTTCCCTTTATGCATAGTTTGATGGTAGTAGTAGCCATTTGAACAGACCATTTGCCTTTGTGCATAGGTTGATGGTAGTAGTAGCCATTTGAACAGGCCATTTCCCTTTGAGCATAGGTTAATGGTAATAGTAGTCATTTGAACAGACCATTTCCCTTTGTGCATAGGTTGATGGTAGTAGTAGCCATTTGAACAGACCATTTCCCTTTGTGCATAGGTTGATGGTAGTAGTAGTCATATGATCACACCATTGGCCTGTGTGCATAGGTTGATGGTAGTAGTAGCCATTTGAACAAGCCATTTCCCTTTGTGCATAGGTTGATGGTAGTAGTAGCCATTTGAACAGACCATTTCCCTTTGTGCATAGGTTGATGGTAGTAGTAGCCATTTGAACAGACCATTTGCCTTTGTGCATAGGTTGATGGTAGTAGTAGCCATTTGAACAGACCATTTGCCTTTGTGCATAGGTTGATGGTAGTAGTAGTCATATGAACACACCATTTGCCTTTGTGCATAGGTTGATGGTAGTAGTAGCCATTTGAACAGGCCGTTTCCCTTTGTGCATAAGTTGATGGTAGTAGTAGCCATTTGAACAGACCATTTTCCTTTATGGATAGGTTGATGGTAGTAGTAGCCATATGAACACACCATTTGCCTTTGTGCATAGGTTGATGGTAGTAGTAGCCATTTGAACAGGCCGTTTCCCTTTGTGCATAAGTTGATGGTAGTAGTAGCCATTTGAACAGACCATTTTCCTTTATGGATAGGTTGATGGTAGTAGTAGCCATATGAACACACCATTTGCCTTTGTGCATAGGTTGATGGTAGTAGTAGCCATTTGAACAGACCATTTGCCTTTGTGCATAGGTTGATGGTAGTAGTAGTCATATGAACACACCATTTGCCTTTGTGCATAGGTTGATGGTAGTAGTAGCCATTTGAACAGGCCGTTTCCCTTTGTGTATAAGTTGATGGTAGTAGTAGCCATTTGAACAGACCATTTCTCTTCATGGATAGGTTGATGGTAGTAGTAGCCATTTGAACAGACCATTTGCCTTTGTGCATAGGTTGATGGTAGTAGTAGCCATTTGAACAGACCATTTTCCTTTATGGATAGGTTGATGGTAGTAGTAGCCATTTGAACAGACCATTTTCCTTTATGGATAGGTTGATGGTAGTAGTAGCCATTTGAACAGACCATTTTCCTTTATGGATAGGTTGATGGTAGTAGTAGCCATTTGAACAGACCATTTCCCTTTATGCATAGTTTGATGGTAGTAGTAGCCATTTGAACAGACCATTTGCCTTTGTGCATAGGTTGATGGTAGTAGTAGCCATTTGAACAGGCCATTTCCCTTTGAGCATAGGTTAATGGTAATAGTAGTCATTTGAACAGACCAGTTCCCTTTGTGCATAGGTTGATGGTAGTAGTAGCCATTTGAACAGACCATTTCCCTTTGTGCATAGGTTGATGGTAGTAGTAGTCATATGATCACACCATTGGCCTGTGTGCATAGGTTGATGGTAGTAGTAGCCATTTGAACAAGCCATTTCCCTTTGTGCATAGGTTGATGGTAGTAGTAGTCATTTGAACAGACCATTTGCCTTTGTGCATAGGTTGATGGTAGTAGTAGCCATTTGAACAGACCATTTGCCTTTGTGCATAGGTTGATTGTAGTAGTAGCCATTTGAACAGACCATTTCTCTTTATGCATAGGTTGATGGTAGTAGTAGTCATATGATCACACCATTGGCCTGTGTGCATAGCTTGATGGTAGTAGTAGCCATTTGAACAGACCATTTGCCTTTGTGCATAGGTTGATGGTAGTAGTAGCCATTTGAACAGACCATTTGCCTTTGTGCATAGGTTGATGGTAGCAGTAGCCATATGAACAGACCATGTGCCTTTGTGCATAGGTTGATGGTAGTAGCCATTTGAACAAGCCATTTCCCTTTGTGCATAGGTTGATGGTAGTAGTAGCCATTTGAACAGACCATTTCCCTTTGTGCATAGGTTGATGGTAGTGATAGTCATTTGAACAGACCATTTGCCTTTGTGTATAGGTTGATGGTAGTAGTAGCCATTTGAACAGACCATTTGCCTTTGTGCATAGGTTGATGGTAGTAGTAGCCATTTGGACTGACAATCGTAACCAACCATACGGACCATTTCGCTCAGCACCCAAGCTACAAGTCATGGATAATAGTTCCAAATTCTCCCCATTTTCCTTTTGACATTTGTGATGAAAACGAATTTACGTGAGCTTACTAGAATTAAAACCACTAAAAATACACATGACTACACTGTACATGTTCAATGATGCTTTAACTGCCTAAATTGTGCAGTACAACATAACTTCAGATCATCAGAAATCAGGTACTTCAGCGTTGGGTTACACTCATTTCTGATCTTTTTGTTTTCAGTTTACTATCTTAAATTTATTGGCGTGCGTTTTGTGTCCCATATTCCAAATCCTTGACTAATATTTCCAACATAGTCCGTTAAAGGGGCATGAGCTGCCAAAATGTTGATATTTTGACGTTAAAACAGAATGCTGAAATTATTGGCTATTTTTCTCAAGAGGTAGAATTCAGAAGCTTTTTAATGCTTCAAGTCTCGAAAATGTACGATAAAGTACTGTTTTAAACTAACTTTGGCTTAGAATGAATGAATGGTCGTCCCGGTTATTTGAATTTTGTTTACTTTTGAACACGTTTTCGGTTCATACAGGCCACATACTGTATGGATTTTTCTCATTCCAACGTCAATCATTTAGTTTTTCGATAGCCTTCAAAGCCTCTTACTGTCGTGACGATCAGAAGTTATGAAAAAACTGTGAATTTTGGCACCTCATGCCCCTTTAAATAATTGTGTAGCGTTAGCTGGCATACACGGTTCAGATTATTAGGCTACTTGTGCGAATGTCTTGGGTCGAGTTTGATTACATTACGGGTACCTAACCAATGGAATATTCAATTTCAGATGAAGTCCAACCATTTTCAATTTTGGGGAAAAATAGAAAGCTCTTCGCTTTCTCTGCCGTTTAAAAAGACTGGAATAATTAATTATTGCTCGAAGTAAATAAACTCACTTTTATTTATGAACACTAATCGCTTTTATTGATGGTTAACTTTTCAGAGGGATGGAGGGTGGATTCTTATTTACCCTTGTTAGTATGTGTTCTTTTACCTTATCTAAATGGACTATTTGTCTTCTTTAGAAGTACATTGTGTTATACTATATTACCAAACCAGTCGTGTTTGTAACGACTCGACCCCGATCTAATACGAGATGTCACGCTATACGCATCGGTAAATGTCCCGTTAACTTGATCTTTTCCCGTGCCTCTTGTAGTCTTGTTGAAGTCAACATTTCATAATAAAGGTCAACGGGCTGACGGACTGCCAACTCACCTGACCAGACACTTCGGATAGCAAATAGCTCACAGAAGAGCTAAATGACAAACTGCTAACAAAAAAAATAATTGACATGAGCCCCCCAAAATTTAAATATTTTCAGGCCAGTAAGAAAAAAAGAGGAAATGGCGCAGGGCATTAGAAACTATTATCGGTGAGCTCTTGGGGTGAAAAAGAGATTGGTGAAACTGCTTGGGGAGAGATCAGCCCCATTGCCTGGTTGTTAGGAAGCAAAAGGGCCCGCTTTCTTTCAGTTTCAAAATAAACAGCTAGTTGATATAATTGGTTTAGACTCGTTGAATAAATTGGGATTCTGTGGTTTAGTTTTCCAATGAGCTGCAAATCCTCTCTTTCTATTGACAATCTAAATTCATAAAAATATCTTAATTTTGGGAGCTCATATCAATATAAAGCAATATATACGCGAAAGACAAAGTAGTTTTTCTGAAAAGACAAAAGGACCTATTTAAAGTCATCGATTGAGAGTTTAGACATTTGTTGAATATTGGTTGTGCTAACAATCTCAGTGATATTGTTTTCTGTGCCAAGTAACGTTGCTCATACATCGACATGAAAGAACTCATTAGAAGACGGTGATGATGTTACGTAACACTATCGATAAAGTGGTATCAAGATACAGTGTAAGACCTTAATTGCTATGGCGTCCGTTCTGTTGAGTTCAAATCTAGCACGGAGTATGTCTATATGAAGAAGGATTCTGCAAGAAGTTCCATGTAAGTTTAAGTGGTTTTAGTTTGTTCAATCAATTCGTTTGACCTGAAATCTTCACACAGTGCCTTTGTCTTATATAGATGTAATACATGTTTGCCATTGCTTCCTTTTATAAGAACTAATGCTATTCTCTTACATAGTGGACTTATCTAGCTATATCAATAGCATGATATTAAAGTAAATATGTAATCACGTTATCAACGTATCTGCCGGGCAGCATACAAACCACAGCTCAATTTAACCAACTTGGATGAAAACTTTGAAACATTTCAGTACAGAACCCCTTACATGCACAAATGGGTCAGTGTTATAAAAATGGTTTGGTAAAACGCAAATGTTGAACAGCCTACTAATAGGTTGTATAGGTTGGAAGTGACCCAAAATTACCATCATAGTTACGAGCTAGCTATTTCGTGAACTTTGCAGACTTGTCTCTCCCGACAGTTTTGTAATGTCAGTGAATATATCATATTGTTTGTTGATATAGAAACGTAATACTCACTATTCATATGACTGTTTGTTTAGTATATAGTGTACTCCCCAGACAAAGTCTATGGGCTTTATGGAGTTTTTTTGTACAGTTCTGGCAACGTTTATACATAGAAACTACAGAAATGGGAAATACAGGTAGACACGGCCCTATTAACATTGAGTGACATCACAATTCAGTGTCATCATTAAGGTGCTTCAACACGTCTGGGATTACAACAGACAGAATAACCGTCAGTCACAGTGTTGTACCCTACCTGTGTGTTTACATAACACTTACTTTTACACATTATAAAGACAGACAAATGAGATTCCTATTCTAGTTAGTGCGTGTGTTTTTAATGTATATTCAACGATTCACTAACGTTAAGCTATCTCTTCCACTTTATTTTGGCTGAAATTTTTGCTGTATGTTTCAAATGTTACCAAACTTACACCTTCTGCCAGTCACGTTTTTTGCTCCTGTTGTATGGCCCCAAATCACTCAAAATCCACCCATTAAATTATCTTCATGTGATCTCCACTCCTTAACCCAGCATACATCCTAACATAATTATACATAAATGAATGGTAGCTCATTAATTAGAGTCAATGCAGACGGGAAGTCACAATGTCAACACTTATAAGTGTGTTTGATGTGTTGGAAGATGTAAAGAAAAAACAGAAAGTGACGTTCAGGCGGTCAGTGGGATTGTGGTCAGAAACACTGACCGCTGACTATTAATGTTTAATTAACTCTCCTGTCCTGTAGATCATTGATTACTTTATAATTGTAGAAATAACCAAAGGCACGTGTTATCACGCTGTGTAATGGACACTCTGCAAAACTTCCTATGAAAATCAGCTAACAAACTTCGTCAGTCCATACTTCTAATTACTTCGAAGACTATTCATAGAAAATCAAACATTACTGAATTAGTAAATTAACTGACACTGATTGACCGGACCAGGGTGAGAATCGAACTCCTGACTTAGCGACTTAGCTCAAACTCTTACATATCTCAGATTCTATGGGATCTCAAACATTCCCATTTGAAGTTATTTATTGACATGTGGCTGCACACATAGCTAATATACACCATTGTGAATTTCTATATATTTTCGGTATCATGTTTAAGTGACATAAACTTGTTTTGGAGAAGTCTATGTCCTTGATGTTTTAGCGATAATAATGACGTCCACTGCTTTACACGTCTGACCGCAGGGGAATGTTGGATCATTTATATTTGTCTGTTGCACAACTCTTTTGAAATCGTGACATTTAACTTGATATGAATAAATTGAGTTTTGAAGAGGCCAGTGTCACCTTAACATGGTGTTTTATCCTCAAGGTGATTTCTATGTTATGTCTTTGATCTTTATTAAAGCCACACTATTTTTTTTATTTTTACGCAATATTATACAGTAGGGCTACCGACAGTATTACAGATGCTGTTTTTTATTACGAAACGTCTCACCGAATCATGACTAGGCCTATGTTAAAGTTTCTAGTGTAAAGCCGGTGTTATTTATTCTACCGGTACTTCAAAGTTTACGTTCGGTTTGAATTAAACCTGGTTATTGTCTGAAGTTTCACGTTTTGGTAAAAGAAGCGAAACGGCGAAGTCTAAATTTGAAATAATGATATGTCGCCCACCTAATTTTGAAGATGGCTTAACCAAATTGGCAAATTTTTCCATAAATTTCGTTGTTCAAAACAATTTGAGTGGTGTTCATTGGGAAGCAGCGATGCAGTTGTCTTCTCAAAATGATTCACGTGGTGGTCATTTTCTTACTCAAGAGAGGGCCCAAAGAAAATTCGTAATGTCCTGGGTTCTCTTCTTAGCTTTTCTTATCTACCATATAGCGCCTAGTTTTCGTCTAATTATCGCCATTTTTAAACCGAGGTTGTTGTATTTTTAAGCTGAGGAGAGGGTGGCGGGGGCATTTCACCTCTATCTCTGGACTTAAGTCCACATCTCCATGATTTTGGGTGCCAAACTTGTCCGGGATGTGTGAGTTATATTTTGTGGCTTGTTATTTGTAAACAGTTACTTGTTTGTGCTGCTCGGGAAAAATAGCCAAACATTTCGAAATTCTGATCCTACGCGCAGTCTCGAAGATGGCATCATTTAAAAGCTTCTAATTTTCACTTCTTGAAACATTTAGCCTAGAATGTTCTATATCTTAACGCCAGAAAGTCTACATTTTGCCAGCTTATATGGTTATTTAATTATACCATTTCAACTGACGAAAGACCACTGGAAAAAATATGGGAGGAAAGAGGGACCATTTTGGAAGTGACCGTTTTGGTAATCATTTTGAAACGATATACAGTGTAAATCCTGGGCGTGGATAATTTAAGTACCTGACCTTGGCCTACCTAAGTCAGACTGGTGAGAAATCAATCAATCAATCGAACACCAATGTTTAAAAGGACACTGTACGTCTGAGGAAAATTATAAATGACAAAAGTTCCCACATTTTACTGTCGTATAGTACACATATTGCATGGAAAGGTGTTGGGAAGATCACTGCTAAACTTCTTTCTCCAGATAGATCATTTAATGGCGAGTTTAATACGACGTTGTATTCCATTGAAGCTGGTTTGTTTACGGCTAGTTTTAGCGAGAAAGGGGCTACTGATAGTTCCATCTTCTGACTTTTTTGTGATTTTTGTCCTGCACTTCACAGTTAATCGGGTAGATAAACAATAGTTGCCCTTTTACAACTCACTATAGTAGGGTTCACCCATGTAGCACCTCTGCACCTCTGCCTGGCATTTCGTCAGACAATAAACAATGCACTCTTATTAATAAGAGAAGAAACGAGAATAAAAGAGAAGTGAATAATAACATACGAGGGGGAAAATAAAAAAAGTAGAGAAGAATAGGAGAGGAGACAAGAATAAGAGAGGAGAGAATAAAAGACGAGACAAGAATAAGAGAGCATAACAGAAAAAGACAGAAGGGAAAAATAAATACGAGAGAATAATAAGAGAGGAGGATAGCAGAAAAAGACACAGAGGTGAAAAATAAAAGACAAGAGTAGAATAACAGAGGAGAGAAGAGTAAGAGGAAACAGAAGAATAAAATACGAGAAAAGAATGAGAGAGGATAGAAGAAAAAGACGAGAGAAGAATAAGAGAGGAGAGAACAATAAAAGAGGAGAGAAAATGACAGAAGAATAAAAAGAATCCGATTTCTTTATTCAATATGCGTTCGTCTTAATGACTAGTAGATAATCTTAGCAATGGATTGCAATGTTGAATAGCCCAGAAATTTACCTGACAAGGGATTAAAATGAGGCCAATTTGTTGCAACGAGTTTTGTCACGACGTACGATTTTATTTCAACTCCACGAGTTTTGTTACAAGGTTGACCGTTCAGTTTTATTAGAATACACGAATGTTGTTGTCAACTTCCTATATGTGGAGTTTTGATGCAAACAGTCGTCAGCATTTGCAACAACTTTTTCTGATATTAAAGCCTTTGACCAAAGAGTACATGTAGAAGAAAACTAATTCAGCTTGCCAAAATGTATTCGGAATTGTATTTAAAGACAAACAATTATATTAGGAAGTGTTTAATAATGTTCATAAAAATGCTTTCCAAATTCATTGTAGTGTGTCATTTGGGGATGACACTGTAAATAACTACTTTTTGACGTCCCTCTATGACTAACTTAGACCTGAAAAAACTGTCAATACAAGGCTCAGTACCTAGAGTGTCCGATGTTCACACGGACGTAAACTTTTCATCTCTTGGGCATGAATTCCATCGATCCCAATCAATAAAAGTACAATTCTAATCGGGCTCTAATCTGATTCTAATCTGATTATATTCATACGAATTCGTAAATGATACTAGACTGAATTCTATATTAATATTGTATGTCGTTTCTTTCAAATTGTTTTATTAGCCTTGGTTAAACAGAATTACCTTGGCTTGTTCTAGAGAGGATGATGATGGAAACTTTATCGTGAACCTCCTGTACAAAATCTGCAGGAATTGGAAGCCGCATTACATAGGTATTGGCGACAGTTACGCCTTCAACAGATCCAACGTCTCACTGATTCAATTCTGTGACTATATAACTATTCCCAGCTCTAGCATAATCGGGATCAATTTATATTTGACGAAAAACTGAAACTTTGTCCTGCAACCTATTAAAACTTATTCGGTTTCTCTACAATCTTTCGGTCTGTCCTAGAAATAATACAAGAAAAAAAAAAACCCACGCTAAACCTTTCCCTTATGATTGATTGATGTTTTACGCCGCACTAAAGGTTATTTCACTTATATGGCGTTGCCAGGTTTAGTGGAGGAGGAAACGATCCATGAAGGGTCTTCTCGAACCGAGGAACGATCACTCTAACCGACCGAGCCACCAAGTCCCCGCCACCTATTTCCTTATGAGCCACCGTACTGACAAATATGGGCTTCTGTTCGTGTATTTCAAATTCAAAGAGAAATAAAGTGCTTGAAGCTCATGGAAAAAACAATCGACGTTCGCAATTAAAGAAAACATATTCGTTGGGCATCTGCCTCGTGCGAAGCAAATGTTTTTACAAAATGCAATCATGAATAGATGTAATGGAGATTCATTCACTTTAATCTGGAATCTTCATCAAGGACAAATGTCCACCTCGTTCCAATACTATCAATACAGTGGTATTGAAACATCCGTCTCTTATGCCTCTGCGGAATCCATATCCTTGTCGCGTTATTTTGACGTCACATCAAGTCAGCGGAATTATGAACCAATCACGGCGGCCGTTATTATAAACTTTCATCTTATCATCTGCCATTATCGAAGCACTTGAGTCACGTGCTTATGTTCATCCAATCCACTTGATTTTATTCGCTTGGTTATCATCTAGAAACTGATATCGATAGATCGTTTCTCAACCATGATCTTACAGCTTCCGAAAAAAAATCACTAGAAATTGTCATGGATGACCATAACATATAAGCCTCAGTCAACAGTTTCCACTCAGCATTTAGCCCCCATTATATGATCTCTAAAAATCATCCAACATGTAAGCGAGGTAAACATTTCCACCGCGGAGTGAACAACATTTTGAAACATTTGATGTTATTTGACGAACGGAATATTTCGTTTTAACCCCATGTTCCTTCTGGTGTAAAACTTGTGGAAAGGGACGCAGAACATTGGATTGGTAGACAGGTCATGTTCTATCAAATTTGTAGTTGACGTTTCCACCCATTTGAAAAGTTAAAGAATATTACGCAATCACACTTTAACCACCGTACTCCTTTGTAATCACATACCTGAAGGATGTTTCTATTTGCCATTTTTTTCAATCATGGGAATATCAAACGGTTGAGGATGAAAGAACTGTTGGCTATATAGGGGCAGATAAGCATGCTTGCAAGGCTGAGGCACGTCGACTGCATTATCTCCCTTTTTCAAAAAGCAGTTACAAAACGAGTCTTTTTACATGTCCAGTTGGAAAATAAACTGAAATAACCGAGTGATATAATGAGCGTGACGGTTTATTGATTACCCGTAAAACTAAATCAAATATAAAGGAAGACTTTAATTGGAGTTATTAAGACTCGTCTTAAAGCTGCCTCTTGTTTTCACTAAATCACACAGGCTGCAATTTAAATAAATTTTATGAAAAAATGACTTATGCATTATGGTTAAATAGAGGTTATCTGACGAGAGGCAGTGTGTTACGATGAATATCACTCGAGTCTATTTGATTTTAATAAACGAGAGTGATATCCATTGTAACACACTAGCTCGAGTTATTCTTTTTCTCACACAACACAAAAATTACAACGTTTTATTTTTAAAAAATGAGCACGATTTCAATGCAGATTGATCAAAACACCATTTTGCCATACACCGAGGCTACTGCGCAAGCGTCGTGAAAGGGTCCACTGAAAAAACAAAATGTCATGACGTTGCTCTATTTTCAAGAAGATACCAGGGCTGAGTTGTTCAAATAAGGATTGACTTCAATGTTTGTTCGGCTCATCGAGTTATGAACGAACTGGCCCCCGTGCAAACTAAATAGGCCTAAATCCGCGGTTTATGAAGAGTTTGCACAGAGGCCAGTTCGTTCATAACTCGATGAACCGAAGAAACATTGAAGTAAATGCGTATAATTGAATTACTATTACATTTACAACGTAAAACAATAAACATATCCAAAAGAAGTGATTTATTTTATTTTCAAGAATCAAAACAAACAAACGCGCGCAAAGCTACACGTAATGTTAAAGTTGTCTACCAAGTGACGTCACTGTCACAGGCAAAGACGATTGTACGTGATGACGTCATCTCACGTCACAGCGTTGAAATTAATTGCATTCTCGGTTTCAATAAATAGCTGTAGGCCCATTGTTGTTTCGTCGATGCGTCACGTATGTCCTCGTCAAAAATAGTCCGTAGTTGGTTTGTTCATCGGATTATAATTTAATTTCCAGTGTATTTACAAGGAATACTACAATTTGATTGGCTAATCTGCTTTCGTTCATAATCCGATAAACGAACCAGCTTCGCGGATTTATTTAGTTTGCACAGGGGCAAGTTCGTTCATAACTCGATGAACCGAAGAAACATTGAAGTCAATCCTTATATGAAAGAAAGCAGATTAGCCAATCAAATTGCAGTATTCCATGTAAACACACTGGAAATTAAATTATAAGTGTATTAGGCTTACTATCGGTCAAAACGACGTCGCCTAACAAAGAAATTCAATTGTGACGTTGCAAAACACATTTTATAAGCCGAAAGAGACGCCCTCAAAAAGTGATATCTTACGCCACTGACCATTTATTTAAGGAATTTAAGGAATAATAGATTGATTCTCTGTGTATACGCTGTGATAACTGCAAGAAAAAAGGAAGTGTCCATTGTTTTTGGCTATCGAAATTCAAATTCAAACAAATGTATTACTCAACACCCGTCTGGGTAGAGCAAAAAAGAAAAACAATACAACAAACGAACCAAGAACAGTAAACATACACACGTCAACAGCAGAAACAATTACTCGCAAAACATTAGATTTAGGCTTAGACATGAATATAATGACTAGCATGATATAGACCATGGAAGCATTATAATTAATTAAACTGATCCTTCTTTATTAATGGATAAATTCCTTTTTTTTAGACAGGAGTAAACATACGAGCCCACCGCACAGGCAATATAACCAGGTGGGTCAAACAGGAGGAAGAACTGTGTCTCTCTGTCAAGCCCCCAAGACCTCTAACTTCTTAAGGAGGAAAAGTCTGTTTTCGTCATATAATGAACAGTCAAGTAGAAAATGCTGTTCATCTTCAATATGGGAAGGACAAAAGGGACAGAATCGACGGTCAGGATCAGCGGGTCCATCTTTACCTCTTTTGTATTTACCTCTTTCTATTTCAAGAGGATGGCAACTCAATCTTAGAGATGCCATAGCACGCTTGTGGCTTTCATATTTAACATGGGAGATATAGTCTGGTTCTTTAAGGTCTTTTTTAACCAAGCCATACGTTCTTAGTTTTTTCCACTATTAACGTCACAGTTTACAGAGTCAAAAAATAAAGCCTCAAATTGACTCTGCAGTGCATTTTTAGCCTTTTTAAAATCGGGCTTTGAGGATGTCAAACCTAGTGAGAATTTAATATGCTTTGCTTTAGAATTTAATGACAACTTCGGGTAACGGCTGCTTAGAAGCTTATCCTCACAGAAAGTACTATAAATAAGTCTGTCACGGGAAATATTTTCAAGTCTATGTGCATACTTTAGTAGAGCAATGACATATTCGAAAGAATTTGGTAAGATACCTAGTTCACTAAGTCCACCTATATTACTAGTACGCTTTGACGTCCACCGCCCACGAGAGGCAAGTTGCACGAATGAACAAAATTATCAGACGAATGACGAAAATCTCACCAAAAGTTCACCGCTAACGTGAGCTATGTGCTACAAATGAAATTTAGATCAACAGATATAGCCTAGCTCTCGTCTCTGACATTAGGCCTTTAGGCCTACGTTACTTAGACCATACGTTCAAATGAAAAAAAATAACACACTGCCTTCGACAATAAACAATTTATGTTGGTTTAACAGTTGAATAACACATTTAACAGATTTTCGACAAATCACAAACGTTTCATTCAACTCTAATTTTTATCGTACACATTATTCAGACTGTTAAATGCATATTAAAGGTGATCGGAGCCAAGCGAAAAACCCCTTGGGGTTTATAACAACTCCCTTAACCAAGCATGCAAAATTATAATTTGACAAATGATAAATCCCTATGCTAGCTTCAAAGATGATCCGCCCATGGAGGAAGATGGGATATGAGTTACTATTAATACATATGTATCTATGCTGTATGGCACTAAAAGCCCTACACGTTTTTTTTCCAAAATAAAGACATTTCTGTTTATTTTTACATTTAGAGCCAATTAGTATCACTCTGTTGCACCGTTCATTACTAACTATACAAATACCGATAGTTGACTATGGTATGGTCAGCTACGTAAGAGAAACACGGCATCTTTTCAAATTTTTGGGACCGCAGCGAGCTGATCTATAAGTCAATCATTATATTTTGTCATCATACATCGTTAATATTCATTAGGCATTTTGTCCACAGCGGTGGAAATGTACACGGTGTACGCGGTGGAAATGTGCTTGAATATACACAAGTTGAAAAATCTAATTTATTTGTATTCTGTACATTTTGCACATGAATGTAAAAACATACAAAGTCATATTTTAAAATAAAACCAACAATACATGAATATAGTACTGCTTAGTTGTAGCATTCACAGTGGTCATTCTATTATCTCTGTGTCTATAAAATATATGTATAATGGTGAGCTTTTCGGTTGCCTTTTTGGTTGTTAAAGCAGTAATCAAGGTTATATCGTCAACATCGTTCCATTGGAATGTACCATTATGTGTACGACAGTAAAATGGGGGATTTTTTTTAATCAGTAATTTTTGTCAGACGCACGGCGCCCTTATACATCAAGTTCATAATTTGAAAAGGCATTTTAAGTGTTGAGATCACAGTTTTGAAAGAAAATAACAAAACTAATCCTGGAAATTATTGACCTAGTAAACTCAGTGAATTGCTAAACAAATTGTCTCCATCATTTTAAATCCATTACATCTGAATTCATATTTCAGACCACACAAGTTTTCGATCCAATGGAATATTTCAAAGCAATCATTCAGTTAATTATGGTTTATTAAAGTGTATACGGTTTGTTGACCACACACTGACTTTACTATATATATAACTAGCCATGCGGTAAACCTTAAAACGCAGATTTAAACAAAATTCGCAACACTGCTCTTAATCTATGATTAAAACTAAAAAGGTCGTAATCCATCAATTGTGTAATACATATAAGAAGGAACATTTATATGCAAATTAAATACGGCCAAATACACAAGGAAATATCATTGAAATGTCCCGTCGATTCCCTATAGTCAAATACACGTGTTTTGTGATACGTAGTTCTATTAAATTTCCCCTCCTCCTCAAAGTATCAAGGTGTATGGTTACTTTTGACAAGGATTGTCTCACTTCGGACGTGTCCCTATCATACCGACGGGCGTAGTTCATTTTAAAGCTTTCTGTATTACATCCAAATTGTGTCTATGGAGTGGACAAATTGTGTCTATGGAGTGGACAAATTGTGTCTATGGAGTGGACAAATTGTGTCTATGGAGTGGACAAATTGTGTCTATGGAGTGGACAAATTGTGTCTATGGAGTGGACAAATTGTGTCTATAGAGTGGACAAATTGTGTCTATGGAGTGGACAAATTGTGTCTATGGAGTGGACAAATTGTGTCTATGGAGTGGACAAATTGTGTCTATGGAGTGGACAAATTGTGTCTATGGAGTGGACAAATTGTGTCTATAGAGTGGACAAATTGTGTCTATGGAGTGGACAAATTGTGTCTATGGAGTGGACAAATTGTGTCTATGGAGTGGACAAATTGTGTCTATGGAGTGGACAAATTGTGTCTATGGAGTGGACAAATTGTGTCTATGGAGTGGACAAATTGTGTCAGACTAAGTACTATACAAGTCCAACAGAAATGAACATTTTGGGTAAAACATTCGAAATTCCCTGCTTCATTTTAAGCTTTACAACGGTAGCAGGAAGTTATTACCTCTATGCAGATACATCATAAAAGTGGACCGATGTTCATGCTTTCCACTATTACAACAGTAGCAGTTTGCTGATCTGGATAACCTGCTATATTTATGCCTCAAGCAGAAAATGTTTTCTATAAATCATCGAAATAAAACTGAGAAATAGAAAATGTGATGGAAGGGGAACTCTATATGTTCGTTTGTAGACTCATTGCTTGAAATATATTTATGGACACTAAAACACACGGGCACAGGGAAAATCTTCTTGTCTAAAATAACCACGGAGACAATTTTCTAATTGTGTTAAAAAGAGGTACATCATTTAGACCTTTATACCCCATCATAAATTGTTATAAAAGTAAACCTATGATATTTCATTAGGTTGACGACTGACAGGAGCTTGGCCTTAGTCAGTAGAATTTTCTGGAACACTTTGTATTACATTGACAATGCTTACGCATCTTAAGCTATAGTAAGAAGACTATATATTATGCCCCCCCCCCCCCCCCCCCCACCCCCATACCCTTTCCCAGAAAACCTAGGTAGAAGGCAGACAGGGGAGTTTAGCCCTGACCAGTATGTCTTTCTTGAAATATAGATAATCGCCCCCAGTATGTGTAAATGTAGCGTTCAGAGAAATCCTCAGGTTTAAAAGTAATGATCATGCCAAATATATTTATTAAAACGCCCAAGAGCTAGATAATAAACTATGTTAAGGTATATACACCAATGAAAATATAACAATTGCATTTTCTCGTCTCTTTTTCCTCTCGCCATAAATTTTGGGATTGTTTTACTTTTGTAAAATCTGACCATGGCTCAATTGAATGCAGTATATCTCCACAAGAAGCTTGCAGAATAGTTGATTGATGAAAGCTCACGTACTCATTTCGTAAAATGCTCGATGTGAATCTGTTTTCCGTATACAAAATAAACAGCCATCGCCTTAAGATATTTAATTGTTCGACCTCTGACCCAAAGGTCAGTCATTGCTTATAAAAAGAACAGGTGTTTGAAAGACATACTGGTCAGGGCTAAACTACCCTGTCTGTCGTCTGCCAAAGTTTTTCTGGGATGGGTGGGGGGGGGGGGGGGGGGGGCAAATTTTTCACTGTCTTTTCCCATGGCCCATGGGATTCAATCTCAGTTTGACGATATTTTTGCCATAGGTTAAGATGCGTAAGCATTGTAAATGTATTACAAAGTGTCCCAGAAAATTCTACTGACTAAGGCTCCTGTCAGTCGTCAACCTAATGAAATATCATTGGTTTAGTTTATTACAACGGTTTATGAGTAGGTAAAGTTCTAAATGATATACCTCTTTTTAAATCAATTAGACATTTTTTTCCTGTGCCCGTGTGTTTTAGTTTTCATAAATATATAAAGATACAAATGATAGAATGGTACTTGTTACAGTTTTAGCTAATTTACTTGGCTCAGTTCTGTATAATTAGTCAGTTGTCACAATGTTTGTTTTGATCTGAATTTGGAGCTCCCAAAATACAACCTGTTTTTTTTAACCCGAGGGTGAAACAGGTTCGCGGAATTTGACGACAATCAAAGAAATGTAAAGGGACACATTCGGGAAATGACATGCGCAGTCAGACCTACCAGTGTGTCTCCATCGAACCTCACTCTCCTTTCTTCTCCCCTAGCTTCCTTTTTAATTTTCTAGGAAGTGTCAAGTCTCTAGTTTATATCAAATATATTTTCCGGTAAATATGTATTTGCAGTATAGTTTCAGTAATTCTTGGGTACTACCTCCGGCTAAAGGAAATCTCGTCAAAATATATTTTTTATAGATGAAAAGTTATATTTGTTTGACATCATATCTTACTGAAGTAATGCATTTCGTAAAACGCCGGTGGTAATTCTCGACCGACCCGACGTGTAATTCACGGGGTAAAGCTTTGACTTTGTAGGGAGTTTTGTTCTGAGAAAATGTTGCTTCATTCTCAAATTATTATCCTGTGTCAGTCTATTGTTTTTTTTTTTAAGGCTCTCGTTTTTTAAGATAATAAACATATATTACCTCATGAAAGTGAAGGACTTTCAAAATTGTAAAACGCTTGAATCTCCAAATATGGATGTTAAAACAGATTATATATCAGTTTATACATGTATATATTTGTTTATAGCGAACGCCTTTAGGCCGAAGTTCAAGAATTATAAAAGATACCAATAAGAATAATACAGAAATCCGTCAACGCATCATTCGAGATATACATCACAGTTTATCTCAGGACGACAACTTCACATTAATTCACATTCTTTAAAATTAAATAACTTTTATCTGAATAGTGAATCTCATTTGTTGTCTTCGTTCTAAGATTGTACAGTGTTATGGCTCGGGGCATAAGGCGGATACACTTCTACAGTAAACTTCCTTTTCTACCTGTATTCGACACATATACCAACCCTGTCACAGTTCAGTTAAACAAGGGTTAAGCGAAAGAGTTGTCTGGGTCTACCCTTCTAAAATGATTCTAGTGACGCGGTTACATTTGGTTTGCTTGGTTCTTACCGCCACGTATAGGTTGAGTTTGGCGGAGGTGCGACTGGTATGCCCTCGTCCACAGTCTCCTAAATCGGATAACACTCAGGTAACCATTTTTATTTATCTAAATTGGAGTTGTTTTAGTATGTTTCTTTTTTATATGATTTTCAGGCCTTTGGTCTACTTAGCCAGAAAACTCTTAAAAATACTAGTAGTTTGGAAAAAAACGTATATCACTAAGATAATTTATATTTTACATGTGCTTCGTCTTCGTTCAAGAATAATGATATGGAAAAAGTTTTCAATGAAATCTGAGTATCGACTGTCAATTCTAACTTAAAATTATTCTTCAATGAAAGAAATTTAAAGATAATGAAAATGTAAAGATAAGATTTGCCTTTATTTACAAAATGTTTAGCCTTTATAGACAAATATAAATGCAAATATATACTGCAACTTTCTGGATGTCTTAAGAGATATCAAAGTATGACGTCGAGATAACGCCTGATTTTGAGGATGTTTTTTAAATAATTTTTTGCAGGATATGATTGTACAATTCTTCATTTTCTAATCTTCTTTCAGGTGATGAACCCAAAATAAATTTAGATTTACGCTTGGCAATTAACATTTAAAACAGCCCGGTTTTAGACAAGCGTTTATATAAATAATGTGTAACCGCGGGGAGAAGCTAACATACGGCTTTGATATGATTGAACTGGTACATCAGGTGAAAAAACTGGTTCATTTTCGACTTGAGGCCGTCGCCGGTATTTAAATAGGCAATGCGCCCAACACATAAAAAATAACATTTAGATCCGGCTAGAATATATTTCGGGTGAAGGTTAGGGAATCCCCTTCTTAGATATCATTGTGTCCATATCAAAGGGCAACCTAAACACACAAAACATGCAATGTGTCTTCTATTAAACCATGTTATGACGCGCCTGGCGGAACTTAACCATCCATAGCGATTGGACGGAAAGGTCAAAGACATCTGTGTTCCTTCATAATAGCATGATATCTTGTCTATTAGGTGTAAGCAGGAAATATGGATGTTTGTGCTATCTTCCTAGTATATATGCACAGAAATTGAATGAAATTAATAAAATAGATATACAGATATTTCACAGAAAAGGAACTCGACTACACACATGCGTTATTTTTACACTCGTCAGTGTTTCTTTCAAACATAGGATGAAATGACAATTCCGAGCGACAGTCATGTTATGCAGACATTCGTAAGTCATATCAAAAAACTATTTTGGTGTTTTCCAAAAGAGATGGCAAAAGATAAAAGCCTTGTCCAGAAGTTTCAGCTTTGGCCTTCAATTTCCCAGAGTGATTTTCTGGCGACTGAAGGCCGGTATGTATACTGAGAGTTTTGCTGCGACCCGGCACAATAGTCCGCCATCTAGCCGAGAAATCTTGGCTCTGCCGAATTTTTTTTCCGTGTTCGTCATAGCCAAGATCACTTCCATAGTAAAAAAGTGATATTTGTTAAAGGCACACTTGCCGCGAAAATCAGGAATATTGTTTACATTAAAAAAGAAAGACCGTTTTCTGTATTTTTCCCAGACAATATAAGTTAGGAACTTTCTATTTTTACCAAAATTTAAAAGTTTGGACGTCACTTTGTATTTTTAATTTGAATTTGAAAATTTGAAGTGTTAGGTACCCGGAACGTAAACAAACCAAACTGCTCGCTGGGGCGCATTTTATGTTTCAGTCGAGTGAGTGAACTAACGGCACAGTGTAATTTTACGTCGGCCTATTTATCTGAGAAATACAGACTGACGATCTGTTAACAGCGACTGGAAAAGCCTGCTAATAATTGTTTGAGTGTAAACCACAGATAAAAAGGCCTGAAATGAGGGTAATCCAACACGAAAGTTGACCGACACTGATCGTTGTTGTTGTAATCAGGCTTCGATTCTTCGTTTGTTTTTCACCCCATTTCTACATTCTAAAGCTAACTATACATGTTTATGTGTCCTATGTTTAAGTTTAGTGGTATTAGTCGTACTAAGCTCATGTAAATTGGTTTTCTTAGCCAATTTAAACAGGCTACGGCGGCAAGTGGGCCTTTAAGGAGACCCGCCAAAAAAATGGGCGGCGCAAATTTCACAACAAATAAGCAAAGAATAAAATATTGACCACTGCATTCCGATAGTATGGACCACGAAGAAGGAGTTTGTCAAACTTACGCCGCTGTAAATAGTCCGACATATCTGCGCGGATGATGTAAGACATTTTCTGACAGATAGATCGATGATGATGGCCTATCTGTCAGAAAATGTCTTACATCATCAGCGCAGATATTTCGGACTACGCTGTAAAGTGGTAAACTTTCCCTTATGCAGTCAATATTTGTTTCGAAGTCCACTGGCTTTCAACCTGACGTAACCGCCATAGTAAAACATTTAAACGACCAGTTAAACTGTGCGGGGCGTCGTAGAAATACTTCAATCATATATCTTTAGTCAAATTTTTTTCGCAAGTGCCGGTATTGAAATTATTAATTTAACCAACTGAATTCAACACCAGCCCATACAAACTTCCTGAAGTTAGAAATACTCAGAAACATAGAGAATTTGAGATCCGTCGTAAAATGTTGTCAGAACCCGAGTAATAGGCCTACCTAGAAGATATGTAAATCATGCAGGACAAAGGTACACACGTGCTGCCAGAACGGAATAATACCCAGAACTCGAGAAACGTAATTTGTTTATATTAAACTATAGATTACCTTAATATAACCCATCGTTTATCATACAGTTAACCATCGTTTACCATACAGTTAACCATCGTTTACCATACAGTTAACCATCGATTACCATACAGTTAACCATCGTTTACCATACAGTTAACCATCGTTTACCATACAGTTAACCATCGATTACCATACAGTTAACCATCGTTTACCATACAGCTAACCATCGTTTACCATACAGTTTTTTTTTTTTTTTTTTTTTTTTTGCTTCGCAGCAGACTAGGCTGCGAGAGATATTTAAACGATACTACAACGCATCTACATGAAAGGACAAGGCCTGCTTATCTAAGTGCAACTAAAACGATGCAACCGGAAGATGGATTACTGGTATCTCTACCGGATGGACGAAGAACACATTTATACTTATTCTTTTACACTCAGATATTAAAAATAAACCCAGTATGTCCTGCACACGTTCCACATTACAGTTTTAAAATCAAATTCCCAGCCCGAAGCTCGGCAAGGATGTGACCTTTACACCAAGCGGTTTCAAACACATTTATTTTCCCGATGCGTTTAAAATGTTTAAAACGGCACATACCATACAGTTAACCATCGTTTACCATACAGTTAACCATCGTTTATCATACAGTTAACCGTCGTTTACCATACAGTTAACCATCGTTTACCATACAGTTAACCATCGTTTACCATACAGTTAACCCTCGATTACCATACAGTTAACCATCGTTTACTATACATTTAACCATCGTTTACCATACAGTTAACCATCGTTTACCATACAGTTAACCATCGATTACCATACAGTTAACCATCGTTTACTATACATTTAACCATCGTTTACCATACAGTTAACCATCGATTACCATACAGTTAACCATCGTTTACCATACAGTTAACCATTGTTTACCATACAGTTAACCGTCGTTTACCATACAGTTAACCATCGTTTACCTTACAGTTAACCATCGTTTACCATACAGTTAACCATCGTTTACTATACATTTAACCATCGTTTACCATACAGTTAGCCATCGTTTACCATACATTTAACCATCGTTTACCATACAGTTAACCATCGTTTACCATACAGTTAACCATCGTTTACCATACAGTTAACCATCGATTACCATACAGTTAACCATCGTTTACCATACAGTTAAGCATCGTTTACCATACAGTTAACCATCGTTTACCATACAGTTAACCATCGTTTACCATACATGTAACCGTGGTTTACCATACAGCTAACCATCGTTTACCATACAGCTAACCATCGTTTACCATACAGTTAACCATCATTTACCATACAGTTAACCATCGATTACCATACAGTTAACCATCGTTTACCATACAGTTAACCATCGTTTACCATACAGCTAACCATCGTTTACCATACATGTAACCGTGGTTTACCATACAGTTAACCATCGTTTACCATACAGTTAACCATCGATTACCATACAGTTAACCATCGTTTACCATACAGTTAACCATCGTTAACCATACAGTTAACCATCGTTTACCATACAACTAACCATCGTTTACCATACATGTAACCGTGGTTTACCATACAGTTAACCATCGATTACCATACAGCTAACCATCGTTTACCATACAGTTAACCATCGTTTACCATACAGTTAACCATCGTTAACCATACAGTTAACCATCGTTTACCATACAGCTAACCATCGTTTACCATACATGTAACCGTGGTTTACCATACAGTTAACCATCGATTACCATACAGCTAACCATCGTTTACCATACAGTTAACCATCGTTTACCATACAGTTAACCATCGTTTACCATACAGCTAACCATCGTTTGCCATACAGTTAACCATCGTTTACCATACAGTTAACCATCGTTTACCATACAGCTAACCATCGTTTACCATACAGTTAACCATCGTTTACCATACAGTTAACCATCGTTTACCATACAGTTAACCATCGTTTACCATACATTTAACCATCGTTTACCATACAATTAACCATCGTTTACCATACAGTTAACCATCGTTTACCATACAGTTAACCATCGTTTACCATACAGTTAACCATCGTTTACCATACAGTTAACCATCGTTTACCATACAGTTAACCATCGTTTACCATACAGCTAACCATCGTTTACCATACAGTTAACCATCGTTTACCATACAGTTAACCATCGTTTACCATACAGTTAACCATCGTTTACCATACAGTTAACCATCGTTTACCATACAGTTAACCATCGTTTACCATACAGTTAACCATCGTTTACCATACAGTTAACCATCGTTTACCATACAGCTAACCATCGTTTACCATACAGTTAACCATCGTTTACCATACAACTAACCATCGTTTACCATACATGTAACCGTGGTTTACCATACAGTTAACCATCGATTACCATACAGCTAACCATCGTTTACCATACAGTTAACCATCGTTTACCATACAGTTAACCATCGTTAACCATACAGTTAACCATCGTTTACCATACAGTTAACCATCGTTTACCATACAGCTAACCATCGTTTACCATACAGTTAACCATCGTTTACCATACAGTTAACCACCGTTTACCATACAGTTAACCATCGATTACCATACAGTTAACCATCGTTTAGTAGGCTACTCTTAGAACGCTCGTAAACACGTACATGGAAAGGGTGTGACGTATTTAAAAGGTTATGTAGTTTTGAAGAAGATTATTTTGACGATAGCAAATCCATTGACATGAGGTTCATAGACAGTAGACTAGATGTCATATAGATATAACAGACGATGGACGCTTTAGGGTTGATTATTGCAACACCTTAGCCTTGGGCTCAAACTTAACCATCAGTATGATTCACAGCGTTAGCATGAACTTATTTTGTAAGGGATCTAAGTTACATTAAGTGAAACAATGCCCACGTGACAGTGACAAACGTGCAGTTAGTTTTATCAACTCAATCTATTGGTCATTACTAAAAGCCTATCTGACATTTCTTCACACACATGTTTATAATCTAGAGAAAAACTCATATACGATATGAATAGACATATATCGCTCATAATAAAAAATAAAATACAATTTCCGCTATTCAGAGGGAAATACTCGTCATACAAAGTCCTGCCTCACGTAAAGTTTGGTCAACGTGAACACTTTAGCTAAAATATATTAAAGTGGCATGAGCTGCCAAAATGTTGATATTTTGACGTTAAAACAGAATGTTGAAATTATTGGCTATTTTTCTCAAGACGTCTACTTCAGAAGCTTTTTAGTGCTTCTAGTCTCGAAAATGTACGATAGAGTATTGTGTTGAACTAACTTTGGCCTAGAATGAATGAATGGTCGTCCCGGTTATTTAAATTTTGTCTTCTTTTCGAACAAGTTTTCAGTTCGTACAAGCCACATACTGTATGGATTTTCCTCATTCCAACGCCAATCATTTAGTTTTTCGATGACCTTCAAACCCTCTTACTGTCGTGACGATCAGAAATTATGGAAAAAGTGTGAATTTTGGCAGCTCATGCCACTTTAAAATTTGTTTTAAAAACAATATTAACATGTTTACCATACAAGTTTTGGATAACACTTGTTTTGTATCATTCAATGTGTGTCCTTTAAGGGGCTTTCACAATTGAGATACGGCGGGTTTACGGCTCTTGCGGTCATGAATTTTGGCCTTCCGTACGATGGACCGCAGCCTTCTTTGAGGGCAACCGCACCTTACCGCGCGGAATTTTTGTGCCACAAGAGCCGCAGAAAAGTTTGGTGTGCACATGGAATCCAATTTTCGGCCGTGCGAATTTTTTATTACCTCTGATCGGTGCGGGCGCTAGTACGTTCACCGTAAACCGTTGTATCTTGACGCGCGGTTGTTGCACGATTTTCTTGTGTCGTAAGATGCTCCGTACGCTGAAATTTCTTGTTCCGCCAACCTAGCGGCAGTCGTAAACCGTTGAACGATTCGCCGTCTCGGCTTGCATTGCCTTGCGTTCACCGTGCGAAAAATACCCTCAGGTGTGCTACAGGTATATATTTTGGGGTGCTTCATTTTATCTCACAACAGTTGAAGCTTTTACAAAGGATGCTGCTCTACCTGCGGAGCCTAAAATCGCCGCACGATTTGACAAAACGCCGTAAGGCGCCCGCACATTGGTGCGCGGCGAAAAACAATGACGCACGATGCATCTTGCGGCACGCCGCACGTTTCAATCAATCACGTAGCACCTCTGCGCAACTGTCTCACGGATCACGTGCGCTAGAGGTGCGTTGCTTGCGTCACTCCGCGCGGTTCGCCGCAAGAGATTCGTGGATTAAAACGTGCGGGAACCTTGCCACGCCCGTACGATGCCCCGGCCAATCGTAAAATGGATTATTTTCTTGCGGTAATTTTTTCGATTCTACTGCGGCCCGAAAAAATTTATCTCCACCGTGCGATCGATTTCAGTATTTTGACCGTGCGGCCAAAGTCTCAATTGTGAAAGCCCTTTTAGGAATTGAGTGTGTAAAATTACAATACCAAATGACTAACTATTTAACTGAGAAATCAACTTTGATTAATTTAGGGTCCGTGTGATCCGGCGGTGTTACCCGGGGATGGTGACGTCACTGATGTTAGTCCTGGACCAATAACCGTACGTTGGGAAGATACGGTTTTCAGACGGGGTGAGATCTTATGTTATTAAGATTACATTAGTAACGGTTCATTTTGTGAGCCTTGTTCTTTAAAGGGGCATGAGCTGCCAAAATGTTGATATTTTGACGTAAACACAGAATGTTGAAATCATCTTTTTTTTTTCTCAAAACGTATAATTCAGAAGCTTTTAAGTGCTTCTAGTCTCGAAAATGTACGATAAAGTATTGTTTTAAACTAACTTTGGCTTAGAATGAATGAATGGTCGTCCCGGTTATTTAAATTTTGCTACTTTTCGAACACGTTTTCGGTTCGTACAGGGCACCTACAGTATGGATTTTCCTCATTCCAACGCCAATCATTTAGTTTTTCGATGGCCTTCAAAGCCTCTTACTGTCGTGACGATCAGAAATTATGAAAAAAGTGGGAATTTCGGCAGCTCATGCCCCTTTAAATAATCCTCTTCGTCAAACGGTCCAATAATTTGAACTATTCCGCTGTAGAGGTAAAATTATCATCTGCGCTTATTGAATCATCGAACCAAACCTACATAATAGGCCCCTATTCAAACATGGTTCTGTGTATACTTACAGGTGCCCCCAGTCGTATAGCCCTAGGTAGTCGATCTCAGAATACCACCTGCATATTACTGGACCAAATACCACATAATGACAACCAGTTCCTTGTTAAAGGAGATTCATGCGCGGTAAGTTAATAAGTTAACCAATATTTTTTCTGTATGTATAACTTTTTAATTTACAAATTTGTGGCCTTTGGCCAGCGGATTGTCTAATGGCCTGTCTTAATATGGTGGGTAGAAATTAAATTACCAATGTGAATAGTTGGTTTGTATACAATAATTTGAACACTCTATGTATACAGAATAAGCAATTGTCATGATTTATTTACCATTTTCCTTCGTCTGGACCAATAGATAAAACAAGTGGTAGATAAATTATGTTCATTTGTTTTAGACGAACGACTATCCAATAGGAGAGTGTCGCAGGAGTATGACGTCGATAACAGTTAATATCCCGGATGTTGAATGTGATGATTGTTACCTTCAGTTAATGTCTGTTGATATCAGTTCTCTCACTTCGGGTATGTAACAGGCTACAAACCAAGCCATCCGATAAAGGAGGCAAATCTCTTCAAGATTCATTGATTGGTGTTTTACGCCGCATTCAAGAAGAATATTTCACTTATATGGCAGCTTTGCCAGGTTGTGTGGGAGGAAACCGGGACATATTCCAGGAAGGAGTTTCCGGCCTCCATCGAATACCTTGTAACTATTTCACATAGGGCAATCGAGTTAAAACCCCACCCAGATCTGTTGTGTAACCTGAGTTTCTTCAATTCACGTTTTGCTTTGAAATGTCAGAATCCATTGGCACATAACAAATCACTTTGTCTAAAATATCTAAAGAGACAAGTTTCTTATTTTGCTATTGACGAAAATGCAATGGAACTTTAGATTCACAAATTGTGTCTCAAACATCTGTATATTTTTTCTTTTCAGATACAGAGACCTGTGTTCTTGGACAAGACAATTCTAACTGTACTTTCTACTTTTCATGTGCCAATATAAATATACGGTGCGTTAAAATCTTACAAGGCATTTCATATCGTGCAATTCCCTTCCACCAAATTGTAGCTAGAAATCTCCCATATAAAGAAGCGCCTTGTGACATCCACGGAGATATTCATGATAAAACAGGGTCTCAATTTTACTCACTCGATATATCTGGGGTTTTTTTAGATGTTGCTATTTTACGTTGTATCTTTTTAATGCTATATGTCATAGAAAAACCCTTTTCAATCATTGTAATTGAGCTGTGTTGATGTTGATCTTCCATTAATCAGACATTGTATTGTTCAGGCCTTCTCGTAACGGTGAAGGGAATTCACTGGATACCTGTGCTACGTACCCGGACAATTTGGATGGGTCATGGCCATTTCTCACCACAAGAATCTATGGGGTAGGTTTCCTGAAAATAGCCTTCTTCGTAAAACGTTGAAAGATATAGTAACGTCAAATATCTCCATTAGTTCTTCTTCTTGAAGCACCAGTTATAGCTATAGACGCTTATCTCGACACAAGTCGTTCTTAGAAGTTAGATACGTCGCGGGTCTCCAGTCTACTGATTGCGTTTTCACTTCGTTGACCTATGTTGAATTGCTGTCCATTCTGGTTACCTGTTATGCCACAACAGAGCTACTTACTTAATAAAAGGTGGGGTATGTGTTGTAACTATTACAGCCCACCGTGTCAGCCCCTGAGATTCCTGGATATGTTATCCTGTGGGACAAACAGATGAAATGGCAAACATATATGTCGGTCTATTTTGAAGATTTCCATTCCATTTTGACATGAATGCCAGCAGTCTAGATTCTAGACGATCGATTCCAAAACTTATTCGAATAGGCATTCATTATTCTAAAGTGGAGCATGGTAAAAGTTCAGATATTTTATGTCATTTGGTACATTATATGTATCACCACATCGTATTATAATAATGTCAATATCGAGGCAATTGCCCCTGATTATTGGCTTACAAATATATTATTGTCAGATATTTGAAGTTGTCCTCAACTATACTGGCCTCACCTCTATGATAGTAAGGAAAACGCATCGGATTTCGGCTACTATTCTTTCATCCACAAAACAATTTGTTTGGCATGAGCTGCAAAAATTAAGATATTTTCATGAATTCCGATTGTCACAAAAAAGTGGGAATTTGCGGCTCATTGGAAAACTAAACCAGCCCCACAGAATAAACAAAAATATTCAATGAGTCTATACTTTGCATTCACTCGAAGAAATTTATCACTGTTTGTTTTGAAACTGAGAGTATAGGCGGACCATTTTGCTTCGCAAGTACCAGGCAATGCACCGTCGGAACCCATGATTTAAACTTACGATCAAGCTCACTTTACCAGTAGGAATAATTTGAACTAAATCCGTCGATTCTAATTTAATATGCATGTTGACTTTGATTTGTTCCGCCACTGTGGCAGAAATTTCACCAATCAGAATCGGCGTTACGTAAGCATACAGGCAATGTTCAAAACAAACATGGGCGACTTTTCGGTTTATACTTCAATTCGATAAAGGTGTCTCCAAAACTGAAGAGATCCAACATTTAGAAGAGAGCTTTTGATTGGTCCGACAGTAAATGGGCGTTTGCAAAATACGAGGCTTTGAATCGCAGTTGACCCTGGGGTAAAAAGTGAGCTTGTTGAGAATTTACCCCTGGGCATCCGAGGATGCATGCAATGTGGCTGGTCGTTCTCAAGGAGTTTCGCCTGCCGGCCCCTTTGTCTAACACCGAGGGCGCACCGAAAATAAAATACGTTTAATGTCCAGGACCATTCTCCAGCATATCTGACTGATTCTATTAAAGTCCCTATTCTGATCCAATGACTGGACTTGACTTGCTTAAGGTGACGCTGTCGTTGTATTCCGTTATAACCTTATTATTTAGTAGTGATCTCACCCTCTAGTGTTTGGATGCCCAACTCAGCCGGGATACATGCGTTTTTTTTCGTATGTTTGATAGGCCTATTTCTTAACAATTACTTCTGATACTGATATTAACGAAAATAGTCAATAATTGTGAAATTCCGTTTTAACCAAACATTGTGGCAGCTCATACCACTTTAAGCAGGCAACAAATAGCTTCGGCCCAAAAAGTGGGTGGTTACCCCAAATTCCCCCCCCCCCCCCCACCTCACTTCGCTGCGCACTTTGCGTCATTACAAAATAACATATACAAACCTTTGAAAGCATCCAGTTAGTCGATACTAGTCTTACATATTTTATAGTATTGCTCGGAATTTGTTTATTCTGAGACATCTCAATTCTTACTTTTTCCTAACAATGGTTTAATTTACTGCATGCGTGTTACTATGCTCCAAAACTCGTGAGGTCACGTGTTCCAGGTAGATTAGTGAGCCTATTAAAAATGTATGTTGATGTCGTCCTATTTCTTTTCAAGGTGGGGCCAAATTTCGAGCAATTTTTTGCTAGAAATGTTGTGGAGTACCGAGGACAAACATTAACTTATGATATTCAGCTGCCCCTCGGATTGGCTACGTCTGACGTGTAAGCTTGATGTTTAAATAGTTTCTGATTAGCTGACCTCAACTAAACTCCGCTAACATTTTTAAACAGACATATTATGAACACGATTTTTGTCAGAAGGTCAGAAATCAACAAGCATACTTTATCGTTGTTTTGTAGCGTGGAAGGGTCTGAAGGGTTGTACGATGTCAATACGGCTCTACCAGGCCGAATAATAACAAGACGTTCTCCTCAAGAGTTAATTTTCCAAGGCAGTACAGAATTAACAGAAGCTTTCCTTAGGAACCGTCTATTGGTACGTAAAGCTTTGCAATGGAAAGTAATTAATGTATTTCAAAAATGACTACTGTTCCCAGCAGGAAGATCTCTTGGAAAAAATAAAGAGCCATTCGAGATATTACTTTCCAATATATAAAGAATGAGAGTGAATTATTTATTTTTTGCGTTCAGTTATATTTCAAGCTCAAACCATTGTGAATTAATATTGGATATTACAACATTTATTCCTGTAGAGTGGACGTCTCGGTATTGGTTTACGAACTGTTGGAGAGGGTTTAATTATATTCCCTCTGGAGCTTAAATCATTGGTAAGTAATGTTAGTTTAACAGGCAATGCCCTTCTTTTATTAGGTGTGGGTGTCGTCAGGAAAATCATGTACAGTTTTAGGGAATTTATTGATATTTTGCAGAAGTTAAACGTATATATTATTTAAGCCTGGATATTTGGGGTCAAATATTTTTAATATTTAGAATTTCTACTATTTAGAATTTTTACTATAATTCAATATGATGATTTTCATTTTACTAAGTTAGGTTATTGTTAGGTTATATTGAGATAATTGAAAAATTAATTGTCCTACCTTTGGTATAATGTAATATAGTGTTTAAGTTTATGTGTGTCAATATAGAATCGGTTAAAGACAAGCTGAAATAATCCTATATAGATATAGAATACATGTAGTAGGGTTAATCGAATCTTGTTAAAAATACTATTCTATGTTATTTTCTTCCAAAGAAATACGCTGATGGTGAATACAGAAGTCATACAGCTTCATTTAGTTCTAGGGGATTGCTTAGGGCTAATGAACCAGCCTTCTCCACGTCTAGTTACTTAACACCCTTTCTTCAAGCTGGACCATGTGCCATGAATACACGCTCTTTTGCTGTAAGTTTATAATTATTTCAATGGAATATTGACCTTTAAGTTATGAAAACAATGCGTTTAGGAACAGGGGCATCCTTATGCTCTTACACAGATAACAGCCAAAATAAGTTGATAATATCAATGACTTGAAATCAGTGACTATGCTATTTGTGTTACGTTTATACAAAATAACCAAAGATAAATTATCAAGGGCAGATGTTCAAATAGCAATCTGTAGATTGTTGGTCATCTGTAATATTTTCTTGCGCTTTTTTCAAACCAAAAGGCTCTTTTGTCATCGTCGGAAAGCTTACCGCAGGGTTTAGTGACCATGAAGACACTAGGGTATCGTGCTGTTGTAACTGGTATACTTCCTGTAACCACAATGGACGTGAACCAATCAAATCTCTCCGTCTCACTAACAGGGAACTCTGGGAATGGAAGTAAGTTTTCTGCAATGCTCAACCGATTTTCCCGTTATTATTATTTGATATCAATTCCTGGATTCATTATCAATATTTCCGTTGAACGCTACTGAAGGTTTTTGAAATTATATCAATCTGTATCGCAAGCTATAGCCTATGAATCCGCCTTTAAAACATGTATTTATTCCTTTTACATTTTTCTTAGTGGAAAACAGAATAAGGATTGCTTCTCGTTTTGTTTCTCTGGAAGGCGACAATGTAGACATCGAAGCTATCACTGACATAGAAGAATTTCTCTTATCGTCCTCAGGTTAGTACGCCCATAAGCTACCATTGAAGTCATTAGCCACAAGATAGTTAGATTGAGAGGTCTGGTATGAAATTTATAAACACCAACATTTACAAAATTGCATTGAACCTTCTTTCAGAAATTTCTGTTATCATGGCCATATGTTGATTTGTCTAAAAGGGCACCACCATGATCATTACTTTTTAGGCAACCTACCAGATCTTGCAGAGGCTGTTATATCGAGTCCAAATAACACACGGACGTACGAAGGGGCTTTTGAAAACAGCGTTACGGTAAGTGTGACCATTTTGTCAGAGATCATAGCAGTAACATCATGTCAATGTGTTATCAAATAAGATACAAAAAACCCTCCAATGTCATTCTTTTTACATGTAAAAATTATCATTACTCATTTTGAATATATATCGAACTGTTTAAATTATATCAGGGTGTGACTAGTAAATGGACATCGATCATAAGTAAATTTATTATGACTAAATACGAAACATTTCTGGTGACGATATGACTGAAATAATATTGAGAGCGACGTTTAATCTTCTTTCTCTCTCCCTAGAAATATTTCTAGTTTTATATATAACCAGAAAACAAAGCCATCCTTAACTTGAACGGGACTTTTTAATCATTTAACCTTCTCATTTACATCGTCATATGTAGATATAAACCCAATACCCATTGACTTTGACGATATTTTTTTAAAGAAATAGTTTCATCATGAATCTGGTTTAAAAATATAGCTCAGGTCCTAAAGCTTATTCTAAATTTACAAATCTGGTAAAATGTATTGTTTGTGAAAGAGGTTTCAATTAGTTTTTTAGGAGGGGAGTGGTGGAGGGAGGGGGGTCATCTCAGTACTGTTAAGTGCAAACTATTGACTGATGCTTACATGTCCATTAAAGTGGAATGAGCTGCCAAAATGCTGATATTTTGTCGCTCAAACAGAATGTTATAATTATTGGTTATTTTTGTCAAGACGTATAATTCAGGAGCTTTTTAGAGCTTCTAGTCTCAAGAATGAACGATAATGTAGTGTTTTGAACTAACTTTGGCTTAGAATGAATGAATGGTCGTCCCGGTTATTTAAATTTTGTTTACTTTTCGAACAAGTTTTCGGTTCGTACAGGCCACATACTATGGTATGTATGTATGGATTTTCCTCATTCCAACGCCAATCATTTAGTTTGTTGATGGCCTTCAAAGCCTCTTACTGTTGTTACGATCAGAAATTATGAAAAAAGTGTGAATTTTGGCAGCTCATGCCACTTTAAGTAAGTTTCACATTATTACGTCGATTTCGTTCAGGAATTTTACCATTACCTCTGTCCTAACCATGCTCTTCATTTTATTCAATACCAGGCGGTTGTTCGGGATGAGACAGGGGAGATGACCGGTTTAGTTTCTATTCGGTTCGGAAATAGAGACACTTTGGATACTACTCTTCTGGTCAGTCCTCAATCTCAATATTGGTCGCCAAGAACTCATTTGCTAAACAAGCTATATTATTTTCTTGAATAACATTTTTTTTTAATTCTATTTCATATCAGCTGATTAGAATCAAGTAAAAGTCAAGCATATAAGCAATTTCATAATGGTACAACAACTAATACAGGGACATTAAGTATTTCAAGCAATTGTGCTTGTTTACTTATGGATTTTCAAACCCGTTAATCCCACTTTTTAAACATTCCTCTTTTCATTTTACCAATTAATTTCTTCGAATTTCGGTGTAAATCTGACAAATCCCTCTTCGTAAAAAACGGCATTAAAATTGGCCTGACAGATTTCAAACTCTCCTCGTACAACGACAACATGTCACATGATCCACAGTTCGCCATGGAATTTCCACAAAAGCTGGACAAATAAGAAGGCGAAAGAATCCTCGCATCACGTAACTACAGGGTATTGAAAAGTCTGTTAATCGATAATAGTTAGCTCACCATTTCAATGGGGGGTTAATGTGTAGCTCTTCCTGACCCACCAGTAAGTAACACAGAAAAGAGAAACAGGAGTGCCGCGAATGATTTGCTATTGTTTCTTCACAGCTCACCAATTTCTCCATTCTGCCTCAAGTGGGAGGATTATTTGGACCAGCCCTTCCAGGCAGGATCGGGAACCCACTTTCACTGCCAACTTTCAACACAACTGTCAGACGAATTGGAGTGAGTGGTTATATCGTCCAATCTCAAATCGGGGTAAGTTTGTAAAAATACTCCTTATCAATGAAGGGCAGATTTGTTTATATTATTAATGCTCTCCTTTATAATCATTGGGTGTCTAGTAAAGGGGACTCCGTTCTATGTCATGCTTTGGTCCATATATCCAACTCACGATTGGGACTGATCCATTGACTGACTTTCTGACACGAACTTGCCTCATGTTTCCTTAAGCTGCAGTTTAATAGCTTGTTTGAAGTTTATGGTGTGTTTCCATAGTCCGCAATATGTTGAGTGGATTGAAGGATAAATTCTGATACGCCCGCACGGGCTTCTTCAATACCACGTCAACATAGGGTACATTTGAAAAATCTAAGAGTTGCTCTCGGAATTTTAAAAAAATGATAACTCGCAATTTTTAAACATTACTCACCTAAAATTTTGTCAGAAAGCTTCTTTGATAATCCCTTCGTAGAGCTAAACCATCATTTGTGATCATACACATCGCCAAACAACGAAATTCGCTAAGTTTAAATTCCCTTTGCGTTATCACCGACTTTCCCTGACAGCCGTTACCGGTTGTAGTGGCGAGCATAATTTGAAAGTTCCCGGTAGATGGCGGTGTGATCGCCCGAGAAAATTTTTAGTCAACAGACGGAATTCAAACTTAGCGAATTTGGCTGCTAACATATTTTAAGGTCACAAATGATGGTTTAGCTCTACGAAGGGATTATCAAAGAAGCTTTCTGACAAAATTGTAGGTGAGTAATGTTTAAAAATTGCGAGTAATCATTTTTTTAAAATTCCGAGAGCAACTCTTAGATTTTTCAAATGCACCCTATGTTGACGTGGTATTGAAGAAGCCCGTGCGGGCGTATCAGAATTTATCCTTCAATCCACTCAACATATTGCGGACTAGTGTTTCCACAGTTAACGCGTGCGTTGACGGATGCGTTTTCCCCAAAGAATGGGAACTAAAGAAATACATTATAGTGTTTCCATGGTCAGTCCGATAGTTTTTAACGCACGCGTTAACGGACGGAAAGTGGAGCTTGTACCATTTTTAACGCATCGGACGATGGATTTCGCTAACCATGGCGTCATTGAAGGGGTTTTCCGACCCAAATGACCTTTTGCTGTCAGATCGAAATCCACAGAAAACGCCGAGTGAGTTTGTTTACTCATTTTTCGTGACTTTTGTTTGTGTGATAAATGGATTTTGTATGCAAAGGCAATGCAGATGTTCACTTATTCACATTCTTTCCCCAAAGTCGAAAAAAAATTGTTGTCAGTGATATGACCTTGACTTTTGACCGTAACCTTATGACAGATTGCACTCTCGACCGCACGCGTTACCGCAGGTCCGTGGAAACACGCCATAACTCCGCACTCAATATTTGGTTTATACATAAAGGATTTCTTAGCCAAGTATATTGTTGACAAGAACCAGTTTCAGCATCACCGGAAACCTATTTAACCTGTTGTGAATATATAGTTTGTCAGAAAACACCCTCTAAAAGCATGCTTCTTTAATGTTTTAGATAACTTCAGCTCAGCTTGTGCGCTACTTCTGGAGTGGACAGCTTTATTTTGATGTCCGGCGAAATGCTTTTACACCTGCGCGAAGCATTACTGCACAGGTAACAGTTTTAAACAATGAACAATTTTAATAAAAAATGAAAAGCATAAAAACGTATTGTACAGTTTAAGTCTTAGCTTATTTGTTTTCCTTTAAAGTGGCCATTAGTTCACCAAAGAGATCGGTGCTTACCTTACTATACTGGCTGGATACATTTGTTGCATGTTTTATTTCTATCTCCACATAAAAAGAAAACCCTCCTCAAAAACATAACATATTTAAAGTTAATGTTTTAAGGCAAACCTTTGCATGACACATCCATGTTTTGTTGAACAGCTCAGTGATCTTGACAGACAGGTATGTGAAGGTTCCAGCAGTAAAGCATGTAAGTAGCAGCTAATGTGACATATTTATTCTCATGGTTAACTTCTGCATACGTGTGATCTGGTCAGAAACTCTATTGGATGACTTTCGCAGTGTATGGATGTATTGTGTGACAAAACCTCTCTAAGTGTTTTATACTTACGGAAGTTCCTTATTGATGTGATTGTAACATGTAATCACACAGTCATCAAACCATTATACTCCTCTTTATCTGAGAACAATTTTCTTTAAAAGGTTTATTTAGTAAAGATCACATTCTCAGATATCCAGCGAATGGAACGCAATTTCTTCGGAAATGGTTATAGGCTGGTCCATTATACTTTTTCTGATTATCAACTTTGTTACATGCCCCTCGTCAAAGTGAAAACGCCGCAACCATGATACACCAAGACCTTTTGATCAAATTATTGGATGACTTTATCGGTCCCCTTTCAAGTAAAAATTAAATACTTTGAATTTTAGTATTTTTGATGAGAATTTCTTGTTTCCGTCCCACCAGGTTTGGTTACAGAACTGCAAGTGGAAGGTTTTAATAGAATGCAATCAATGGTGGCAACAAATGCCTTTGTCGCTCTGGTACCCGACGATGCAGGAAATGTGGACTTTAGGTCAGTAGATTAAATGTCTGTCTCAGCTCAAAGGATATAATAAATCACGTCTATGGATGGTCCTGATTAGAACCAAAGTGTACACTTAAAATGGAACGATTTTAACTTTGCCTTATAAAAAGCACATCAGATTCACATCTTTCCCCAACCCCTTAGAATGAGAATGAACTGTTTGGAACTTTGCATTTTTGCTGTTTTCAGCATAATCATTCGTGATCTCGCACCAAACGAGACAGTGACGAGACTTGGGCTCCGGAATGACAACATAGGTACTGTTGAAGATTATTTACCTACCCTTGTT
Organism: Lepidochitona cinerea; assembly: GCA_963971465.1. Lineage (NCBI taxonomy): Eukaryota > Metazoa > Mollusca > Polyplacophora > Chitonida > Tonicellidae > Lepidochitona > Lepidochitona cinerea. The sequence goes on from OZ020551.1 coordinate 21,219,941, forward strand.
CCATCAGCAACGGAAAGCAATGCATTGGAAGGCCAGGTAAATATTGTCATAGAAAAAAATCTAAATTAAATAAATTGGCTGTTCACATTTGTCCATTGCCATTCACAATTTTTCAACATCAATGTATGTGTTTATAATTATCTTTATCGGTCAATAAAGGATTTAGTGGAAGGTATTTACTGACTAAAAACTTTTCTGAAAATCTTCTGATAGTTTTAGCTTTTTTTACATGTTTAAATTTAAATAGTTTTTTGTACTTTTAGGGGAGTTTCTCAATGGGTGCCAGTGACAGAATGTCATTGATTTTATCTACAAGTCGTTACCCGGAGGGTAATATTGTTGGCAGAGTTCCCAGTATGGACCCACAGGTAGGGTTAAATTGCTAGTACTAAATGTTATGGAGAATGTCGATTTGGTCTAACCATGAATTCCATTGAACTGTCAGTCATGCTTGCATGTACGCCATGTTGTATTCAACTCCATGTTGCGACATATTTGAAGATGCAGGTCTATAACAGAAGCTAGAGATGAGACATTTTTGATTCATAATTTCATATCAACATAAAACAGAAACATTCATAACGCGGATTTAGCTTAAGACTAAACTTATTCAATATACAAATAATCGGTGAATCCAGCTTGTTCCCTTGGAACTAATTATACATTTGACGATAACTTATCTGTATTATTTCTGCAAACAATCAAGTCGAAATATTGTTCAATTGTGGAGCCATATGTATGATACCGTTGCATTTTCACAATTGAGGTTATGGTCCAAATGTGTACAAACTAGATAAATGACTAACATGCTGATGAATTTCCCTCCCGTTTATTTATCCTTCATCTTACACACAGACTACAAATTAAGCTAATTTCCCGAAGATTAACTTAATGGTATCCAAAAGATGGGTATCCTTAATTGCTTTGACTAGGCACAGCTGTATTACTCCTGACTACCACAGAAAAGAATACATCTTCTTCAGACTTTACACCAAAAATACAAATTTGCAAGAAACCATAAATGGACATAATACCATTTTGCTCTGTATAATTGCACAGTTTAAGATTTATGAATACAGGCATGGATTTTACGTATTGTTGGTTCAGTTAGTTGGACTTTCAACTGCTAGCATGTGCTTCATTCATCTTGGCTGCATGATACTAAATACACTTAGTTGCATGATACTAAATACACTTAGCTGCATGATACTAAATACACTTAGTTGCATGATACTAAAGCTGGAGTGTATTTCATAATCAATAGATTGACGCAGGTATATCGTTAATACAATGATCACCTGATGAAATCGTTGTGCAACTGAAGCGACTATCTTAACAAATCTCCGGTTAAACCAATGGTGTTATGTTACGGCTACGAATTACTGATGTCAAAATTGGATATGCCCGAAGCATTTTGGACACCTTTAGTTATATTCATGACAATGTGTGTAACTTAATTTATCTAGGCCACAATTACAGAGGAAGTTACGACTCAAAGTACAACTATAGCACAAGACGTGACAACACAAAGCAGCACCATTGCAGGAGTAAGCCCGGCTTCAACGAGACGCCCGGTAATGGCAGACGATTGTGAGTATATTCAGAGCACAGACAAAACCAGGTTAATTCTCCGTCAGTAAAACAATCAAAGACAATAGGAATCCGCTAATAAAACTCCCGATCCAGCGGTGCAAGGGAGCTAAGGAAGTTAGCATTGGCCACCTGGAGACCTCCTCTTTATATACATGTAACCAACAGTAGGATAGCACACGTTACCTATCTTTATTTCTTCTGGTTTCGGGCATGTCCGTTTAAAGCACAAAAATAAGTCATCTTAAGCAAGACAGATAGATCTATACTCTCTGTACTTTTATTGCCTACAGATATTCCCTCCTCGCACACTTTATGGTAGGGTTTATTTTAAGAATATTTAGAGAACGTGAAAAGAATTGCATCTATAGCTAACGAAGTGTATCTAGTAACGGAATGCCTCTTACAAACTCAATATCCCTCTTTCGAAAAAAACTTCAGTTCGTACACACATGGTGCATGGAAAACTTTTATATCAACGTCAATCATTTAGTCTTTCTTGACGTTAAAAACCTCACATTCTGCCAATTTTTGCTGCCAGTAATTTTTGTGTGCATTTACCTGGCAATTTTAATCACTATGCGCTAATCTTGACGGTCCATGTTGTTTTCAGTTTCTATTTCTTGTGGAAGCCGTGAATCCGGACCGATGCGGGTGTTTTACCAAAGATCGTTCCCCAGCCCGGGGTCCTTCTATGCCGAGAGACTGTTGCAGAGTTGTGCATTTGTCAACACCACTGCCGCCTGGATCTTGCTCGATGCTCGGCAAGCTGATGGTGTTGCCTGTGGTATTCAGGTAGGACTTTATTCTGTCGTCTCCTAGATGTGCGAATGTCATTTAAAAGAAAGGGAAAGAAAACAAATTAGTAAATGTAGTACATGCGCGATAATTATACCTTTCTAATGTGCCCACCAGCCCCAATAGCTCAGTTGGTAGAGCGTCCGCTTCAGGGCTGGGAGATCCAGGTTCAAGCCTGAGTCGAGTCAGACCAAAGACTTTAACAGTGGGAGCTGCTGCTGCTTCGCTTGACGCTCAGCAATAGGAGTTAGAGCAGCGACTGGTTGGCCCGGTGTCAGTATTATGTGACTGGGTGAGGAGGCTTGCTGGGTGTCTTCGGCAAGTCGTCTCGGTGAGGCAGTGGAAAAAAGCCGTGGAAATCTGCCCTGCCACAAGGAGATAACGTCTTCATATGACTGAAATACTGTTAAGCAGGACATGAAACCCAAATCACTCACTCTTATGGGACTAAAATCGATTATTTTCTTTCTATTTACCCGCTAAACGCGGCAAAAAGAAAGCTGCAAAGCGTTATCAGAGAACGATTTACTGACTAGTCCGCAGTAGTGTATTCGGCCTATACTAAGCTACTCATTAAAATAGACTCAAAGACATAAATTCGTACCGGACTCTGCTATGTTTACTTCTTGACTGGTTACATTCAAAACTATAACTTGTAACAAATCCCTGTATATGCATACGAGAGGTCAACTGTGAAGTTTGCCATTCAACTCTTGGTCAATTTAAACCATTTCGTTAAGTTGTCTGCATGGCTTGTGGATATTGTTGGGGGAATTACAAAGAGGTTGCATGTAGGCTGATTTTGTCTTCCGGGATAAGACAAGGTCGTAATGGAAGTAATTCACGAATACTTTTGCTGTCAATTTGTGCTTCCAAATGGTGGCCTCCACTGACGTTCTAAACAGAATCTGTTTAATTTAGTCATGTCCGTTTCTCTCTTACATCGTAAGCTTCACACACATGAAATTGTTGATTTAGGTTTTTGGTTTTTTTTTCTTCTCCTCAGAGAGATTTTCCCATGTGATGCATTTCTTAATATTCTTTCTTTCAATGTACCTGACAACCACTGTCGCTGTTTCTAAAGTCTACAGTTTAAACAATACCAAATCCGAAAAGGCTATGAATTGTTTTTTTTTTGTTTTTTACAACAGGAAAGTCGTGGTGCTGACTGGGTTTCCTATTCATTTACGGTAATTGTTCAGGAAAACCTACTGGTACAAACGGATCTAGATACACGGGTTTCTCTCAGCTGTAATTTCACCGGACCCCAGGCTGATGGCGGGGTTGTTGTCGCTACTGGCTCGCTCGATGTTCTAAGGTATGGTTTCTAAATGTCATTATTGTTTTAGAACAGCTAGGAACATTTGGGTTTTTGTGCAAAAGGTTCTTTCGTGCTGTGGAATTCAGGCGTGAAGAATTCTGTCAACTGTTAGCATTATGTAGTGAAAATAGAAATAAATGTAATAATAATAGCAAGTTTTCTATTAACAAGATAGCCGTAATAAATTTCTTTTGACGTATTTATTTGGTAAAACAGTAAACCAGCTCTTCAAAAACAAGAAGTGATACGTGGCCGTGTAGACCAAGCATACAGACTACAGATTCTCAACAATGAACTGGCCGTCAATGAAATCAGTCAGGCAATGATTGGTGACGAGATCGTGTTAGCTGTCACTATGAGTGGAACTGATCTAGGTAAGTCGTTTAATATACCGAGAGCAGGGACACTTTCCTTATTATTCAGCATATATTATATTATATATTCAGCATACATTGTGATGTAGATTTGGTAATGATTGCACCTGTCATCAGCATTATTATATATTCTGTTGGTGTATAAACTAAATCTACAAAATCGTCAAATACTAAACATCGTTTGAAAGGAAATCCTCCAAGGATGGAAATAAAAAAGAATCCATTTTTTCTCATATACACATACATTTCTCAACCCACTGAAGTTCGAATGTGACGGAGGCTCCGGAACGTGCTGTTTCATCTAACCCGTCATTAAGTCCATGCACATTCCCATTGTTTCGCGTTTTATGACTGTACTTACTTATTTTCCTGTGATTATTACTCGTGGGAACATGAGCGCTTGATAAATTTTGATTTCAAGAGAAGTTGAGCGTTTGAAGTACCTTGAAAAACTAAAGCATTGGCGATGAAATAATAAGACCAATAAATAGCCCGTGCGAACCAAAGATGTAAGTTAATGAGGGACGAAATTCAAATAGTCCGCATATATCATTATATTTTTGGAGTTTCCGCTGCTTAGAAAACTACCTTTACGTACATTCCAAAGATTGGTATCAGCAAATAGCCTTTATTTTGTCAAAATGACCAAGAATTAGCTAATTCTGTTTCTCTACACTTAATAGCTCGCCATATTTTAACAATTAGAATAGTAAGTAGCACGTTAATATCGAAATAAGGGATAAAACACCTAAAAAATTGTGAATATAATCGACCCCCCACCTTGCCAGATGTGACTGAAAGGTGCCAACCAAATAACTCGATCAAACCAAATTGATGTACTCACATTAATCTTATATTGTACATCTCTCATAGCAGTTCTTATCGCAGACCTCCATCCGAAGTTAAATTGGTCTTGTAAAATGAAAATAATGTGGCGATATCCACACAAATAGTATCGTTGAACAAGGCAGCCTTAACAAAGAAAATAGCATAATAATAATGTACTGGTTGAGACAGTTCCAACTATTTGGTTAAACAGCCTCCATTTTCTTTAACTGTGCCCAGTAGCTTTCAGACTTACATTATTCACCAGACACACATGGCAATAAAACAATTTCTTGTGACATCTAATACATTTCTATTAGAATTTTTTACCTGTGTAAATTCACAGACCCTATTAAACTTGAATGTGTATTACATTTGGTTTCCAGACGAGCAAAGTCTGCGTGTTCGACAGTGTACAGCCAGTGACCCAAGTGGAAGTTCAGTTGTATTTCTAGACAATTAGTAAGTTTGCTTAAGTTCCGACCACTCTTCATCATTGTAATTTGTAGTTATTCTATACACAATATTTTCATCTACATTTAAGTCTTAATTCATAACGACTGATAGGTAGGTCTTGTTTTTGTCCCAATTAAACCGAACGTCTTGCATTAAGTTCAATCCATTCCATCAATGTGGCCGTTTGTCCTTAAAGAAAGGCTAGATCATCCGAAGGTATACCCGGCATTAATCGTGTCACATAAACCGATCCCATCCCTGGTATACCTGACATTAACCATCTTACACAAACCAATCCCATCCCTGGTATACCTGATATTAACCATCTCACATAAACCGATCCCATCCCTGGTATACCTGACATTAACCATCTCACATAAACCGATCCCATCCCTGGTATACCTGACATTAACCATCTCACATAAACCGATCCCATCCCTGGTATACCTGACATTAACCATCTCACATAAACAGATCCCATCCCTGGTATACATGACATTAACCATCTCACATAAACCGATCCCATCCCTGGTATACCTGGCATTAACCATCTCACATAAACCGATCCCATCCCTGGGGGGTATTTCATGAAGAGGTTTAGAAGGCTAAACTGACCTAGCCGACTAGAATAGCACTGCTTTAACATTACTGCTTAGTCAACTATCTGACCGTAGTCGGCTATATGTGGTTTATGAAATACCCCCCTGGTATACATGACATTAACCATCTCACACAAACCGATCCCATAAAAACCCACTCAGATTTTTAAAACTAGCATTGGGCGGGATTCCAACTAACGGCCCATTAGTTAAACATAGTCTGGGTTTGGGGACACAACCCACTATCTCTCCACTTTAATAGTGGCCATAGACATGCAAAGTGTTTTGAAGCTTCTATACTAAGCCTTAGTTTTGACTATGATTTTCTCTACTTAGTTTATACAGCATTGCCGTTAGGATCAATTGGTGAATTATAGTCTATCTATATACTTTATATCACCTTAAATATCATATATATCTGAGTAATTTTCTCTTCACTAAAATTGCCACGTTTCAGTTGTTCCATATTATCGGTTGTATTGCCCGAAGGATCAGGGTTTATTACTTCGGGGACACGCTCTGTTCTGGGTGGATTGAAAGCTTTCCGATTACCCAATGCGCCTGGTGCCCTCATCACGTTCTCTTGTATTGTGGAAACCTGTAACAGTGTTCAACAATGTAATGGTGTAAGTATTTTCTCATTTCTGTGCACAAAGCACTGTCTTTTGTTAAAAGACCTGAAATTTCAAGGTTTACTGTTAGTGGACAGCACATAACTTTTTTTATCCACCCTCCCCTCCTTACCCCAAATATACACACGCGCGCTAACAAAGATTTATTTATAACTAAATGTTTGATTTCCATTGAGCCTGAATTGAGTTCTAAAATTGAAAAATGGAAATAACCGGGACGGAGGTTCATTCATGTCTTGCCTAAATTATTTCTAAACACTACTTTAACACAATGACTTTTTGGAACTGGTTAAAACTATAATTTGGTTTTCCGAGACTGGTGTCACTAATAAGCTTTTAATTTGCACTATTTGAGAAAAATAGCCGAGAATTTCACAACTCTGTTGGCAACCGTATGGCAGATTGTTTACATCAAATTAACTCGCCAAGCTAAGAGTAAGTTTTCAGAATTAGCAATCAGCCTCTGAAATTTTGTTTTTAAATATTTACTGAAAAAAAGAATTTACTTGAAAGTGGCATGAATTGCCAAAATGAATTTTTCATGGAATCAGATCGTCAACAGAAAGAGAAATTTTGCAGTTCATTGAACAACTAAACCGGCCACACAGAATAAAAAAATATTCAAAGAGTCGGTGCTTTGTCTTAACTCGCAGTGATTTATTGAAACTGAAAGTAGGCGGGCCATTTTGCTCTATAAGTATCAGGCTATGTGGCTGATTTTTTCCAAGCAGTTACCCTTGCCGGTCCTTTGTCTACCTCAGAGACCGCCCCGAGTTTTTAATGTCCTGGACAATTTCCCCAGTATATCTTACTGATTCTAAAGCCTTCTTTGCGTCGAATGAATTCTACGTTTATTTAATTATATCGTGGTGTATTAATGATATAACTATCAAGTATACATACAGTTATTTGTGACATATATCATTATATAATTAAGTGAACGGTGAATTTATTAAATGGCAAAAATAATAAATAATCATTTAAAGGTAAAGAAAATCTAAGCTTTAGACTAGTTTAGATGGAAAGAGTAGAGTTCATTTAGTCCAAAACAACTGTCCAATGTATGTTTTATCCCCTCGTAAGTGAATAATTGAAATTTGAAGGTGGCGTTACAACAGAGAATTAGCTCCATAGGCCATACACAAGGCCACAACCATTTTTTCATTAGTTTTATCCAATTATTGTTGAATAAAAATTTAAGTGCGTTATAGAGTAGTCATGTGATGCAATTTAGCCAACGGCTTGGGGCCGCTTGTCTAAGAAATGACGTGCGGTTGCATACTGACCTATATATTCGGAGACAATCTTCCCACTGCAAGTTATATCTAAATCTACCATTATACATTAGAGAGCGGTAAAAATACGTCATTATTGATCTAAAAATAGCTATACCAACATCACGTCATCCTAAAACGAAAAAATGGCTACACAGATAAGCCACTGAAAGGACATACTTCTGTCTGTTTTTATTAGCTTGAGGGTCACTGGAGGTAATTTTTTGTTTTTGGGGGTTGTGGCCAAAAAATTGAAGTGTTATAAGTAGGCCTACTTTGAAGGTTGTTATCGACGATAATCCCTGTGTATTTCTAGAGATTTCCCCTCCTTTAAACATCAAAGTGTTGGTAGACATGTATAAAAAAACTGAAAAAAATCAGGTGTAATTTCTGTATTAAGGAGCAAAATATCTGATTTTAAGTAAACAAAACTGCAATGACATAATTACAAACAGTGCTCAATGAACATTCTGAATCTAATGTCAAAATGAGTTTAATTAGAAATGACCGGAAATGAAACTGATATTGTAGAGAAACTGTAATCCTGGAACCCTTCGTCGCCGAAGACAGACTAGTACAGAGGAAGGGGCTGAACTCCGGCTGGCAACCCAAATCAGAATTGGGGATGGCCAAAACTTTGACCCTGCCAATGAAGGTATTACAAATTGTATAGTTCACGCCACTGGCTGCAAGGTGCTTATGTATTACTAATATACAGTGGTTGGATTATTTGATATGAAAGTGGTATTTTTGACGAAGGCGACCTCGACCTGCTGTATTTTTTGTAATCCTATTCAATTGTCTAGAGAATAAGCAATTTCCAGGAATCAAGAGGCCTTTTGGAATTCAATAGACTAGCCTACTTAATCTCAAAATACCATACTTATATAAACTTTGTCATTTGACACCTTGCTTCTTGAATTCCCCGTTATCATTTGTCTGATCATCGCACTGACAGGGTTCCGTGTGTCTATGTGCTATTGTATGTATTACATGACTTGCCTGTGTGTTATAAGTATACCTTGAGATCTGAATCAAGATGTATTACGTCAGTTAAATATCTAAGAAAATGTACCGCGCCAGATTGTTATATAATATAAAATGTCCACACATATCTCCAGTAAAATAACTGCCTCTTGAGTCCTTACACAATGCAATTGAACAAATGGAATATACACAATATTGAAGTTTGTATCTAAACCATGTTTAATTGCTTGTATTTCAGAGAAAACTTCAGCGCAGATTGGCGGTCAGTGGTTACCTTCTGAATGGAGTCTACTTATAGCCATTGCTGTTATATCGTGTCTGCTCATCGTAACAACAGTTATTTCCGTAGTTGTATTTTGTAGATTAAGACAATTGAAATCTAAAAAAATACTTACGTCCTCGAAAACGATAGAAGGTTAGTTGCTTAATCGTTTAAGCCCTCATATATGATTGCTTCAATAACTCTTTCATACGAATAATATTGAATTGATCAAATATATAGCAAGAACATTATTAAAACACAAGCCATATTGTTTAGCACGAATCTAATTAAAGGTTTTTGGATTAAAAAGGGAGAAGTTTGCCTTTTGAATTGCACTTCCGGGATATGTATCATAATAGAGAGGGGAAATGTGACGTTACTCACCTTGGTAACCCGTCATCTTGGTTTTAAACATGTGCTCTGGATACCGTGTCTGGTATACCAGGCTCCAGGAGCCTGTCTTACAAAGCTGGCGTAAAGTTGCGCAAAGGCCTACAAAATGGACCGGTTGCGTCCAAGGTGTAAGTTCCTTAGCTTTAACACTGATTTACGTCCGACGTAACATACGCCAGCTTTGTAAGACAGGGTCCAGAGCTGTATGTAACTTTTTAAGAAGCAAAGAGACACAGAGCTGCCAATCATCTGTCACGCAATCGATTAAAACATGCAGACCAGTCGCGGAGCAATAGTTTTCTTTCACTCCATTTAGTATCGGTTTGAAGATATAAACATTGAGAAAATCACGTTTACCTGGCTGGCTTTAAAAAAACTAGTATGATGGTCAGGAGAGAGAGAGAGTCATGTTGGATCCACACACTACAGACTACATGTGGAAACACCAGGATTAGATTTATACGATGGTAGACGCAAGGAGAGCAGTATAATAACTTAAAATCAAGTGCTGATGAAGCTGTTAACAGTACATACCATTCAGCCGAATCAAAGCTGAGTGGTCACAGCCCTTCTAAAAAATAACCCTTACGGTAAAAATAAAAGCGTTGGAACTTTCGTCATAAATGTCTGGATTATCCGCCCGATGCGCACGCAACTGTATGTTACCATTCGAATCGGGAGACGGAATGGGGTGATTCTCTACAACTTTTTACTACGGTGACGGTGCAAGGTCAGCGTTGAGCCTCTAGGTTGCCATTTTTGGCTTTGACAAACGTATGATTTTCAAGTCTGACAGATGCCCAAATCCCATAAGGAGTTGCTCCAGGGATTGGCTTGATTCCAGCAACTTAAGAAATCTAAATCATCAGAGGTTCGATATCATTTATAAAACCAAATCTATTATCTATTGATCATTGTTTTGAAAAGCATGATATCTTGCGATGAGCTGATCGATGGTCACAGCACAATAACGCTCTTGGGAACTCATTCGCGAGGATGGCTTTAGCTATGATCGGTAAATTCTTTGCACGCAAAGGGACAAAGAAGGTTGGTATGGGGCCACAGGAGACACTTGTATGATTCAGTTGTAGTACATGGACTGCATGCATGGATGATTCTAGCTTTACTTAAAGTGGCATGAGCTGCCAAAATGTTTATATTTTGACGTAAATACAGAATGTTGAAATTATTGCCTATTTTTCTCAAGACATAATTCAGAAGCTTTTTAGTGCTTCTAGTCTTGAAAATGTACGATAAAGTATTGTTTTGAATTAACTGTGGCTTAGAATGAATGAATGGTCATTCAATGGTTATTTAAATTTTGTTTACATTTCGAACACGTTTTCGGTTTGTACAGACCACATACTGTATGGCTCGTCCTCATCCCAACGCCAATCATTACGTCAGTTTTTCGATGGCCTTCAAAGCCTCTTACTGTCGTGCCGATCAGAAATTATGAAAAAAGAGTGAATTTTGGCAGCTCATGCCATTTTAAGAATGCTGATTCCATAGGGTCAAGGGACAGCCTGTCAGAGTTCGGATCTAAGCGATGATCTGTGGACCAAACACAGTTGGGATTGTTGGCCTTACTCAGAGTTCTATGTACTTAGAAACTAAGGTCGACTTACACGCGTAGAGAATACATAACATAGATTAAAACAAACCCTATGGAATTCGGATATATATACGGATACTTTAGTTCGATTACATGGCGACCCCGCCAAAGCACTTTATTTGGGCATGACTTTCTCCACCCCCCCCCCCTACCCCCATCAACTCACCTCTATCTAACGAAACACTAGTCTGTAAAATATATATAGCAAAATAATTTTTGAACAAAGACTATTCCCTCCTGTTGTTACATTGAAAAAAAAATCGAAAATATGCTGTTTGTAATGAGAAAACGTCAAATTCAACTTTAAACCAGATGAAGCCTGTGAAAGTCCTACGAGGCTGTGCTTTTAAACAAAGCCTAACATCAAATGTTTGAAATACAGGCACACAAATGAGAACATACCCATCACAAGAAAAGGTATAATTTTCCTACGCTGAGAAAATTGGTCTCGGTCTATTTGGAACAAAACACTATCATATCTTGAGATGGTGACTTATGAGCGAACCGTTTTAGCTCAATGCAGCATTTGCCCTTAAACCGATGCAGCCTGGATAAATCTAAATGGCTTCATGTACGTAAAGATAAAGTAATGTTTAGAATTGTGATGGCAGAGTGGACATAGACATTGTAAGAATAGGCTTTAGATTACCTTGAATCAAGCTAAACGGATTCGCGACTGCTTTTGAAGTTTTTGAATTATAAATATCCAGTTGAGCGCAAACAGTTACGGAAATCAAACTTCAAAGGATATTGTAAATACCCACAAAATTTAGAATATAAAGTGGCACAAACCTGCCAAATAAAGGGAAAACTTAGTATAGTTTTTGTAAGCATTTACAAATATTGTCAATTGGACTATAAGACTACTGAACGGGTCGAAATTTCTTGGGGTTTTTTCAACTAAATCGAAATATTTGGTTATCTAAAAGATGAAAAACAGATGATCCAGGACTCTATCTGGATGTCATTTATGTAAATATAGAAACTTATTCACAGGACAACGACCCATTATAACAAGTCTAAAACAGATTTGATTGTGGGTTTAAATTTTTCATACAGTCTCCCTTTTCTTGAGTTATTTCATCTCCTTTGCCATAAAATTAACAATTTGGAATGGATACTGCTTAAGAGATGAAAGTACATTATATTTATGGGCACTAAAACACACGGGCACAGGGAAAATCTTCTTGTCTAAAATAACCACGGAGACAAGTTTCTAATTGTGTTAAAAAGAGGTATATCATTTAGACCTTTATACCCCATCATAAATTGTAATAAAGTAAACCTATGATATTTCATTAGGTTGACGACTGACAGGAGCTTGGCCTTAGTCAGTAGAATTTTCTGGAACACTTTGTATTACATTGACAATGCTTACGCATCTTAAGCTATAGTAAGAATATCGTCAGACTATATATTATGACCCCCCCCCCCCCATACCCTTTCCCAGAAAACCTAGGTAGAAGGCAGACAGGGGAGTTTAGCCCTGACCAGTATGTCCTTCAAACTCTTGTTCTTTTTATAAGCAATGACTGGCCTTTGGGTCAGAGGTCGAGCAAGTTTACTTTGAAGTAGTTTGTATTCTTCTACTATAATCTTGGCCATAGCGATGCTAGCTTTGTTATACTGAAACACAAATGGTATTATAGTTTTATCACGACATCTTCCGGGGTCCAAGTTCAAACCCAAAGGATAAATAGTTTGTAATGTTTGAATCCAAAAACTTTCCCTTTCCAAACGTTTGTGCTTCGTATCTGGAGCGGAAGTGAGAAATGGGATTTTCTCAATAGGCATGATTTCAAAATGGTCCTTGACCGAATGACCTTGAGTATTGAAATGTTGTGCCACGGGTACATCATGTTTAAGTCTTATGCTAGATAAATGGTTGGCTGCTCTTTGTCGTAGAGAATTCTGAGTTTCTCCGACGTACTGTTTGCGACATTTTTTGCACGTGATTACATACACGATATTAGAGGAGTCACAATTAAGATTCTCTGCCATTTGATATTTGTTGCGAGTTTGTTCTCCGAAAAAGGTTCCGCGATCGGGTACGTATATATCGAGTTTGCATCGCGTCTTTAGGCATTTCATTGATGTACCTGAGAGAAATGTTGGACGGTAGTGGTACACTCGTGAAGGGGAGGTAAGCGTATCGGGGGATGAAGGGGGAAACATGATTTGTCTTACTGTGTTAGATTTCATCCTTCGGAGTAATCTAATAGAATACTTCCTAGGGAGGAGAGCTTTAAAAAGAACAGAACAAGCCTGGTTAAAAAAATCTAAAGAACTACAGTTTCTATAGAATCTAAAAATCTGAGATTTAATGACTCCCTTGAAAGTGTGAGGAGGATGGTATGACCCAGCATGTAGTAGCTGATGCGTTTCAGTAGGTTTGAAGAATACTTTGTAATCTAAATACCCAGTAGTATGATATGTATGACCCTTGTAAATAGTTACATCCAAAAAATCCACAGAAGTGTGATCAATAGTAGGCTGTAATTTAATGCTTGAGTCGTGAGAATTAAGAGTATCAATGAAAATATGAAGGTCTTCCAGCGTATGTTGCCAAATGATAAAAATGTCATCCAGATACCGAAGGTAAATAAAAGGTTGTTGGTGACATTTGTGAAGAATATCACTCTCCCACTCAGCCATAAAAATAGAGGCAAAGTTAGGACTAAAACGTTTCCCCATAGCACACCCTTTAATTTGCTGAAAGATCTCCCCATTGAATTCAAAATCGTTACCTTTTAAGCTAAGTTCCAGCAATTCTAAAATGTCTTTATCCGGACGACGGTGGTCAGGATATCTTTGGAATGCTGATTTTATGGATTTAAGACCCAAATCTATGTCAATGTTTGTATACATAGACTCCACATCCAGAGTAACCAAAATCACATCTTGTGGGATGGATTTCTCAGACAATTTGGCCAATAAATCATCCGTATTCTTTATAAAGCTAGGATGCCGATTCGCTATAGGTTTTAGATAGTAATCAATTAGCTCTGATATTCTATAACTTTCACTGCCACAATCTGAGATAATAGGACGCCCAGGGGGCATTGTAGGCTTCGGCCATTTTTCAATGGGTTTGTGAATTTTCGGAAGAATATAGAAGACCCTGTTTTTAGAGTTATGATCAGATTCCAAATAGCGATACTGTTTTTCATTAAGTAAGCCTTTATCTTGAAGAGAAACAAGAATTTTATTAAACTTCCTAACATTTTCAGGCCAAATTTCCTTATTATAGATTATCAAAAGTGGTAGCCGTTTTTGACAGTTCATCGGGAAGCTTTAAATGGTCTGGAATACATTCCAAGCAACCGAAATGTGTGTAAACATAAGGAAAGAAATTCACAAAATTTACAAGGAACAGCATGTTGAAGAAAGAACAGAGGTTACAACGAACTTATAGGGAATCTGAGAAAAATAGGACAATGCAGTGACTTTACATGCTTGATTAATTCAAGGGCAAACAAAAGGGCAAGAAACTCCTGGTATACATTAAGAACACATTTTTATTTTTTATATATTCTTTTTCACTATTCCATTCTCGCGGTAATATGAATTTTAGAAAAAAAGAAGATGAGTGATTGGAAGTGAATGGTCTGTAGAGGTTTAGATTCTGTGTTCTTGTTGGATAGTTATTAACTTCGGATTGGCGTAGAAAAAGTTGTCCGAAACTTAGGGATAAAAGATAAATGTGATGAATGATCGTATGAGCCATGACAAGAACAGAGTATAAATGTAAACTGGATAATGGTAGAATGTTAAGCGATCTGAATAATGGGGCTGTATGTTCCAGTCTATGAGAAAAGGATATGATACACATGCGATTCAAAAGACCCCACACATCACTCTGCCAACAGCGTTTTGGCCGGTACATCCTCCATCGATCTCTATTTCACAGCATAAAATATCACACACATCACCTTCTGTTAAGCAGAACTGAAAGTTTATTAAACATACCACTGTTAAAGTGTCTGATAGAACTGGGTTGCCTCTTTAAAACTATCCAGTATCCAGCTGTTAAAAGACGATAAAAACCAATTTAATAGATCTTTGATCCCTCCATGGCAAAGGGTGAATTTCCAACTTGACGCTTGTAGAGGAACAAGTGATATGAACACACAGACGAAAGACTTGGGATTGGATAGAATGAAGTTGGGATTTTAAACTCAAGGAACAAGAAGTTATAACCTCACAACAGTAATCTAGAAGGAATACAGGAACGATAAATAATAAACAAACATTTCTATACCCCCCCCCCCCCCACACACACACACGCACACGCACACACAAAAAGAGAAGATTTTGTTTAAATTTTACAACAAAAAAAATACTTCAAGAAACATTTAAGACGGGTAACGTGTAACAAAAGATCTAACGGCGAGACAATAAGTCTGTTTGAACAAATAACAGCTTCTGGCTAAAAGGAAAAAAACCTTACCCCCACTGCAATGCATTAAGTAGTTAACTTAAAATTGCGAGAAGAAACCCAAAATAGCTTTATAGTATGCAAATATAAACAACACGACAACTTTGGATATAAAAAGGAAGGTAAATCATGATACTGTGGAACAGAGTAAAGGACGGTAACACTGCCATGGTGAACGTCAGTATAAATGTTTTTATTTTGCAATTAGTGCTTGTATTGCTTGGTTAGATAACAAGTTTTGAATTCAATTGAAAATGGCCCCATATTTTGATAAGTAGCTCACCCCTCCAAACCATATCATCAGCTTTTGTACAGCAAATATTTCCGGAAGTTAAACGATTATTGGTAAGTTTTTCCATGGAAACATCGGGTATTTTTTTCCTGGTTTGAAGACATGAATCACCTAGTCCATGAAAAGTCATGAAAGCCGAAGGTCATTTGTCTCCTCAACTCCATCGGCCTGTCAGTCCATCGATATCTATAGTTTCTACTAGGGCCCCCTTTCCTAGACCTAGTACATCTGCCATCCCCATCAGATATCATTATGATAACAGCGACTTTTTACATCTCGCTCATTTACTTTGTACAGATACAGCCATCTACTAAATTACAGGTCTGTGAAGTTTCTAACCTGAACCTATATAACCTTTCTCCTTCCAAGACGTAGAGAGTTATGGCCATATCCAAAATATCCCAATCAAAATGTAAAGTATCAATAGGCAAGATTCACTGGATCGAAGATACAGCAAATTGCGTGTATACTCACTGACACTGGTAAAGCCTTACATACCGCCAGTGGTGCGTTGTTTTCCATACCAGCCGTTTAATCACATCCTCGTTGTAAGGATAAGCACGAATATAAAGATTGCCCCCTAAGTGCGTTAACTGCCAAAAATTTCACTCATCAGCATATCGAGGTTGTCATAAATTA
This sequence comes from Lepidochitona cinerea, assembly GCA_963971465.1. Classification (NCBI taxonomy): domain Eukaryota; kingdom Metazoa; phylum Mollusca; class Polyplacophora; order Chitonida; family Tonicellidae; genus Lepidochitona; species Lepidochitona cinerea. Next base: position 21,236,436 of record OZ020551.1, read on the forward strand.
AAAGAAGCCAATAGAGCAAAGTCACTGAAAAAGTGTCCTTTGCCGAAGCCTTAAAGTGTGTGCGTACCCAGGAAGCGTAACCGTAACCTCTGAACTGTTCCCAAAAATCCGGACTATATGGGACTTGACCCCCACAGAAATGAAGACAACCCCCAATTGTCAGCTGTACAGGTCCCATCCTAGCATTGCAAGCATTACCATATACCGCAGGCGTAGAGCGACTTAGTATATAGGCAATGTAACCGCGACCGCCATCTTGTTTTTTCGAGTGACTTCCGGTAGGATCTGTCAGTGCGATCGTCGATGTCTGGGTCCGGTCAGTTTCAGGTAATTTTCTTTATATTCGGCTTTTAGCTGGGGCGATTGCATGTAATTTTTATTTTCCTCAGTGATTACTGAGTCTTTCTAAATCCTCATTTAAGCCTGACATTCTCTGAATTTCTTTCACGCTAGGGAATTCCCTTTTACAACTAATTACGCTGAAAGGTATTTCCCAACTTTGACATTAAAAAAACATAAGATCCAAATTCCGCGTTTTGTTGAAATTTGATAGGAATCTAGCCAATCATATGTAAAAATAGTGTGCAAAGTTTGACATTAATGCGCCAAGAAGAACTCTTAAAATATATGCTTAGTTGACAGCTCCTCCAAATACATACTGAATACCATTGACAACTATCCATAAATCATAGTTTACTGGGGGTTTTATTTTCTTTTTTTTACCAGCTATCGCCACAACTTTCTCTGATTAACCCTTTGCATGTTCGAAATGGAAATTTACAAAAATATTAATGGGAATGGGATTTTTAATATTGGATTTATGTTAATAGCTGTCATAAGTGGGATGGTTGAAGGGAACTAACAGAAGGTTGAGCGTTTCTATCTCTCCAGCAATTTGTGCCACTGTACAAATTAAGTAATCCTTTTATGTGGTGTAAAAGACAAATCAATCAATCAGTTATGGGTTAATATTTTCCCCCAAACTTATGATATGGCACGGGCATTTGGAATTCTACCAGAAGATTGGCCTGTAACGGTAGCATGTGTTTTAGTGGTCATAAAAAATATATCTATATAAAATAAACTACATAATTGGAAAAAATTACTCAGGTCTATTTTCTTCTATAATTGTCTGCATATGACTATCCTGTGACAAATTTAAACAGGTCCAGTTATAAAGCTTGGTTTATATACATATTTTATATATTTTTCATATTTTTTTCAGGTCGCCAACACTAATGATGGATAACAGAGGGCCAAAACTGTAACTGGGCTTAAATTTTGAAATATAATAGACTGGTTGAACATGAGCAAGTCAGAAGTAATCTTAGTTGGAGGACAACGCAAAGTTAAATAGCTAAAACACAAGTTTAAAAGATCAAAATATTTGTATTTCTGTACACAGATGAATGTACAAAAAAGGAGAAAATGTTTTATTTAAAACAATAAACGAAATGTAAATATAGTACTGGGTACTTATGTAACATATACAGTGCACTACAAAATTAAAAAATAAACTGTTTTTTTTTTTTCTATTTTCTTTGTGTCTAAAACATGACTGTAATTATGAGATTTTAAATATTTCAATTTTTAGTTCTTCACGCACCAACCAAAGGTTATTTCATCCCTATCGTCGTTGCGATAATAATGTTTAAACCGATGTTAAATCTTCTCTCACTCACTCATCCATATCCTTCCATTGGAATGCATAATGATCAAAATTCACTCACACATCTTTATTAGAATTTGATTGTTTATGATGTATCATTGGCAGATGTGTGTGGGTCAGGCCTGTTATTTGCAAGTGCGGGGGGGGGGGGGGGGGGGGGGGGTCAAAAAGTATCATTTAAGAGATTCAAATTTTCCTGTGTTCTCGTTTACTAATTCAGTAATTTCCCTGATGATGATTGCTGCTTATGTTTTTTAAGTTTTCAGCATAATTCAAATGTCAATATTTTCTCTCCAAATATTTATCATAAAACACTTAAAATGATAAACAATCTCATTGATTATGGGCACACAATCATATTCTTGTAGATCTTTGGTAACACCATGCCATTCTTGTAGAAATATTTCATAATTCAGTCATTTCCCTGATGATGATTGCTGCTTGATGTCTTTTTTAATTTCTCAGAACATTTCAAATGCCCATATTTTATCTCCAAATATTTATCATAAAACACTTCAAATGATAAACAATCTCATTGATTTGGGCACACCACTCTATTCTTGTAGATCTCTGGTAATACCATGCCATTCTTGTAGAAATATTTAACAAACACTTCGATGTGGTGAATATCATCCCCAGTCCCCAAATTTTGTAAATTGAAACTCTAGTAGAGGTTGTCCTATTTCTGAAAAATAATTGCACATTTATCCTTTAATGCTTAAGAATACCACAGATTTCCATTTCCATCAATAAAGTTTAAATATCAGAAGACATTATTTGTAAGAAAAGTGTAATTTAAGTTAAAAGTATAAGCAGGAGTTAAACTGTTAACTAAATAATACTAGAAACTTTGTATGTATGACCTTCTATTCAATTTTATCAACGGCCTCATTGCAATACATTAGATAATTGGTTTAGACCAGCTTTAAAAGAAATGTATAAGTTAACGTTAAGAAAATCAGTATATATCGCAGATTTTCTTTCAAAGAAAATCAATAAATTTTAAATATAAGAAATTGTTTGGAGAAAAAGTGTAATTCCATTTAAAAGTATAAGCAGGAGTTAAATTTTTATCTAAATAATGATAGAAAATTTGTATTTATGACTTTTTATTCAATTTTATCAACACCGTCAATGCAATCCATTAGATAATTGGTTTAGACCAGCTTTAATAATTGATAAGCTAACCTTTCTGTACAAACACTTTTACTTGTGAATTAAATGTTCTGATTTAACCTAACCTTCTGTTGGTTACTGGCAACCATCCCACTTATGACAGCGATTAACATGAATCCAATATGAAAAGCCCCATTCGGACTAAAGAATCCACTACGTACATGCTAAGGGGTAATCGGTGAAAGTTGTGGTGATAGCTTGTGGTGGGAAACCTCAGTAAACTATGATTTATGAATAGTTGTCAATGGGATTCAGTATGTATTTGGAGGAGCTGTCAACTAAGCATATATTTTAAGAGTTCTACTTGGCGCATTAATGTCAAACTTTGCACACTGTTTTTACATATGATTGGCTAGATTCCTACCAAATTTCAACAAAACGCGGAATTTGGATCATATGTTTTTTTAATGTCAAAGTGGGGAAATACCTTTCAGAGTAATTAGTTGTACAAGGGAATTCCCTAGCGTGAAAGAAATTCAGAGAATGTCAGGCTTAAATGAGGATTTAGAAAGACTCAGTAATCACTGAGGAAAATAAAAATTACATGCAATCGCCCCAGCTAAAAGCCGAATATAAAGAAAATTACCTGAAACTGACCGGACCCAGACATCGACGATCGCACTGACAGATCCTACCGGAAGTCACTCGAAAAAACAAGATGGCGGTCGCGGTTACATTGCCTATATACTAAGTCGCTCTACGCCTGCGGTATATGGTAATGCTTGCAATGCTAGTCCCATCCTAGACCTACCTCCATAAGTACACAGACAAAAAATGACGCCAGTGCTCAAACTGAAGTTATTTGCCCTATTTCATTAATCAATGTAATATCTTTCACTACAGGAATTGTTTATCATGTTGGAAAGCTGACTACCGCGAAGCACACTGGTACAATAGCATTGCAAGCATTACCATATACCGCAGGCGTAGAGCGACTTAGTATATAGTATATACTAAGTCACTCTACGCCTGCGGTATATGGTCATGCTTGCAATGCTAACTGGTACAATTGAATACATAGCAAGACGTGCTTGGTATCTTTTTGGCATTTACTAAAATAATGAATCTGGGAAACTCAAAAAATACTTGATAAGCTATCAGTGCTTCGTGCGGATAAGCTATCAGTGCTTCGGATTTTCAAAATTTACACTACCGTTTATTCTTATTTTCACAATAATTCAACGTAATATACAGTCATTGTACGCCCATGGCCAAGAATTCAAACACTTTATTTCGAATTTAAAATCGCCCAAGCCAGATATAATCTGTTTACAGGAAACATTCTTGAAACCAAAATATGATTTTACAAACCCAGGTTATACAATAATCCGAAAAGACAGATTGACCGGTAGAGGTGGTGGTCTGGTGATATTTATGAGAAAAAAAAATTATTGTCATTTGCTGAAATTACACTACCACGATTCAAAGTGATCGAATGTCAATGTATTCGTGTGGCTAGCGATGACAACCCCTGTAAGAAACTACAGGTTAGTGACTTTAACTTTCTATTAAATCAAGGTAAATTTGGGTGTATAGTGTTTTGTGGTGAATTTAATTCACACCACCTAATCTGGGAAAGCTTGTCTACAGATTGCAACGGTAATATTGTTTCGAAACTGATAGATGGTGACTTTCACTCACACCACCTAATCTAGGAAAGCTTGTCTACAGATTGCAACGGTAATATTGTGTCAAAACTGATAGATGGTGACTTTCACTCACACCACCTAATCTAGGAAAGCTTGTCTACAGATTGCAACGGTAATATTGTGTCGAAACTGATAGATGGTGACTTTCACTCACACCACCTTATCTGGGGTAGTTTGTCTACAGATTGCAACGGTAATATTGTGTCGAAACTGATAGATGGTGACTTTCGCTCACACCACCTTATCTGGGGTAGTTTGTCTACAGATTGCAACTATAATATTGTGTCAACACTGATAGATGGCGACTTTCACTCACACCACCTTCTCTGGGGTAGTTTGTCTACAGATTGCAACGGTAATATTGTGTCGAAACTGATAGATGAAATTGACCTGATTATTTTAAATGATGGAGCTGGAACTTGTTTTAATATACATTGAGGAGAAACATCAGGTATACGTCTCACAATATATTCACCTACTTGTGAGAGTGACCATTTCCCTTATTATTACTTCTTTTGGTTTCACTCCTCATAGTGACTATATTGGTTCATTACCTGGTTGGAATGTAAATAAATTCGTCGGGGTTTTGAGGAGAAGGTTGTTGATGGTCTTTGTAGTGATAATATAGATTGATTGATTGATGTTTTGCGCCGCATATTAATTCACTGATATGGCGGCTTTGCCGGTTTAGTTGGAGAGGAAACCGGGCTCATTGCACAGAGGAAACCCCCGACCTTCGACGAGTAGCTGACAACTCTTCCACATACGGTGACCAAGTGAAAATCTACTTTTTTATTTGGTCTGAGTGTGGTTCGAACCCGCGCCACATCGATTGAAGGTCTATGTGGGACTGGGGACGACCAATCTAACCCACTAGACCAACGAGGCCCCCGATAATATAGAGGAATTTTATTAAAAAAAAATGATGTTAATGGCATCAAAGAGGATGTTAATGTCTGTATCACTCAAGCTTAAGGCACAAGAAACAATAAAGAAATGGATGGACCATTTTTCAATGGATTTATAAATTTTCGGAAGAATATAGGAGAGCCTGTTTTTAGATGGCCAGCTTCCAAATGCTGTGTTTCATTAAGATGGCCATTTTATTGCACAGAATAAAGATTTCTTCTGAACTTTCTAACATTTTCAGGTCGAATTTCTTTACCCAAGATATTGGTATTGAGGATTGCTTGGTAGCCTGTTCAATATATAATCTTGTCTAAACATATAGACTTAATAACTGTTAAGCCTTTATCAGCAGCTTTAATAACTATAGGCCTATGTTTTGATTTCCCTTAGCTTAGACATTCTAAGTGAGTAAGGTTAGTTCCTAGGATTAGCTAAACCATCAAATTTCCTTGATACAGAGTCACCACTTACGTTTATTTATGGGCCATACATGTGATCGAGGATGGGGGCTTATATCCACTTTAGATTTAGGCCTAAAAGTTGTTCGTGTACCACTTGAATCTCGGTAAATAACAGCGAGACATATTATTCTGGATAAAGCATAACATGGAATAATTTATTGATCGAAAAGTAGAAAAACAGAATGGCAACGGCGGCGATTTTGCCTTTAAGAATCTTGGTCAAAATACTTTGACTTTGAAATTATCACATATCGTTGCCATGATAGCCAACCATTGTCGGGACAAAATTTGCCCAGAAGTGTTGAATAAACTCGGCTAAGTTTCGTCATGGTATCTTTCAAAAACAAAAACAAAAAGCATCGGGCGACATCTCTATCATTGTATCATTTTTGTTTACACCCTACAATCACAACCACGCCTTATTGTCTGTCATTGCCTATTCATATAGGGGTCTAAGTTTCCACGCCCACTGACATCGAATCTCGCGGATTCGAATAATTGTTGACGTCACTCGATATATTGGTCCTGTTAGTGGTAAACAGTCTTAATGGTATTTAACATGTGGAAACACAAAAAGCTAGGCTATACTGTAATAGGCCCACGCTCATGTAATAATGATAGCATTCGGAGTTCGGAACGTCAAACTTTGCTTAAATGTGTTTTAAAAAACTATCTAAGAGATTTAGATAGGCTACCTATGAGATTTAGATAGGTATTTTTTATTTCTACTTGCTGCTGAATTTGTGTTTGGTAAACTAAGGCAGAATAAAGCATTTGAAAGACAATTTAAGTTTCTGCTTGGGCCATTTCCATGTCCACAAGTGTTAACTCCCGCTCCACATATTTTATTGAGACAGATCCTTGCACTTAAATGTTCCCTAATTATTGCAGTGATGGTATATTTATGTCTGATCACTATTTAAAACACACGGGCACAGGGAAAATCTTCTTGTCTAAAATAAAAGGATTTCTCCAATGGTATATTTATGGATGTAGCAAAGGATTTCTCCATTAGGCCCTACTGTCAGAGTTTTAGGTTAGGCCTACATACAAACTCCAGAATTAGGATGCTAGTGGATTAGCTGGGATTGAGACTATGAGGGGAAAACGTATTGCTTACACTGATTTATTATCCGCCATCTTGAAACATATCCAGAATTTGAGTCATTTAAGATATCTTAAAATGCATTCAAGATAGGGCCTATCTTAAAATGGATTCAAGATACTTAAAATCATTTTAAGATATGTTGAATTAATTTTAAGATCATCTGAAAATAATTAAGGATATCTTAAAATAATTGAAGATATCTGAAAATAAATTCAAGCTATCTTAAAATAAATTCAAGATAGGCCTATCTTAAAATACGGAATAAAAGTTAAGATGGCTTGTCATACAATATTCCTGAATTATGCAAGCCAATATGCCAATCAATTCAACTGGCCACTAACAAACGTCATCCTAGGCCTACATGATATTGATAAACATGCTATGGGCACAGGTCCTATTATTCAACAGCTTATATATATCAGTATTATCTTAGTTAATTTAAATGTTGGTGTTCTTTTTAAATTGATGTACACTGCCTTTCACTTGGTGTTTTGTACAATAAAATTGAATTGAATTGAATTGAATTACCGTGTAGGCTAATATAGGCCAGGCCTCAGGTTCAACAGAGGGGGGCACTAGCCTAGGCTATATAGGCCTACTTTATAGATGCTGTTGACTGTTCTGATGATTTCATGCTGGGGTAGCTTAAAGATTGATTGATTGATGTTGTACGCCGCGCTGAAGATTATTTCACTAAGTTATAAGTTACATGTACCTGGCGGCGTTGCCAGGTTTAGTGGAGGAGGAAACCGGGCTCATTTTCCTATCTCCGCGAGTACCTGGCAGCTCTTTCACTTAGCCTACGTAGCACACAGCTTAATAAATTGTTTACCATTTTTAACAGGCATAATGTAAAGAAAACTACACGTTTATTTCTGAAGGGTAAAAATATATATGTTCTAAAAAGGCATAGTTCTGAGAAAGCTTGGTTCTGAAGCGTGAATGCATTAAATTTATAGTGGATGACAGTCTGCTTCCGTCTGACAGGCTGAGGTCTCGTGACATGTCCAAAATGGCCGCGGTCGAGGAGGAAAGCTTGGAATCTCTACTCAGTAAGTTAACCAGCCAACGACATTCAACTCGACGCCCTTTTCTGTCACGCACAAGAAGCATATATTTGTGTATGTAATTTGGAATTGTGAAGTAAACTAGCTGCGTGCGTGGCTAGCAAAATTAAGTGCACCGGCACTGGTATCTGGACGACGCTGTGTTGTTGTTGCAATATATTATATAGTCAGTTTAGGGGAAACGTCCCGATGCGGGCGATGGGGAGTCCACTCCTGATCGGGAGTAACACTCCCTAATAAGACATAGACGGCGCTCCCAATCGTTTTCCTCAACTCCTACCGTAATGCACTAGTTGCAGTGCAACAACTGACAAAACAGTAGACTTCAAACTTTGCACCCATGTGATTTTTTTCTTTAAAAATATTTATCGTGGAGTGCGCTGGCCACTTCAACGGTTTAGGGAAAGTCGCTGATCGACGGGTTGTCTATCGGCGGGCAGTGCAACAACTGACAACACAGTAGACTTTAAGCCTTGTACCCGTGTGTTTTTTTCTTTAAAAATATTTATCGTGGAGTGCGCTGACAGCTTCAACAGGTTGGGGAAAGTCGCCGATCGGCTGGTTGTCCGTCGATCTGTGGGTAAACCGCGGAACGACGGAGAATAGACTCCACCAACCGGTGGGTAAAGTTTGTACAAAAATGACAATTTCCTCTCTATCTGCTATCTCTTGCATTTTCACCGAACTATCAAGTTCTACGACAACATTGCATGTTCCAAGCTCGTGCGAATAGCTAGTTCTAACTTCTAAATCAACTTGTCGCGTGCTGAAGTGGTTGAAATTTGTTTCTTAAACATTTCAAACAAACAGCACCATTTTAAGCATGTGTTTAAAACAAAAACGAAATATCTACTCACATCTTAGACCTATCCCAGTGCAGATAGTTGAAGATCTGGAAGCGACCTGTACCGAACATGGACCAGCAAAGGTCAACTGAGGTCAATCAGAAGAGTGACAGGAAGCTCAATGTTAGAGTTGGTCATTTCTTCAACAATTTCAGCCTCATTAGGACATGGGTTTACGCCTCGTGTTATCCTCGTCACTCAAAATCGGTAGAAGAATTTCGGCCATTTTTCAAGAAACTGTTATCCCTATAATAATGAGAATACTGTCATACTCACTTTCTAAAGGACACCAACTAATTAATTAGAAACTTGTCTGTATGATTATTTTAGTCAAGAAGATTTTGTCTGTGCCCGTGTGTTTTAGTCTTTATAAATTGACTGAAATGAAGTCTTTTCTTTCACACAGACAAAGCGACCAGTCCAGCTAATAGAGAAGAGGACTGGGACCATATCATGAAATTCTGTGATCAAATAAATAAAGAATTAGAAGGGCCTCAAATAGCTATTCGATTACTGGCTCATAAGATTCAATCTCCTCAAGAAAGGGAAGCATTATATGCCCTTACAGTAAGTGTACTTATCATGGCTCACCTTTTACAAGCAAGTTTGAATGAGATTTATTAAAGAAATAGTTGATTTTCAGCCCTAGTAATTAGAAAAAATCCCAGACCCATGGAACCAAGTTAAACCCTCGATTAGCATTCTAAATTCCCTTCTAGGGGTTCAATTCAATTCTTTTATTTCCCATTTACATAAAGTAATGAATTATTTCCTAAAATCAGACCAATTTCCATTACTCTTTATCAAGTGTTAGACAATAATTTGATTGATTTCTGATCTCTGAGGTGACAATGTAAATTGTGTATTACAGACTTTAGAGTCCTGTGTAAAGAATTGTGGGAGAAGATTTCACCAGGAAGTTGGCAAATTCCGCTTTCTGAATGAAATGATTAAAGTTGTGTCACCAAAGGTATGAAGTTACTACTATTAATAATTTTTTTTTTATCAAACATTGGCTGAACATTTATTTATAAAAAAGCAATGTTCAGATGAGGCATGGACAATTTTCTATTTCAGCGGTACCAAATATATATATATTGTTTTGATTATTTTACAATGTTAGGTGATTTTTTAAATATAGCTTATACATACATGTATAATACCACCATTCTCAACCGAGCCTATTGGAGAAATACAAATTCCATGAAATGAGCACGACCAAAAAGTTGATCAACGTGTTTGATTTATTGATATTTTATTTCGCATTCAAGATTATTTTATTTACATGGGTGCCTGGCCAGCTTTGTTGTGGGAGGAAACCAGGTTATTTGCCCATAAAAAAACCCTGATCTTTCTTGTGCATCTGACAACCCTTTCACATATTGTGATGGGGTGGAAACCACATTCAGAATTTGTTCAATATTCTTTTTTTCTTAGCTAGGATGGATTCACAACATCAAGCCATCAATGGAAGGCTTTGATGGGGGTTAGAGGGTATCGCTTATCCAACCACTGAGGCCCACCCACTCCTAAAAATATGGTCTTACATACGATTTATTTTCTTTAACTTCATTTTATTTGACAAAGTCCCAAAAATCTTTATTTTGTACAATTGAAATCACATTTAGTAACAGGTAATGTGAAACAGATTCTTTTCAGTTTCTCTGCTGTATTCAAGATGTGTAAATCATATTGTATTGTAGTATTTAGCTGATCGAACAACAGAGAAAGTGAAACGTCGTTGTATAGAGTTGATATATAGCTGGAGTAAAGGATTGGCTCAAGAAGCTAAAGTGTTGGAGGCTTATCAAATGTTGAAGACTCAGGGGATTGTAAAGGAAGATCCTATCTATGTTGACAAGGTAAGGTATAGGGGTGTTAGTTAATAACTATATTTATGAACATTAAGCAAGGCATAATCTGGGGCAAAAGTGGTGGTACATGTATGTCATTTTGACCTTTACACCCAATCATAGGTTGTTGTAATAAACCATAACCCAGTATAGCCTTTAAAGACCGACTGCATTTAAAAGGGGACATTAGTTTACTATGATAATAGAATGAGCTTACATTTTTGGATCCCTTTTTTCAACCAATATGGATGTCCTGAAAAAATAAAACACTAAGGCAACATTTTCTAAGAGGATTTCTTCTTTTACAAATAAAGGGGGAAAAAACATACTTGTATAAACCCTGTTAAAGCAATTCAACACCATAGTTTATATTTTACACAATATGTAAATATATTTGATATTATGTATCAGTTTGCAAACTCTATGACAAAGTCCTTTCTTAAATTAATATTTATTTATTTGACATTGCTCCAGTATTTTAAGGTAATTGATATATTTTAATACCAAATTTTCCTGCATGAAATTTGTCATGTAGGTTTCATTTTTTGGCTGGTGCATAAAGGTTCTTTGATAACTTTGTTGAATTTGCTTGAATTTTTCGTTTTTTATTTGAGTATAACATACAAATCTTGTGTTACTTTGTTAATTCACGAGCATGATAAATTTCAAATATGATTATGTTTCTTTATTGCATGAGAGTTTAAATAAAATTCCAATTTAAATAAATATTATATTTATTGTTCAGTAGAAACAATTTTGAGTTTTTGCTGGGATATAGGAGGGGAGGATTAGGATGTGGTATTGTACTACATTCAATGAACTGAGAAATTCTATTAGAACTTGCTATTGTCCTGGTGAGGGTATTCCGATTCCCCCGAAATAGCCATCCGCTGAGTTTGAGGATATGTTTACAATTGCGTCCTGTCGCTCTTTTACTAATAGGCATATACAGTCTATATATCCTCAATACTGATGAGGTTCAGACTGATTCAATATAAGCAATATATACTGCCCTTTTCCGACAATATAAGACGACCTAGACAATTAGTGCTTGTCATTCATCTCCTCCCACAGTTTTAATGGGATTTTTTCGAAACTTGGTGGATATGCTGGATATCATGCAAGGATGTACACCTCGTATTTTGCTTGTGCTGGTCTAATTATTTTCAGAGTTACTCCCCTTTTCCAACAGTATAGGAGGACATAGACAATGGATACTTGTCAACATCTTCTCCCATGGTTTTTATCGAATTTTTCGGAAACTTGTTGGTTATCATGCGAGAATGTGCACCTCCTATTTTGCTTGCGCTGGTCTAATTATTTTCAGAGTTACTCCCCTTTTCACACAGTATTGCAGGACTAGACAGTGGATGCTTGTCATCGCATCTCCTCCCACGTTTTTATCAGATATTTTCGAAAATTGGTGGACATGCTGGATATCATGCGAGGATGTGCATCTCCTATTTTGGTTTCGCTGGTTTCATTATTTTTAGAGTAATTGTCTTTTTCCGGCAGTATTGGAAGATGTAGACAATAGGAGCTTGTTTCTAACGATGTAGTGTTTCAGGGCACTGCATGCCCTTTATCATAGCCCTGCTTATCCATATGCTCCTGCTTGGACTAAATTGTTACCTTCTGGAATGTTGTGCCTGTTGTTTTCTTCTGGGTTCCACCTGATATTGGTTTCTCAATGCATTTCCTCCTACAGATTGCATTGAATATTGTTAAAACTTGGTAAGGATGATTGCTATCAAGTGAGGATAGGGATATCCTGTTTGTAAATGAATTTTTGTCTGTTATTAAACTATTTCCACTTTGCATAACAAATTGATAAATCTTACAGTGTATGCCGGGCCGGGGGGATATGACATCTTCTGATGACTCTTGTTTGCTCTGGCTTTTCTAGGGGGAATTAGATTGCCCTCACTGGGATTGCCACACAACCCAGGAATCGCCGTACAACATTTCCATTTTAAATCCAGGCTGTACGATATAGCATTCATGTGTTATCATCTTCTGTTATGTAAAGTACTGTCTAATGGTTTGCATGTATTATCGTTAGACAGCTCTTAAAAAGTTAATGTTTTGCCAGAGATGGGAAGTCCAGTCTATTAAAATATAAGAGTTCCAGGTTAATAAGTGGTAACACCAGTAACGTTTTTGGGATGATTTTTATCATAAACTATTATGCGTTTGGCAGTAATGAAATATAACTGGTGTTGCTGTTTTCAGACCATAGACGTTCCTCCACCACGACCTAGAAATGCTCTGTTTGAAGATGAAGAAAAATCCAAGGTACTTCTAAGCTAGACATAAAAACATCAATCAATCAATCAAGCACAGGTTTATAATTTGAATCTGTTGACAACAGCTAAAATGAAGTACATTTATATCGAAGAAGTTAGTTTTATTTTCAAGTGTTAGACATATATATTTTGAGTGGAATGCCTAAATGTGCCGAAATCAATTCACATGTAAAAAAGTCTCAACATAATCTTTTCTTTTGCAGTTGTTGGCTAGGTTATTAAAAAGTAAACATCCTGAAGATTTGCAAGCAGCTAACCGATTGATCAAGAATATGGTTAAACAGGTAGGAGGTGTAAATTACATGTAGATAATCAAAAATATAGTTTAGTATAGTTATATTATCATCATATGCAGATATGTTCCTAAATAGACTAGACTTGCCAGTAATTCAGAATAACTCATTCTGTAGCTATGCTAAATTTGCAAGATGCTGTTTGTAAATCCTAAATTTCCATTTTTTTCACTAAAAGAAACTACAGTGAGTTTTATATAGAGTATATGTAAGTGGCTTTTAAGAACTCTTATTAATCTCCTGAGCTGACATATATACTTTTTTTTAACATCAGGATGCAGAAAAAATGGAAAAAGCAGCAAAACGGATCAATGAATTAGAAACAATAAATAATAATGTGAAAGTTTTAGAGGATATGTTAAATCTGTACAGTTCATCTACATCAGAATCAGAGAAGGAAATGATGAAGGTAAAGTTAATCAGTTAAAATATCAAGTTGGTATCAATAACATGAAAAATTTGACATAGGTTTTAATGTTTTCTCATGCTTGATGCCATAGGGACATTTTTTCATCAAAATAACCAATATATTGAGTGAGGTCAAAGTGTAGGAGTCTTGGACTAGAAATAATCAGTAATAAGAGACAAATTAAGCCAATGTTACCAGGATATGATCGGGTCACCAGGAGGTATACAAAGACATGTTGTCCAAACCTCTCCCTATGACTTTTGACCTGTCAGATTGAAAAAGCTTTGTCAAATTCTCCATGTTAAAGTGGCATGAGCTGCCAAAATGTTGATATTTTGACGTTAAAACAGAATGTTGAAATTATTGGCTATTTTTCTCAAGACGTATTATTCAGAAGCTTTTTAGTGCTTCTAGTCTCGTAAATGTACGTTAAAGTATTGTTTTGAACTAACTTTGGCGCAGAATAAATGGTCGTCCCGGTTATTTAAATTTTGTTTACTTTTCGAACACGTTTTCGGTTCGTACAGGCCACATACTGTATGGATTTTCCTCATTCCAACGCCAATCATTTAGTTTTTCAATGGCCTCTTACTGTCGTGACGATCAGAAATTTTGAAAAAGTGTGAATTTTGGCAGCTCATGCTACTTTAATGATATCAACTCTAAATCTTGGTTTGTTACACTGAAAGTTTGACATAACGGTCATATTTTGAGTTGATATCATTAACATGAAGAATTTTACAGAACTTTTAATGTTTTCCCATGATTAAGCCTAATGGATGTTTTTTCATTATAACATAACCAATATATCGAGTGACTACTTATTTTGTTAAACCCATGAGGTCAGATGTTAAGAGGTGTGAAATGTATTTTTCTATTTGCTAGGAAATGTACGATACTCTGGAGAAACATAGACCTAACTTATTCAGGTTAGCCAGTGATGCTGATGAGAAGGATAGTGGAGGAATCAGTGAGTTACTCTTCTCTTATCAACAACAAAATCAAGCCAAGCTTTGAGAAAGAAAAGTGGTGTAATCTTAAATGACGAAAGTTGCAAACATAACGGCTTTTTATAGCTTGTATTTGTCAAACAGATGTTTTAATACTGATTTTCGTTCATTATACCATACAAACTACATGTAGCAACAGTTTTGACAACATTTTCATACTTGAGAGATTATATTATAAAGAAATTTTCATTTCAAAATGGTATGAATCATTGTTTTTAGCTGTTATGTTTCTTCTTTATTTTACATTTTTCTTTGTCGCCAGGGGGCCTCCGTGGCTCAGTAGGTAGAGCGTTGGACGCTCAATCCGAACAGCCTTCCACCGATTCCCACTCAGTCCAAAAGATTGGAAAATTTTCTGACTGGGTTTTCACTCGAACGACCTATGTGGGATGGTTGCCAGTTACCAACGGAAGGTCGTGGGTTTCCTCCGGGCATAGAGCCCGGTTTCCTCCCACAATAAAACTGGCAACGCCGCCATATAAGTGAAATAATCTTGAGCGCGGCGTAAAACACCAAACAATCAATCAATCAATCTTTGTCGCCAAGTTTTCATTCACTAAAATTTATCTAAACTGATAAATTTCGCACAGTTTCGACAAAATGAAAAAAATGCAATAAATCATTACCCATATATATGACAATCCTTCTTTATCAGATAAAGTTAGCTAACTGCAGTGCATGGCTCAAGATGTCATCGGAAATCTTTTTTCCAGGAGATAGGTTTATAATGACATCACACCAAGGCTAGAAATTGAAATGGAGCGACTATATCAAAGAAGATCATTATGACAAATGAGGCTTGATTATCTTCTTGACATGACCTCACAAGTAGCATTTAGGATAAACATGAAGCGCATTTGTTAACATGCTTACCGTTTTTAAAAAATCTTTCTGTTTGCTCAATCCATTAAGCAAATAAAGAGTGCATACTTGTTTTCTCGCTGCCCTCAGATATTTTGCAATTTATGCTCTTTTATATGTAAAATTTCCATTTATCCATGTCTATTATATGTGGTATCCAGTCATTGCTTATAAAAAGAACAAGAGTTTGAAAGACATACTGGGCTAAACTCCCCTGTCTGTCTTCTACCTAGGTTTTCTTGGGTAAGTGGTGGTGGGGGGGGGGGGGGGGGGGGGCAAAATTGTCTATATTGCTTAAGATGCGTAAGCATTGTCAATGTAATACAAAGTGTTCCAAAAAATTCTACTGACCAAGGTCAAGCGCCTGTCAGTTGTCAACCTAATGAAATATCACAGGTTTACTTTATTACAACAATTTATGATGGGTATAAAGGTCTAAATGATATACCTCTTTTTAACACAATTAGAAACTTGTCTCCGAGGTTATTTTAGACAAGAAGATTTTCCCTGTGCCCGTGTGTTTTAGTGTTCTTAAATATATGAGGTATTTATTTAACATGTTCTTGTTCCGTGACCTTCTCTTCTCAGATGATATCCTGAAGGCAAATGACAATGTAATGAAAGTTATGGCCCAGTATAAGAGACTGGTGGAAGGAGAACCGTCAGAAAATGGTAGTCATGGTAACATAATGTTATCTCTTTATTCTCTCACAATTTTTTGTAAAGTCTTATTTCATTAAAGTGGCATAAGCTGCCAACATTCAAACTTACTTTTATAAATTCTGATTGTCATGACAGTAAAGGGCTTTGAACGTCCTAAATGATTGTCAATGGAATGTGTGGAAATCCAAAAGTTTGTGTAAAAATAGTGTCAAAAGAAGTAAACAAAATGTGAATAACCGGGACGCATGTTCATTTATTGTAAGCCTAACTTTATTCAAATCGCTACTCTAATGTACATTCCAGAGACTAGTAGAATGACAAAGCTTCTGAATTGCATGCCTTGAGCATTCTGTTCTAATGAAAAAACATCAACATTTTGGCAAATCAAGCTAGTTTAAGAAGTTAACTTCTTAACTGATAGCTGTTTTCTGTATTATTAAAATATGCATTTATGCCAGTGGAAAGGAGCTGTTTTTCTGTATTTTTAAAATCTGCATTTGTACCAGTGGAAAGGGAAAAAATAACTGGAATTTTTCTGTACTTATAAATTCATGTTTTGTTAAGTTTGTTAAATGCTATATGTTCACTGTGAACAGATCCTGGTGGCGATGCTCTCCTTGATCTGACCTTTGACCCCTCATCACCAAGAAAAAACAACCTATCAGAAGGTAACTCTACAGAAGCTAGTAATGCCATTCTAAGTGAACAGCTAAGTGCAATGGGTATGTTTATGGGATCTTACTATCGGTGTGCAGTTTTATTCTCGTCTTCTAACCACTCACTGCATGGGATCTGTGGATGTCTATAGCTGTACTTACTCTAATGGTGATTTGTCTTTGCACATGACTTGGGTTGTGGTGATGTTTTTGCATGAGTTCTCGGTGTATAGTATTGTTGACATAACTGACATTGTTCCATACTGGTATAGACAAATTTGTGAAAAAATCATTATTAGCTAACCCTACATGTTTCTAACATACAAGCTATTCACTAAACTCACTCATCTGCTTATAGCTGTTAATATGTAACATTCCTCTTTTGCTTTGTTGTGTTTTTCATTTGTAAACCAGTTATCATATTACATTTTTGTTACATTTTCTAGCATTTCTATCCTATTTATATGACAATTTCACTTGACACACATACTTTTAATTCTACTATATTTTCTCCGGTTTTATTTGAATCCAAATAGATATCAGATCTCATTATAAAAATTTTAAACCACTTCTGAAAAAAAAGTAAAAGAACTAAAAGTGGCTGACCAGTTGACATCCATACATTTTCTGTGTCATGTTTCTACAATGGGCTGTTGCTGACCTGTCACAATAGGTATTATATTATAGATCTATTGTTGTTTTCTCAGGTTTAGTAACGCCCACAGGACCACCAGCGCCCTCTACAGGAGCCACCAATGGACAGGATGGCTCATTTACAGAATTTCATGATTTATTTGGGGGGTTTTCAGCCCCTACATCAGTGGTGAGAAATATTACTTAATTTAATATTGAATATATGATGTTTTTCTTCTTAATATTTTTATTTTATTTCCATAAATGTGTCCTGCATCTTTCTAATGAATTCCTTGGTTCTATAAGTTTTTCTTGTAGATAAGTTTGTCTTTAAGAGTATAACTCTATCATTTCATTTCTCTCCTAGGCCACTTCAGTAAATACTGCAGCCATGGCTTCTGGACAGTTTCCTACATCTGCTCAACAACCTGCTAATCCAAGTATGCATTTCCTTCTCCACTCATATTGACTTTCACTCTAGTTCACATAAGCATCTCACGAAGGTTAGAAATTCAATCTGAACAATGTTCCAAGACTGTATTTGCATTTGTATTCACTTTTTCGCATGAATCATGTAAAAGAACTCTAAAAATGTCTAAACATTTGTATTGTTTTTCTTTTAATCATGATATTATCCTATAATAGAGTTTGCTTTCTCACAGATCCATTTGGTGCATCAGGGAGTGTATACTCAGCTATGGACACCTCTAAGACCACTGTATTTGCCTCTCCCCAACAACCCTCAGTAGAAACCCCTCAGAAAAAGGCAATGCAAGATTTAGATCTACTTGGACAGTCCTTAATACAACAAAATTTACCAAAAGAACCTTCTATTGTTCCCAGGTAAGTTTTATGATCAAGCAAAATAACATAAAAATCTTTAGTAATATAACAGTTATTCAAGCATATATTCACTAGTTATCATATGGATAAACACAAATATTGGGAATCTGCTCAATCTAATGGGATAGCAAAATGTTTCAGTAGATTTGAATTAAACTGATTTTCAACTTTTTCAGCCAAGCTCCCCAGAAGTTAACTTTACATCAGATCCAGGCCAAATCTCAGGCTCCTCCCACAACAACTCCGCCCTGGATGGCAGCTGCTGGGGGTCAGCCGACAGTGACACCTGTGATTGGTCAGAATACAAACAGCTCCTTCCCCATGTCAGGGATGGTGTTAGGGAACACTGCTAGTCCAGTTCACTCAGCACCCGGATCTCCAGCGAAAAAAGAAATCGCCCCATTAACAAATATCACTGTTCCCTTGGAATCTATACAACCAAGTAGGTTAATACTTTTATTGGGCTGGTAACAGATTTGGTCGGACATTGATATTGTCTATAATCCTATCAATACTTTGTTGAGTAATTGGTCAATTGGGAGATTTTTTCTGATACAGACCTCTACATGTATGGGTTTAATCACATTATTTAGGCACTGTGTAAGTTATTAAAGGGATTGAATGTAAAAAAAAAGCAAAATGTTTTTGTTTTGTCAGTTTTTAGACTTGATTCAAGTAAAATTAGCTTAATATTAATTTCAATTTCAGGTGAGATTTCCTCCCTAAATGCGTATGATAAAAATGGTATAAAGATAATGCTTCACTTTGCCAAGGGTCGTCCTAGGGAAGATGTAGCCGTGGTTGTGGTATCTATCATGTCTACACTCAACACACCTGTTAAAGGGTTGCTCTTTCAGGCTGCTGTGCCCAAGGTGAGATTTACATCTAATGTCACCTAATTTGGAAAAAAGTACTTTTTGTAGTACTTTTGAGTTAAACTCAGTTGCATCATTTTTTTTGTGTATGTGGAATTATTTGATCTTATGCATGCTAGAGTGTGGGGGAGTAATTTCATGCTTGTAGCCTATGTATAACTAAATGCAAGCTTTGTAAAAGGCGTATAGTTGATTTTTTTGTGCCTTTCTTTTCAATTGTTTTATTGAAATGTGAACAATCACACTACCTGAAATATTTTCAATTTTAGGTAGTATGATTGTTAACTTCATTTTCTTGATCTAATTTTTGGTGGCTTATCACAGATAATTGGATTATGAGTTATTTCTGTTTGCTTCTCTTTCAGACAATGAAGGTGAAGCTACAGCCTCCATCGGCCTCAGATCTACCTGGTTATAATCCAATATTACCCCCCTCAGCTATCACACAAGTTATGCTTCTAGCTAATCCCAATAAGGTACCACTACATATTTTACTAGTGATTGTCAAGTACCAATGATGGGGCCTCGGTGGCTCAGTGAGACACAGGCCTCCCATGGAAAATTGAGAAATTTCACTAAATTACTGTGTGGGAGAGTTGCCAGGTACTCGCCCGGCAGGGGTTTTCTCCCCCACTTAACTTGGCAACGTCGCCATATAAGTGAAATAATCTTGAGTGCAGCATAAAACATCATTAGCATACCAATGGGGGTTTTGTTCCTGGCACTCAGTCTTGGTTACCTCTCTCGCTAAACTGCCCAAGGCCGCTATTTAAATGCTATAAAAGCTTGAATAAGTGTACTAAATCAATCAATCAATTGATTTTCCTCTAGATTGCCAGTTGATCTCTCAAAGGTACCAAAAATATTCTCCTTTGTCAAATTACCCTTTTTAATGATATTGAATGTCATTGCTCAGTTTACAGTGTATTATATAAATTTTCATGTATTTCAATGTGGTTGTCAGTAGCACATTTGCAGTTCATTCTATTTTCAGGAACGTGTACGTTTAAAATTCAAGCTGACATATACCCACAATGATGAAGGATTTTCAGATGTTGGAGATGTTGATAATTTCCCAGACTTATGAGCTTAGTCAGATGAGATTATTAAATAACTGTTGTAAACACCAAGGGATTGAGAGACCAGCCAAGACAGGGTTTTGGAACAGGAACAAACAAAACTGGAAACCTGAAGGATTTGAAGCCTGGGCTGGTCACTATTCTTAAGATGCTGAGGATGCTCTTTTTACATCAATCTCTAAGCTGACTCGAGTCAGAGCCGACTTCTTACAACAAATGATGTTAAACCATTGCTGTTTTAGTCCTCTGCCTGATTCAGCTTGCCTAATGTATTTGTGACTCGGAACAAATTATTGATTTCCTATGTGGTAATATGATTTAAAGTATAACTTTTGAAAGACATTTAGAAGTAGGGAGTAAGTGACATAAAGACATAGTTTTGTGGATAACTACTTCTTAGGTTTATTTCTCACAACGTTTCGCTAGAATTACCTCTAGCTACACTCAACACACCTGATGAAGCTAGAGGTAATTCTAGCGAAACATTATGAGAAATAAACCTAAGAAATAGTTATCCAGAAAACTATGTCTTTATGTAATTTAAAGTAAGCTCCTATAATGGTATATTGTGATTGTGATGAGTTACCAACAAAGTGCTGTACTGTATATATGGGGTTTTCAGAAGCAGTCAGAAAGCTGTGTTTGTTTTACTGTGAATCTTTCTTACCTTGTAAATCAGTTAGGGTTCATTCTCTTATGTCAGAGAAAGGCTTGGTGTACATGTTTAATGTATGTAGGTTGTACAGATATTAATTATGGCTTTTTCCAAAACAGTATGTACAGTAAAATATATAATTTTTGTTACAAATGGCAATGCTCTATTCAAGAATGCAATAATAGAAATATCATTTCAAAGGTCACATTTGTTTTTTTGGGAAAAACTTATTCTTTGATCAATAATTAACTTAGTTATTGTATGATAAAACCACTTCACTCATGTGAAACAAATGTATTTTAGGCTGATAATTTAACTGCTTGAAAACAAGAAACAAATCACAGCAATAGGGGCCAAGCTTATGTAACATTTCCACAGGGATCTCGTGAAATTGAAGCAGTCAATCATGCCGTAAACAGCAAACTTAGGGAAACATGATCTTTAATCGAGGACAGTAATTGTCAACCAGTGCAGAACATTTCTAATGATATCTGATAAATTTACTAATGGCATGGAGACACTTGGTGCTGATTGGTTGAATCATTTACTATACACACACTGTTTACCATTAATTTGTACTTCTTCTAATACTTCTAACTTCTTTTAATATCATTAGGAGGCTCTGGTTTCTTTATTTATTATCATTACATTCGCATTTGTTCACACATATTGAGCTGTCTTGCCTCTGACAAACTAACTTATACAATGTCCAAGCACCTTCTAAATCAATTAAATGACCAGAGTATTTATGTTCAATATTGTAAATAATTTGTCTATAAATCTCACAGAATAAACACCTTACATTAATAACAGGTATTGTTTTGAATTGCTTCATTGATTGTTGACTTACTCACACAAGGTTATTTCACTTATGGCCAGGTTTAGTGAGGGGGAATTGATTGATTGACGATTTACGCCGCACACAAGATTATTTCACTTACATGGCGGTGTTGCCAGGTTTAGTGGGGGAGGAAACACCGACCTCCGGCGAGTACCTGCCAACTCTTCCACATACGGCAACCAAGTGAAAAATCCACAATTTTTATTTGGTCAGTGTGATTCGAACCCGTGCTGCATCGAATGGAAGGTCTGTGTGGGACTGACGGCCGATCACTCTAAACCACTGGAGCACCGAGGCCTCTTAGTGGCGAGGAAGACGCGCTTTGTCTGCAGGAAACAGTAACCACGAGCTGCTGCAGCTCATTTTACCTCAGTCTGACAGTCAAGAGTTTGTAAATAGTAGTTCCATGAAAAAGACGTGGGTCTAGTTTAATGTTTGGATTGAAAGGCTGTTTTAAGGCAGACTTAAGTAATGTTGGAGTTTTACGGCACTTGCACTACCTGTTATATAGGTGATTATAAGAAATCAAACTGGGATTGAAAGAATGTTTTGTCCTTTGATGAATTATCAATTGCCACATATCCCAACAGGAGATGATTGATTGATGTGTTATGTCACATTCAAACAGTAGCATTGAATTAGTCTTGGAGTTGGTTCCGCAACTATACTACATTGGTTGAGTTGAGACTGCTGTCATAAATCTGGCCTCAGGATTCTGTGGGTAGTTCTCAATATAACTGCTTCAGAAACTGGATTGCTGTGCCAACTGTAAGCAAAGAAAATCACACATGGAGTCTTAAAAAGGCTTTGTACCATTGAGGGAAATTAAATAATCGCCCTATAGCTGATATGAGAGCTACATAGCAATGCTACATTCTACCTACACTTTCTTACATTATGTTTGATTGATGTTTAACGATTTATTTCAGGATTTGTAAAAAAAAAAAAAAAAAAGACTGTTCCACATATGGTGATTGAGTGAAAAATCCGCTTTAAATTTGTGAATGGCCATCTCTTCCAGCTGAGGCCCCAAACGTGTAATCAAACTTTTGTTGATAAAACAACAGAAACCCAGTTAGAAAATGTCAGTCCAGAGCGCAATTGGAACTTGTTCCCCATTGGTGGACCACTTATTGTTATCAGTATCCAATCACAACAGGGTAGTTTTATGTACTAAAAGTCAATTTACCTGCCAGTTTCTATCTCCTTGGGTGGATTTAAAATCACTGAAGCAAAACTGAAAAAAATCCAAATTTAATAGTGTGTTTATGTAGTATGTACATGTAATATACAACAAATAATAAATCCTGTATCAGCATCAAGTGAGGCAGGTGAACTGTTATTAAACTGTAGAAGCATACTAACTTTGGTAGTTTGAGTAAATTGATAAGTTCTTGAGCTCTTTCAACCAAGATATCCCTAGTCTCAGGTTCCAGGTTACTGTTTCTCTGCTGCTGGCTGATCTTTGTCAGACAAAGTAAAACCCTGGGAATAAGGTCTTGACACCTTGTTGCAAGCTGAAACATACAAAGGACTTTAACGTTCTCAAGGATGTAATTATAATATGTTGAAATGCCATCTATCTACAGACTGGTGGGTAATATCTTGGCTATTTCACAAAACATTTACGTCCATTGCAAGGCCTAACTGTCATGGCAACATTTACCTTCAACATTACATTAGGACCAGGCGCAAAGTTACGTCAGGCTTAAATTTGTTGAGAAATAGCTCTGAATTCAATCATATGTGACTCGGAACCCAATATTAATTCACTTATACTGTGGCATGATTTCCATGTGTAAAAACCCTAAATCTTGGTACATAATAGAATAATCAAAAAGAATAGAATAATAGTCAACAATTGTGCATGTTTTTTGTTTCCTTGACTCCATGGTATATACAGACCCTAGCTGGATTACCTTAGAAACACAGGTGTTGAGCTAATTTCATATCAAGCTTATACATGTAGTTTGATTCAACAGCTGGTACATGTAAACACACGGTCTTCGTCACAGATAAATGTTGTAGTGTATACAAAGCAAATTGGTGCCAGTGGGCTTCAGTTGTATCAGTTTGAGTCAGATACACGCATATTTTGTTCAAGATTCATGTTGAGTATGGTCTCACCAGACGGTGTATCACCTATAGTGACGATCATCGCACAGTGTCAGGATCTGCAGACCAACCAGAAACTTCGCTGCAGTCAGGTGACTCTGTGACAAAACTGCAACAAATTCAAAGCTAAGTTTTTTTGATAAAGAGCTCTGAAAGTCCTATCTCCTGCAGACTTGAGATGATGCAGTGTATATGCGACAACTCGAGTCAACTAAACCCAACTTGTGCCGTTTTCAAGATAGGGTTTCATAGATGTCCAAATATTTAAGGCCGTAAACTTCAGGCAGATATTTGACCTCAAAACTTGACTTTCAGAAAACACTGCAAGACTCGAAACAATTGCAGCTAGTTGAATAGTACTTAGTAAATGTCATGCCTGTAGGAAAAAACATACCTTTGATAATGCTGATATCAATATGGCAAGAAGACGTGGAGAAAATGGACTCTCTTCCTCACTGGCTGATTGTAGAGTCCCAGAACTCTCATATGCCAATGCTTCTAAAGCTTCATAATATTTAGAAATCATTTCTGGTGTGCAGCGTTTGTCATGGCTGTTTGAACTGTACTCACCAACACCCCATACCTAAATCAAATTAGGAGCAAAAATCAGTCTATTGCAATATTGGATGTAGATCTTTCACCATAAATAAGATTAGAGTGAAAGTCCCTCAGTCCAAAACAAACCTTCCATAATTCCACTCAAAGCAAATAAAAATCAGCGTATGTGGAAGAGTAGCCAGGTACTCACCAAAGGTTCGAGCTTTTCTCCTGGCAAAGAACTCGGTTTCCTCCCCCACTAAACCTGGCAACTCAGCCCTATAACTTGAATAATCTTGAGTGAGGTGTAAATCATCAATCAATCCATAAATAAGTATCACCTTTGGTCTTCTAGCAATGCCCCTAAAACAAGTTTGTCTCACCCTTAAAAACTTGCCGGTAATATGTGTAAGTGAAATACAGTTGTATATGATTATTAGGTTAAGAAATTATATTCTACGCAACATAGACAACACTGATGTTGCTCAAATGAAAAACATGAAAACACAATTAGATTATACACTAGGATGAGATATGTCAGCAGTGAACACATACCAGATTTGAGAAGAGGAGTTCTTTATCAGTGATATTCCTCGTGGACATTATATACTCCATTATCTCTGTAAACTGATCAACTACCAGACTCGGGTAGGACTTCAATAACTGATATAAACTCTCTGCCAAGACTCTACAAAAACAAAAATTAATTTCACAAATAAGCCATATGCATGCAAAGTATGTAACTACAGGTATATTTGTACATGTAATTGGAAACTTGTCTCCGTGGTTATTTTAGTCCAGAAGATTTTCCATGTGCCAGTGTGATTTAGTGTTTATAAAAATATACATGTGAGGAATATTGTTTTTAGAAGTGAACAACCTATTCTTAGCCTTCTATGTGACTATGATTGATTGATTGATTGATTGTAGGTCAACATCAGACTTTATG
Source organism: Lepidochitona cinerea (assembly GCA_963971465.1). Lineage (NCBI taxonomy): Eukaryota > Metazoa > Mollusca > Polyplacophora > Chitonida > Tonicellidae > Lepidochitona > Lepidochitona cinerea. Next base: position 21,261,898 of record OZ020551.1, read on the forward strand.
GTGACAAAGTTATCAGGCCAACCAAAAGAGCTCCTCCCCACTTCACCTGCACAGATACTGTGCCCTTCAATGGTATTTGTTGTACTTCATGACGATAGGCTACTGGGCTATGTCAACACACATAGTGGAAAGCAATAACCATCTTTCATTTTGCAAGATAAGTTTATTTAAATTGAAAACTTCACTGTCTCACTCTGGTTACTTTATACAATCATCAAGCTGATTAAAGTTGTTAGTTTAAATAAACAAAAGTGGTAAACTGAAATATGCAACCCACCTTCTAACATCTGTCTGGTATTCCCGTATTTCATACAGTAAACCAGCTCTTTCTAGAATCACAGGAAACAATTGATTGGCCAGTTTAATATCACCTTCTTCTTCTATAACTGAAAAGAATTCCCTGCCAACAAATGGAAAATAAAATCTGGATTATCAACTACAAAAATGTCCCCTAAATATATTTGATACACATACTAAACCCCTTGCCTGATTGACTGACTTCCACGTTGACATAATATGATGGTCTGAGTTAGAGACAAATAACAACAGTCTGAATATCAACCAAAGGGCAGAAAATAGTGAAATGGTATTATACCTGAAAAAAGGGTGATTTGTTGAATGGATGCTTGTAGGAATGTTTCCCGCTTGTTGATCTTGCACCTATGCTGAATATTTAAATCATGTTAATAATGGTGTCTAATAAGCTGACTACCTATTATGATACATTTCATCTGCCTCCATCACAAAATTTGAACACCCGCCTGACATGTATATTTCATTCTTTTCCCATCACTTTATCAGTATCTTGGGATTGTTTGTTTCATGCACTGGAATTTTGACAGCTGTGATACGACCAATCATAATCCAGCTTCACATGAAGTATCTTTTCTATTTCCATAATATGGTTTACTGATTATATAACAAGGAAACCTGGCCATCTTAATTAACTGGCACCGTATGTGGGAGAGTTGCCATGTACTCGCCAAAGGTTGGGGGTTTCCTCCGAGCAATGAGCCCGGTTTTCTCCCCCACTAAACCTGGCGGCGTAAAACACCAATCAATCCATCTTGATATTAGATATGATTCCTTGGGGAGTGTTACTGAAAGCAGATAATAATCTAGCATGTTCACGAGAGAGCTCTGATCTTACATTGCAGTACTATATTTTTTGTATTTAAACAAGTAATGGTGATCAAAATCATGTTTAGGTATGAAGATAAAATTGATTATTGTGTAGTATCAAATTGTTATTGCACACGTACACAATGATGATGAACATGCAGGATGAAGGCAGACCTACTTTAGTAATACTGGTACAACTTGACCACAGACAATTACACGGGGGTTGTTACAATGATCTTTTAATACGTCATGTAGATCTTTTAGTCTGAAAAGACAAAAATTAAAGCACAAGTGACAACAAATTCTAAACATATCAGCTACACAGGAGTGCTTTCAAGTTATAATATCACTAGGAAAAGACTGATAAAAGTTGTATCATGATAGATTATGGCATTGTACAGTGCTGTACAGTGCTGAGCCGCATGCACCTGGGAAGGGACAATTCTTATTTATCATACACCCATCAAAATAAATTAATTGAATAAACTAACCCAAACACTAATAATTTCTGAAAAAGGATGGCACATGTTAAGTTATTCAATGAAATTAAAAATTGATTAGAATGGGTCTTGATAAAGAGGCCAGGAAAATTTAAGTACATGTACCTAAGAAGGGGTAACATTGTTTAAATAAGAACTCCGAGTGTATATGTTACCTGCTAATTGTGTCACCACAACCTCCCTCCGCCCTCAACATGAACTTAAACATCAGATTGTAAATAGGATCTCGAAATGATTGTATAGATGTCATCTCCTGTTGCCCTTGAATTATCTCCCCTCTCTGAGCTCTTTGTGAAACTTCCATTGCGGCACAAATACAAGGCAGGTCTAACACAGTATGCAAAACCTTAACAGAAATTGGGTGACAGTGCTTAGTAAAAATGTGATTGCTAATGTTTTATAATAATATCATCCAATCAATACTAAAATGTCCGCATACATCCCAGTTATTTAAACTTTAATCGTTATTAGCACAAATCTTCAGTTTGCTGGAGTACATATTTTCTGTTCCAAAATCAAATCTTTAGTTTCTTGGGGAACTTCAAATGCTCAACCTCTCTTGGCAATCAGAATTAATGAAAAATGTCTGAATTTTAACAGCTCATGTCACTTTAAGGAAGTGGATAATTTGGTAAACCGTATCACTTCTATTCTATTGAAGTCACAATATAAATAGGCACATCCTCACCTCAATAGTTGATGAAGGTGACATAATGGCTGGGATAATGTCTACTAAATCAGCCACAAAACTACGAGGATTCCATGCCAATATCTATGGGAAAGATACAAAATTCAAGAAAATATCCATTATTATAGATTGCCTTCTGCTTTATAATCTATTAATCTATGACATAGCATATATATGAAGTCATTTTAACTGAATTCTTTGAATCCCATTTCGATAAATTCAACAAGGTCATTTTTCACATTATGCTGCAGGGACATACAGATGTACATCTATCATGTCTGTCAAACACAAGGAGCCATTGGATGTGGAAAGGGTTACCAAATGAAGTCTATATTGTCTCTGCTCTTGGATATATAAACAGTATAAAATAATTATCCTATAATCTTCTTTTATATAGGGGGGGGGGGACAGGCGTAGAAATCAAAAAGTGACTAGTGAAAATTGTTGCCATATTTATTTTATTCTAGCTATTAGCTGAAATCTATGTTTTAGATTAGAAAACATAATATAATAAAAAGACCTTATAGATTTTTGTAACACCTTTCCTAGAAACCCCAATAACTGTTTTCCCACTGATTGTTTGTCACATGTATATATATTTATGATCACTAAAACACACGGGCACAGGGAAAATCTTCTTGTCTAAAATAACCATGGAGACAAGTTTCATGTATATAAATATACCTACCTTAAAAATATTAGGGAAGAATTTACTCAAAACATTTGTGCTGTAGCAAAGAGTCTCTAGGTTGTCTCGAATAAACTGTAGTGTTTCATAGGCGAGGGCCACGTTACCATAGTGACTGGAAATTAGATTTCCAAAGAACAGATCGTAAGCTGGTTGGGGATCATACACCACAGCTTTACCTGAAATATATCAGAATAGATTCGAAAATACATAGAACAATAATAGGCTTAAGAATTGACACTTGCACAGTAGCCTTGGTGTAAGGATCAATCTGAAGTTGAAATTGAGCGCGTTTTGTTTATGACGCAATGCAATAGATGCATATCACAGCACCTGCAACAGAGAAATGATGTCAACAATTCGAAAATGTCCTGAAAAAAAATCTTCTAAATTGAAAGGGTTTATACAGAAATGAAAAATGATTTAAAAGCAAGGCAAACAATGGCTTGTGGGTTCCAAGACCACTAGACCAATAAAGATGGGGAAATTACCTACGATGAATGGTTCCCAATTACCAGGAGATCAAGTGGTGGGTGTTCTGTGGCAAAACAACCCACTACATTTGATTGAATGATTAATTGGGGTTTAGCATCACACTCAACAGCTCAAGTCATATGGCGAAAAAAGTACCAACTGACCAAAAGATCACACACTTGATTTGGACATTAGGCCCGATAGACCATAGAACATTAGGAACTCTAATGTAGTAGGTATATAAAGGAGATATGAACAAGATTTAAAGCTGGTTTGTGCTTGTTTATTGACTAAATATATATTTGAAAATTATCAGTTGAAACGAAACAACCTTCACGTTAGTTACCTTGTAGTCAAAAAATGAACGGAGAGGAAATATGCATATTTTCCGTATTTTTTGTAACTGCTCGGAAAAATGACGTCAAACACGACCTTCGATGTGTACAAACTGCCACGAAGACGTACCGAGACAGCATAAATCATTTATTACGTCATCGCTGAGAGGGTACGTACACACCGGAAGTCGTGTTTGACGTCATAAGTCTCTGAGATAATTAACTTTCGTAAGCATTGTAGATCGGTAAACGTAGCTTGAATTTTGTATGTGCTGCGACCGAAATTTAATTTTCTTTTTGGTCAGACTTTAAAAGTACATGTTCTACAACACACCTAACGCAAAATAGAGAATATTTCCAAAAGCTGTTCATAAATCCTTTAATGTTCCTCCTTGCCAGGTCAGCAAACACGGCTAAAGCAAAGCCACAATTCCCCAATCTGAGGGTGACCCAGTTAGAGTGAGATTATCTGAATCAACCTATCCTGTCAGAAGTTGCCATGTTACAATGCATCTTACCTTCACAAACATCACTAGTACCATGTCAAGAACAGAGCACTGTTAATTACTGTAGCTAAAGACAAACATGTATTGTGCAAATTCATTTGTTTTTTGTAACGTATATCGTGGTAAATACGTATAGAAAAGAGGCACACTGACGAATATTAAGGAGAAGAAAACTTTTATGACGCACATGTTTACATATCTGTAGTGGCGCGCTCCGCCAAGGGTTAATACTAAAAGTAGGAACATAACATCTCTCCCCTTTTTTAAAAAGGTTTAACTGTCCAAAATGTTTCATCTTAACATTTTACTTAAAGACTTAAACAAAGTTCTTGTTTTAAAAATCAAACAATTAAAAGTTGGCAAAGTAAAGTTCAAGCTTGTTAGCCTACATTAAAGTTCAATGATGGCCAGTTAAAGTCCAGAGTTGGCACATAAAAAAAGATCAAGTAGTTTAATTAAGTTGAGGTTGAACTTGTCAATAAGAGATATAATAGTTCAAAGTCAATAAAGATTTGTGTTTACACTACATAGTCTTTAAAACGAACGGGTGGTTTGCTGACACGTCCAGATTGTCGACGATCGGGGTTTTGACGTAAACAGGGTTTTAAAGGAGTAGTCGGTGAAACTGAAGTGGGAGGTGAAGGTTGAGTTGTCATTTCAGAAGAAATGGAAGTACTGGTGGAAGGGAATCTAGGTAATTCGTCTTCTTCCTCCTCCTCTTCAAAATGATAAGCATCTACAACGTCATTGGGAATAGGCTTGAAGAAAGTTGAATTTCTCGTGATGGTCCGTTTACCACGTTGTGCTGTTACCATACTGCCATTTTTGTTGATAACTCGAAATGGAGATGGATCAAATGGAGTAGTTAATTTGTTGGTTTTCTGTTGTCGGACCAGCACGTTGTCACCAATGTTGATTTTGCTACGCTGGGTGTGGCGTTTCTTATCGACGTGACTTTTCATTTTCTGTTTAGCAAGATAGTCTTCTTCCATGATGTTACTGTGTTGTGATAGTTGATTGTTGTTGAATCCTGGGAAATTAAATGTAGGTAATGTTGTTTTCATCTTTCGCCCAGTTAAGGCTTCAAAGGGTGAAACTTGAGTAGTAGAATGTAGTGTAGCCCTGTATTGGCGTAGAAATTTGTATAATTCTTGTTTCCAATTCTTTCTCTCAACTGTTGATGCTCTAATTGCCTTGTTAAGTGTTGACATAAATCTCTCAACGTGTCCATTAGATTCGGGCCAAAGAGGTGTGATTTTTCGATGGTGAAAACCGTAATGAGTTGCAAAGTTTTTGAAATCTTGACTGTTAAAAGGCGGACCGTTGTCGGTCTTGACGATGTTTGGAATACCCTGTCGTGCAAATATAGCATCTAGGCGAGGTATGACTGTTCGGGCTGATGTAGAAGAAATAATTTCAACTTCGGGAAAACGGCTGTAATCGTCGATGACTACTAAAAGATAATCTCCAGAAGGAAATGGGCCAGCGAAATCTAAGGAAACTTCGCTCCAAGCACAAGGGGGTAGTTTTGAAGGATTCAAAGGTTCACGATTTTCAGATCGACTGCATGAAGCTTGACACGGAATGCATTTGCGTACTTTACTTTCAACTAGACTCTCGATACCAGGAAACCAGATTTTCTCACGGAGTAGACTTTTTGTCTTCACGATGCCTTGATGTCCGGTATGAGCCAATTCTACAGCTCTGTCTTGAAGTAAGGTAGGTATAACCAATCGAGTGCCACGTAATATCAGTCCATTACACACAGAAAGTTCATGCTTTATATTTAGAAATTGTTGGATTTCTGGAAATTCGTTCCAATTGCCAGCTTCAATAGCGGTGACAAGTTTGCATAGTGTGGCGTCCGAATTGGTCGCCAGACGGATTTCGTCCAGAGTCATTGCTTTTGGAACAGAGTTTTGGCACACATAGTTGATATATTGTTCGGCTACATTGTTTGGATCACATGGGTCAACAGGATGACGGCTAAGGTAGTCAGCAGGATTATTTGAATCTTTACCTGGTCTGTATGTGATCTTTACATCATAGGGCATTAGACGAATTCTCCATCTTTCGATACGAGCTGAAGCAGGTTTTTGACTTGGAAAAATACCTAACAGTGGTTTGTGGTCTGTAATTATGGAAAATTTGCAACCATACACATAAAGGTGAAAGTGTTCAGCTGACCACACGACTCCGAGCATTTCACGCTCCGTCTGTGAATATCGCATTTCTACGTCGGAAAGTGCTCTGCTGCCGTAACTGATGATTTTCCCTTCTTGGCATAAAATTGCGCCTAACCCAACAGGACTTGCGTCGACTAAAATTTCTGTGGATTTGTCTGGGTCAAAATAACTCATGACTTGAGCGCTTGTTAGGGTAGTCTTCAGATTGTCCAAGGCTTTCTGTTCATTGTCTGTCCATGACCATTCGACATCTTGATGCGTTAGTCTACGTAATGGCTCTGTGATTGTTGCGTAGTTTTGTATGAAACGGGAAACATACTGTGCCATTCCAAGGAGTGATTTGACTTCACTTTTTGACTGAGGGGGTTGAGCTGTGACAATTGCTTTGACTTTAGCCGGGTCTGCTGATATGCCTTGTGAGGTAAAAGTATGTCCATAGAAACTTATTTCCGTTTTTCCAAATTCACATTTGTCCGGGTGTAAACGGACGTTTTTCTCTTGGAGACGCTTTAGTACAGCTTTGAGGTTTTTGTCATGAATGTCTCTGGTTGTTCCATAAACCATAATATCGTCCGATAAATTCAGACAACCAGGAAGGTCACTTAAAAGTTCGGAAATTGCATTTTGGAAAATCTCAGAAGCAGCGTTTACTCCAAATAATAAACGCTTATATCGTCTCAAACCAGCATGTGTCGAGAAAGTAGTAATATTGCGGCTTTCTGGGGCTAATTCCAGCTGATGATACCCGGAGGTAAGGTCAAGTTTACTGAATACAGATGCTTTGTTGAGATCTGCTATAAGGTCATCTATAGTTGGCATTGGATGTTTTTCTCTCTCAATTGCCTTGTTGGCCTCTCGCATATCCACACATATGCGAACACCACCATTTTTCTTTGGTGCTACCACAATTGGACTTACCCAAGGGGTTGGGCCCTCGACCTTTTCAATAATATCAAGTTTTTCAAGTCTCTCAAGTTCCTTTTCTACATCTTTGCGAACATGAAAGGGTATACGGCGATGTTGTTGTTGTTTTGGTATGACGTCATTGCGTATGTGAAGTTTGATTTGTTTGTCTTTGATCTTGCCGACACCACAGAAAAGTTCAGGAAATTGTGACATGATATCAGTTTTAAGATTTGCCTGAGTTTTTGTGAAATTGTTGACTGCGTTGACAAATTGTATTAATTGTAAGTCACTGGCTGTTTTGTAGCTCATTAGATTACCTGTGCCATTCTTGACAATATGAAAATTTGCTTGTTTTTGTGTCCCTTTATATCGAACAGTTGTTGTCCAAATACCAAGAACAGGTAGAGGCTGTTCCGAACCATATGGATAAAGTTTTGTTGAGGATTGTATGAGTTGATGCTTTTTCTCTGATCTGAGTCTAAGGTAAGTTTTGTCATCTATTATGTTCACTGAAGATCCAGAATCGATCATCATGGAGACAGGTTTGTTAGATATGTATACCTCTCTTTTAGGGCAATTTCCTCCAGATGATAATTGAAACACTCTGTCATTGTGAGGTAAGTTATTTGTTTGTCTGACAGTATATACATAATCATCATCAGAATCAGTTTGTTTGGTCTTTTCGACATAATGTACAGTTTTTTTGTCGCTTGATTTGCACACAGAAGCAAAATGATTATATTTGCCACAAAGAGTACATTGTTTTCCTTTTGCAGGGCATTTATTTTTGTGTGGCAGTTCATTTCCACAATAATAACATGGATTGTGTTGTTTACTAGTGTTGTGATATTTATTTCTCTGTCGTGATTGTGATCGTTGTCTTCTGTTTTCAGGTGGATTGTAGCGTCTGTAGCTTGAACGACCTCTAGATTGTGTTCGATTTTGTCTGTCATGATTGTAATTGTTTTGTTGTTCAAATTGACGATTTCTTTGAGATTTGTCGATAGAGTTAATATTGTTGTGAGATGTATTTTCAACGGCTGTTGCTTGGGCTTCACTTGTTTCTAATGCTCTTCCAGCGTCTAGAAGTTGCTGTAAATTTAAATCATCTCTGAAAGCTCTACGTCTAAGTCTAGATGAAGAACAAGACAATACGGTTTGGGAAGCGATTTCTTTGTCAATGTCTGTAAATCCACAGTTCTGTGCCAGTTGTCGTAACCTGGTGTGAAAAGTGTCCAGAGTCTCTCCAGGGAGTTGTTCGGCGTGTCGAAAATTATAAAGTTCATAAGTTGAGTTGACTTTTGGTGTGAAGTAGGCTGTAAGTTGATCCGCTGCAGTTTGATAATCTGTATCGTCGCCCGTGTCTGTTAAAGTGTCAAATATTTCGTCGACGTCGTTACCGGCGTAGTGAAGGAGTAATGCACGTTGACGTTTTGAAGAATTAATGTCCATGGCTACCATAAGACGTTCAAATCGTGTCAACCATTTTTTCCAACGTGGCCCAATGTTGCCATCTGTGTGGACGTCGAAAGATTGGAAATTAGGTAAACTTGTTGCCATTGTAGAGAATAGTGCTGAAACTCACTGGGTACTTATTGTTTTGAGGTGAAAAGTTTATAAAGTTAGTTGAAGTTCAAGTATTGTAAAAGTAACGTTTGGCGTTTCCAATCCACGCATGTTTCAGCTGTGAACGAAACAGGGTGCAGTTTTCGTGACATCGGGACTCTTTCCTTATCCAGCTTTGTTGCAAAACAAACAGCTTAGGGCCTTAAATTGTCCTCGTAGGTGCAGGCGTTGATCCTCGTCGCCATTGTAACGTATATCGTGGTAAATACGTATAGAAAAGAGGCACACTGACGAATATTAAAGAGAAGAAAACTTTTATGACGCACATGTTTACATATCTGTAGTGGCGCGCTCCGCCAAGGGTTAATACTAAAAGTAGGAACATAACATTTTTATCCTCTATTTTCACTAGAATGTACATGTAATTTTGAATGGGAAACATAAAAATCAAGCTCTTTCATTATTCAAATTGAAAGATCAACTTACAATGATTCAAGAAGAACTGTATGATTTGTAGAAGGATTCTGGGTTGACTATCATCCTGAGAGAGACGTGAAAACAATCTCTTCACTTCTTGAAACACCTTTGCTAATTGTCCGGGATCAATTGAACAGGCTAAGTCCATTATCTTGACAACCTCTTGTAAACTCTATAACATGTAATCACAGAAATCATTTGAAAATATGCAGATTTTGTCAAAATTATCTCATAATTTGAACAAACACATTGAAGTATTTTATGGCTTATGTGACTTTCCTGCATATATATCATCACATCTTAGTCTACACTCCCAATGCCACTACAGAGGTCACAAGAATACCATAGCCCATAGTTCAATTCCATAGATAGCTAATGTGGAGACGCATTTTACTCATCAAAAATGGGTTGATTGATTGCTTGTTTGGTTTCTAGGCCACCCTCAAGATTATTTCACTTATATGACGACGTTGCCAGTTTTATTGTGGAAGGAAACCGGGCTGTATGCCCGAAGAAAACCCCCGACCTTTCGCTGGTAACTGGCAACCTCATCAAAATTGGAGAATCTTGTATAAATGATAACACTTACCGCATTTTGCAGGTCACAGTCTTGTGGCACTTTTGGTTCTGTTAAAAAAACAATAATAACTGCTTGTGAGATAGCTTAATAAAAGTAGTAGGATTGAAGGTCAATTGATATTATCTTTAACATATGAGTATGTATAACAGAAATGGATTTTCTTTCTCCTTTTTGTTTTTATCAGAGAACAAAACCACTTACTTCTTTCACACTGATCCATAATTCGAAAACAGTAGTCCACAATTTTACTAAGAAGGCTTGAATAAGTGGTAGATAAAGATGGATTAATGGATGGCTGATACTGGGGTGTGGGTGACTCTGTGTGTTTGATTGTCTCCCCTTGATTTGATGACGGAGTGCAGTCCCCTGTTTGAAACTCTTGTGATAGACTGGAAGATTTGAGCCATTTGAATAACAATGAGAATGTAAAGATGTTTAGTAGCTGGTCCTCTGTGGAGTACTGACCTAAAAAAACCATTGTTACCAGCAAAAATCAAACAACGCAAACCAACACAGAAGTGTGACATTTACTTTTTGGGTCATGAATTAAATGCTTACATCAATGACTGCAGGCTATTCTGTAAAAATGTAATTTGTCCTTCTACCCAATATTAGGCAAACCTCTGATGTAGTAACACACCAATCAATGCTGGATGTAAATTAGCTTCAGAAAACAAACAATTGCCTAGATTAGGCAGATATACGACAGTCTCATGGTTTATCAGTGTTGATGCAGGGTTCAGTCAGTCTGCGTGGACAAAATTAAGTTGGGCCAAATTCTTTGCAACCGTCAGGGAAACATGACCTAAGCTGATAATTTAAAAGCCCTGAAAATATTTTTTTAATATTTCTCTGTATAAACTGAATAAATTTTCACATAAAGATTCACAGTTAATATGTGTCTGATACAGTGTACAATTGTTTGTTTTGATAACATTCAAATTAACCGTGTATAGAAGTTAAAATCTAGTATTGTTCTTTTCTCCACTCACCAGACATATATTTTTATTTCTGAAAATCTCCCCTGTATATGTGCTGAATGAAAAACTCACTCACCAACATTCAAGACAGAGTAGAAATTTCTTGTAGGGGTGCCGTCTATTTCTTGTACAGGTACATTCTGATCTTTCTTAAAAGGGTTATAGGTGTATGGGTTTGGGGCCTGTGAGAGACTGGTGGTCATTAACCAATCTGATACTTTATGATTTACCATTTGAATCTCATCTGGAGAAAGAAACACATTGGGAAACTATATACATATAAGGAATCACAGAAATATATGATTGTGCTTTTTTAAGAATGAAGAGGAAAGTTGGGGGAGACAGTTTAAACTCAACAGTAATCTTATGCAAAAAGATCATTTTTTAAATTCTTTGGTTGATTTTATTTCAAAAATCCATTCTTTCAAAGTCCAAAAGATGAAATAAGACTATCTAGGTAAAGATAAGGTTAACATTTTATGGCTTCAACAGAAGGACTGTGAAATTTCCGTGCCTAACTGTTAGTAGTTCTTAAAATGAACCATCTCCTGCATGAAAAAAAATATAGAATGCCATTGTGGAAATCATATGTCCCAAGTGTAAATTCAAATTATGAAGCATTGGATGGAGTAAACCGGGCTCTCTGCTCGGAGGAAACCCCTGACCTTCCGCAAGTACCTGGCAACTATTCCACGTACAGTGATTGAGTATTACCTTTTGACAATTTGCTTTTGTGGAGTGTTTCAACAGCCACAAGGAAGATGAAGATTTTCCGTTGAACTTCAAACTCTAGTTTCTGTTCGCTTAGCCACCTAAAAAATTCAAAGTGTAAATTTGAAATATATAACATCTTTGAAACCAACTGAGGGATACATATATACAATCATTACATACTAACAGGGCTATAAATAACAGTGGTCCTTTATAGACACTAGGCAGCATGACAAAATAACTGGGTTGTCAATAAAGGTGATTGATGCTTGCTTATATTTCAAAAGACAATTCAAGGTAAAAAGTTTATCAAAAGTCAAAAGTTAATAGAAATATTTAACTATAAAATAACTATATATTTTTAGATTATCTTGTTTGGGAGGCTGTCCTACATTGGCAGTTCTCCGTGAGCCCAATCTTCCCCTCAGTTAATTCTAAACATGATGTAAGTGCAGGAATAGAATTCTTAAATTAAATAAAAAACAGCAATATATCTATTATAATATAAGTAATGTTTGAAACTCTCTCCAATTGCACTTGATAAAGACACAAACACAAGTGTCAAGGGATAACACTTGTTCACAAAAACTAAATTTCATGTATTTCTCCTTAAAATAGATCTAAAATTATCAGTATAAATAGCACTGGCATTGTAATTGCTATTAGAATTACCTTAAGGCCAAAGGAAGCATCTTGTCCACACAGCCTGTAATATTTCCCTGATAGAAGCAAAGAGAAAAGATTATATTGTCACTCATATTGTAATGAATACATGTACATATTAGCTATTAGTGAGTTATTCATTTAACATTATATCTTTATGTAATGTTACATTACATATCAAGTATTTTGTACACTGCTACCATGACATCAATTCTATGCTTTATACAAACAATGGACACATGCTTCTTAAAGGGAAAGAAAATCTAAGCTTTAGACTAGTTTAGATTGAAAGAGTAGAGAACATTTAGTCCAAAACAACTGTCCAATGTATGTTATATCATCTCATAAGTGAATAATGAAATTTGAAGGTGGTGTTACAATAGAGAATAAGCTCCCTAGGCCATTCACAAGGCCGCCACCATTTTTTCATTAGTTTTATCCAATTATTGTTGAATAAAAATTTAAGTGCGTTATAGAGTAGTCATGTGATGCAATTTAGCCAATGGCTGGCTAAGTAATGGCGCGCGGTTGCATACTGACCTATATATTCGGAGACAATCTTCCCACTTCAAGTTTGTCGCCATGTTTTTTTGGACCTAAATCTACCCTTATACATTAGAGAGCGGTCAAAATACGTCATTATTGATCTAAAAATAGCTATACCAACATCACGTCATCCTAAAACGGAAAAATGGCTACACAGATAAGCCACTGAAAGGACATACTTCTGTACGTTTTTATTAGCTTGAGGGTCACTGGAGGTAATTGACGTGAAATGTTTTAAGTACTTTGAAGGTTGTTATCGACGATAATCCGAATGTATTTCTAGAGATTTCCCCTCCTTTAATATAAACTTTAAAATACTGTATGTATTCCAGAATATAATGCTTGAAAAACTGTTCAATCAAATTCCAAACAAATTAAACAAAAATCTAATTTGTTTGATCACAATATAATAGATAATCCAGGGGTTTAATTTGCAATATATTTTTAAGCTTCTGCTTGGGATTTGAAGATTGAAGCTGATACCTGTAATGTATATAGAGGGAGGTAATCCATGGTTTTGTTTGGTGTAAGGGGTGCCTGTCCCTCCTGTAGGATGACATCTTGAGAGGGTAACATCTCACGTATGATGTCAGAACACAACATACACTGTCTCTTCTTATGGATTGCTGATCTACTCATTCCACCAATTGACTGCATCATCAAACTTATCAACTTCTTTGGTAAACTAAAAAGAAAAACACATATGGAATAGCATAGGTCCCTGGCACTTGATGACACTTTTTTTTGTGTGTTATGTCCAGTTGTTCAACATTCTGGTGGTCAATCTGACATTTGGTATAATGTAGGGCAATACTGTTACAGGCATGTGCCAATCATACATCACAAAAGCCATACATCAACAAAATAACATACTTCTTGGTATTTACGTATGTTTTCTCTTTCATCACAAGATTATATGGTTTCAAAAAAAAAAACAAGACAGCACCAAAACAAGTTCAAAATCCTTTATCAGCAAAAAATTTACAAAAAATACAGTATTGGCAACATAAATAAGGTACATGTAAATGATTAATATTACAAATACTTTCCCTTAAAGGCACATCCATTGTCTGACATTTGTTAAGAAACACAATTTACAGGAGTTTACTAAAACCTCCCAAATTAACCATGGGGCACAATATGTATATACATGGACACAGTGCCATGTACATGTCCAGGTTGAATATGTTTAAAATATCAAACCGGGGGCGCAAAAGCATACATAGAATGGAAATGATCAGAAACCGGTTAACTTAAGATTATCCCCATCTTAGGCTTTTTGTTTATAGTTTACATTCTCAGATTTACCGGCAACCTTCTAGTGTCCCACCAAATCAGATTATTTGTCCGTAACATAATACTGTACAATCAAATGATCTGTTGTTTTTAATGTAAACAGGATTTTAGCGATGAGTATACCTTTAAGTTCCAAAATGGAGGTGAAATTAACCAGCATGTCAGTGAAAGCCATCGATTGTGCTCTGCTTAACAAGCTGTTCTGGCCAATATATAAATCTTACAGAAAGCAGTCCTCTAGTTAAGAAATAGTCAAAGAATTTTCCCCAAAACATCAATCAACCTACATTTAAATTAAAAAATCAGAAATCTGAAATGAAAATCCATGAGTATTTAAAATATTTAAATGTTGTTGACACTTTAAACTCTTGAGTAATTATATTATTATTAATTGAATATATAATCTGTACTCACGTTGGCTCTGTAGTTGAAACCTGCATGATAAAAACCAACTGCCGTAAAGCAAACAAACTGTCTCCAGACTTTTCACTTTGCTGAAAGGTTTCCAAGGCCAGTGCAGCCAGTTTATCAACTTCATCCTGTGGCATAGACCTAAAGAAATATAATTATCTTGGTTGGAATGAATGCATGTAACACATTAAAAAAACCAACCAATTGCTCTGGTGCCCTACAGTTTTCCATTGAAGTCCTTATATTCAGAGGTGAAGATATTAAGATCAAGTTGGCCTGCACTTTCCCACTAATGGGGATATGTGCCCTTATCTAAAATGTGTAACGTTTATTTCAATTATTCCCTTCAAGACATTAGCAGTTTCAAATGCTGATAATGCATCCACTTGATGCACTTGGTCCATTAGTCCAACCTGTCACAAATTGGTATAACCAGCCAAAATATTGATGTTTTTCAATTATAACAAAATTTGGAGATTATTGGATATCATTCAGAAGAAGTAAAAATCACAAGAAGCAAAACTTTTTGCATGCAGCTCTTTTAATTTTAGGAATTCACATTAAAGTAGTGTTTGGAACTAACCTAACTTAAAATATTGGAACAGGGCACAGAGTGTACAGATTTTCCTTATTCCAGCGTCAATCATTTAGTTTAGTTTTTGGATAAACTTTGAACCTTTTTTTTTACATGCTTTAAAACTTTATATCCATCCTTTTTGTTTAAATGTACTTATGATGTAAATTAGTCTTTCTGAGGAATATTTTTTTTCGCTGCTATTAAAGAGAAATAATCTGGATTGAGGTGTAAAACTCCAATCAATAAATCAAACCCTTTCATTGTCTTGGCAATCAAATCTGATGAAAAAGTGTGAGTTATGGCAGCTCATGCCACTTAAAAGGAGAGGAAACTTTCCCTGCCTAGGCTCACTTTGGAAATTTGTGGCTTTGAAAAGCTCTATATTCCAGGACGAGGTTGGCAGTCTCACTTTTTTACTCAAATCAATTTAAACAACTCAACTCTAATTCCCCAGCTTAAAAGACAAATAAACCTCTAATGACAGCATGTCCCTTCACCAACAAAAATGATATATATATACTTTAAGACACATATGGAAGGTCTAAAAGCTGGTATACATGCATTAACTTCAAACTATAATTAATTTAACGAAAGACTCTACACAAATTTCAGAGCTTCTTGTACTTGTTAATATGTTTGTTGTAAACGTCACTCTAAAATACAGATACATTGTCACATATAAAATTAATATTTGTTTTGTTTGTAATATTGGTGTGCCTGTTTCTTTAGTATGTGTAATTTTCATTTCTGAGGTCACCGATGCTTCACAGGCTCTTACTGCCCCTACCAAAGCAAATCAATTTTAGAAAGACTTTTTGAGAAATATAATGCAAGTATTGGTAAAGTTCTGTGAAGCAGTGTCAGTTTGTTTTGTATAAAATAGGCCTACTTGTATCTGTAATAGGCTTTACTCAAAGGATCGCAGGATCCATCTACATTTTTTATGTTGTAAAGATGGTGAGCTTCACACAGATATCACAAACTTTATATCTCTACGTCAACTGGAATAAATGGTATTGTGAACGGTTAACAGACAAGCACTGGTTAAGGCAAAATCACACAACGCTGAGCAATAAAATATATTTATTGGGATTTATAGACTACCTCACTTGTCACCCTATTGCGCACCTAAATGTAAGCCTTTTGAACATGCCCTTGTCTTGTCGTTATCTGATTGGCTGAGATGTTAACATTACTGGTAGCATTGTTTGATCAGTCCTAACAGCTATCAGAAGTCAAAAATGAAGGTTTCCTTATGGCATACACTATGAAATGGTAAAGTTTGGAGGCTGATTTTTTAGAATATCGTTGTCGTGGTGCAGGTTTGAAACTTTTAATAAGTGAACAGCTGAGGTTATAGGCCTATCTATTGCATAAACTTAACAGAGCCTTTAAGTTTAATCTTAAACTTCAAGATTTAACATTTGACAGACACTACATCCCTAATATTTAGAATTAACACTGGTGTCATGGATTGTTAAAATCGGCTGTCAACGAACCAGTTCGGCAATTTGTATTGGCTGAAAGTGAAAATGAAGATTTGCTATAACTATAAGTGGGCCTTCTCGATTGATCAATTGATGGGGGGGGGGGCGTTTTCTTTCTTTTTTTTTTCTGAATAACACTCCTTTAGAATGTCATATTTACTGTGTAATTCATGGTCTCCTTCATTGACCAACTGTTTAGAAAACTTTTGGCGTATTGCCAAAGATACGAATCGCAGCACGAATAAGCCGATATGTATTTACCTCGCCTGTTGGATTAAATTTTCAACTGCGGCCAAAGCCATGCCTGTCGGTCGTGTTTGTTGACAACCGGAAGGAAGTAGAATTCAAGCATGCGCACAACAGCTGTTACCATTAGCAACCATAAAGCTCCTTACCAGAGCGAACTTGTGGATATCGAGAAAGTGAACATTTCTCTATTTCTTCTTCTTAGTTTGTATATTTCTCAGACTGGATAATTAACGAAGTATACAAAGGACGTTTTACTCTTTCAGAATCAACAGTGGAGAAGGTAAGGACTTGTATTTAAATATCCGCTGCACTGTCTGTGTTGATAAATAATAGCCGAGAACGCAACACCGTCGGTCGAAACATCAACAATCGATCAACTGACAACACAACAGTCAATGCTAGATGTTCAGCATGAACAATACAAATATGGATCATGTACATGTAATGGTGTAGTATATTAGTTGTTTACCGAATTTCAAGCCACGCATTCTAACTGACTGAATCAACTCCAAGAGTGCACAGAGAATACTCCTAAAGACTGTCATATTACCCATCCACTCAACACATGGGAGCAAATGCCAACTTCAAGAGAAAAATCGTGTGTGGCTTCAAATTTCTTGCAGCCAAATAATGAAATATTCCAAACTTCAGTATGATAAAGTACATGTAGGCCTATATTAGTATATACCGTTTCCAATGACTGGCACAAGTTTGATATCCTTGAGATCCTTATTTTATCTTGCTTTTCCATTTACTCCCATCGTAAAACAATAAAAGCAGCCCTCGCGAAAAACAAAATCACCACGGCAAAAAAATTGCTGAGGTAAAACCACATTGCCTCGGCAAAATTCAGTTTTACCACGGCAATTTTCAGTTATCTCCCCTGTCTCTTTTTTTTACTATGTTTTTACCGTCTATGTGTTCATACTGATGTCCTGAGCAATACAAAAACAAAAGATTGATTAAAAATTAATCATAAAATTTTATTCAATAGAATGTAACAAAAAGCTTTGGTATCCATTGAATATTGGCCCATACCTGTATACAGGTATCAAAATGTCTCTGGATCAGTCTATACGACGCTGTGGATCACATCTCGAAATCTTCAGCCCATCGCCAGGCCCTTCAATTACAAGGACAACAATCACCTAACCCTACAACTTCTGTAAACAGCAGACAAACGACTATTTCCGACCAGTTACGGAAGATAACCCATCAGCAGCGGGTACAACTTGTTAAAAAGTTTCAATTAGTACATTGGTTGATGAACCGGTGTAAGTCGTTCAACGAGTATGAACAGTTCGTAACGTTTGAAAAAAACGTTCACATAGTTGATTTGGGACTTGGTTATTTGGACAGGGTTATGGCACATTTTCTGGCCATATCAATCAAACAGCATGAGATTACCGACCCTTTGAACTATGGAGACCAGAAATATTTCAGCCTTTTCTATGACGGATCCAGCTCAGCCAAAACTCTAGATAAAAAGGAGGTATACGTACGGCCGTAACATTTTTTTAATGACTTCGGTACCATCCACCCATTTGTCCGACATAACTTGTACTACTTGGTTTTGGGGCAGAATAATAACTTCTACAAGTCAGACAATAAATTTTCAAAACGGTCTCGCCGTCGTCTGCTAAATCGAATCCGATGTAAGGCAAACTCCAATTTGCGACCGTCTGTTTTTTCAACATGGCGCCCTGTCGACCATTAACCGCTTACAAACGTGTAGAGGCTGTCATGGGTCGATTCTCTTCTCATAAAATTAAGCAGAGTCAAAGTATTTCCCTACTTATGACAACGTAAGTCGATATTTCTTATCGATGCTAATTATTTCAAAATTGTGATCTCTGAGGAACAGTGGAAAAAGATGGAATTGATCATTTAAACGAAAGCAAAAAACATACACGATCAGCCCCCTTGTAACCCTCAACGTCACAATTGGCAGACCCCTCTAGGGGGAAATGAAGAGTGCTAAAAATAGATCAGCCGAGCGAGATTCTCTGATCGAACTCGTTGTTCTGTGTCGTCGAACGGGTGTTTTGCTTCGCACTTAAGGTTATTTTACAGTTGAAGGCAATTTAAATAATTTGAGTACGCCGCACAACCCTCGGCAAAAAAAATGCCGACGGAAAATCATTTTGCTTCAGCATTTACCACGGCAATTGCCGTTTGCCGACGTTATTCCCGAGGGCTGTAAAAGTCAACGGTTGGTCAATCCAAGGGACGTAACTATCATATTTTAAGTAACTCCATGAGACCTAGACTATTAATACTAGTAATAGTATTAGCACTAGTTCACTAATTTAAGATTCTTTGTGATTTGAGGTCCTACAAATACAATGTACCTTGTGTCGTTTTCAGTAAACATCTTTTCTTTCAACTATACATTGTATGTAGGCCTGCCTAGCCTTACACTTATTTATTTTTTAATAAATGTATTTTGCAGTGAGATAGACCAATCATAATGGAGATAGTGTATGTGTACACAAAGAAGAGGTCAGAGTTTGGCCGACAATGTAACTTTTCTGACAGACAAGCTGAACTTCATGTGGACATTGTCCCTGATCCTTCCTTAGCTGAGAATTTTATCGTGAGGAATCCAGTCGATACAGGAATACAATGTGTACAGGAAATGTCGGAGCATGAGGTAAACATTAAATTCATACATTGTTCAACAGAAAATTGGTAACTTTTCTAGGTTGTGGATGACAAACCAACAACCATCCTACTCTGTATTACTCATTAGAAATTATGTTATTTTGCATGTAACACTGATAACAATATCCATTTCATCTTTCAACTGACATCTTTAGATTAGATCAAGTTAAATACGATATTTTCAAGCATCAGCCAAAGGTGACCTGTTTCCTTGGCACATAGAATGTTGTTGTGGCCGTAGAATGTTGTTGTGGTGGTACATTATAAAATGCAAGTACATGTATTGTTTACAAGTATCTTTATGTATTTGTTAGGTAAACACAGAACGGTTTGAGACAGATTCCCGAGGTATAAACCACACTGAGGGAGGATGGCCAAAGGATGTGAACCCTCAAGAGGTGGAACAAGTGATGAGATTTAGAAAGAAGGTGGAAAAAGATGAAATGTATATTAACACAATACAGCAACTTGGAACGGTAAGATTTCTGTACCAATACAATTTCCTTTTTCCTACAAAAGTTGTTTATTTTTATTCTATTGATTTATAATGATTTAGAAATTGAAATATAATTCTAATTTCTTTTCCATTTGGATGTTTGAAGGTTATGGAGCATTGCATTCGGCAGAATAATGCCATTGATATATATGAGGAGTATTTTGAAGATGTCGAGATTGATGAAGTTGATGAAGTTCCCTCAGCTAAAACTATCAATGTATTCAGGTAAACTTTTCAACGTATTCACGATTTATGAACAGGGCTTTAAGCAGGTTTGTCTATATGGACTATATGTGTAGTCTATATTTGAAAAACATCAGTTGCAAAGAAACAACCTTCACATAACCCCCTGTAGTGAAAAATGAGTGAGGAGTTAATATACATAATGTTTTCATAATTACTTGAAAAAACATGTCAAAAGTGCCGTTAGATGTATATTTATAATATACATGTACAACACCCTGACAGAGCCAACATTGTGTATTACATGACCACTCTGAGGGTATGTACACAACTGCATCATATGTCATTGAGCTAATAAACTTTTGTGACCATCTAAAAGCAGTAAATCTACATTTTCCAAATCAAAATTTGGAAACCAAGTGAAATAATTGTGTTAAAAATGATCTATAATATATTTTTGTTCACTTAAAGCATTTCCTTGAAATGAAATAACCAATTGCAATATAAACAGAATTCAATCAATTCAACTGAGAAACAGTTATATAACGAACTAAACAAGTTCTCATCTGGTTTAAATTTGATTTTACATTTGTTTGTATTCAGTAAACTTCTGCTATTACAGAGATCCAAATGAGATCAAGAGAACAGCTACCCACATATCCTGGTTCCCTGATGGTCCCCGTAAACTGGCTGTGGCTTATTGTAACCTCGAGTTCCAGGGGTCTTCTCCAGAAACCAGTATGGACTCCTATATCTGGGATGTTGGTAAGTAACTATGTTTTGTCAATATGGGATGGTTATGCCACCAGGCATTCATCTAGGAGGAACCTGGAAAACAACTACCATATAAGTGAAATAACTTTTAAGAAAAGTCTACATATTAAAATGAAAGGGACAGTTGAAATGGAAATCCTGTGCACCAAGATTTATCCTTAAATAAGAATCTTCATTATATTGTCCCCTCAAATCCTGTTCTCATGTGTTTCTCTTCTCAAACAAACACAATTTCTTTATCTCCATGCAATAAGAAATATTTGTCTTCAGCTGTTGCTTTTCTGCTACTTCCCCAAGTTATCAATTCCAATGTACTATTTTTCTTTTCAGAAAACCCCAATAAACCTGAAATGGTGATGAAACCAGTCTCTCCACTGGTATGTTTAGAATACAACCCAAAAGATGCACATGTGCTTTTAGGTGGATGTTACAATGGTCAAATCGGTGAGTAATGATTCTTTAACATAAACATACTGTAAAGATGAAAATTTTAATAGCATGTATTACTTGCCATAGCTTGCGGAAATATAATCTATGTTTGAGCTTCTGTATTGGTTTATAATAAAACAGATTCTGTGATGTTGATTTGATATTGATCTTTTGAATCAAGGAAAATAATAACTTTTGTAAGATGTGTATATGTTTTTATGTGGACAGCTTATTGGGACACCCGTAAAGGCTCTCAACCAGTAGAAGTGTCCCCTATAGAACATAGCCACAGAGACCCAGCTTATAAAGCCATATGGATTCAGTCCAAGACAGGCACCGAGTGTTTCTCAGCTTCATCAGATGGCCAAGTGTTGTGGTGGGATATCAGGAAAATGGGAGAACCAACTGAAAAACTAATTCTTGATCCGACAAAAAAACAAGATATAACTAAAGCTGAAGGAGCCATGTGTCTGGAATATGAATCTACCATTGTAAGTCCAAACTTTATATACATATTCTCTATAAACATATAATGTTTTGCGACACCCCCCCCCCCCCCCCCCCCCCTTCACACACACACTTTTCCAACTAAATTGCATTGTTTTGTTTTTTTGTGCCATATCACTTACCATACCCCCCCCCCCCTTCCCTCGCCTTATATAATGTGATCATCCTTTAATTAGTTCTCCTGTGAGTTATACCTCCTACAAAATCCTTTGTTTAATGCGATTTACTTATTTATCTACTTTACACCTGTTTCTAGCCCACAAAGTTCATGGTAGGTACAGAACAAGGAGGTATTATGTCCTGTAATAGGAAGGCTAAAACCCCAGCTGAGAAGATTGTAGCCGTTTATAAGAATCATCATGGACCCGTCTATGCCTTACAGAGGAATCCTTTCTTCCCTAAAAACTTCCTAAGTGTGGGAGACTGGACAGCAAGGGTAAGTGTACATTCCTCATTTCAACACGATATTTTCTCATCTATCTTAAATTGTATTACAACTGATAACTTTTCTTGTTCAAAGTTTTATTTTCTATGTTAAAGGAAATGACAATTAAGGTTAGTTTAATTCTTTTACTTTTGCTATTTCTTTTATGAATAATATCTTATTTTCAAGTCAAATTTGGGCACAAGCAATGGTGATATTCTGGATTTCTTTTATTTTTAGATCTGGTCAGAGGATATCAGGGAATCTTCTATTATGTGGACAAAGTGAGTTATCTCCCCCTTAGTGTGCTGAGGTCTTTTTCTCAAAACATTTACACTCAATGTAACTATACATTTGTAGTGTATAATGTGGAAGGTATATGTTGCCATGACAGTTATGCCTTGCATCAGACTTGCAAAGGGCGTAAATATTTTGAGAAACGACCGCCTGATACTGAAGTCTTTTCTTGTTGTCTTCAAAATATGTTTAACCATAATAAGTATTGGTGTTAATTTCTTAAGAATAAAAAAATATTATACAAGTTACAAGTATAACGCATAGATAGCTTGAATAACAATACTAGAATCATTCTGGTTTATTTTAAGATTGTGTTGTAATGTTGTAGATATCATACTGCCTACTTGACTGATGTTTGTGTTGTAATGTTGTAGATATCATACTGCCTACTTGACTGATGTTTGTGTTGTAATGTTGTAGATATCATACTGCCTACTTGACTGATGGTTGCTGGAGTCCTATCCGACCTTCTGTCTTCTTCACAACAAAGATGGATGGTACATTAGATTTATGGGACTTTATCTTCAAACAGAATGATCCCACACTGAGTCTACAGGTGAATTTTATAACATCTCTTGTTAAAGTCTGCTTTAAATTTCTGTAGGAAACGATACATTGAATAGAGACAGGTTTTGTTCTATTTTCCTATACACATAACATTGAAACACACTCTTCCCTCAGGTTTGTGATGATGCTCTACATAGTATACGAGTCCAGGAACAAGGACGTTTGGTTGCCTGTGGTTCTGAACTAGGAACAACAACTTTATTAGAACTTTCAGATGGTCTCTGTACACTACAACGAAATGAGAAGGCACTTGTTACTGCAGTAAGTATTTTTATCTTTCGGAAATCTAGGTTTTGCATTCACATTATTTTCGTCAGTGCCTTGAATATGGTTTAATGGGATGTTGTACACTTTCCCATTCATAGACTTCTGGTCTAAGTTTAATTAGTTAGAAAGTGAGTATATCAGTATTCTCGTTATTTTGGGATTACACTTTCTTGAAAATATGGCAGAAGTTCCTCTACTGATTTCCGGGTGTCTGATTTGTTCGATTTCCATTTTGGGCATCACCCAAAAATCGGTAGAGGAATTTCTGCCATATTTTCAACGAGAATACTTCTGGTCTAATATATTTCAGATTTATATCATAAGTTGAGACTGATCCTGAATGATAGAAATTGGTTAAGAAAAGTAACAATAGAATTAAAGTATGGTGAATAAAGGTTGTCAGGGAGGATCAAAAGGTCATAGCAATTGGGAATATATAATCTTTGGTCTCTGTTCATGTAAATGCCATTATATGGGGCGTACTTGATTGACCTGCTCTCATCAAAAGTCAACACTTGCATCACACAAAATTTCACTTTGCGGACAGTTGCTAGGTTGGTCACGTGACCTCAAGCAAGCTGCTGAGGCCACACTACCTTTTGGCTATGAGCAGTCTCTCAGCACGCTATGAGCATGCTGAGGGTCCAATCTAGTGTGACGTAGCACGCTGAGAGCTGCTGTGAGCGGTGAATCAAGTACGCCCAAGATGTAGTCATTTTGGTGGACGCTCAAGTATAGAATCTCATTAGATCGACCCCTCTATTTTACTGATCATGAATTTGTTTGTTTAATACCAGATGTTTGACAGAGAAACACGGAGAGAGAAGATATTGGAGGCTCGTCACAGGGAAATGAAACTGAAAGAGAGAGTAAAAAGTTCACAGGCTGGCCAGGTCAGTCTAATATATTAAGTATTTGATCCTCATCTGGTAATGTACAATTACAGAAAACCTATACTATATCTTTTCCAGTTTTGATTTATAATTGACTGTCTATACATGCTGACTGATTACCTTTATGTTAGGAAAGTGAGCTCCAGGCAACTATTGGTCTTGTTCCCAAACGTTTCAGGAAGGTGAATCTGCTTGTAGTGGAATATTCCATACCATTTAAACACATTTTATCTCTAGCTGCTTTTATATTTAAAAGATTATTTTGCTTTTTGTAGATATATAAATGACCTATATCATAGTATTAGTGACATTACATTCTA
Organism: Lepidochitona cinerea; assembly: GCA_963971465.1. Taxonomy (NCBI): domain Eukaryota; kingdom Metazoa; phylum Mollusca; class Polyplacophora; order Chitonida; family Tonicellidae; genus Lepidochitona; species Lepidochitona cinerea. The sequence continues at coordinate 21,286,667 of OZ020551.1, forward strand.
ATCTATAAGTAAATGTAATATGCTGAATCCAATTACCACAAATAAAAGCTTTATTAAAATACTATGGGCTGTATATTGGTACTGAGTGTACATGAAAGAAAACGTCACTCAGAAGATTGATATTTCATCCTAGTGAAATACTGCCTTTTCAATAGATAGCAGCCTCAGACTACTTTTGTACATTGTTCATGTTGATCATGTATAAAATGGAATTACACTACGTCTTAAGTCAAATTTAGAACTCAGTTATCATCTGTCTTTCAATCAAAAGAAAAAAATGCACGTGCTATTCAAACACAGCTGTACACTTTTGTTAAACCATTTCTGGAAAATGGCAAACCATTTAAATTGATTATATATTTAATAAATGAGGGAATTATATGAATTCACGTTCAATATGGATATCAATTTTGCAGTAGAACTCCATATTGCTTTTTCAAATTCATATAATAACCTAGTAATATTTAGTAAGCTAATGGAAACATACCTAGATATAATAGAAAATATGCTGCTTTGATGTACAGAACAAAACTGACCACTTCAATCAAGAAATACCATATGCTTATAGATTAATTATTAGCATACTTATTGGTGTAAATTTATCATGTGAGAATGTCAGATAGTCACTCACATGAAATACTGGTAATATACAGGGGATAAATACGCACAAATGAAATTTCTTTAATCTGGTAAGAAAGTTACAGATAATTATTCAAAATACAAATTTGTTAACATTCTTTGTCAGAAAAACTATTTGAATTAATGGAAAACAAAAACATCTTTTAATGACGTAGCTGTAATGTGTAATGGAGACAATAATTTTATAGCATTTATCTACATTTCTTTCAAATGATTTACAACGATCAATTTTATTGTGCCTATGTTTATGGTGTCAGATTATACAGTCAAAATTGTTATACTCTAAAGTTTAATAAAAGACCAGTTACCTCGAAAAGGCAAATGGATCCTAAGTTCGGGTGATATATTTTAACTATTACCTGAAGTTGTATTCCATGAATAGAAGTACATGTAAATTGAATTACCAAAAGGTCTTTATTGTTTAATCTCAGCTCTATCTGAGGATAATCTTAAATGATACTATTTGTGTGTTTATTGTTTGTAGCTCTATCTGAGGATGATAATAAATGATACTATTTGTGTGTTTATTGTTTGTAGCTCTATCTGAGGATGATAATAAATGATACTATTTGTGTGTTTATTGTTTGTAGCTCTATCTGAGGATGATATTAAATGATACCATTTGTGTGTTTATTGTTTGTAGCAAGAGGAAGAACCAGCTCATCATGAAGATGAAGAGGATGAGAATTTGGTGGAGAAGGCTGAAAAGGAGTTCTGGGAAATCATTGAAAATGAAAAGAGGCAGCGAGAGAAGAAAGCAGCATTGTTAACAGACAAACAGGGGGATGTAAGTACAGTTGTAATCTAGGTTAAAATACAATAGTGTATTCCTTGAATAAATGGTAAATCAAAACAGATCAGATAATCCATTCAAAATTACTTTTATTTTTAGTCCAAACGACTACTGCTTTTGCCCAGCCATGTGACAGGTTTATGATAACTCTTTTTAGCAATGGGCAATGTGATTGACCCCGTCTGATGTACCGTGTGACATCATGGCTATGCATTCTGCAGGGGTAGGAGAGCGATATCCTCCCCATACCTCTAATACAGGGAGTAGTTATGACCTACTCGTTTTTAACAGTTACCTGATAAAAGGATTAGATAGACAGATGATATAGTTCTGAATGTAATTTATGTTTAGGTGATTGAAAAGGATGAGAAGGGAGACACTAATGGAGAAAAGACAAATGGACATCCAGTAAGTTCATCTACATCTTTACATAACAGATAGTCTGTAATTCAACTTTTCCAACTATCTTTCTGATCACACATGTAATGCCAATTGGGAAATGACATTGCTGGACTTCACATCTGTAAGCCAAATTGTATGATAAAAAAGACATTAAGGACAGTTCCAAAGATACATGAAACCCATGTAACTTGAAATGTACACAGCTTCTGTACATGATGACGGGAAAAAAACAAATGTATTTATATTAGGTGTTCCCTGAATATAGCAGAAGTTCTATTCCATAAATGACTTCCTATTAATCCTTCAACTTCTATATGCCACCCAAACAATTTATATATGGATTACTATGACACATCCAGTACTTTAATTCTCATTTTTCACTGACTGTCACTTTCCTAACTGTTCAGTCAGCTTGACCAGAAGAGCTATCTGATTACTGCACTGCTGCCATAACTATGTTTTATCATTCTCATGGAAGCACAGTAAATAAATTAATAATCTCACACTGGTACAGGACTATTAACAGGAATGATCTGCTTTACTAGAAAACCTATATAGACAAGTTTCTATAATTATCTTCAGTTTGTAAGGCGTCATTATTATAACTTGAATGTTTGGTGGAAAGGAAAGAAATAATACACTGAGAATGAATTCCATTGGTAGCCCTGGCACATCGAATGATTCAGTCATGATTTGCTCCTACTGTCAAAATCATAGTTCACATCCGTTTAAAAAACATTGAAGATGAGACTTTATGTTATGAAGACTATAGATAGAGAAAGACTAACTGGTAGATCATGATGGTAACCATTATTGCACTAAGACTTGTTTTTCTTGAAATCTACAAATGGCCTTTGAGGATTCATAGTTAATTGAAGCATTACATTTATATTTTTAACTCTAAAACACATGGGCACAGGGGAAATCTTCTTTGTGAAGGCATAGGATTGTAATGGAAATGAAGATAGCGTCATTTAATTTGTCGGACAGATTTTTGAATGACTTATTGGGGTATGTTGAGGGATCAGCATGACTGATGGATAAATATATAGGCGCCCAGTAATGCATGTCGTTTGATCACTTTACTAAAACGAAGACCCTTTAATATCCCATCATTTTAATAATCTCATCACCTCACCAGAATTGTCTCCCTTTTCATCGAACCCCTAGAACCGCTTCACCATGTGATATTTATTTATTTTTTTAATTACAGGAAGATACCCAGAAAACAGAATAATGTACTAATGTGATAACTGTTGATTATCTATGAGTGACTCGTTATGAAGATTATAAAGTTAAACACCACTGATGACTGATTGAAGAGGTTTATTTCTAGCTGTGATACCCTGGAATGTTTATATGGACATCTTTCCACAAACTTGTGTACATGATACGCTGACACAATGTACATTGATTTTGATGAATTTCTTATTTTACCATTTTATTGATCCATGTTCTCATTTACGTCTGTATTAATTTTATTCATGAATTAAATTATATTTATTTGTACACAAATAAACCTGATGTTGTTTTTAGCTGGAGTTAATTTGAATATACAACTTGTAACTTCAACAACACAGGGTTTATTGTAAAAAGCCGTCGGGGTGAGCCAGCGAACAAACAACAGAATTTGATAAAGATCTGTTGACTTTTACATGAAAGAAAAAAGATTTACAAAAATAATCAAAAAAGTATATAGTACCAGCGAAAGCTTGTTACACGTAAGACTCTCTCAACACACTTACGCCCGTCGTAACTTTGCGCCTGGTCGTAACGTAATGTTGTACGTAATTACGTAACGTAATGTTCATCAATGAACTATATGCGTGGAATGGTCACGTCACATTGGTTATATTGGAATCTGACGTGCTAATATCGCCGTCATAACTATGTGATGTCTCTCTCGAAACGCAAAAAAAACGTTCTTCTACAAATTTCTGACATGAATGAACGGTCAAAATTGACATCACAAGAGTGATTTGTCATCATGTTAAGACGTTGATGAAGTAGCCGTCGTGTCAGGGCCAGTGACGTCGTTCTCTTTCGCTTCCTCTGTAACATCAGATCAGTAGTGCCATCTCATGATAATGGCGGCACTCTCTAAAACTCAAACGTCACGTGATCTCCATTCCACGGATATAGTTCATTGGTTGCCATGGCGTTACGACCAGGCGCAACGTCGGTGTCGAGAAACAGCCTCCTGGTGGTGCCTTGAAACGCAAAATATCTGGTTAATATGGGTTATTTGTCGCTCTTTGTATTGTTCATTTGTTATCCTTATTCAGGGGGGATTTCAAACGCACTGCTTATTTCTCTAAAAGTACGAGACTGGGGCTGTTTCTCGACACCGACGTAACTTTGCGCCTGGTCGTAACGTCATGACAACATATACCTCCAACATTACGTTACGACCAGGCGCAAAGATACGACGGGCGTAAATGTGTTGAGAAACAGCCCCCTGTATTGCTATGCAATACCCTCGGAATGCGTATTTAGTGTTTTTCTGGCACTATACTAGATGTTATTAATTGACTGTGCAAGTTATTACTCGAATACGACCTTTTCCGCCGGGTAATATCAGCAGACGAATCAAGTTCGTATTAGCCGTAGGGTTGTATTGCCTAGTTCAAGTCATATAGGCCGAGTTCAAGTCATATTGGCCGAGTTCAAGTCATATTGGCCGCGTTCAAGTCACATTGGCCGAGTTCACCGAGTGCGGCTGAAAGACGCAATTGTAACATGTGATGTCATAGAGTTTTACAGACGCAGACGACAGATGTTGATTTCAAAATGTCTACACCAGAGCGCGTTGTACAAGGTCTTATTGACGGGATATTAGAGTTAGAAGAAAAAACTACAGTAAGTGAATCCGATTGCCGTTTTAGGACAGCGGAAGAGGAAGAAGAGGAAGAAACAAAAAAAGAGCGCAAAAAAGGTCGGACGTCATTTTGTTTAGGGCATGGAATAAATGTTCAGTGGGCGACCTCCTGTTCAACTTGACAGCTTGCGTTAAATTAACTTCTACAGTCTATTAATAATATATGTTATTAATCGAGTGTTTTCGTATTGCCTTGGTATTGGCCTGAGGGTGGCCGTATTGGCCCGAGGCGGACACCCGATCAACATAGAGCAGCAACGGCCAGAAACCCCAACCTCAAACCGTTCACCACATCAGGCTTCCAAGCTGCAGGATTACAGAAGTACGATTACAGAGTAAAGAGACCTGCACCATTCTTAAAATTAGGGTTGTAAAAAAAATGACATGGGTCTGATTATCTTGGGATAACGCTGTCCGTCGATAACTACTCACGGGTGCGATCCCGTTACTACTGAACACAAGAAGTCTTGTCTGCTGCGTCTTCGCTCTCGACCAGTTACCTCCTTCATAGACAACCTGAATACTCTTGGCTCCTTCAAAGTAACCATATTGATGCTGACCTCAGCGCAGACACCCGATCGACATAGAGCAGCAACGGCCAGAAACCCAAACCTCAAACCGTTCACCACATCAGGCTTCCAAGCTGCAGGATTACAGGAGTACGCCACCACTCCCAGCTGTTAAACTCGCTCCGTTTATGTGTTAAATATCATAGCAAATATATATACAAAAAAGAAATGTTGTGGTATGTTTGATGAGAAAGCTGTCTCAGTTGATACTATCTGTCTTTTTGGATCAATTTCTATACAAAAAGACACAGTGTTCACACGACTAAGGTCTCGTTTATCAAAGCAATGGAAATCAAAATTGGAAATGCTATAGAGTTAGATACAGCTAATGTTTTCACAGTTGTTTAAAAGGGTTATTTAAAAGTTGACTAAAGCTAAATGTAATTATGACTAAATGAACACACTTTAAGCTTTCAACAGTATACAGATTGACAATTTTGTGTATTTTGTTAAAGATCTTTTTCACGTAAGTTTGATTTAATGCAAAAGTGGAAGTAATAACCTCTGAAATATGAGATTCTATAACAGGGGAGTTCGAAAATATGTTTAAAATATAAGCTTTAAAATTTAATTTTCGTAAAATGTGATATATAATTGACTGAATAAAGAAACCTGCACTATTTCTAAAGTCAAAAGATTAAAAAAAAAGACATGGGTTCGATTATTTTGGAAACGCTGTCCTTCGCTACCTACTCACGGGTGCGATTCCGTTAGTGCTGAACACAGGAAGTCTTCTCTGCTGCGTCTCCGCTCTGGACCAGTATGCTTCTCATTTGACAACCTGAATACTCTTGGTTCCTTCAAAGTAACCCTATTGATACTGACCTTAGCGCGGAAACCCGATCGACATAGAGCAGCAACGGCCAGGAACCCCAACCACAAACCGTTCACCACATAAGGCTTCCAAGCTGCAGGATTACAGGAGTACGCCACCACTCCCATCAGATACATATGAGCGGATTTTGTGTTTAATATCATAGCAAATATAAAGAATAAAGAAATGTCATAGTATGATTGATTAGAAGTCTGTTTCTTTTCCTATTATCTGTGTTTTTGGATCAAATTTCTATATATGGCAAAGCCGAAACAAAGTTCACATGACTGTAAGGTTTTAATTTCCAAAGCAATCAAAATTGGAAATGCTATAGAGTTAGATACGGCTAATGTTTTGCCACAGTTGTTTAAAAGGGTTATTTAAAAGTTGACTAAAGCTAAATGTAATTATGACTAAATGAACACACTTTAAGCTTTCAACAGTATACAGATTGACAATTTTGTGTATTTTGTTAAAGATCTTTTGCACGTAACTTTGATTTAATGCAAAAGTGGAAGTAATAACCTCTGAAGTATGAAATTCTATAGCAGGGGGAGTTCGGAAATATGTTTAAAATATAAGCTTTAAAGTTTAATTTTCGTAAAATGTGATATATAATTTACTGAGTAAAGAGACCTGCACCATTCTTAAAATTAGGTTTGTAAAAAAATGACATGGGTTCGATAATCTTGGGTACGCTGTCCATCGCTAGCTACTCACGGGTGTGATCCCGTTAGTGCTGAACACAAGAAGTCTTGTCTGCTGCGTCTTCGCTCTCGACCAGTTCCCTCCTTCATAGACAACCTGAATACTCTTGGCTCCTTCAAAGTAACCATATTGATGCTGACCTCAGCGCGGACACCCGATCGACATAGAGCAGCAACGGCCAGAAACCCCAACCTCAAACCTTTCACCACATCAGGCTTCCAAGCTGCAGGATTACAGGAGTAGGCCACCACTCCCAGCTGTTAAACTCGCTCGGTTTATGTGTTAAATATCATAGCAAATATATATACAAAAAAGAAATGTTATGGTATGGTTGATGAGAAAGCTGTCTCAGTTGATACTATCTGTCTTTTGGATCAATTTCTATACAAAATGACACAGTGTTCACACGACTAAGGTCTCGTTTATCAAAGCAATGGAAATCAAAATTGGAAATGCTATAGAGTTAGATACAGCTAATGTTTTCACAGTTGTTTAAAAGGGTTATTTAAAAGTTGACTGAAGCTAAATGTAATTATGACTAAATGAACACACTTTAAGCTTTCAACAGTATACAGATTGACAATTTTGTGTATTTTGTTAAAGATCTTTTTCACGTAAGTTTGATTTAATGCAAAAGTGGAAGTAATAACCTCTGAAGTATGAAATTCTATAGCAGGGGGAGTTCGGAAATATGTTTAAAATATAAGCTTTAGAATTTAATTTTCGTAAAATGTGATATATAATTGACTGAATAAAGAAACCTGCACTATTTTTAAAGTCAAGAGATGAAAAAAAAAGACATGGGTTCGATTATTTTGGAAACGCTGTCCTTCGCTACCTACTCACGGGTGCGATTCCGTTAGTGCTGAACACAGGAAGTCTTCTCTGCTGCGTCTCCGCTCTGGACCAGTATGCTTCTCATTTGACAACCTGAATACTCTTGGTTCCTTCAAAGTAACCCTATTGATACTGACCTTAGCGCGGACACCCGATCGACATAGAGCAGCAACGGCCAGGAACCCCAACCACAAACCGTTCACCACATAAGGCTTCCAAGCTGCAGGATTACAGGAGTACGCCACCCCTCCCATCGGATACATATGAGCGGATTTTGTGTTTAATATCATAGCAAATATAAAGAATAAAGAAATGTCATAGTATGATTGATTAGAAGTCTGTTTCTTTTCCTATTATCTGTGTTTTTGGATCAAATTTCTATATATGGCAAAGCCGAAACAAAGTTCACATGACTATGAGGTTTTAATTTCCAAAGCAATCAAAATTGGAAATGCTATAGAGTTGCGTCTTCGCTCTCGACCAGTTCCCTCCTTTATAGACAACCTGAATACTCTTGGGTCCATCAAAGTAACCATATTGATGCTGACCTCAGCGCGGACACCCGATCGACATAGAGCAGCAACGGCCAGAAACTCAAACCTCAAACCGTTCACCACATCAGGCTTTCAAGCTGCAGGATTACAGGAGTACGCCACCACTCCCAGCTGTTAAACTCGCTCGGTTTATGTGTTAAATATCATAGCAAATATATATACAAAAAAGAAATGTTATGGTATGTTTGATGAGAAAGCTGTCTCGTTGATACTATCTGTCTTTTTGGATCAATTTCTATACAAAAAGACACAGTGTTCACACGACTAAGGTCTCGTTTATCAAAGCAATGGAAATCAAAATTGGAAATGCTATAGAGTAAGTTACGGCTAATGTTTTGCCACAGTTGTTTAAAAGGGTTATTTAAAAGTTGACTAAAGCTAAATGTAATTATGACTAAATGAACACACTTTAAGCTTTCAACAGTATACAGATTGACAATTTTGCGTATTTTGTTAAAGATCTTTTTCACGTAAGTTTGATTTAATGCAAAAGTGGAAGTAATAACCTCTGAAGTATGAAATTCTATAGCAGGGGGAGTTCGGAAATATGTTTAAAATATAAGCTTTAGAATTTAATTTTCGTAAAATGTGATATATAATTGACTGAATAAAGAAACCTGCACTATTTCTAAAGTCAAGAGATTAAAAAAAAGACATGGGTTCGATTATTTTGGAAACGCTGTCCTTCGCTACGTACTCACGAGTGCGATTCCGTTAGTTCTGAACACAGGAAGTCTTCTCTGCTGCGTCTCCGCTCTGGACCAGTATGCTTCTCATTTGACAACCTGAATACTCTTGGCTCCTTCAAAGTAACCATATTGATACTGACCTTAGCGCGGACACCCAATGGACATAGAGCAGCAACGGCCAGGAACCCCAACCTCAAACCGTTCACCACATCAGGCTTCCAAGCTGCAGGATTACAGGAGTACGCCACCACTCCCAGCTGTTAAACTCGTTCCGTTTATGTGTTAAATATCATAGCAAATATATATACAAAAAAAAATGTTATGGTATGGTTGATGAGAAAGCTGTCTCAGTTGATACTATCTGTCTTTTTGGATCAATTTCTATACAAAATGACACAGTGTTCACGTGACTAAGGTTTCGTTTATTAAAGCAATGGAAATCAAAATTGGAAATGCTATATAGAGTTAGATACGGCTAATGTTTTGCCACAATTGTTTAAAAGGGTTATTTAAAAGTTGACTAAAGCTAAATGTAATTATGACTAAATGAACACACTTTAAGCTTTCAACAGTATACAGATTGACAATTTTGTGTATTTTGTTAAAGATCTTTTTCACGTAAGTTTGATTTAATGCAAAAGTGGAAGTAATAACCTCTGAAGTATGAAATTCTATAGAAGGGGGAGTTCGGAAATATGTTTAAAATATAAGCTTTAAAATTTAATTTTCGTAATATGGGATATATAATTTACTGAGTAAAGAGACCTGCACCATTCTTAAAATTAGGTTTGTAAAAAAATGACATGAGTTCGATAATCTTGGGTACGCTGTCCATCGCTACCTACTCACGGGTGCGATCCCGTTACTGCTGAACACAAGAAGTCTTGTCTGCTGCGTCTTCGCTCTCGACCAGTTACCTTTTCCATACACAACCTGAATACTCTTGGCTCCTTCAAAGTAACCATATTGATGCTGACCTTAGTGCGGACACCCGATCGACATAGAGCAGCAACGGCCAGGACCCCCAACCTCAAACCGTTCACCACATCAGGCTTCCAAGCTGCAGGATTACAGGAGTACGCCACCACTCCCAGCTGTTAAACTCGCTCCGTTTATGTGTTAAATATCATAGCAAATATATATACAAAAAAGAAATGTTATGGTATAGTTGATGAGAAAGCTGTCTCAGTTGATACTATCTGTCTTTTTGGATCAATTTCTATACAAAATGACACAGTGTTCACGTGACTAAGGTTTCGTTTATTAAAGCAATGGAAATCAAAATTGGAAATGCTATAGAGTTAGATACGGCTAATGTTTTGCCACAATTGATTCAAAGGGTTATTTAAAAGTTGACTAAAGCTAAATGTAATTATGACTAAATGAACACACTTTAAGCTTTCAACAGTATACAGATTGACAATTTTGTGTATTTTGTTAAAGATCTTTTTCACGTAAGTTTGATTTAATGCAAACGTGGAAGTAATAACCTCTGAAGTATGAGATTCTATAGCAGGGGAGTTCGAAAATATGTTTAAAACATAAGCTTTAGAATTTAATTTTCGTAAAATGGGATATATAATTGACTGAATAAAGAAACCTGCACTATTTCTAAAGTCAAGAGATTAAAAAAAAAGACATGGGTTCGATTATTTTGGAAACGCTGTCCTTCGCTACCTACTCACGGTTGCGATTCCGTTAGTGCTGAACACAGGAAGTCTTCTCTGCTGCGTCTCCGCTCTGGACCAGTATGCTTCTCATTTGACAACCTGAATACTCTTGGTTCCTTCAAAGTAACCCTATTGATACTGACCTTAGCGCGGACACCCAATCGACATAGAGCAGCAACGGCCAGGAACCCAAACCACAAACCGTTCACCACATAAGGCTTCCAAGCTGCAGGATTACAGGAGTACGCCACCACTCCCATCGGATACATATGAGCGGATTTTGTGTTTAATATCATAGCAAATATAAAGAATAAAGAAATGTCATAGAATGATTGATTAGAAGTCTGTTTCTTTTCCTATTATCTGTGTTTTTGGATCAAATTTCTATATATGGCAAAGCCGAAACAAAGTTCACATGACTATGAGGTTTTAATTTCCAAAGCAATCAAAATTGGAAATGCTATAGAGTTAGATACGGCTAATGTTTTGCCACAATTGTTTAAAAGGGTTATTTAAAAGTTGACTAAAGCTAAATGTAATTATGACTAAATGAACACACTTTAAGCTTTCAACAGTATACAGATTGACAATTTTGTGTATTTTGTTAAAGATCTTTTTCACGTAAGTTTGATTTAATGCAAAAGTGGAAGTAATAACCTCTGAAGTATGAGATTCTATAGCAGGGGAGTTCGAAAATATGTTTAAAATATAAGCTTTAAAATTTAATTTTCGTAAAATGTGATATATAATTGACTGAATAAAGAAACCTGCACTATTTCTAAAGTCAAGAGATTAAAAAAAAAGACATGGGTTCGATTATTTTGGAAACGCTGTCCTTCGCTACCTACTCACGGGTGCGATTCCGTTACTGCTGAACACAAGAAGTCTTGTCTGCTGCGTCTTCGCTCTCGACCAGTTCCCTCCTTCATAGACAACCTGAATACTCTTGGTTCCTTCAAAGTAACCCTATTGATACTGACCTTAGCGCGGACACCCGATCGACATAGAGCAGCAACGGCCAGGAACCCCAACCACAAACCGTTCACCACATCAGGCTTCCAAGCTGCAGGATTACAGGAGTACGCCACCACTCCCATCGGATACATATGAGCGGATTTTGTGTTTAATATCATAGCAAATATAAAGAATAAAGAAATGTCATAGTATAATGGATTAGAATTCTGTTTCTTTTTCTATTATCTGTGTTTTTGGATCAAATTTCTATATGGCAAAGCCGAAACAAAGTTCACATGACTATGAGGTTTTAATTTCCAAAGCAATCAAAATTGGAAATGCTATAGAGTTAGATACGGCTAATGTTTTGCCACAATTGTTTAAAAGGGTTATTTAAAAGTTGACTAAAGCTAAATGTAATTATGACTAAATGAACACACTTTAAGCTTTCAACAGTATACAGATTGACAATTTTGTGTATTTTGTTAAAGGTCTTTTTCACGTAAGTTTGATTTAATGCAAAAGTGGAAGTAATAACCTCTGAAGTATGAAATTCTATAGCAGGGGGAGTTCGGAAATATGTTTAAAATATAAGCTTTAGAATTTAATTTTCGTAAAATGGGATATATAATTTACTGAGTAAAGAGACCTGCACCATTCTTAAAATTAGGTTTGTAAAAAAATGACATGGGTTCGATAATCTTGGGTACGCTGTCCATCGCTACCTACTCACGGGTGCGATCCCGTTACTGCTGAACACAAGAAGTCTTGTCTGCTGCGTCTTCGCTCTCGACCAGTTCCCTCCTTCATAGACAACCTGAATACTCTTGGCTCCTTCAAAGTAACCATATTGATGCTGACCTCAGCGCGGACACCCGATCGACATAGAGCAGCAACGGCCAGAAACCCAAACCTCAAACCGTTCACCACATCAGGCTTTCAAGCTGCAGGATTACAGGAGTACGCCACCACTCCCAGCTGTTAAACTCGCTCGGTTTATGTGTTAAATATCATAGCAAATATATATACAAAAAAGAAATGTTGTGGTATGTTTGATGAGAAAGCTGTCTCAGTTGATACTATCTGTCTTTTTGGATCAATTTCTATACAAAAAGACACAGTGTTCACGCGACTAAGGTCTCGTTTATCAAAGCAATGGAAATCAAAATTGGAAATGCTATAGAGTTAGATACGGCTAATGTTTTGCCACAGTTGTTTAAAAGGGTTATTTAAAAGTTGACTAAAGCTAAATGTTATTATGACTAAATGAACACACTTTAAGCTTTCAACAGTATACAGATTGACAATTTTGTGTATTTTGTTAAAGATCTTTTTCACGTAAGTTTGATTTAATGCAAAAGTGGAAGTAATAACCTCTGAAGTATGAAATTCTATAGCAGGGGGAGTTTGGAAATACGTTTAAAATATAAGCTTTAAAATTTAATTTTCGTAAAATGGGATATATAATTGACTGAATAAAGAAACCTGCACTATTTCTAAAGTCAAGAGATTAAAAAAAAAAGACATGGGTTCGATTATTTTGGAAACGCTGTCCTTCGCTACCTACTCACGGGTGCGATTCCGTTAGTGCTGAACACAGGAAGTCTTCTCTGCTGCGTCTCCGCTCTGGACCAGTATGCTTCTCATTTGACAACCTGAATACTCTTGGTTCCTTCAAAGTAACCCTATTGATACTGACCTTAGCGCGGAAACCCGATCGACATAGAGCAGCAACGGCCAGGAACCCCAACCACAAACCGTTCACCACATCAGGCTTCCAAGCTGCAGGATTACAGGAGTACGCCACCACTCCCATCGGATACATATGAGCGGATTTTGTGTTTAATATCATAGCAAATATAAAGAATAAAGAAATGTCATAGTATGATTGATTAGAAGTCTGTTTCTTTTCCTATTATCTGTGTTTTTGGATCAAATTTCTATATATGGCAAAGCCGAAACAAAGTTCACATGACTATGAGGTTTTAATTTCCAAAGCAATCAAAATTGGAAATGCTATAGAGTTAGATTCGGCTAATGTTTTGCCACAATTGTTTTAAAGGGTTATTTAAAAGTTGACTAAAGCTAAATGTAATTATGACTAAATGAACACACTTTAAGCTTTCAACAGTATACAGATTGACAATTTTGTGTATTTTGTTAAAGGTCTTTTTCACGTAAGTTTGATTTAATGCAAAAGTGGAAGTAATAACCTCTGAAGTATGAAATTCTATAGCAGGGGGAGTTCGGAAATATGTTTAAAATATAAGCTTTAAAATTTAATTTTCGTAAAATGTGATATATAATTTACTGAGTAAAGAGACCTGCACCATTCTTAAAATTAGGTTTGTAAAAAAATGACATGGGTTCGATAATCTTGGGTACGCTGTCCATCGCTACCTACTCACGGGTGCGATCCCGTTACTGCTGAACACAAGAAGTCTTGTCTGCTGCGTCTTCGCTCTCGACCAGTTCCCTCCTTCATAGACAACCTGAATACTCTTGGCTCCTTCAAAGTAACCATATTGATACTGACCTTAGCGCGGACACCCAATGGACATAGAGCAGCAACGGCCAGGACCCCCAACCTCAAACCGTTCACCACATCAGGCTTCCAAGCTGCAGGATTACAGGAGTACGCCACCACTCCCAGCTGTTAAACTCGCTCCGTTTATGTGTTAAATATCATAGCAAATATATATACAAAAAAGAAATGTTATGGTATAGTTGATGAGAAAGCTGTCTCAGTTGATACTATCTGTCTTTTTGGATCAATTTCTATACAAAATGACACAGTGTTCACGTGACTAAGGTTTCGTTTATTAAAGCAATGGAAATCAAAATTGGAAATGCTATAGAGTTAGATACGGCTAATGTTTTGCCACAATTGTTTAAAAGGGTTATTTAAAAGTTGACTAAAGCTAAATGTAATTATGACTAAATGAACACACTTTAAGCTTTCAACAGTATACAGATTGACAATTTTGTGTATTTTGTTAAAGATCTTTTTCACGTAAGTTTGATTTAATGCAAAAGTGGAAGTAATAACCTCTGAAGTATGCGATTCTATAGCAGGGGAGTTCGAAAATATGTTTAAAATATAAGCTTTAAAATTTAATTTTCGTAAAATGTGATATATAATTGACTGAATAAAGAAACCTGCACTATTTCTAAAGTCAAGAGATTAAAAAAAAAGACATGGGTTCGATTATTTTGGAAACGCTGTCCTTCGCTACCTACTCACGGGTGCGATTCCGTTACTGCTGAACACAAGAAGTCTTGTCTGCTGCGTCTTCGCTCTCGACCAGTTCCCTCCTTCATAGACAACCTGAATACTCTTGGTTCCTTCAAAGTAACCCTATTGATACTGACCTTAGCGCGGACACCCGATCGACATAGAGCAGCAACGGCCAGGAACCCCAACCACAAACCGTTCACCACATCAGGCTTCCAAGCTGCAGGATTACAGGAGTACGCCACCACTCCCATCTGATACATATGAGCGGATTTTGTGTTTAATATCATAGCAAATATAAAGAATAAAGAAATGTCATAGTATAATGGATTAGAAGTCTGTTTCTTTTTCTATTATCTGTGTTTTTGGATCAAATTTCTATATGGCAAAGCCGAAACAAAGTTCACATGACTATGAGGTTTTAATTTCCAAAGCAATCAAAATTGGAAATGCTATAGAGTTAGATACGGCTAATGTTTTGCCACAATTGTTTAAAAGGGTTATTTAAAAGTTGACTAAAGCTAAATGTAATTATGACTAAATGAACACACTTTAAGCTTTCAACAGTATACAGATTGACAATTTTGTGTATTTTGTTAAAGGTCTTTTTCACGTAAGTTTGATTTAATGCAAAAGTGGAAGTAATAACCTCTGAAGTATGAAATTCTATAGCAGGGGGAGTTCGGAAATATGTTTAAAATATAAGCTTTAGAATTTAATTTTCGTAAAATGGGATATATAATTTACTGAGTAAAGAGACCTGCACCATTCTTAAAATTAGGTTTGTAAAAAAATGACATGGGTTCGATAATCTTGGGTACGCTGTCCATCGCTACCTACTCACGGGTGCGATCCCGTTACTGCTGAACACAAGAAGTCTTGTCTGCTGCGTCTTCGCTCTCGACCAGTTCCCTCCTTCATAGACAACCTGAATACTCTTGGCTCCTTCAAAGTAACCATATTGATGCTGACCTCAGCGCGGACACCCGATCGACATAGAGCAGCAACGGCCAGAAACCCAAACCTCAAACCGTTCACCACATCAGGCTTTCAAGCTGCAGGATTACAGGAGTACGCCACCACTCCCAGCTGTTAAACTCGCTCGGTTTATGTGTTAAATATCATAGCAAATATATATACAAAAAAGAAATGTTGTGGTATGTTTGATGAGAAAGCTGTCTCAGTTGATACTATCTGTCTTTTTGGATCAATTTCTATACAAAAAGACACAGTGTTCACGCGACTAAGGTCTCGTTTATCAAAGCAATGGAAATCAAAATTGGAAATGCTATAGAGTTAGATACGGCTAATGTTTTGCCACAGTTGTTTAAAAGGGTTATTTAAAAGTTGACTAAAGCTAAATGTTATTATGACTAAATGAACACACTTTAAGCTTTCAACAGTATACAGATTGACAATTTTGTGTATTTTGTTAAAGATCTTTTTCACGTAAGTTTGATTTAATGCAAAAGTGGAAGTAATAACCTCTGAAGTATGAAATTCTATAGCAGGGGGAGTTTGGAAATACGTTTAAAATATAAGCTTTAAAATTTAATTTTCGTAAAATGGGATATATAATTGACTGAATAAAGAAACCTGCACTATTTCTAAAGTCAAGAGATTAAAAAAAAAAGACATGGGTTCGATTATTTTGGAAACGCTGTCCTTCGCTACCTACTCACGGGTGCGATTCCGTTAGTGCTGAACACAGGAAGTCTTCTCTGCTGCGTCTCCGCTCTGGACCAGTATGCTTCTCATTTGACAACCTGAATACTCTTGGTTCCTTCAAAGTAACCCTATTGATACTGACCTTAGCGCGGAAACCCGATCGACATAGAGCAGCAACGGCCAGGAACCCCAACCACAAACCGTTCACCACATCAGGCTTCCAAGCTGCAGGATTACAGGAGTACGCCACCACTCCCATCGGATACATATGAGCGGATTTTGTGTTTAATATCATAGCAAATATAAAGAATAAAGAAATGTCATAGTATGATTGATTAGAAGTCTGTTTCTTTTCCTATTATCTGTGTTTTTGGATCAAATTTCTATATATGGCAAAGCCGAAACAAAGTTCACATGACTATGAGGTTTTAATTTCCAAAGCAATCAAAATTGGAAATGCTATAGAGTTAGATTCGGCTAATGTTTTGCCACAATTGTTTTAAAGGGTTATTTAAAAGTTGACTAAAGCTAAATGTAATTATGACTAAATGAACACACTTTAAGCTTTCAACAGTATACAGATTGACAATTTTGTGTATTTTGTTAAAGGTCTTTTTCACGTAAGTTTGATTTAATGCAAAAGTGGAAGTAATAACCTCTGAAGTATGAAATTCTATAGCAGGGGGAGTTCGGAAATATGTTTAAAATATAAGCTTTAAAATTTAATTTTCGTAAAATGTGATATATAATTTACTGAGTAAAGAGACCTGCACCATTCTTAAAATTAGGTTTGTAAAAAAATGACATGGGTTCGATAATCTTGGGTACGCTGTCCATCGCTACCTACTCACGGGTGCGATCCCGTTACTGCTGAACACAAGAAGTCTTGTCTGCTGCGTCTTCGCTCTCGACCAGTTCCCTCCTTCATAGACAACCTGAATACTCTTGGCTCCTTCAAAGTAACCATATTGATACTGACCTTAGCGCGGACACCCAATGGACATAGAGCAGCAACGGCCAGGACCCCCAACCTCAAACCGTTCACCACATCAGGCTTCCAAGCTGCAGGATTACAGGAGTACGCCACCACTCCCAGCTGTTAAACTCGCTCCGTTTATGTGTTAAATATCATAGCAAATATATATACAAAAAAGAAATGTTATGGTATAGTTGATGAGAAAGCTGTCTCAGTTGATACTATCTGTCTTTTTGGATCAATTTCTATACAAAATGACACAGTGTTCACGTGACTAAGGTTTCGTTTATTAAAGCAATGGAAATCAAAATTGGAAATGCTATAGAGTTATATACGGCTAATGTTTTGCCACAATTGTTTAAAAGGGTTATTTAAAAGTTGACTAAAGCTAAATGTAATTATGACTAAATAAACACACTTTAAGCTTTCAACAGTATACAGATTGACAATTTTGTGTATTTTGTTAAAGATCTTTTTCACGTAAGTTTGATTTAATGCAAAAGTGGAAGTAATAACCTCTGAAGTATGAGATTCTATAGCAGGGGAGTTCGAAAATATGTTTAAAATATAAGCTTTAAAATTTAATTTTCGTAAAATGTGATATATAATTGACTGAATAAAGAAACCTGCACTATTTCTAAAGTCAAGAGATTAAAAAAAAAGACATGGGTTCGATTATTTTGGAAACGCTGTCCTTCGCTACCTACTCACGGGTGCGATTCCGTTACTGCTGAACACAAGAAGTCTTGTCTGCTGCGTCTTCGCTCTCGACCAGTTCCCTCCTTCATAGACAACCTGAATACTCTTGGTTCCTTCAAAGTAACCCTATTGATACTGACCTTAGCGCGGACACCCGATCGACATAGAGCAGCAACGGCCAGGAACCCCAACCACAAACCGTTGACCACATCAGGCTTCCAAGCTGCAGGATTACAGGAGTACGCCACCACTCCCATCGGATACATATGAGCGGATTTTGTGTTTAATATCATAGCAAATATAAAGAATAAAGAAATGTCATAGTATAATGGATTAGAAGTCTGTTTCTGAAGTCTGTTGTCAGTATACAGATTGACAATTTTGTGTATTTTGTTAAAGGTCTTTTTCACGTAAGTTTGATTTAATGCAAAAGTGGAAGTAATAACCTCTGAAGTATGAAATTCTATAGCAGGGGGAGTTCGGAAATATGTTTAAAATATAAGCTTTAGAATTTAATTTTCGTAAAATGGGATATATAATTTACTGAGTAAAGAGACCTGCACCATTCTTAAAATTAGGTTTGTAAAAAAATGACATGGGTTCGATAATCTTGGGTACGCTGTCCATCGCTACCTACTCTCGGGTGCGATCCCGTTACTGCTGAACACAAGAAGTCTTGTCTGCTGCGTCTTCGCTCTCGACCAGTTCCCTCCTTCATAGACAACCTGAATACTCTTGGCTCCTTCAAAGTAACCATATTGATGCTGACCTCAGCGCGGACACCCGATCGACATAGAGCAGCAACGGCCAGAAACCCAAACCTTAAACCGTTCACCACATCAGGCTTTCAAGCTGCAGGATTACAGGAGTACGCCACCACTCCCAGCTGTTAAACTCGCTCGGTTTATGTGTTAAATATCATAGCAAATATATATACAAAAAAGAAATGTTGTGGTATGTTTGATGAGAAAGCTGTCTCAGTTGATACTATCTGTCTTTTTGGATCAATTTCTATACAAAAAGACACAGTGTTCACACGACTAAGGTCTCGTTTATCAAAGCAATGGAAATCAAAATTGGAAATGCTATAGAGTTAGATACGGCTAATGTTTTGCCACAGTTGTTTAAAAGGGTTATTTAAAAGTTGACTAAAGCTAAATGTTATTATGACTAAATGAACACACTTTAAGCTTTCAACAGTATACAGATTGACAATTTTGTGTATTTTGTTAAAGATCTTTTTCACGTAAGTTTGATTTAATGCAAAAGTGGAAGTAATAACCTCTGAAGTATGAAATTCTATAGCAGGGGGAGTTCGGAAATACGTTTAAAATATAAGCTTTAAAATTTAATTTTCGTAAAATGGGATATATAATTGACTGAATAAAGAAACCTGCACTATTTCTAAAGTCAAGAGATTAAAAAAAAAGACATGGGTTCGATTATTTTGGAAACGCTGTCCTTCGCTACCTACTCACGGTTGCGATTCCGTTAGTGCTGAACACAGGAAGTCTTCTCTGCTGCGTCTCCGCTCTGGACCAGTATGCTTCTCATTTGACAACCTGAATACTCTTGGTTCCTTCAAAGTAACCCTATTGATACTGACCTTAGCGCGGAAACCTGATCGACATAGAGCAGCAACGGCCAGGAACCCCAACCACAAACCGTTCACCACATAAGGCTTCCAAGCTGCAGGATTACAGGAGTACGCCACCACTCCCATCGGATACATATGAGCGGATTTTGTGTTTAATATCATAGCAAATATAAAGAATAAAGAAATGTCATAGTATGATTGATTAGAAGTCTGTTTCTTTTCCTATTATCTGTGTTTTTGGATCAAATTTCTATATATGGCAAAGCCGAAACAAAGTTCACATGACTATGAGGTTTTAATTTCCAAAGCAATCAAAATTGGAAATGCTATAGAGTTAGATACGGCTAATGTTTTGCCACAATTGTTTTAAAGGGTTATTTAAAAGTTGACTAAAGCTAAATGTAATTATGACTAAATGAACACACTTTAAGCTTTCAACAGTATACAGATTGACAATTTTGTGTATTTTGTTAAAGATCTTTTTCACGTAAGTTTGATTTAATGCAAAAGTGGAAGTAATAACCTCTGAAGTATGAGATTCTATAGCAGGGGATTTCGAAAATATGTTTAAAATATAAGCTTTAAAATTTAATTTTCGTAAAATGTGATATATAATTGACTGAATAAAGAAACCTGCACTATTTCTAAAGTCAAGAGATTAAAAAAAAGACATGGGTTCGATTATTTTGGAAACGCTGTCCTTCGCTACCTACTCACGGGTGCGATTCCGTTAGTTCTGAACACCGGAAGTCTTCTCTGCTGCGTCTCCGCTCTGGACCAGTATGCTTCTCATTTGACAACCTGAATACTCTTGGTTCCTTCAAAGTAACCCTATTGATACTGACCTTATCGCGGAAACCCAATGGACATAGAGCAGCAACGGCCAGGAACCCCAACCTCAAACCGTTCACCACATAAGGCTTCCAAGCTGCAGGATTACAGGAGTACGCCACCACTCCCATCAGATACATATGAGCGGATTTTGTGTTTAATATCATAGCAAATATAAAGAATAAAGAAATGTCATAGTATAATGGATTAGAAGTCTGTTTCTTTTTCTATTATCTGTGTTTTTGGATCAAATTTCTATATGGCAAAGCCGAAACAAAGTTCACATGACTATGAGGTTTTAATTTCCAAAGCAATCAAAATTGGAAATGCTATAGCGTTAGATACGGCTAATGTTTTGCCACAATTGTTTAAAAGGGTTATTTAAAAGTTGACTAAAGCTAAATGTAATTATGACTAAATGAACACACTTAAAGCTTTCAACAGTATACAGATTGACAATTTTGTGTATTTTGTTAAAGGTCTTTTTCACGTAAGTTTGATTTAATGCAAAAGTGGAAGTAATAACCTCTGAAGTATGAAATTCTATAGCAGGGGGAGTTCGGAAATATGTTTAAAATATAATCTTTAAAATTTAATTTTCGTAAAATGGGATATATAATTTACTGAGTAAAGAGACCTGCACCATTCTTAAAATTAGGTTTGTAAAAAAATGACATGGGTTCGATAATCTTGGGTACGCTGTCCATCGCTACCTACTCACGGGTGCGATCCCGTTACTGCTGAACACAAGAAGTCTTGTCTGCTACATCTTCGCTCTCGACCAGTTCCCTCCTTCATAGACAACCTGAATACTCTTGGCTCCTTCAAAGTAACCATATTGATGCTGACCTCAGCGCGGACACCCGATCGACATAGAGCAGCAACGGCCAGAAACCCAAACCTCAAACCGTTCACCACATCAGGCTTCCAAGCTGCAGGATTACAGGAGTACGCCACCACTCCCAGCTGTTGAACTCGCTCGGTTTATGTGTTAAATATCATAGCAAATATATATACAAAAAAGAAATGTTGTGGTATGTTTGATGAGAAAGCTGTCTCAGTTGATACTATCTGTCTTTTTGGATCAATTTCTATACAAAAAGACACAGTGTTCACACGACTAAGGTCTCGTTTATCAAAGCAATGGAAATCAAAATTGGAAATGCTATAGAGTTAGATACGGCTAATGTTTTGCCACAGTTGTTTAAAAGGGTTATTTAAAAGTTGACTAAAGCTAAATGTTATTATGACTAAATGAACACACTTTAAGCTTTCAACAGTATACAGATTGACAATTTTGTGTATTTTGTTAAAGATCTTTTTCACGTAAGTTTGATTTAATGCAAAAGTGGAAGTAATAACCTCTGAAGTATGAAATTCTATAGCAGGGGGAGTTCGGAAAAACGTTTAAAATATAAGCTTTAAAATTTAATTTTCGTAAAATGGGATATATAATTGACTGAATAAAGAAACCTGCACTATTTCTAAAGTCAAGAGATTAAAAAAAAAGACATGGGTTCGATTATTTTGGAAACGCTGTCCTTCGCTACCTACTCACGGGTGCGATTCCGTTAGTGCTGAACACAGGAAGTCTTCTCTGCTGCGTCTCCGCTCTGGACCAGTATGCTTCTCATTTGATAACCTGAATACTCTTGGTTCCTTCAAAGTAACCCTATTGATACTGACCTTAGCGCGGAAACCTGATCGACATAGAGCAGCAACGGCCAGGAACCCCAACCACAAACCGTTCACCACATAAGGCTTCCAAGCTGCAGGATTACAGGAGTACGCCACCACTCCCATCAGATACATATGAGCGGATTTTGTGTTTAATATCATAGCAAATATAAAGAATAAAGAAATGTCATAGTATAATGGATTAGAAGTCTGTTTCTTTTTCTATTATCTGTGTTTTTGGATCAAATTTCTATATGGCAAAGCCGAAACAAAGTTCACATGACTATGAGGTTTTAATTTCCAAAGCAATCAAAATTGGAAATGCTATAGCGTTAGATACGGCTAATGTTTTGCCACAATTGTTTAAAAGGGTTATTTAAAAGTTGACTAAAGCTAAATGTAATTATGACTAAATGAACACACTTAAAGCTTTCAACAGTATACAGATTGACAATTTTGTGTATTTTGTTAAAGGTCTTTTTCACGTAAGTTTGATTTAATGCAAAAGTGGAAGTAATAACCTCTGAAGTATGAAATTCTATAGCAGGGGGAGTTCGGAAATATGTTTAAAATATAATCTTTAAAATTTAATTTTCGTAAAATGGGATATATAATTTACTGAGTAAAGAGACCTGCACCATTCTTAAAATTAGGTTTGTAAAAAAATGACATGGGTTCGATAATCTTGGGTACGCTGTCCATCGCTACCTACTCACGGGTGCGATCCCGTTACTGCTGAACACAAGAAGTCTTGTCTGCTGCGTCTTCGCTCTCGACCAGTTCCCTCCTTCATAGACAACCTGGATACTCTTGGCTCCTTCAAAGTAACCATATTGATGCTGACCTCAGCGCGGACACCCGATCGACATAGAGCAGCAACGGCCAGAAACCCCAACCTCAAACCTTTCACCACATCAGGCTTCCAAGCTGCAGGATTACAGGAGTACGCCACCACTCCCAGCTGTTGAACTCGCTCGGTTTATGTGTTAAATATCATAGCAAATATATATACAAAAAAGAAATGTTGTGGTATGTTTGATGAGAAAGCTGTCTCAGTTGATACTATCTGTCTTTTTGGATCAATTTCTATACAAAAAGACACAGTGTTCACACGACTAAGGTCTCGTTTATCAAAGCAATGGAAATCAAAATTGGAAATGCTATAGAGTTAGATACGGCTAATGTTTTGCCACAGTTGTTTAAAAGGGTTATTTAAAAGTTGACTAAAGCTAAATGTTATTATGACTAAATGAACACACTTTAAGCTTTCAACAGTATACAGATTGACAATTTTGTGTATTTTGTTAAAGATCTTGTTCACGTAAGTTTGATTTAATGCAAAAGTGGAAGTAATAACCTCTGAAGTATGAAATTCTATAGCAGGGGGAGTTCGGAAATACGTTTAAAATATAAGCTTTAAAATTTAATTTTCGTAAAATGGGATATATAATTGACTGAATAAAGAAACCTGCACTATTTCTAAAGTCAAGAGATTAAAAAAAAAGACATGGGTTCGATTATTTTGGAAACGCTGTCCTTCGCTACCTACTCACGGGTGCGATTCCGTTAGTGCTGAACACAGGAAGTCTTCTCTGCTGCGTCTCCGCTCTGGACCAGTATGCTTCTCATTTGATAACCTGAATACTCTTGGTTCCTTCAAAGTAACCCTATTGATACTGACCTTAGCGCGGAAACCTGATCAACATAGAGCAGCAACGGCCAGGAACCCCAACCACAAACCGTTCACCACATAAGGCTTCCAAGCTGCAGGATTACAGGAGTACGCCACCACTCCCATCAGATACATATGAGCGGATTTTGTGTTTAATATCATAGCAAATATAAAGAATAAAGAAATGTCATAGTATAATGGATTAGAAGTCTGTTTCTTTTTCTATTATCTGTGTTTTTGGATCAAATTTCTATATGGCAAAGCCGAAACAAAGTTCACATGACTATGAGGTTTTAATTTCCAAAGCAATCAAAATTGGAAATGCTATAGCGTTAGATACGGCTAATGTTTTGCCACAATTGTTTAAAAGGGTTATTTAAAAGTTGACTAAAGCTAAATGTAATTATGACTAAATGAACACACTTAAAGCTTTCAACAGTATACAGATTGACAATTTTGTGTATTTTGTTAAAGGTCTTTTTCACGTAAGTTTGATTTAATGCAAAAGTGGAAGTAATAACCTCTGAAGTATGAAATTCTATAGCAGGGGGAGTTCGGAAATATGTTTAAAATATAATCTTTAAAATTTAATTTTCGTAAAATGGGATATATAATTTACTGAGTAAAGAGACCTGCACCATTCTTAAAATTAGGTTTGTAAAAAAATGACATGGGTTCGATAATCTTGGGTACGCTGTCCATCGCTACCTACTCACGGGTGCGATCCCGTTACTGCTGAACACAAGAAGTCTTGTCTGCTGCGTCTTCGCTCTCGACCAGTTCCCTCCTTCATAGACAACCTGAATACTCTTGGCTCCTTCAAAGTAACCATATTGATGCTGACCTCAGCGCGGACACCCGATCGACATAGAGCAGCAACGGCCAGAAACCCAAACCTCAAACCGTTCACCACATCAGGCTTCCAAGCTGCAGGATTACAGGAGTACGCCACCACTCCCAGCTGTTGAACTCGCTCGGTTTATGTGTTAAATATCATAGCAAATATATATACAAAAAAGAAATGTTGTGGTATGTTTGATGAGAAAGCTGTCTCAGTTGATACTATCTGTCTTTTTGGATCAATTTCTATACAAAAAGACACAGTGTTCACACGACTAAGGTCTCGTTTATCAAAGCAATGGAAATCAAAATTGGAAATGCTATAGAGTTAGATACGGCTAATGTTTTGCCACAGTTGTTTAAAAGGGTTATTTAAAAGTTGACTAAAGCTAAATGTTATTATGACTAAATGAACACACTTTAAGCTTTCAACAGTATACAGATTGACAATTTTGTGTATTTTATTAAAGATCTTTTTCACGTAAGTTTGATTTAATGCAAAAGTGGAAGTAATAACCTCTGAAGTATGAAATTCTATAGCAGGGGGAGTTCGGAAATACGTTTAAAATATAAGCTTTAAAATTTAATTTTCGTAAAATGGGATATATAATTGACTGAATAAAGAAACCTGCACTATTTCTAAAGTCAAGAGATTAAAAAAAAAGACATGGGTTCGATTATTTTGGAAACGCTGTCCTTCGCTACCTACTCACGGGTGCGATTCCGTTAGTGCTGAACACAGGAAGTCTTCTCTGCTGCGTCTCCGCTCTGGACCAGTATGCTTCTCATTTGATAACCTGAATACTCTTGGTTCCTTCAAAGTAACCCTATTGATACTGACCTTAGCGCGGAAACCTGATCGACATAGAGCAGCAACGGCCAGGAACCCCAACCACAAACCGTTCACCACATAAGGCTTCCAAGCTGCAGGATTACAGGAGTACGCCACCACTCCCATCAGATACATATGAGCGGATTTTGTGTTTAATATCATAGCAAATATAAAGAATAAAGAAATGTCATAGTATAATGGATTAGAAGTCTGTTTCTTTTTCTATTATCTGTGTTTTTGGATCAAATTTCTATATGGCAAAGCCGAAACAAAGTTCACATGACTATGAGGTTTTAATTTCCAAAGCAATCAAAATTGGAAATGCTATAGCGTTAGATACGGCTAATGTTTTGCCACAATTGTTTAAAAGGGTTATTTAAAAGTTGACTAAAGCTAAATGTAATTATGACTAAATGAACACACTTAAAGCTTTCAACAGTATACAGATTGACAATTTTGTGTATTTTGTTAAAGGTCTTTTTCACGTAAGTTTGATTTAATGCAAAAGTGGAAGTAATAACCTCTGTAGTATGAAATTCTATAGCAGGGGGAGTTCGGAAATATGTTTAAAATATAATCTTTAAAATTTAATTTTCGTAAAATGGGATATATAATTTACTGAGTAAAGAGACCTGCACCATTCTTAAAATTAGGTTTGTAAAAAAATGACATGGGTTCGATAATCTTGGGTACGCTGTCCATCGCTACCTACTCACGGGTGCGATCCCGTTACTGCTGAACACAAGAAGTCTTGTCTGCTGCGTCTTCGCTCTCGACCAGTTCCCTCCTTCATAGACAACCTGAATACTCTTGGCTCCTTCAAAGTAACCATATTGATGCTGACCTCAGCGCGGACACCCGATCGACATAGAGCAGCAACGGCCAGAAACCCAAACCTCAAACCGTTCACCACATCAGGCTTCCAAGCTGCAGGATTACAGGAGTACGCCACCACTCCCAGCTGTTGAACTCGCTCGGTTTATGTGTTAAATATCATAGCAAATATATATACAAAAAAGAAATGTTGTGGTATGTTTGATGAGAAAGCTGTCTCAGTTGATACTATCTGTCTTTTTGGATCAATTTCTATACAAAAAGACACAGTGTTCACACGACTAAGGTCTCGTTTATCAAAGCAATGGAAATCAAAATTGGAAATGCTATAGAGTTAGATACGGCTAATGTTTTGCCACAGTTGTTTAAAAGGGTTATTTAAAAGTTGACTAAAGCTAAATGTTATTATGACTAAATGAACACACTTTAAGCTTTCAACAGTATACAGATTGACAATTTTGTGTATTTTGTTAAAGATCTTTTTCACGTAAGTTTGATTTAATGCAAAAGTGGAAGTAATAACCTCTGAAGTATGAAATTCTATAGCAGGGGGAGTTCGGAAATACGTTTAAAATATAAGCTTTAAAATTTAATTTTCGTAAAATGGGATATATAATTGACTGAATAAAGAAACCTGTACTATTTCTAAAGTCAAGAGATTAAAAAAAAAGACATGGGTTCGATTATTTTGGAAACGCTGTCCTTCGCTACCTACTCACGGGTGCGATTCCGTTAGTGCTGAACACAGGAAGTCTTCTCTGCTGCTTCTCCGCTCTGGACCAGTATGCTTCTCATTTGATAACCTGAATACTCTTGGTTCCTTCAAAGTAACCCTATTGATACTGACCTTAGCGCGGAAACCTGATCGACATAGAGCAGCAACGGCCAGGAACCCCAACCACAAACCGTTCACCACATAAGGCTTCCAAGCTGCAGGATTACAGGAGTACGCCACCACTCCCATCAGATACATATGAGCGGATTTTGTGTTTAATATCATAGCAAATATAAAGAATAAAGAAATGTCATAGTATAATGGATTAGAAGTCTGTTTCTTTTTCTATTATCTGTGTTTTTGGATCAAATTTCTATATGGCAAAGCCGAAACAAAGTTCACATGACTATGAGGTTTTAATTTCCAAAGCAATCAAAATTGGAAATGCTATAGCGTTAGATACGGCTAATGTTTTGCCACAATTGTTTAAAAGGGTTATTTAAAAGTTGACTAAAGCTAAATGTAATTATGACTAAATGAACACACTTAAAGCTTTCAACAGTATACAGATTGACAATTTTGTGTATTTTGTTAAAGGTCTTTTTCACGTAAGTTTGATTTAATGCAAAAGTGGAAGTAATAACCTCTGAAGTATGAAATTCTATAGCAGGGGGAGTTCGGAAATATGTTTAAAATATAATCTTTAAAATTTAATTTTCGTAAAATGGGATATATAATTTACTGAGTAAAGAGACCTGCACCATTCTTAAAATTAGGTTTGTAAAAAAATGACATGGGTTCGATAATCTTGGGTACGCTGTCCATCGCTACCTACTCACGGGTGCGATCCCGTTACTGCTGAACACAAGAAGTCTTGTCTGCTGCGTCTTCGCTCTCGACCAGTTCCCTCCTTCATAGACAACCTGAATACTCTTGGCTCCTTCAAAGTAACCATATTGATGCTGACCTCAGCGCGGACACCCGATCGACATAGAGCAGCAACGGCCAGAAACCCAAACCTCAAACCGTTCACCACATCAGGCTTCCAAGCTGCAGGATTACAGGAGTACGCCACCACTCCCAGCTGTTGAACTCGCTCGGTTTATGTGTTAAATATCATAGCAAATATATATACAAAAAAGAAATGTTGTGGTATGTTTGATGAGAAAGCTGTCTCAGTTGATACTATCTGTCTTTTTGGATCAATTTCTATACAAAAAGACACAGTGTTCACACGACTAAGGTCTCGTTTATCAAAGCAATGGAAATCAAAATTGGAAATGCTATAGAGTTAGATACGGCTAATGTTTTGCCACAGTTGTTTAAAAGGGTTATTTAAAAGTTGACTAAAGCTAAATGTTATTATGACTAAATGAACACACTTTAAGCTTTCAACAGTATACAGATTGACAATTTTGTGAAAGATCTTTTTCACGTAAGTTTGATTTAATGCAAAAGTGGAAGTAATAACCTCTGAAGTATGAAATTCTATAGCAGGGGGAGTTCGGAAATACGTTTAAAATATAAGCTTTAAAATTTAATTTTCGTAAAATGGGATATATAATTTACTGAGTAAAGAGACCTGCACCATTCTTAAAATTAGGTTTGTAAAAAAATGACATGGGTTCGATAATCTTGGGTACGCTGTCCATCGCTACCTACTCACGGGTGCGATCCCGTTACTGCTGAACACAAGCAGTCTTGTCTGCTGCGTCTTCGCTCTCGACCAGTTCCCTCCTTCATAGACAACCTGAATACTCTTGGCTCCTTCAAAGTAACCATATTGATGCTGACCTCAGCGCGGACACCCGATCGACATAGAGCAGCAACGGCCAGGAACCCCAACCTCAAAACGTTCTCCACATCAGGCTTCCAAGCTGCAGGATTACAGGAGTACGCCACCACTCCCAGCTGTTAAACTCGTTCCGTTTATGTGTTAAATATCATAGCAAATATATATACAAAAAAGAAATGTTATGGTATAGTTGATGAGAAAGCTGTCTCAGTTGATACTATCTGTCTTTTTGGATCAATTTCTATACAAAAAGACACAGTGTTCACACGACTAAGGTCTCGTTTATCAAAGCAATGGAAATCAAAATTGGAAATGCTATAGAGTTATATACAGCTAATGGTTTCACAGTTGTTTAAAAGGGTTATTTAAAAGTTGACTAAAGCTAAATGTAATTATGACTAAATGAACACACTTTAAGCTTTCAACAGTATACAGATTGACAATTTTGTGTATTTTGTTAAAGATCTTTTTCACGTAAGTTTGATTTAATGCAAAAGTGGAAGTAATAACCTCTGAAATATGAGATTCTATAGCAGGGGAGTTCGAAAATATGTTTAAAATATAAGCTTTCGTAAAATGTGATATATAATTTACTGAGTAAAGAGACCTGCACCATTCTTAAAATTAGGGTTGTAAAAAAATGACATGGGTTCGATAATCTTGGGTACGCTGTCCATCGCTACCTACTCACGGGTGTGATCCCGTTACTACTGAACACAAGAAGTCTTGTCTGCTGCGTCTTCGCTCTCGACCAGTTACCTTTTCCATACACAACCTGAATACTCTTGGCTCCTTCAAAGTAACCATATTGATGCTGACCTTAGTGCGGACACCCGATCGACATAGAGCAGCAACGGCCAGGAACCCCAACCTCAAACCGTTCACCACATCAGGCTTCCAAGCTGCAGGATTACAGGAGTACGCCACCACTCCCAGCTGTTAAACTCGCTCCGTTTATGTGTTAAATATCATAGCAAATATATATACAAAAAAGAAATGTTATGGTATGGTTGATGAGAAAGCTGTCTCAGTTGATACTATCTGTCTTTTTGGATCAATTTCTATACAAAAAGACACAGTGTTCACACGACTAAGGTCTCGTTTATCAAAGCAATGGAAATCAAAATTGGAAATTCTATAGAGTTAGATACGGCTAATGTTTTGCCACAGTTGTTTAAAAGGGTTATTTAAAAGTTGACTAAAGCTAAATGTTATTATGACTAAATGAACACACTTTAAGCTTTCAACAGTATACAGATTGACAATTTTGTGTATTTTGTTAAAGATCTTTTTCACGTAAGTTTGATTTAATGCAAAAGTGGAAGTAATAACCTCTGAAGTATGAAATTCTATAGCAGGGGGAGTTCGGAAATACGTTTAAAATATAAGCTTTAAAATTTAATTTTCGTAAAATGGGATATATAATTTACTGAGTAAAGAGACCTGCACCATTCTTAAAATTAGGTTTGTAAAAAAATGACATGGGTTCGATAATCTTGGGTACGCTGTCCATCGCTACCTACTCACGGGTGCGATCCCGTTACTGCTGAACACAAGCAGTCTTGTCTGCTGCGTCTTCGCTCTCGACCAGTTCCCTCCTTCATAGACAACCTGAATACTCTTGGCTCCTTCAAAGTAACCATATTGATGCTGACCTCAGCGCGGACACCCGATCGACATAGAGCAGCAAAGGCCAGGAACCCCAACCTCAAAACGTTCACCACATCAGGCTTCCAAGCTGCAGGATTACAGGAGTACGCCACCACTCCCAGCTGTTAAACTCGTTCCGTTTATGTGTTAAATATCATAGCAAATATATATACAAAAAAGAAATGTTATGGTATAGTTGATGAGAAAGCTGTCTCAGTTGATACTATCTGTCTTTTTGGATCAATTTCTATACAAAAAGACACAGTGTTCACACGACTAAGGTCTCGTTTATCAAAGCAATGGAAATCAAAATTGGAAATGCTATAGAGTTAGATACAGCTAATGTTTTCACAGTTGTTTAAAAGGGTTATTTAAAAGTTGACTAAAGCTAAATGTAATTATGACTAAATGAACACACTTTAAGCTTTCAACAGTATACAGATTGACAATTTTGTGTATTTTGTTAAAGATCTTTTTCACGTAAGTTTGATTTAATGCAAAAGTGGAAGTAATAACCTCTGAAATATGAGATTCTATAGCAGGGGAGTTCGAAAATATGTTTAAAATATAAGCTTTCGTAAAATGTGATATATAATTTACTGAGTAAAGAGACCTGCACCATTCTTAAAATTAGGGTTGTAAAAAAATGACATGGGTTCGATAATCTTGGGTACGCTGTCCATCGCTACCTACTCACGGGTGCGATCCCGTTACTGCTGAACACAAGCAGTCTTGTCTGCTGCGTCTTCGCTCTCGACCAGTTCCCTCCTTCATAGACAACCTGAATACTCTTGGCTCCTTCAAAGTAACCATATTGATGCTGACCTCAGCGCGGACACCCGATCGACATAGAGCAGCAACGGCCAGGAACCCCAACCTCAAAACGTTCTCCACATCAGGCTTCCAAGCTGCAGGATTACAGGAGTACGCCACCACTCCCAGCTGTTAAACTCGTTCCGTTTATGTGTTAAATATCATAGCAAATATATATACAAAAAAGAAATGTTATGGTATAGTTGATGAGAAAGCTGTCTCAGTTGATACTATCTGTCTTTTTGGATCAATTTCTATACAAAAAGACACAGTGTTCACACGACTAAGGTCTCGTTTATCAAAGCAATGGAAATCAAAATTGGAAATGCTATAGAGTTAGATACAGCTAATGGTTTCACAGTTGTTTAAAAGGGTTATTTAAAAGTTGACTAAAGCTAAATGTAATTATGACTAAATGAACACACTTTAAGCTTTCAACAGTATACAGATTGACAATTTTGTGTATTTTGTTAAAGATCTTTTTCACGTAAGTTTGATTTAATGCAAAAGTGGAAGTAATAACCTCTGAAATATGAGATTCTATAGCAGGGGAGTTCGAAAATATGTTTAAAATATAAGCTTTCGTAAAATGTGATATATAATTTACTGAGTAAAGAGACCTGCACCATTCTTAAAATTAGGGTTGTAAAAAAATGACATGGGTTCGATAATCTTGGGTACGCTGTCCATCGCTACCTACTCACGGGTGTGATCCCGTTACTACTGAACACAAGAAGTCTTGTCTGCTGCGTCTTCGCTCTCGACCAGTTACCTTTTCCATACACAACCTGAATACTCTTGGCTCCTTCAAAGTAACCATATTGATGCTGACCTTAGTGCGGACACCCGATCGACATAGAGCAGCAACGGCCAGGAACCCCAACCTCAAACCGTTCACCACATCAGGCTTCCAAGCTGCAGGATTACAGGAGTACGCCACCACTCCCAGCTGTTAAACTCGCTCCGTTTATGTGTTAAATATCATAGCAAATATATATACAAAAAAGAAATGTTATGGTATGGTTGATGAGAAAGCTGTCTCAGTTGATACTATCTGTCTTTTTGGATCAATTTCTATACAAAAAGACACAGTGTTCACACGACTAAGGTCTCGTTTATCAAAGCAATGGAAATCAAAATTGGAAATTCTATAGAGTTAGATACGGCTAATGTTTTGCCACAGTTGTTTAAAAGGGTTATTTAAAAGTTGACTAAAGCTAAATGTTATTATGACTAAATGAACACACTTTAAGCTTTCAACAGTATACAGATTGACAATTTTGTGTATTTTGTTAAAGATCTTTTTCACGTAAGTTTGATTTAATGCAAAAGTGGAAGTAATAACCTCTGAAGTATGAAATTCTATAGCAGGGGGAGTTCGGAAATACGTTTAAAATATAAGCTTTAAAATTTAATTTTCGTAAAATGGGATATATAATTTACTGAGTAAAGAGACCTGCACCATTCTTAAAATTAGGTTTGTAAAAAAATGACATGGGTTCGATAATCTTGGGTACGCTGTCCATCGCTACCTACTCACGGGTGCGATCCCGTTACTGCTGAACACAAGCAGTCTTGTCTGCTGCGTCTTCGCTCTCGACCAGTTCCCTCCTTCATAGACAACCTGAATACTCTTGGCTCCTTCAAAGTAACCATATTGATGCTGACCTCAGCGCGGACACCCGATCGACATAGAGCAGCAACGGCCAGGAACCCCAACCTCAAAACGTTCACCACATCAGGCTTCCAAGCTGCAGGATTACAGGAGTACGCCACCACTCCCAGCTGTTAAACTCGTTCCGTTTATGTGTTAAATATCATAGCAAATATATATACAAAAAAGAAATGTTATGGTATAGTTGATGAGAAAGCTGTCTCAGTTGATACTATCTGTCTTTTTGGATCAATTTCTATACAAAAAGACACAGTGTTCACACGACTAAGGTTTCGTTTATTAAAGCAATGGAAATCAAAATTGGAAATGCTATAGAGTTAGATACGGCTAATGTTTTGCCACAATTGATTAAAAGGGTTATTTAAAAGTTGACTAAAGCTAAATGTAATTATGACTAAATGAACACACTTTAAGCTTTCAACAGTATACAGATTGACAATTTTGTGTATTTTGTTAAAGATCTTTTGCACGTAAGTTTGATTTAATGCAAAAGTGGAAGTAATAACCTCTGAAGTATGAAATTCTATAGCAGGGGGAGTTCGGAAATACGTTTAAAATATAAGCTTTAAAATTTAATTTTCGTAAAATGGGATATATAATTTACTGAGTAAAGAGACCTGCACCATTCTTAAAATTAGGTTTGTAAAAAAATGACATGGGTTCGATAATCTTGGGTACGCTGTCCATCGCTACCTACTCACGGGTGCGATCCCGTTACTGCTGAACACAAGCAGTCTTGTCTGCTGCGTCTTCGCTCTCGACCAGTTCCCTCCTTCATAGACAACCTGAATACTCTTGGCTCCTTCAAAGTAACCATATTGATGCTGACCTCAGCGCGGACACCCGATCGACATAGAGCAGCAACGGCCAGGAACCCCAACCTCAAAACGTTCACCACATCAGGCTTCCAAGCTGCAGGATTACAGGAGTACGCCACCACTCCCAGCTGTTAAACTCGTTCCGTTTATGTGTTAAATATCATAGCAAATATATATACAAAAAAGAAATGTTATGGTATAGTTGATGAGAAAGCTGTCTCAGTTGATACTATCTGTCTTTTTGGATCAATTTCTATACAAAAAGACACAGTGTTCACACGACTAAGGTCTCGTTTATCAAAGCAATGGAAATCAAAATTGGAAATGCTATAGAGTTAGATACAGCTAATGTTTTCACAGTTGTTTAAAAGGGTTATTTAAAAGTTGACTAAAGCTAAATGTAATTATGACTAAATGAACACACTTTAAGCTTTCAACAGTATACAGATTGACAATTTTGTGTATTTTGTTAAAGATCTTTTTCACGTAAGTTTGATTTAATGCAAAAGTGGAAGTAATAACCTCTGAAATATGAGATTCTATAGCAGGGGAGTTCGAAAATATGTTTAAAATATAAGCTTTCGTAAAATGTGATATATAATTTACTGAGTAAAGAGACCTGCACCATTCTTAAAATTAGGGTTGTAAAAAAATGACATGGGTTCGATAATCTTGGGTACGCTGTCCATCGCTACCTACTCACGGGTGCGATCCCGTTACTGCTGAACACAAGCAGTCTTGTCTGCTGCGTCTTCGCTCTCGACCAGTTCCCTCCTTCATAGACAACCTGAATACTCTTGGCTCCTTCAAAGTAACCATATTGATACTGACCTTAGCGCGGACACCCAATGGACATAGAGCAGCAACGGCCAGGAACCCCAACCTCAAACCGTTCACCACATCAGGCTTCCAAGCTGCAGGATTACAGGAGTACGCCACCACTCCCAGCTGTTAAACTCGCTCCGTTTATGTGTTAAATATCATAGCAAATATATATACAAAAAAGAAATGTTATGGTATAGTTGATGAGAAAGCTGTCGCAGTTGATACTATCTGTCTTTTTGGATCAATTTCTATACAAAATGACACAGTGTTCACGTGACTAAGGTTTCGTTTATTAAAGCAATGGAAATCAAAATTGGAAATGCTATAGAGTTAGATACGGCTAATGTTTTGCCACAATTGATTAAAAGGGTTATTTAAAAGTTGACTAAAGCTAAATGTAATTATGACTAAATGAACACACTTTAAGCTTTCAACAGTATACAGATTGACAATTTTGTGTATTTTGTTAAAGATCTTTTGCACGTAAGTTTGATTTAATGCAAAAGTGGAAGTAATAACCTCTGAAGTATGAAATTCTATAGCCGGGGGAGTTCGGAAATATGTTTAAAATATAAGCTTTAGAATTTAATTTTCGTAAAATGTGATATATAATTGACTGAATAAAGAAACCTGCACTATTTCTAAAGTCAAAAGATTAAAAAAATAAGACATGGGTCCGATTATTTTGGAAACGCTGTCCTTCGCTACCTACTCACGGTTGCGATTCCGTTAGTGCTGAACACAGGAAGTCTTCTCTGCTGCGTATCCGCTCTGGACCAGTATGCTTCTCATTTGACAACCTGAATACTCTTGGTTCATTCAAAGTAACCCTATTGATACTGACCTTAGCGCGGAAACCCGATCGACATAGAGCAGCAACGGCCAGGAACCCCAACCACAAACCGTTCACCACATAAGG
Source organism: Lepidochitona cinerea (assembly GCA_963971465.1). Lineage (NCBI taxonomy): Eukaryota > Metazoa > Mollusca > Polyplacophora > Chitonida > Tonicellidae > Lepidochitona > Lepidochitona cinerea. The sequence goes on from OZ020551.1 coordinate 21,322,245, forward strand.
CTTCCAAGCTGCAGGATTACAGGAGTACGCCACCACTCCCATCGGATACATATGAGCGGATTTTGTGTTTAATATCATAGCAAATATAAAGAATAAAGAAATGTCATAGTATGATTGATTAGAAGTCTGTTTCTTTTCCTATTATCTGTGTTTTTGGATCAAATTTCTATATATGGCAAAGCCGAAACAAAGTTCACATGACTATGAGGTTTTAATTTCCAAAGCAATCAAAATTGGAAATGCTATAGAGTTAGATACGGCTAATGTTTTGCCACAATTGTTTAAAAGGGTTATTTAAAAGTTGACTAAAGCTAAATGTAATTATGACTAAATGAACACACTTTAAGCTTTCAACAGTATACAGATTGACAATTTTGTGTATTTTGTTAAAGATCTTTTTCACGTAAGTTTGATTTAATGCAAACGTGGAAGTAATAACCTCTGAAGTATGAGATTCTATAGCAGGGGAGTTCGAAAATATGTTTAAAATATAAGCTTTCGTAAAATGTGATATATAATTTACTGAGTAAAGAGACCTGCACCATTCTTAAAATTAGGGTTGTAAAAAAATGACATGGGTTCGATAATCTTGGGTACGCTGTCCATCGCTACCTACTCACGGGTGTGATCCCGTTACTACTGAACACAAGAAGTCTTGTCTGCTGCGTCTTCGCTCTCGACCAGTTACCTTTTCCATACACAACCTGAATACTCTTGGCTCCTTCAAAGTAACCATATTGATGCTGACCTTAGTGCGGACACCCGATCGACATAGAGCAGCAACGGCCAGGAACCCCAACCTCAAACCGTTCACCACATCAGGCTTCCAAGCTGCAGGATTACAGGAGTACGCCACCACTCCCAGCTGTTAAACTCGCTCCGTTTATGTGTTAAATATCATAGCAAATATATATACAAAAAAGAAATGTTATGGTATGGTTGATGAGAAAGCTGTCTCAGTTGATACTATCTGTCTTTTTGGATCAATTTCTATACAAAAAGACACAGTGTTCACACGACTAAGGTCTCGTTTATCAAAGCAATGGAAATCAAAATTGGAAATGCTATAGAGTTAGATACGGCTAATGTTTTGCCACAGTTGTTTAAAAGGGTTATTTAAAAGTTGACTAAAGCTAAATGTTATTATGACTAAATGAACACACTTTAAGCTTTCAACAGTATACAGATTGACAATTTTGTGTATTTTGTTAAAGATCTTTTTCACGTAAGTTTGATTTAATGCAAAAGTGGAAGTAATAACTTCTGAAGTATGAAATTCTATAGCAGGGGGAGTTCGGAAATACGTTTAAAATATAAGCTTTAAAATTTAATTTTCGTAAAATGGGATATATAATTTACTGAGTAAAGAGACCTGCACCATTCTTAAAATTAGGTTTGTAAAAAAATGACATGGGTTCGATAATCTTGGGTACGCTGTCCATCGCTACCTACTCACGGGTGCGATCCCGTTACTGCTGAACACAAGCAGTCTTGTCTGCTGCGTCTTCGCTCTCGACCAGTTCCCTCCTTCATAGACAACCTGAATACTCTTGGCTCCTTCAAAGTAACCATATTGATGCTGACCTCAGCGCGGACACCCGATCGACATAGAGCAGCAACGGCCAGGAACCCCAACCTCAAAACGTTCACCACATCAGGCTTCCAAGCTGCAGGATTACAGGAGTACGCCACCACTCCCAGCTGTTAAACTCGTTCCGTTTATGTGTTAAATATCATAGCAAATATATATACAAAAAAGAAATGTTATGGTATAGTTGATGAGAAAGCTGTCTCAGTTGATACTATCTGTCTTTTTGGATCAATTTCTATACAAAAAGACACAGTGTTCACACGACTAAGGTCTCGTTTATCAAAGCAATGGAAATCAAAATTGGAAATGCTATAGAGTTAGATACAGCTAATGTTTTCACAGTTGTTTAAAAGGGTTATTTAAAAGTTGACTAAAGCTAAATGTAATTATGACTAAATGAACACACTTTAAGCTTTCAACAGTATACAGATTGACAATTTTGTGTATTTTGTTAAAGATCTTTTTCACGTAAGTTTGATTTAATGCAAAAGTGGAAGTAATAACCTCTGAAATATGAGATTCTATAGCAGGGGAGTTCGAAAATATGTTTAAAATATAAGCTTTCGTAAAATGTGATATATAATTTACTGAGTAAAGAGACCTGCACCATTCTTAAAATTAGGGTTGTAAAAAAATGACATGGGTTCGATAATCTTGGGTACGCTAGAACACAAGAAGTCTTGTCTGCTGCGTCTTCGCTCTCGACCAGTTCCCTCCTTCATAGACAACCTGAATACTCTTGGCTCCTTCAAAGTAACCATATTGATACTGACCTTAGCGCGGACACCCAATGGACATAGAGCAGCAACGGCCAGGAACCCCAACCTCAAACCGTTCACCACATCAGGCTTCCAAGCTGCAGGATTACAGGAGTACGCCACCACTCCCAGCTGTTAAACTCGCTCCGTTTATGTGTTAAATATCATAGCAAATATATATACAAAAAAGAAATGTTATGGTATAGTTGATGAGAAAGCTGTCGCAGTTGATACTATCTGTCTTTTTGGATCAATTTCTATACAAAATGACACAGTGTTCACGTGACTAAGGTTTCGTTTATTAAAGCAATGGAAATCAAAATTGGAAATGCTATAGAGTTAGATACGGCTAATGTTTTGCCACAATTGATTAAAAGGGTTATTTAAAAGTTGACTAAAGCTAAATGTAATTATGACTAAATGAACACACTTTAAGCTTTCAACAGTATACAGATTGACAATTTTGTGTATTTTGTTAAAGATCTTTTGCACGTAAGTTTGATTTAATGCAAAAGTGGAAGTAATAACCTCTGAAGTATGAAATTCTATAGCCGGGGGAGTTCGGAAATATGTTTAAAATATAAGCTTTAGAATTTAATTTTCGTAAAATGTGATATATAATTGACTGAATAAAGAAACCTGCACTATTTCTAAAGTCAAAAGATTAAAAAAATAAGACATGGGTCCGATTATTTTGGAAACGCTGTCCTTCGCTACCTACTCACGGTTGCGATTCCGTTAGTGCTGAACACAGGAAGTCTTCTCTGCTGCGTATCCGCTCTGGACCAGTATGCTTCTCATTTGACAACCTGAATACTCTTGGTTCATTCAAAGTAACCCTATTGATACTGACCTTAGCGCGGAAACCCGATCGACATAGAGCAGCAACGGCCAGGAACCCCAACCACAAACCGTTCACCACATAAGGCTTCCAAGCTGCAGGATTACAGGAGTACGCCACCACTCCCATCGGATACATATGAGCGGATTTTGTGTTTAATATCATAGCAAATATAAAGAATAAAGAAATGTCATAGTATGATTGATTAGAAGTCTGTTTCTTTTCCTATTATCTGTGTTTTTGGATCAAATTTCTATATATGGCAAAGCCGAAACAAAGTTCACATGACTATGAGGTTTTAATTTCCAAAGCAATCAAAATTGGAAATGCTATAGAGTTAGATACGGCTAATGTTTTGCCACAATTGTTTAAAAGGGTTATTTAAAAGTTGACTAAAGCTAAATGTAATTATGACTAAATGAACACACTTTAAGCTTTCAACAGTATACAGATTGACAATTTTGTGTATTTTGTTAAAGATCTTTTTCACGTAAGTTTGATTTAATGCAAACGTGGAAGTAATAACCTCTGAAGTATGAGATTCTATAGCAGGGGAGTTCGAAAATATGTTTAAAATATAAGCTTTCGTAAAATGTGATATATAATTTACTGAGTAAAGAGACCTGCACCATTCTTAAAATTAGGGTTGTAAAAAAATGACATGGGTTCGATAATCTTGGGTACGCTGTCCATCGCTACCTACTCACGGGTGTGATCCCGTTACTACTGAACACAAGAAGTCTTGTCTGCTGCGTCTTCGCTCTCGACCAGTTACCTTTTCCATACACAACCTGAATACTCTTGGCTCCTTCAAAGTAACCATATTGATGCTGACCTTAGTGCGGACACCCGATCGACATAGAGCAGCAACGGCCAGGAACCCCAACCTCAAACCGTTCACCACATCAGGCTTCCAAGCTGCAGGATTACAGGAGTACGCCACCACTCCCAGCTGTTAAACTCGCTCCGTTTATGTGTTAAATATCATAGCAAATATATATACAAAAAAGAAATGTTATGGTATGGTTGATGAGAAAGCTGTCTCAGTTGATACTATCTGTCTTTTTGGATCAATTTCTATACAAAAAGACACAGTGTTCACACGACTAAGGTCTCGTTTATCAAAGCAATGGAAATCAAAATTGGAAATGCTATAGAGTTAGATACGGCTAATGTTTTGCCACAGTTGTTTAAAAGGGTTATTTAAAAGTTGACTAAAGCTAAATGTTATTATGACTAAATGAACACACTTTAAGCTTTCAACAGTATACAGATTGACAATTTTGTGTATTTTGTTAAAGATCTTTTTCACGTAAGTTTGATTTAATGCAAAAGTGGAAGTAATAACTTCTGAAGTATGAAATTCTATAGCAGGGGGAGTTCGGAAATACGTTTAAAATATAAGCTTTAAAATTTAATTTTCGTAAAATGGGATATATAATTTACTGAGTAAAGAGACCTGCACCATTCTTAAAATTAGGTTTGTAAAAAAATGACATGGGTTCGATAATCTTGGGTACGCTGTCCATCGCTACCTACTCACGGGTGCGATCCCGTTACTGCTGAACACAAGCAGTCTTGTCTGCTGCGTCTTCGCTCTCGACCAGTTCCCTCCTTCATAGACAACCTGAATACTCTTGGCTCCTTCAAAGTAACCATATTGATGCTGACCTCAGCGCGGACACCCGATCGACATAGAGCAGCAACGGCCAGGAACCCCAACCTCAAAACGTTCACCACATCAGGCTTCCAAGCTGCAGGATTACAGGAGTACGCCACCACTCCCAGCTGTTAAACTCGTTCCGTTTATGTGTTAAATATCATAGCAAATATATATACAAAAAAGAAATGTTATGGTATAGTTGATGAGAAAGCTGTCTCAGTTGATACTATCTGTCTTTTTGGATCAATTTCTATACAAAAAGACACAGTGTTCACACGACTAAGGTCTCGTTTATCAAAGCAATGGAAATCAAAATTGGAAATGCTATAGAGTTAGATACAGCTAATGTTTTCACAGTTGTTTAAAAGGGTTATTTAAAAGTTGACTAAAGCTAAATGTAATTATGACTAAATGAACACACTTTAAGCTTTCAACAGTATACAGATTGACAATTTTGTGTATTTTGTTAAAGATCTTTTTCACGTAAGTTTGATTTAATGCAAAAGTGGAAGTAATAACCTCTGAAATATGAGATTCTATAGCAGGGGAGTTCGAAAATATGTTTAAAATATAAGCTTTCGTAAAATGTGATATATAATTTACTGAGTAAAGAGACCTGCACCATTCTTAAAATTAGGGTTGTAAAAAAATGACATGGGTTCGATAATCTTGGGTACGCTAGAACACAAGAAGTCTTGTCTGCTGCGTCTTCGCTCTCGACCAGTTCCCTCCTTCATAGACAACCTGAATACTCTTGGCTCCTTCAAAGTAACCATATTGATACTGACCTTAGCGCGGACACCCAATGGACATAGAGCAGCAACGGCCAGGAACCCCAACCTCAAACCGTTCACCACATCAGGCTTCCAAGCTGCAGGATTACAGGAGTACGCCACCACTCCCAGCTGTTAAACTCGCTCCGTTTATGTGTTAAATATCATAGCAAATATATATACAAAAAAGAAATGTTATGGTATAGTTGATGAGAAAGCTGTCTCAGTTGATACTATCTGTCTTTTTGGATCAATTTCTATACAAAATGACACAGTGTTCACGTGACTAAGGTTTCGTTTATTAAAGCAATGGAAATCAAAATTGGAAATGCTATAGAGTTAGATACGGCTAATGTTTTGCCACAATTGATTAAAAGGGTTATTTAAAAGTTGACTAAAGCTAAATGTAATTATGACTAAATGAACACACTTTAAGCTTTCAACAGTATACAGATTGACAATTTTGTGTATTTTGTTAAAGATCTTTTGCACGTAAGTTTGATTTAATGCAAAAGTGGAAGTAATAACCTCTGAAGTATGAAATTCTATAGCCGGGGGAGTTCGGAAATATGTTTAAAATATAAGCTTTAGAATTTAATTTTCGTAAAATGTGATATATAATTGACTGAATAAAGAAACCTGCACTATTTCTAAAGTCAAAAGATTAAAAAAAAAGACATGGGTCCGATTATTTTGTAAACGCTGTCCTTCGCTACCTACTCACGGTTGCGATTCCGTTAGTGCTGAACACAGGAAGTCTTCTCTGCTGCGTATCCGCTCTGGACCAGTATGCTTCTCATTTGACAACCTGAATACTCTTGGTTCATTCAAAGTAACCCTATTGATACTGACCTTAGCGCGGAAACCCGATCGACATAGAGCAGCAACGGCCAGGAACCCCAACCACAAACCGTTCACCACATAAGGCTTCCAAGCTGCAGGATTACAGGAGTACGCCACCACTCCCATCGGATACATATGAGCGGATTTTGTGTTTAATATCATAGCAAATATAAAGAATAAAGAAATGTCATAGTATGATTGATTAGAAGTCTGTTTCTTTTCCTATTATCTGTGTTTTTGGATCAAATTTCTATATATGGCAAAGCCGAAACAAAGTTCACATGGCTATGAGGTTTTAATTTCCAAAGCAATCAAAATTGGAAATGCTATAGAGTTAGATACAGCTAATGTTTTGCCACAATTGTTTAAAAGGGTTATTTAAAAGTTGACTAAAGCTAAATGTAATTATGACTAAATGAACACACTTTAAGCTTTCAACAGTATACAGATTGACAATTTTGTGTATTTTGTTAAAGATCTTTTTCACGTAAGTTTGATTTAATGCAAACGTGGAAGTAATAACATCTGAAGTATGAGATTCTATAGCAGGGGAGTTCGAAAATATGTTTAAAATATAAGCTTTAGAATTTAATTTTCGTAAAATGGGATATATAATTTACTGAGTAAAGAGACCTGCACCATTCTTAAAATTAGGTTTGTAAAAAAATGACATGGGTTCGATAATCTTGGGTACGCTGTCCATCGCTACCTACTCACGGGTGCGATCCCGTTACTGCTAAACACAAGAAGTCTTGTCTGCTGCGTCTTCGCTCTCGACCAGTTCCCTCCTTCATAGACAACCTGAATACTCTTGGCTCCTTCAAAGTAACCATATTGATGCTGACCTCAGCGCGGACACCCGATCGACATAGAGCAGCAACGGCCAGAAACCCCAACCTCAAAACGTTCACCACATCAGGCTTCCAAGCTGCAGGATTACAGGAGTACGCCACCACTCCCAGCTGTTAAACTCGCTCCGTTTATGTGTTAAATATCATAGCAAATATATATACAAAAAAGAAATGTTATGGTATGGTTGATGAGAAAGCTGTCTCGTTGATACTATCTGTCTTTTTGGATCAATTTCTATACAAAACGACACAGTGTTCACACGACTAAGGTCTCGTTTATCAAAGCAATGGAAATCAAAATTGGAAATGCTATAGAGTTAGATACAGCTAATGGTTTCACAGTTGTTTAAAAGGGTTATTTAAAAGTTGACTAAAGCTAAATGTAATTATGACTAAATGAACACACTTTAAGCTTTCAACAGTATACAGATTGACAATTTTGTGTATTTTGTTAAAGATCTTTTTCACGTAAGTTTGATTTAATGCAAAAGTGGAAGTAATAACCTCTGAAATATGAGATTCTATAGCAGGGGAGTTCGAAAATATGTTTAAAATATAAGCTTTCGTAAAATGTGATATATAATTTACTGAGTAAAGAGACCTGCACCATTCTTAAAATTAGGGTTGTAAAAAAATGACATGGGTTCGATAATCTTGGGTACGCTGTCCATCGCTACCTACTCACGGGTGTGATCCCGTTACTACTGAACACAAGAAGTCTTGTCTGCTGCGTCTTCGCTCTCGACCAGTTACCTTTTCCATACACAACCTGAATACTCTTGGCTCCTTCAAAGTAACCATATTGATGCTGACCTTAGTGCGGACACCCGATCGACATAGAGCAGCAACGGCCAGGAACCCCAACCTCAAACCGTTCACCACATCAGGCTTCCAAGCTGCAGGATTACAGGAGTACGCCACCACTCCCAGCTGTTAAACTCGCTCCGTTTATGTGTTAAATATCATAGCAAATATATATACAAAAAAGAAATGTTATGGTATGGTTGATGAGAAAGCTGTCTCAGTTGATACTATCTGTCTTTTTGGATCAATTTCTATACAAAAAGACACAGTGTTCACACGACTAAGGTCTCGTTTATCAAAGCAATGGAAATCAAAATTGGAAATGCTATAGAGTTAGATACGGCTAATGTTTTGCCACAGTTGTTTAAAAGGGTTATTTAAAAGTTGACTAAAGCTAAATGTTATTATGACTAAATGAACACACTTTAAGCTTTCAACAGTATACAGATTGACAATTTTGTGTATTTTGTTAAAGATCTTTTTCACGTAAGTTTGATTTAATGCAAAAGTGGAAGTAATAACCTCTGAAGTATGAAATTCTATAGCAGGGGGAGTTCGGAAATACGTTTAAAATATAAGCTTTAAAATTTAATTTTCGTAAAATGGGATATATAATTTACTGAGTAAAGAGACCTGCACCATTCTTAAAATTAGGTTTGTAAAAAAATGACATGGGTTCGATAATCTTGGGTACGCTGTCCATCGCTACCTACTCACGGGTGCGATCCCGTTACTGCTGAACACAAGCAGTCTTGTCTGCTGCGTCTTCGCTCTCGACCAGTTCCCTCCTTCATAGACAACCTGAATACTCTTGGCTCCTTCAAAGTAACCATATTGATGCTGACCTCAGCGCGGACACCCGATCGACATAGAGCAGCAACGGCCAGGAACCCCAACCTCAAAACGTTCACCACATCAGGCTTCCAAGCTGCAGGATTACAGGAGTACGCCACCACTCCCAGCTGTTAAACTCGTTCCGTTTATGTGTTAAATATCATAGCAAATATATATACAAAAAAGAAATGTTATGGTATAGTTGATGAGAAAGCTGTCTCAGTTGATACTATCTGTCTTTTTGGATCAATTTCTATACAAAAAGACACAGTGTTCACACGACTAAGGTCTCGTTTATCAAAGCAATGGAAATCAAAATTGGAAATGCTATAGAGTTAGATACAGCTAATGTTTTCACAGTTGTTTAAAAGGGTTATTTAAAAGTTGACTAAAGCTAAATGTAATTATGACTAAATGAACACACTTTAAGCTTTCAACAGTATACAGATTGACAATTTTGTGTATTTTGTTAAAGATCTTTTTCACGTAAGTTTGATTTAATGCAAAAGTGGAAGTAATAACCTCTGAAATATGAGATTCTATAGCAGGGGAGTTCGAAAATATGTTTAAAATATAAGCTTTCGTAAAATGTGATATATAATTTACTGAGTAAAGAGACCTGCACCATTCTTAAAATTAGGGTTGTAAAAAAATGACATGGGTTCGATAATCTTGGGTACGCTGTCCATCGCTACCTACTCACGGGTGCGATCCCGTTACTGCTGAACACAAGAAGTCTTGTCTGCTGCGTCTTCGCTCTCGACCAGTTACCTCCGTCATAGACAACCTGAATACTCTTGGCTCCTTCAAAGTAACCATATTGATGCTGACCTCAGCGCGGACACCCGATCGACATAGAGCAGCAACGGCCAGGAACCCCAACCTCAAACCGTTCACCACATCAGGCTTCCAAGCTGCAGGATTACAGGAGTACGCCACCACTCCCAGCTGTTAAACTCGTTCCGTTTATGTGTTAAATATCATAGCAAATATATATACAAAAAAGAAATGTTATGGTATGGTTGATGAGAAAGCTGTCTCAGTTGATACTATCTGTCTTTTTGGATCAATTTCTATACAAAAAGACACAGTGTTCACACGACTAAGGTCTCGTTTTTCAAAGCAATGGAAATCAAAATTGGAAATGCTATAGAGTTAGATACAGCTAATGTTTTCACAGTTGTTTAAAAGGGTTATTTAAAAGTTGACTAAAGCTAAATGTAATTATGACTAAATGAACACACTTTAAGCTTTCAACAGTATACAGATTGACAATTTTGTGTATTTTGTTAAAGATCTTTTTCACGTAAGTTTGATTTAATGCAAAAGTGGAAGTAATAACCTCTGAAATATGAGATTCTATAGCAGGGGAGTTCGAAAATATGTTTAAAATATAAGCTTTCGTAAAATGTGATATATAATTTACTGAGTAAAGAGACCTGCACCATTCTTAAAATTAGGGTTGTAAAAAAATGACATGGGTTCGATAATCTTGGGTACGCTGTCCATCGCTACCTACTCACGGGTGCGATCCCGTTACTGCTGAACACAAGAAGTCTTGTCTGCTGCGTCTTCGCTCTCGACCAGTTCCCTCCTTCATAGACAACCTGAATACTCTTGGCTCCTTCAAAGTAACCATATTGATACTGACCTTAGCGCGGACACCCAATGGACATAGAGCAGCAACGGCCAGGAACCCCAACCTCAAACCGTTCACCACATCAGGCTTCCAAGCTGCAGGATTACAGGAGTACGCCACCACTCCCAGCTGTTAAACTCGCTCCGTTTATGTGTTAAATATCATAGCAAATATATATACAAAAAAGAAATGTTATGGTATAGTTGATGAGAAAGCTGTCTCAGTTGATACTATCTGTCTTTTTGGATCAATTTCTATACAAAATGACACAGTGTTCACGTGACTAAGGTTTCGTTTATTAAAGCAATGGAAATCAAAATTGGAAATGCTATAGAGTTAGATACGGCTAATGTTTTGCCACAATTGATTAAAAGGGTTATTTAAAAGTTGACTAAAGCTAAATGTAATTATGACTAAATGAACACACTTTAAGCTTTCAACAGTATACAGATTGACAATTTTGTGTATTTTGTTAAAGATCTTTTGCACGTAAGTTTGATTTAATGCAAAAGTGGAAGTAATAACCTCTGAAGTATGAAATTCTATAGCCGGGGGAGTTCGGAAATATGTTTAAAATATAAGCTTTAGAATTTAATTTTCGTAAAATGTGATATATAATTGACTGAATAAAGAAACCTGCACTATTTCTAAAGTCAAAAGATTAAAAAAAAAGACATGGGTCCGATTATTTTGGAAACGCTGTCCTTCGCTACCTACTCACGGTTGCGATTCCGTTAGTGCTGAACACAGGAAGTCTTCTCTGCTGCGTATCCGCTCTGGACCAGTATGCTTCTCATTTGACAACCTGAATACTCTTGGTTCATTCAAAGTAACCCTATTGATACTGACCTTAGCGCGGAAACCCGATCGACATAGAGCAGCAACGGCCAGGAACCCCAACCACAAACCGTTCACCACATAAGGCTTCCAAGCTGCAGGATTACAGGAGTACGCCACCACTCCCATCGGATACATATGAGCGGATTTTGTGTTTAATATCATAGCAAATATAAAGAATAAAGAAATGTCATAGTATGATTGATTAGAAGTCTGTTTCTTTTCCTATTATCTGTGTTTTTGGATCAAATTTCTATATATGGCAAAGCCGAAACAAAGTTCACATGACTATGAGGTTTTAATTTCCAAAGCAATCAAAATTGGAAATGCTATAGAGTTAGATACGGCTAATGTTTTGCCACAATTGTTTAAAAGGGTTATTTAAAAGTTGACTAAAGCTAAATGTAATTATGACTAAATGAACACACTTTAAGCTTTCAACAGTATACAGATTGACAATTTTGTGTATTTTGTTAAAGATCTTTTTCACGTAAGTTTGATTTAATGCAAAAGTGGAAGTAATAACCTCTGAAATACGAGATTCTATAGCAGGGGAGTTCGAAAATATGTTTAAAATATAAGCTTTCGTAAAATGTGATATATAATTTACTGAGTAAAGAGACCTGCACCATTCTTAAAATTAGGGTTGTAAAAAAATGACATGGGTTCGATAATCTTGGGTACGCTGTCCATCGCTACCTACTCACGGGTGCGATCCCGTTACTGCTAAACACAAGAAGTCTTGTCTGCTGCGTCTTCGCTCTCGACCAGTTCCCTCCTTCATAGACAACCTGAATACTCTTGGCTCCTTCAAAGTAACCATATTGATGCTGACCTCAGCGCGGACACCCGATCGACATAGAGCAGCAACGGCCAGAAACCCCAACCTCAAACCGTTCACCACATCAGGCTTCCAAGCTGCAGGATTACAGGAGTACGCCAGCACTCCCAGCTGTTAAACTCGCTCCGTTTATGTGTTAAATATCATAGCAAATATATATACAAAAAACAAATGTTATGGTATGGTTGATGAGAAAGCTGTCTCGTTGATACTATCTGTCTTTTCGGATCAATTTCTATACAAAAAGACACAGTGTTCACACGACTAAGGTCTCGTTTATCAAAGCAATGGAAATCAAAATTGGAAATGCTATAGAGTTAGATACGGCTAATGTTTTGCCACAATTGTTTAAAAGGGTTATTTAAAAGTTGACTAAAGCTAAATGTAATTATGACTAAATGAACACACTTTAAGCTTTCAACAGTATACAGATTGACAATTTTGTGTATTTTGTTAAAGATCTTTTTCACGTAAGTTTGATTTAATGCAAACGTGGAAGTAATAACATCTGAAGTATGAGATTCTATAGCAGGGGAGTTCGAAAATATGTTTAAAATATAAGCTTTAGAATTTAATTTTCGTAAAATGTGATATATAATTGACTGAATAAAGAAACCTGCACTATTTCTAAAGTCAAGAGATTAAAAAAAAAGACATGGGTTCGATTATTTTGGAAACGCTGTCCTTCGCTACCTACTCACGGGTGCGATTCCGTTCGTGCTGAACACAGGAAGTCTTTCTGCTGCGTCTCCGCTCTGGACCAGTATGCTTCTCATTTGACAACCTGAATACTCTTGGTTCCTTCAAAGTAACCCTATTGATACTGACCTTAGCGCGGACACCCAATGGACATAGAGCAGCAACGGCCAGGAACCCCAACCTCAAACCGTTCACCACATCAGGCTTCCAAGCTGCAGGATTACAGGAGTACGCCACCCCTCCCAGCTGTTAAACTCGTTCCGTTTATGTGTTAAATATCATAGCAAATATATATACAAAAAAAATGTTATGGTATGGTTGATGAGAAAGCTGTCTCAGTTGATACTATCTTTCTTTTTGGATCAATTTCTATACAAAATGACACAGTGTTCACGTGACTAAGGTTTCGTTTATTAAAGCAATGGAAATCAAAATTGGAAATGCTATATAGAGTTAGATACGGCTAATGTTTTGCCACAATTGTTTAAAAGGGTTATTTAAAAGTTGACTAAAGCTAAATGTAATTATGACTAAATGAACACACTTTAAGCTTTCAACAGTATACAGATTGACAATTTTGTGTATTTTGTTAAAGATCTTTTTCACGTAAGTTTGATTTAATGCAAAAGTGGAAGTAATAACCTCTGAAGTATGAAATTCTATAGCAGGGGGAGTTCGGAAATATGTTTAAAATATAAGCTTTAAAATTTAATTTTCGTAAAATGGGATATATAATTTACTGAGTAAAGAGACCTGCACCATTCTTAAAATTAGGTTTGTAAAAAAATTACATGGGTTCGATAATCTTGGGTACGCTGTCCATCGCTACCTACTCACGGGTGCGATCCCGTTACTGCTGAACACAAGAAGTCTTGTCTGCTGCGTCTTCGCTCTCGACCAGTTACCTCCTTCATAGACAACCTGAATACTCTTGGCTTCTTCAAAGTAACCATACTGATGCTGACCTGAGCGCAGACACCCGATCAACATAGAGCAGCAACGGCCAGGAACCCCAACCTCAAACCGTTCACCACATCAGGCTTCCAAGCTGCAGGATTACAGGAGTACGCCACCACTCCCAGCTGTTAAACTCGCCCGGTTTATGTGTTAAATATCATAGCAAATATATATACAAAAAAGAAATGTTATGGTATAGTTGATGAGAAAGCTGTCTCGTTGATACTATCTGTCTTTTTGGATCAATTTCTATACAAAAAGACACAGTGTTCACACGACTAAGGTCTCGTTTATCAAAGCAATGGAAATCAAAATTGGAAATGCTATAGAGTTAGATACAGCTAATGTTTTCACAGTTGTTTAAAAGGGTTATTTAAAAGTTGACTAAAGCTAAATGTAATTATGACTAAATGAACACACTTTAAGCTTTCAACAGTATACAGATTGACAATTTTGTGTATTTTGTTAAAGATCTTTTTCACGTAAGTTTGATTTAATGCAAAAGTGGAAGTAATTACCTCTGAAGTATGAAATTCTATAGCAGGGGGAGTTCGGAAATATGTTTAAAATATAAGCTTTAGAATTTAATTTTCGTAAAATGTGATATATAATTGACTGAATAAAGAAACCTGCACTATTTCTAAAGTCAAGAGATTAAAAAAAAAGACATGGGTTCGATTATTTTGGAAACGCTGTCCTTCGCTACGTACTCACGGGTGCGATTCCGTTAGTTCTGAACACAGGAAGTCTTCTCTGCTGCGTCTCCGCTCTGGACCAGTATGCTTCTCATTTGACAACTTGAATACTCTTGGCTCCTTCAAAGTAACCCTATTGATACTGACCTTAGCGTGGACACCCAATGGACATAGAGCAGCAACGGCCAGGAACCCCAACCTCAAACCGTTCACCACATCAGGCTTCCAAGCTGCAGGATTACAGGAGTACGCCACCACTCCCAGCTGTTAAACTCGTTCCGTTTATGTGTTAAATATCATAGCAAATATATATACAAAAAAAAATGTTATGGTATAATTGATGAGAAAGCTGTCTCAGTTGATACTATCTGTCTTTTTGGATCAATTTCTATACAAAATGACACAGTGTTCACGTGACTAAGGTTTCGTTTATTAAAGCAATGGAAATCAAAATTGGAAATGCTATATAGAGTTAGATACGGCTAATGTTTTGCCACAATTGTTTAAAAGGGTTATTTAAAAGTTGACTAAAGCTAAATGTAATTATGACTAAATGAACACACTTTAAGCTTTCAACAGTATACAGATTGACAATTTTGTGTATTTTGTTAAAGATCTTTTTCACGTAAGTTTGATTTAATGCAAAAGTGGAAGTAATAACCTCTGAAGTATGAAATTCTATAGAAGGGGGAGTTCGGAAATATGTTTAAAATATAAGCTTTAAAATTTAATTTTCGTAATATGGGATATATAATTTACTGAGTAAAGAGACCTGCACCATTCTTAAAATTAGGTTGTAAAAAAATGACATGGGTTCGATAATCTTGGGTACGCTGTCCATCGCTACCTACTCACGGGTGCGATCCCGTTACTGCTGAACACAAGAAGTCTTGTCTGCTGCGTCTTCGCTCTCGACCAGTTACCTCCTTCATAGACAACCTGAATACTCTTGGCTCCTTCAAAGTAACCATATTGATACTGACCTTAGCGCGGACACCCAATGGACATAGAGCAGCAACGGCCAGGAACCCCAACCTCAAACCGTTCACCACATCAGGCTTCCAAGCTGCAGGATTACAGGAGTACGCCAGCACTCCCAGCTGTTAAACTAGCTCCGTTTATGTGTTAAATATCATAGCAAATATATATACAAAAAAGAAATGTTATGGTATAGTTGATGAGAAAGCTGTCTCAGTTGATACTATCTGTCTTTTTGGATCAATTTCTATACAAAATGACACAGTGTTCACATGACTAAGGTTTCGTTTATCAAAGCAATCGAAATCAAAATTGGAAATGCTATAGAGTTAGATACAGCTAATGTTTTCACAGTTGTTTAAAAGGGTTATTTAAAAGTTGACTAAAGCTAAATGTAATTATGACTAAATGAACACACTTTAAGCTTTCAACAGTATACAGATTGACAATTTTGTGTATTTTGTTAAAGATCTTTTTCACGTAAGTTTGATTTAATGCAAAAGTGGAAGTAATTACCTCTGAAGTATGAAATTCTATAGCAGGGGGAGTTCGGAAATATGTTTAAAATATAAGCTTTAGAATTTAATTTTCGTAAAATGTGATATATAATTGACTGAATAAAGAAACCTGCACTATTTCTAAAGTCAAGAGATTAAAAAAAAGACATGGGTTCGATTATTTTGGAAACGCTGTCCTTCGCTACGTACTCACGGGTGCGATTCCGTTAGTTCTGAACACAGGAAGTCTTTTCTGCTGCGTCTCCGCTCTGGACCAGTATGCTTCTCATTTGACAACCTGAATACTCTTGGCTCCTTCAAAGTAACCCTATTGATACTGACCTTAGCGCGGACACCCAATGGACATAGAGCAGCAACGGCCAGGAACCCCAACCTCAAACCGTTCACCACATCAGGCTTCCAAGCTGCAGGATTACAGGAGTACGCCACCACTCCCAGCTGTTAAACTCGTTCCGTTTATGTGTTAAATATCATAGCAAATATATATACAAAAAAAAATGTTATGGTATAGTTGATGAGAAAGCTGTCTCAGTTGATACTATCTGTCTTTTTGGATCAATTTCTATACAAAATGACACAGTGTTCACGTGACTAAGGTTTCGTTTATTAAAGCAATGGAAATCAAAATTGGAAATGCTATATAGAGTTAGATACGGCTAATGTTTTGCCACAATTGTTTAAAAGGGTTATTTAAAAGTTGACTAAAGCTAAATGTAATTATGACTAAATGAACACACTTTAAGCTTTCAACAGTATACAGATTGACAATTTTGTGTATTTTGTTAAAGATCTTTTTCACGTAAGTTTGATTTAATGCAAAAGTGGAAGTAATAACCTCTGAAGTATGAAATTCTATAGAAGGGGGAGTTCGGAAATATGTTTAAAATATAAGCTTTAAAATTTAATTTTCGTAATATGGGATATATAGATTACTGAGTAAAGAGACCTGCACCATTCTTAAAATTAGGTTGTAAAAAAATGACATGGGTTCGATAATCTTGGGTACGCTGTCCATCGCTACCTACTCACGGGTGCGATCCCGTTACTGCTGAACACAAGAAGTCTTGTCTGCTGCGTCTTCGCTCTCGACCAGTTACCTCCTTCATAGACAACCTGAATACTCTTGGCTCCTTCAAAGTAACCATATTGATACTGACCTTAGCGCGGACACCCAATGGACATAGAGCAGCAACGGCCAGGAACCCCAACCTCAAACCGTTCACCACATCAGGCTTCCAAGCTGCAGGATTACAGGAGTACGCCAGCACTCCCAGCTGTTAAACTAGCTCCGTTTATGTGTTAAATATCATAGCAAATATATATACAAAAAAGAAATGTTATGGTATAGTTGATGAGAAAGCTGTCTCAGTTGATACTATCTGTCTTTTTGGATCAATTTCTATACAAAATGACACAGTGTTCACATGACTAAGGTTTCGTTTATCAAAGCAATCGAAATCAAAATTGGAAATGCTATAGAGTTAGATACAGCTAATGTTTTCACAGTTGTTTAAAAGGGTTATTTAAAAGTTGACTAAAGCTAAATGTAATTATGACTAAATGAACACACTTTAAGCTTTCAACAGTATACAGATTGACAATTTTGTGTATTTTGTTAAAGATCTTTTTCACGTAAGTTTGATTTAATGCAAAAGTGGAAGTAATAACCTCTGAAATACGAGATTCTATAGCAGGGGAGTTCGAAAATATGTTTAAAATATAAGCTTTCGTAAAATGTGATATATAATTTACTGAGTAAAGAGACCTGCACCATTCTTAAAATTAGGGTTGTAAAAAAATGACATGGGTTCGATAATCTTGGGTACGCTGTCCATCGCTACCTACTCACGGGTGTGATCCTGTTACTACTGAACACAAGAAGTCTTGTCTGCTGCGTCTTCGCTCTCGACCAGTTACCTTTTCCATACACAACCTGAATACTCTTGGCTCCTTCAAAGTAACCATATTGATGCTGACCTCAGCGCGGACACCCAATCGACATAGAGCAGCAACGGCCAGAAACCCCAACCTCAAACCGTTCACCACATCAGGCTTCCAAGCTGCAGGATTACAGGAGTACGCCACCACTCCCAGCTGTTAAACTCGCTCGGTTTATGTGTTAAATATCATAGCAAATATATATACAAAAAAGAAATGTTATGGTATAGTTGATGAGAAAGCTGTCTCAGTTGATACTATCTGTCTTTTTGGATCAATTTCTATACAAAATGACACAGTGTTCACGTGACTAAGGTTTCGTTTATTAAAGCAATGGAAATCAAAATTGGAAATGCTATAGAGTTAGATACGGCTAATGTTTTGCCACAATTGATTCAAAGGGTTATTTAAAAGTTGACTAAAGCTAAATGTAATTATGACTAAATGAACACACTTTAAGCTTTCAACAGTATACAGATTGACAATTTTGTGTATTTTGTTAAAGATCTTTTTCACGTAAGTTTGATTTAATGCAAACGTGGAAGTAATAACCTCTGAAGTATGAGATTCTATAGCAGGGGAGTTCGAAAATATGTTTAAAATATAAGCTTTAGAATTTAATTTTCGTAAAATGTGATATATAATTGACTGAATAAAAAAACCTGCACTATTTCTAAAGTCAAGAGATTAAAAAAAAAGACATGGGTTCGATTATTTTGGAAACGCTGTCCTTCGCTACCTACTCACGGTTGCGATTCCGTTAGTGCTGAACACAGGAAGTCTTCTCTGCTGCGTCTCCGCTCTGGACCAGTATGCTTCTCATTTGACAACCTGAATACTCTTGGCTCCTTCAAAGTAACCCTATTGATACTGACCTTAGCGCGGACACCCGATCGACATAGAGCAGCAACGGCCAGGAACCCCAACCACAAACCGTTCACCACATAAGGCTTCCAAGCTGCAGGATTACAGGAGTACGCCACCACTCCCATCGGATACATATGAGCGGATTTTGTGTTTAATATCATAGCAAATATAAAGAATAAAGAAATGTCATAGTATGATTGATTAGAAGTCTGTTTCTTTTCCTATTATCTGTGTTTTTGGATCAAATTTCTATATATGGCAAAGCCGAAACAAAGTTCACATGACTATGAGGTTTTAATTTCCAAAGCAATCAAAATTGGAAATGCTATAGAGTTAGATACGGCTAATGTTTTGCCACAATTGTTTAAAAGGGTTATTTAAAAGTTGACTAAAGCTAAATGTAATTATGACTAAATGAACACACTTTAAGCTTTCAACAGTATACAGATTGACAATTTTGTGTATTTTGTTAAAGATCTTTTTCACGTAAGTTTGATTTAATGCAAAAGTGGAAGTAATAACCTCTGAAGTATGAGATTCTATAGCAGGGGAGTTCGAAAATATGTTTAAAATATAAGCTTTAAAATTTAATTTTCGTAAAATGTGATATATAATTGACTGAATAAAGAAACCTGCACTATTTCTAAAGTCAAGAGATTAAAAAAAAAGACATGGGTTCGATTATTTTGGAAACGCTGTCCTTCGCTACCTACTCACGGGTGCGATTCCGTTAGTGCTGAACACAGGAAGTCTTCTCTGCTGCGTCTCCGCTCTGGACCAGTATGCTTCTCATTTGACAACCTGAATACTCTTGGTTCCTTCAAAGTAACCCTATTGATACTGACCTTAGCGCGGAAACCTGATCGACATAGAGCAGCAACGGCCAGGAACCCCAACCACAAACCGTTCACCACATAAGGCTTCCAAGCTGCAGGATTACAGGAGTACGCCACCACTCCCATCGGATACATATGAGCGGATTTTGTGTTTAATATCATAGCAAATATAAAGAATAAAGAAATGTCATAGTATGATTGATTAGAAGTCTGTTTCTTTTTCTATTATCTGTGTTTTTGGATCAAATTTCTATATGGCAAAGCCGAAACAAAGTTCACATGACTATGAGGTTTTAATTTCCAAAGCAATCAAAATTGGAAATGCTATAGAGTTAGATACGGCTAATGTTTTGCCACAATTGTTTAAAAGGGTTATTTAAAAGTTGACTAAAGCTAAATGTAATTAAAGCTACTAAAGCAGCTGTTTCCGGGGTCCAAGCGGAAGTCGTTTAGTTGTTTTTTACATCTGCAGAAATTGACGGTCATATAAGTCAAGATTTAGTTTAATCCGATTTGTACTTTTTGAGATAATACCTGTAAAAGAAACATTAGCGAATAACAATAATATATCCAGGGGAGTTAACTCTCAAGTTTCAAGTAGATATGTCTAAGCATTACAGAGTTAGAGACATTTATACGTTTTATGACTTTATGTTAATTTTGGCCATTGGCGAGCTCCCTAGATTATGGCTGGGGTATTAGATTACAGTGGACAGTGGAGTGATACATGGAGATAAGTGTTAAGCCCATCCCCAGCCACTATATCTATCTGACCTGCACTACATAGCCTGTCCAGTTTGTCTTGATCGGCCATAAATCTTGCAGCAGTATTCTTATACAAAGCCTGACTGAAAAACTAATAGCCTAATAAAACATAACACTGGTCAAGTAATATGTTTTATTTATTATGTATTCGAACAAGTGAAGCAATTTAGAATACTGTGATATATTTTGCATTTTTGTAAGTACATTAGAAGTAAAAATGCATATAAATAAGCTAAAAGCCTAATTAACGAACTAATGAAGTTTAAAGTGGCATGAGGTGCCAAAATGTTGATACTTTGACGTTAAAACAGAATGTTGAAATTATTGGCTATATTTCTCAAGACGCATAATTCAGAAGCTGTTTAGTGCTACTAGTCTCGAAAATGTACGATAAAGTATAGTTTTGAACTGACTTTGGCTTAGAATGAATGAATGGTCGTCCCGGTAATATAAATTTTGTTTACTTTTCGAACACGTTTTCGGTTCGTATAGGCCACAATCTGTATGGATTTTCCTCATTCCAACGCCAATCATTTAGTTTGTCGATAGCCTTCAAAGCCTCTTACTGTTGTGACGATCAGAAATTATGAACAAGAGTTTTTATATAGTAAACTCTACCGTGGTAAGGTCAAACCGCTATGATTAACAACTTTACATTTAATATAACATTTGTTTTCATTTCATCAATTCGAATTTCTTGTTGACATTAGAAGTTTTTCTTTTCTGAATTTGATAAAGCTGCAACTAAATACCAGTACGTTATAGTACACATATATTATCTGTTCAGGTAATTTCAATCAAATTTTAATTGCAAAAACTGAAATATTGTGGCTGTTTTGACATTGCTGTTATGTTCCATAATTGGGAAGGAGCAATCAATACAATAGCTTATAATTATTGAATTTTAACAGTTTTGACTGGGACACTGTTCTATTGGACTTGGCTGTAATAGTTTTATTACAAAGCAAACAATCTTCAGGCTGTCCACTGATATGATGGTGTGTAAATATACAAACCTAGTGTGCCCATTTCAGTTGTCCCCTTATCTCTATTTAAACAGCCACTCTGATAAATACCAGATGGGTAATAAAGTGGGAAAATGGTCTTTTTATGTTATTATAGTGCACAATAAACTATCCAAGAAAACAGTCTCAGAATGTATAAATTAATTGGCTTCCAGTACTACTCTGGACCAAGTGTACTCAAAAAAGCATTTATATGTATTAATATATATATATATTAAACATCAGGTACACATTTCTGATAAAAAACTCTTGAAAACAGACAAAAAATATGTGTACCCAAATCAAATTTGGTATGAAACACATCATCTACCTATATAAGGTATATATATATACTCTAAAAGAATTGGAGAGATTATATCAAAACGAAAGATGTTCTGGAGCCGAAAGGGAATATTACATAATCCAATAGGGCTGCCATATTATGCACCGGATGAAGTCAGAAATGGTACACGACACACTGTCTGCCCATAAGGTATAAACTCTGAAAGAATTGTCAAGATCGGATCAAAACTCTTCAAGTTATGGAGTGGAAGGGAACGAAGGTTAAGACTAAGACAGAATATTACATAATCCAATGTAGAAGTCATATTATGCAATCGACAATGTCCTAAATGGTTCATGACAAACCTTCTACCCCTAAACTATATGTTGTAAAAAACATTGTAAAGATCGGATCAAAACTCTTCAAATTATGGAGCGGAAGGGAACGAAGATATGGACTAAGACAGAATACTACATAATCCAATGTAGAAGCGACATTGTGCAATTGACGATGCCATAATTGGTTCATGACACACCTTCTACCGACAAGGTATATGTCGTGAAAAAATTGTAAAGATTAGATCAAAACTCTTCAAGTTATGGAGCGGAAGGGAATCCGGGACGGACGGCGCTGGTGATACCATACTTTTTTTTAAGTCGGGCGTATAAAAATGAGTGAATTAATTGTGGCAGCTCATGCCACTTTGAAATAATTACACGCGTTCTTTTAATAAGGCACTAATCATATATCAAGTTTTAAGTAGATTTGTATAAGCATTACAGAGAACAGACATTTATATGTTTTATGACTTTATGTTAATTTTGACGTATGTTGAGCTGTCTGATAGTATGACACACTGTAATGACTACAAACTACTTAGCGTTGAAATCAAGATAAAATAAAAAATATGTTACTCCAAAATCAATATCCACCCCCACGGTAGACAAAATCATTAAACAGTTCCTAGACAATAAATTTTGAGACAACCCATTTCGTAAACCATTCGGAACTGAAAAACACCTATCTTCATCAGAACACTCTTTCTTGGACCAGCCTCAATAAAATTATCTAAAGAACTAAAATCACTTGAAAACCTTGTCCCGATAGCTCAGTTTGTATCTTTAAGCGAAACTTTCTCAATCAGTTCTTATTTTAATTACAAAGATAGCGAAGATGAAAAACTTCGAAGTAATGCTATTTACAAGGTTACATGTGGTGATTGCCCTGCATCTTATGTAGGACTTACATCCAGACATATTAATCAGAGGTTCTCCGAGCATCACATTATGCACCAAAACAGTGGCCCCCCTTGCATTTGCAAGTCACTGTTACAACAACAATCACAGTCCCAACACATTGTCATGTGAGGTAATTGACCAGGCTAAGAACAAGCTTAACTTGGCATACAAAGAGTCCCTTCATATTTCAAAATTAAATCCTATGTTAAGTGTTTAAATTTCATCCGTTCCTCTCCGCTTATTCAATGTGTAACCAACTGTCTCCATTCTATAGATAAGGTTGTCATCTATTTGATCCCCTGAACAACTTAACATAATAAAGTAGTAAGGAAACTCCGTAAATATTCATGGTGTAATCCCAATATTTCGACTTTGATTAAGTCATCATCAGGGGAATTCTGAGTACATAAAAAGACAGTGTGCATTTATATAGAAAAGACAGAATGCAACTATAGGATGGTTGACACTAACAAGGCAAGGGAGATTAAAATATTGTTACAATAGATCAGGGTCCTAAAGATCAGTCATAATACCTAGCCAGGCTAATAAATTAAGTAAACATATGTCACTGAAATCTCTGCTAGGTCATATGCATACAAGCAATGCACACATTCACAGTAATAATTTATCAGGCTTTTATCTTATTTTTTCTAAACTTTACCAATTATTACTGTGAATGTATGCATAGGACCTAGCAGAGATTTCAGTGACATATTTTTACTTAATGTATTAGCCTGGCTAGGTATTATGACTGACCTTTAGGACCCTGATCTATTGTAACAATATTTTAATCTCCCTTGTCTTCTTGGTGTCAACCATCCTATAGTTGTATTCTGTCTTTTCTATATAAAAACACACTGTCTTTTGATGTACTCATAATTCTCCTGACGATGACTTAATTAAAGTCGAAATATTGAGATTACACCATGAATATTTACGTAGTTTCCTTACTACTTTATTAGGTTGTCTTATTCTCTGTGTAATATACTGATGTTACAGCACACCTGCTGATTCCATATCTTAATACTTCATATCTTAATACATGTAGTTAACTCTTGATCTGTAATAGGATTGCCTCCCCCCCCCCCCACCCCGCCTTAGATTGTAATGATTTCAACTGCAGTGTAGGAATCACACCTTATCAATGAGGTGTGATTATAATACAAATCTTTTGTATTTGTTTTGTTGATTCTTACTGTGTATATAGGTTGTCCTATGTGTTTTGGTTTTAGTAAAACCGCTCCATAGAAGAATCTATTATGGTCCATCTACCTATTGTTACTATTGACCACCTGGATTTCGGTCTGCCAGCTTTGCGGTGATCAGGCCAGAGAGATCAGGCCTAAGTCAATAAACATATCCATGCTGCTTTATCGCTTACTGTAAACATTCGCCTAGCACAACTGCTCTTATCTTGAGAGGCCATAAAACTTGAGGCAGTACAAAGCCTGACTGAAAAACTAATAACCTAAAAAAACATAACATAGGTTAAGAAATCTGTTTTATTTATTACGAACAAGTAAAGCGATTTAGCATATTGTGATATATTTTGCATTTCTGTAAGTGCATTAGAAGTAAAGATACAAATAAATCAGCTAAAAGCCTAATTACCGAACTTATGAACTTTAAAATAAATACTCGCGTTCTATTAATATAGCACTTCTTATATATCAAGTTTCAAGTAGATATGTCTAAGCATTACAAAGTAAGAGACATTTATACGTTTTTTGACTTTATGTTAATTTTGACCTATGGCGAGCTCCCTAGAAATTGATCTCATCAAAATCGTTTCCAATTTAGATTTTAGTTCCATACCCGCACTACATAAAAATCTAAGTTTGACATATGTAGGTCCAGTGGTTTCAGAGAAGAAGTCGTTCAAATATTGCATGTTTTTTGGACGAAAATCAAAGATGGCCACCATACCATGTGACCTATGACGTCATACTTGTTTCGTTTGCATCCCTAGTCCATAGCAGTCTTACATGTAAAGTTTGAGTTTTATCTGACGAATACTTTTTGAGATATTGTCCGGCAAAGAACACCAGAAAATAATAATAATAAGAACCCTTACAAAAATAATAGGGTTCCAAGCCATTGCTTGGACCCCTAATTATGACTAAATGAACACACTTTAAGCTTTCAACATTATACAGATTGACAATTTTGTGTATTTTGTTAAAGATCTTTTTCACGTAAGTTTGATTTAATGCAAAAGTGGAAGTAATAACCTCTGAAGTATGAAATTCTATAGCAGGGGGAGTTCGGAAATATGTTTAAAATATAAGCTTTAAAATTTAATTTTCGTAAAATGGGATATATAATTTACTGAGTAAAGAGACCTGCACCATTCTTAAAATTAGGTTTGTAAAAAAATGACATGGGTTCGATAATCTTGGGTACGCTGTCCATCGCTACCTACTCACGGGTGCGATCCCGTTACTGCTGAACACAAGAAGTCTTGTCTGCTGCGTCTTCGCTCTCGACCAGTTCCCTCCTTCATAGACAACCTGAATACTCTTGGCTCCTTCAAAGTAACCATATTGATGCTGACCTCAGCGCGGACACCCGATCGACATAGAGCAGCAACGGCCAGGAACCCCAACCTCAAACCGTTCACCACATCAGGCTTCCAAGCTGCAGGATTACAGGAGTACGCCAGCACTCCCAGCTGTTGAACTCGCCCGGTTTATGTTTTAAATATCATAGCAAATATATATACAAAAAAGAAATGTTATGGTATGGTTGATGAGAAAGCTGTCTCAGTTGATACTATCTGTCTTTTTGGATCAATTTCTATACAAAAAGACACAGTGTTCACACGACTAAGGTCTCGTTTATCAAAGCAATGGAAATCAAAATTGGAAATGCTATAGAGTTAGATACAGCTAATGTTTTCACAGTTGTTTAAAAGGGTTATTTAAAAGTTGACTAAAGCTAAATGTAATTATGACTAAATGAACACACTTTAAGCTTTCAACAGTATACAGATTGACAATTTTGTGTATTTTGTTAAAGATCTTTTTCACGTAAGTTTGATTTAATGCAAAAGTGGAAGTAATAACCTCTGAAGTATGAAATTCTATAGCAGGAGGAGTTCGGAAATATGTTTAAAATATAAGCTTTAAAATTTAATTTTCGTAAAATGGGATATATAATTTACTGAGTTAAGAGACCTGCACCATTCTTAAAATTAGGGTTGTAAAAAAATGACATGGGTCCGATAATCTTGGGTACGCTGTCCGTCGCTACCTACTCACGGGTGCGATCCCGTTACTGCTGAACACAAGAAGTCTTGTCTGCTGCGTCTTCGCTCTCGACCAGTTCCCTCCGTCATAGACAACCTGAATACTCTTGGCTCCTTCAAAGTAACCATACTGATGCTGAGCTCAGCGCGGACACCAGATCACCATAGAGCAGCAACGGCCAGAAACCCCAACCTCAAACCGTTCACCACATCAGGCTTCCAAGCTGCAGGATTACAGGAGTATGCGACCACTACCAGCTGTTAAACTCGCTCGGTTTATGTGTTAAATATCATAGCAAATATATAAAAAAAGAAATGTTATGGTATAGTTGATGAAAAAGCTGTCTCAGTTGATACTATCTGTCTTTTTGGATCAATTTCTATACAAAAAGACACAGTGTTTACACGACTAAGATTTCGTTTATCAACGCAACGGAAATCAAAATTGGAAATGCTACAGAGTTAGATGCAGCTAATGTTTTCACAGTTGTTTAAAAGGGTTATTTAAAAATTGACTAAAGCTAAATGTAATTATGACTAAATGAACACACTTTAAGCTTTCAACAGTATACAGATTGACAATTTTGTGTATTTTGTTTAAGATCTTTTTCACGTAAGTTTGATTTAATGCAAAAGTGGAAGTAATAACCTCTGAAGTATGAGATTCTTTAGCAGGGGGAGTTCGGAAATAGGTTTAAAATATAAGCTTTAAAATTTAATTTTCGTAAAATGGGATATATAACTTACTGAGTAAAGAGACCTGCACCATTCTTAAAATTAGGGTTGTAAAAAAATGACATGGGTCCGATTATCTTGGGAACGCTGTCCGTCGCTACCTACTCGCGGGTGCGATCCCGTTACTACTGAACACAAGATGTATTGTCTGCTGCGTCTTCGCTCTCGACCAGTTACCTCCGTCATAGACAACCTGAATACTCTTGGCTCCTTCAAAGTACCCATATTGATGCTGACCTTAGTGCGGACACCCGATCGACATAGAGCAGCAACGGCCAGGAACCCCAACCTCAAACCGTTCACCACATCAGGCTTCCAAGCTGCAGGATTACAGGAGTACGCCACCACTCCCATCGTATACATATGAGCGGATTTTGTGTTTAATATCATAGCAAATATAAAGAATAAAGAAATGTCATAGTATGATTGAGTAGAAGTCTGTTTCTTTTTCTATTATCTGTGTTTTGGGATCAAATTTCTATATGGCAAAGCCGAAACAAAGTTCACATGACTATGAGGTTTTAATTTCCAAAGCAATCAAAATTGGAAATGCTATAGAGTTAGATACAGCTAATGTTTTGCCACAATTGTTTAAAAGGGTTATTTAAAAGTTGACTAAAGCTAAATGTAATTATGACTAAATGAACACACTTTAAGCTTTCAACAGTATACAGATTGACAATTTTGTGTATTTTGTTAAAGATCTTTTTCACGTAAGTTTGATTTAATGCATAAGTGGAAGTAATAACCTCTGAAGTATGAATTTCTATAGCAGGGGGGAGTTCGGAAATATGTTTAAAATATAAGCTTTAAAATTTAATTTTCGTAAAATGTGATATATAATTTACTGAGTAAAGATACCTGCACCATTCTTAAAATTAGGGTTGTAAAAAAATGACATGGGTCCGATTATCTTGGGAACGCTGTCCATCGCTACCTACTCACGGGTGTGATCCCGTTACTACTGAACACAAGAAGTCTTGTCTGCTGCGTCTTCGCTCTCGACCAGTTACCTCCTTCATAGACAACCTGAATACTCTTGGCTCCTTCAAAGTAACCATATTGATGCTGACCTCAGCGCGGACACCCAATCGACATAGAGCAGCAACGGCCAGGACCCCCAACCTCAAACCGTTCACCACATCAGGCTTCCAAGCTGCAGGATTACAGGAGTATGCGACCACTACCAGCTGTTAAACTCGCTCGGTTTATGTGTTAAATATCATAGCAAATATATAAAAAAAAGAAATGTTATGGTATACATGTAGTTGATGAAAAAGCTGTCTCAGTTGATACTATCTGTCTTTTTGGATCAATTTCTATACAAAAAGACACAGTGTTTACACGACTAAGATTTCGTTTATCAACGCAACGGAAATCAAAATTGGAAATGCTACAGAGTTAGATACAGCTAATGTTTTCACAGTTGTTTAAAGGGTTATTTAAAAGTTGACTAAAGCTAAATGTAATTATGACTAAATGAACACACTTTAAGCTTTCAACAGCATACAGATTGACAATTTTGTGTATTTTGTTAAAGTTTTTTTTCACGTAAGTTTGATTTAATGCATAAGTGGAAGTAATAACCTCTGAAGTATGAATTTCTATAGAAGGGGGGACTTTGGAAATATGTTTAAAATATAAGCTTTAAAATTTAATTTTCGTAAAATGTGATATATAATTTACTGAGTAAAGATACCTGCACCATTCTTAAAATTAGGGTTCTAAAAAAATGACATGGGTCCGATTATCTTGGGAACGCTGTCCATCGCTACCTACTCACGAGTGCGATCCCGTTACTGCTGAACACAAGAAGTCTTGTCTGCTGCGTCTTCGCTCTCGACCAGTTCCCTCCTCCATAGACAACCTGAATACTCTTGGCTTCTTCAAAGTAACCATATTGATGCTGATCTTAGTGCGGACACCCAATCGACATAGAGCAGCAACGGCCAGAAACCCCAACCTCAAACCGTTCACCACATCAGGCTTCCAAGCTGCAGGATTACAGGAGTACGCCACCACTCCCATCGTATACATATGAGCGGATTTTGTGTTTAATATCATAGCAAATATAAAGAATAAAGAAATGTCATAGTATGATTGAGTAGAAGTCTGTTTCTTTTTCTATTATCTGTGTTTTGGGATTAAATTTCTATATGGCAAAGCCGAAACAAAGTTCACATGACTATGAGGTTTTAATTTCCAAAGCAATCAAAATTGGAAATGCTATAGAGTTAGATACAGCTAATGTTTTGCCACAATTGTTTAAAAGGGTTATTTAAAAGTTGACTAAAGCTAAATGTAATTATGACTAAATGAACACACTTTAAGCTTTCAACAGTATACAGATTGACAATTTTGTGTATTTTGTTAAAGATCTTTTTCACGTAAGTTTGATTTAATGCATAAGTGGAAGTAATAACCTCTGAAGTATGAATTTCTATAGCAGGGGGGAGTTCGGAAATATGTTTAAAATATAAGCTTTAAAATTTAATTTTCGTAAAATGTGATATATAATTTACTGAGTAAAGATACCTGCACCATTCTTAAAATTAGGGTTGTAAAAAAATGACATGGGTCCGATTATCTTGGGAACGCTGTCCATCGCTACCTACTCACGGGTGTGATCCCGTTACTACTGAACACAAGAAGTCTTGTCTGCTGCGTCTTCGCTCTCGACCAGTTACCTCCTTCATAGACAACCTGAATACTCTTGGCTCCTTCAAAGTAACCATATTGATGCTGACCTCAGCGCGGACACCCAATCGACATAGAGCAGCAACGGCCAGGAACCCCAACCTCAAACCGTTCACCACATCAGGCTTCCAAGCTGCAGGATTACAGGAGTATGCGACCACTACCAGCTGTTAAACTCGCTCGGTTTATGTGTTAAATATCATAGCAAATATATAAAAAAAGAAATGTTATGGTATAGTTGATGAAAAAGCTGTCTCAGTTGATACTATCTGTCTTTTTGGATCAATTTCTATACAAAAAGACACAGTGTTCACACGACTAAGGTCTCGTTTATCAAAGCAATGGAAATCAAAATTGGAAATGCTACAGAGTTAGATACAGCTAATGTTTTCACAGTTGTTTAAAGGGTTATTTAAAAGTTGACTAAAGCTAAATGTAATTATGACTAAATGAACACACTTTAAGCTTTCAACAGCATACAGATTGACAATTTTGTGTATTTTGTTAAAGATCTTTTTCACGTAAGTTTGATTTAATGCATAAGTGGAAGTAATAACCTCTGAAGTATGAGATTCTTTAGCAGGGGTAGTTCGGAAATAGGTTTAAAATGTAAGCTTTAAAATTTAATTTTCGTAAAATGGGATATATAATTTACTGAGTAAAGAGACCTGCACCATTCTTAAAATTAGGGTTGTAAAAAAATGACATGGGTCCGATTATCTTGGGAACGCTGTCCGTCGCTACCTACTCGCGGGTGCGATCCCGTTACTACTGAACACAAGAAGTCTTGTCTGCTGCGTCTTCGCTCTCGGACAGTTACCTCCTTCATAGACAACCTGAATATTCTTGGCTCCTTCAAAGTAACCATATTGATGCTGACCTCAGCGCGGACACCCAATCGACATAGAGCAGCAACGGCCAGGACCCCCAACCTCAAACCGTTCACCACATCAGGCTTCCAAGCTGCAGGATTACAGGAGTATGCGACCACTACCAGCTGTTAAACTCGCTCGGTTTATGTGTTAAATATCATAGCAAATATATAAAAAAAGAAATGTTATGGTATAGTTGATGAAAAAGCTGTCTCAGTTGATACTATCTGTCTTTTTGGATCAATTTCTATACAAAAAGACACAGTGTTCACACGACTAAGGTCTCGTTTATCAAAGCAATGGAAATCAAAATTGGAAATGCTACAGAGTTAGATACAGCTAATGTTTTCACAGTTGTTTAAAGGGTTATTTAAAAGTTGACTAAAGCTAAATGTAATTATGACTAAATGAACACACTTTAAGCTTTCAACAGCATACAGATTGACAATTTTGTGTATTTTGTTAAAGATCTTTTTCACGTAAGTTTGATTTAATGCATAAGTGGAAGTAATAACCTCTGAAGTATGAATTTCTATAGCAGGGGGGAGTTCGGAAATATGTTTAAAATATAAGCTTTAAAATTTAATTTTCGTAAAATGTGATATATAATTTACTGAGTAAAGATACCTGCACCATTCTTAAAATTAGGGTTGTAAAAAAATGACATGGGTCCGATTATCTTGGGAACGCTGTCCATCGCTACCTACTCACGAGTGCGATCCCGTTACTGCTGAACACAAGAAGTCTTGTCTGCTGCGTCTTCGCTCTCGACCAGTTCCCTCCGTCATAGACAACCTGAATACTCTTGGCTCCTTCAAAGTAACCATACTGATGCTGAGCTCAGCGCGGACACCAGATCACCATAGAGCAGCAACGGCCAGAAACCCCAACCTCAAACCGTTCACCACATCAGGCTTCCAAGCTGCAGGATTACAGGAGTATGCGACCACTACCAGCTGTTAAACTCGCTCGGTTTATGTGTTAAATATCATAGCAAATATATAAAAAAAGAAATGTTATGGTATAGTTGATGAAAAAGCTGTCTCAGTTGATACTATCTGTCTTTTTGGATCAATTTCTATACAAAAAGACACAGTGTTTACACGACTAAGATTTCGTTTATCAACGCAACGGAAATCAAAATTGGAAATGCTACAGAGTTAGATGCAGCTAATGTTTTCACAGTTGTTTAAAAGGGTTATTTAAAAATTGACTAAAGCTAAATGTAATTATGACTAAATGAACACACTTTAAGCTTTCAACAGTATACAGATTGACAATTTTGTGTATTTTGTTTAAGATCTTTTTCACGTAAGTTTGATTTAATGCAAAAGTGGAAGTAATAACCTCTGAAGTATGAGATTCTTTAGCAGGGGGAGTTCGGAAATAGGTTTAAAATATAAGCTTTAAAATTTAATTTTCGTAAAATGGGATATATAACTTACTGAGTAAAGAGACCTGCACCATTCTTAAAATTAGGGTTGTAAAAAAATGACATGGGTCCGATTATCTTGGGAACGCTGTCCGTCGCTACCTACTCGCGGGTGCGATCCCGTTACTACTGAACACAAGATGTATTGTCTGCTGCGTCTTCGCTCTCGACCAGTTACCTCCGTCATAGACAACCTGAATACTCTTGGCTCCTTCAAAGTACCCATATTGATGCTGACCTTAGTGCGGACACCCGATCGACATAGAGCAGCAACGGCCAGGAACCCCAACCTCAAACCGTTCACCACATCAGGCTTCCAAGCTGCAGGATTACAGGAGTACGCCACCACTCCCATCGTATACATATGAGCGGATTTTGTGTTTAATATCATAGCAAATATAAAGAATAAAGAAATGTCATAGTATGATTGAGTAGAAGTCTGTTTCTTTTTCTATTATCTGTGTTTTGGGATCAAATTTCTATATGGCAAAGCCGAAACAAAGTTCACATGACTATGAGGTTTTAATTTCCAAAGCAATCAAAATTGGAAATGCTATAGAGTTAGATACAGCTAATGTTTTGCCACAATTGTTTAAAAGGGTTATTTAAAAGTTGACTAAAGCTAAATGTAATTATGACTAAATGAACACACTTTAAGCTTTCAACAGTATACAGATTGACAATTTTGTGTATTTTGTTAAAGATCTTTTTCACGTAAGTTTGATTTAATGCATAAGTGGAAGTAATAACCTCTGAAGTATGAATTTCTATAGCAGGGGGGAGTTCGGAAATATGTTTAAAATATAAGCTTTAAAATTTAATTTTCGTAAAATGTGATATATAATTTACTGAGTAAAGATACCTGCACCATTCTTAAAATTAGGGTTGTAAAAAAATGACATGGGTCCGATTATCTTGGGAACGCTGTCCATCGCTACCTACTCACGGGTGTGATCCCGTTACTACTGAACACAAGAAGTCTTGTCTGCTGCGTCTTCGCTCTCGACCAGTTACCTCCTTCATAGACAACCTGAATACTCTTGGCTCCTTCAAAGTAACCATATTGATGCTGACCTCAGCGCGGACACCCAATCGACATAGAGCAGCAACGGCCAGGACCCCCAACCTCAAACCGTTCACCACATCAGGCTTCCAAGCTGCAGGATTACAGGAGTATGCGACCACTACCAGCTGTTAAACTCGCTCGGTTTATGTGTTAAATATCATAGCAAATATATAAAAAAAAGAAATGTTATGGTATACATGTAGTTGATGAAAAAGCTGTCTCAGTTGATACTATCTGTCTTTTTGGATCAATTTCTATACAAAAAGACACAGTGTTTACACGACTAAGATTTCGTTTATCAACGCAACGGAAATCAAAATTGGAAATGCTACAGAGTTAGATACAGCTAATGTTTTCACAGTTGTTTAAAGGGTTATTTAAAAGTTGACTAAAGCTAAATGTAATTATGACTAAATGAACACACTTTAAGCTTTCAACAGCATACAGATTGACAATTTTGTGTATTTTGTTAAAGTTTTTTTTCACGTAAGTTTGATTTAATGCATAAGTGGAAGTAATAACCTCTGAAGTATGAATTTCTATAGAAGGGGGGACTTTGGAAATATGTTTAAAATATAAGCTTTAAAATTTAATTTTCGTAAAATGTGATATATAATTTACTGAGTAAAGATACCTGCACCATTCTTAAAATTAGGGTTCTAAAAAAATGACATGGGTCCGATTATCTTGGGAACGCTGTCCATCGCTACCTACTCACGAGTGCGATCCCGTTACTGCTGAACACAAGAAGTCTTGTCTGCTGCGTCTTCGCTCTCGACCAGTTCCCTCCTCCATAGACAACCTGAATACTCTTGGCTTCTTCAAAGTAACCATATTGATGCTGATCTTAGTGCGGACACCCAATCGACATAGAGCAGCAACGGCCAGAAACCCCAACCTCAAACCGTTCACCACATCAGGCTTCCAAGCTGCAGGATTACAGGAGTACGCCACCACTCCCATCGTATACATATGAGCGGATTTTGTGTTTAATATCATAGCAAATATAAAGAATAAAGAAATGTCATAGTATGATTGAGTAGAAGTCTGTTTCTTTTTCTATTATCTGTGTTTTGGGATTAAATTTCTATATGGCAAAGCCGAAACAAAGTTCACATGACTATGAGGTTTTAATTTCCAAAGCAATCAAAATTGGAAATGCTATAGAGTTAGATACAGCTAATGTTTTGCCACAATTGTTTAAAAGGGTTATTTAAAAGTTGACTAAAGCTAAATGTAATTATGACTAAATGAACACACTTTAAGCTTTCAACAGTATACAGATTGACAATTTTGTGTATTTTGTTAAAGATCTTTTTCACGTAAGTTTGATTTAATGCATAAGTGGAAGTAATAACCTCTGAAGTATGAATTTCTATAGCAGGGGGGAGTTCGGAAATATGTTTAAAATATAAGCTTTAAAATTTAATTTTCGTAAAATGTGATATATAATTTACTGAGTAAAGATACCTGCACCATTCTTAAAATTAGGGTTGTAAAAAAATGACATGGGTCCGATTATCTTGGGAACGCTGTCCATCGCTACCTACTCACGGGTGTGATCCCGTTACTACTGAACACAAGAAGTCTTGTCTGCTGCGTCTTCGCTCTCGACCAGTTACCTCCTTCATAGACAACCTGAATACTCTTGGCTCCTTCAAAGTAACCATATTGATGCTGACCTCAGCGCGGACACCCAATCGACATAGAGCAGCAACGGCCAGGAACCCCAACCTCAAACCGTTCACCACATCAGGCTTCCAAGCTGCAGGATTACAGGAGTATGCGACCACTACCAGCTGTTAAACTCGCTCGGTTTATGTGTTAAATATCATAGCAAATATATAAAAAAAGAAATGTTATGGTATAGTTGATGAAAAAGCTGTCTCAGTTGATACTATCTGTCTTTTTGGATCAATTTCTATACAAAAAGACACAGTGTTCACACGACTAAGGTCTCGTTTATCAAAGCAATGGAAATCAAAATTGGAAATGCTACAGAGTTAGATACAGCTAATGTTTTCACAGTTGTTTAAAGGGTTATTTAAAAGTTGACTAAAGCTAAATGTAATTATGACTAAATGAACACACTTTAAGCTTTCAACAGCATACAGATTGACAATTTTGTGTATTTTGTTAAAGATCTTTTTCACGTAAGTTTGATTTAATGCATAAGTGGAAGTAATAACCTCTGAAGTATGAGATTCTTTAGCAGGGGTAGTTCGGAAATAGGTTTAAAATGTAAGCTTTAAAATTTAATTTTCGTAAAATGGGATATATAATTTACTGAGTAAAGAGACCTGCACCATTCTTAAAATTAGGGTTGTAAAAAAATGACATGGGTCCGATTATCTTGGGAACGCTGTCCGTCGCTACCTACTCGCGGGTGCGATCCCGTTACTACTGAACACAAGAAGTCTTGTCTGCTGCGTCTTCGCTCTCGGACAGTTACCTCCTTCATAGACAACCTGAATATTCTTGGCTCCTTCAAAGTAACCATATTGATGCTGACCTCAGCGCGGACACCCAATCGACATAGAGCAGCAACGGCCAGGACCCCCAACCTCAAACCGTTCACCACATCAGGCTTCCAAGCTGCAGGATTACAGGAGTATGCGACCACTACCAGCTGTTAAACTCGCTCGGTTTATGTGTTAAATATCATAGCAAATATATAAAAAAAGAAATGTTATGGTATAGTTGATGAAAAAGCTGTCTCAGTTGATACTATCTGTCTTTTTGGATCAATTTCTATACAAAAAGACACAGTGTTCACACGACTAAGGTCTCGTTTATCAAAGCAATGGAAATCAAAATTGGAAATGCTACAGAGTTAGATACAGCTAATGTTTTCACAGTTGTTTAAAGGGTTATTTAAAAGTTGACTAAAGCTAAATGTAATTATGACTAAATGAACACACTTTAAGCTTTCAACAGCATACAGATTGACAATTTTGTGTATTTTGTTAAAGATCTTTTTCACGTAAGTTTGATTTAATGCATAAGTGGAAGTAATAACCTCTGAAGTATGAATTTCTATAGCAGGGGGGAGTTCGGAAATATGTTTAAAATATAAGCTTTAAAATTTAATTTTCGTAAAATGTGATATATAATTTACTGAGTAAAGATACCTGCACCATTCTTAAAATTAGGGTTGTAAAAAAATGACATGGGTCCGATTATCTTGGGAACGCTGTCCATCGCTACCTACTCACGAGTGCGATCCCGTTACTGCTGAACACAAGAAGTCTTGTCTGCTGCGTCTTCGCTCTCGACCAGTTCCCTCCTCCATAGACAACCTGAATACTCTTGGCTCCTTCAAAGTAACCATATTGATGCTGATCTTAGTGCGGACACCCAATCGACATAGAGCAGCAACGGCCAGGAACCCCAACCTCAAACCGTTCACCACATCAGGCTTCCAAGCTGCAGGATTACAGGAGTACGCCACCACTCCCATCGTATACATATGAGCGGATTTTGTGTTTAATATCATAGCAAATAAAGAATAAAGAAATGTCATAGTATGATTGAGTAGAAGTCTGTTTCTTTTTCTATTATCTGTGTTTTGGGATCAAATTTCTATATGGCAAAGCCGAAACAAAGTTCACATGACTATGAGGTTTTAATTTAAAAGCAATCAAAATTGGAAATGCTAGAGTTAGATACGGCTAATGTTTTGCCACAATTGTTTAAAAGGGTTATTTAAAAGTTGACTAAAGCTAAATGTAATTATGACTAAATGAACACACTTTAAGCTTTCAACAGTATACAGATTGACAATTTTGTGTATTTTGTTAAAGATCTTTTTCACGTAAGTTTGATTTAATGCAAACGTGGAAGTAATAACCTCTGAAGTATGAGATTCTATAGCAGGGGAGTTCGAAAATATGTTTAAAATATAAGCTTTAGAATTTAATTTTCGTAAAATGTGATATATAATTTACTGAGTAAAGAGACCTGCTTCATTCTTAAATTTAGGGTTATGAAAAAATGACATGGGTTCGATAATCTTGGGTACGCTGTCCATCGCTACCTACTCACGGGTGCGATCCCGTTACTGCTGAACACAAGAAGTCTTGTCTGCTGCGTCCTCGCTCTCGACCAGTTACCTCCTCCATAGACAACCTGAATACTCTTGGCTCCTTCAAAGTAACCATAATGATGCTGACCTCAGCGCGGACACCCAATCGACATAGAGCAGCAAGGGCCAGAAACCCCAACCTCAAACCGTTTACCACATCAGGCTTCTAAGCTGCAGGATTAGAGAAGTATGCAACAACTCCCAGTCGATAAATTCGCGTGAAATATTATACGGAATTTAGAAAAAGTAATAAATTTTACAGTATGATTAATGAAAAGTCTGTCTCTGTTGTTTTTCTCTTTTGTTTTATTAATTTATTTATTGAATAAATAACCTATTTGTAAATTATTATTGGTAAACAATATTAAATATTGTTTAAATTAATTTATTTACGCCAAAGAGGAAACAAACGTCCCAGGACTGAGCGTTGATTTTCAAAGCAATAGAAATAAAATAAAAAAAGGATAGTTTATAGAGTTAGATACAGCCAATGTTTTGCCACAGTTGTTCCTTGGGATTGCTTACAAAATTGACTGAAGCTACATGTAATGTTGGTTATGTATACACACTAAGCTTTTTGCTGAATACATGAACTGGTAACGTGTTGGCATTGGTAGTCATTTTATGGTAGACTCAACGTGAAGTCATGTCCACTCTCTGTACGGTGGATAATCATGACATAGCAACATTGGGCTGGAGGTTCGTAACCTGTTGGCTTTTTCATGGTCAGAAATGGTTTGCTGTTCAACGCTCACCCACCGTTAGTTGTATATCGGCATGCTGGGAATAGCTAGCTTATCGCTGGCAATCCAAAGTTGGCAAAAGGCTGGCCAAAGGTCTGGATTTTTCACTCGATCGGCGTATGTGGAAGAGCAGGACACTCGCTGAAGGTTGGGGGTTTAATCTGGGAAAGAGCCCGGTTTCCTCCCCGCTTAACCTGGCAACGCCGAGGTTTAAGTGAAATAATCTTGAGCGCTGCGTAAAACACTAATCAATCAATCTTTCAATCAATTAATTCATTTCGACGTCGCTGGCCTTAATATTATAAGTAGCATTGGAAATATGTCAGCAGCATCGTTGTTGCGAATGATGGGTTCAAGGTTGTATAACGGTTGTTATTAATTGACTGTGCAAGTTATTACCCGAATACGGCCTTCGCGGCCGGGTAATATCAGCAGACGAATCAAATTCGTATAACCCGTAGGGCTGTATTAGCCGAGTTCAAGTCATATTGGCCGAGTTCAAGTCATATTGGCCGAGTTCAAGTCATATTGGCCGAGTTCACGGAGTGCGGCTGAAAGACGCAATTAACATGTGACGTCCCAGAGTTTGACAGAAGCAGACGGCAGATGTTGATATCAAAATGTCTATACCATAGCCCGTGGTACAAGCCCTTATTGACAGGATATTATAGTGGGAAGAAAAAAACTACTGTAAGTGAATCCGATTGCCGTTGTAGGACAGCGGAAGAGGAAGAAACTTCTCTACTGATCCAGGAACAAAAAAACACAGAGCGCAAAAAAGGTCCGACGTCATTTTGTTTAGGGCATGGATTAAATGTTCAGTGGGCGATTTGACAGTTTGCATTAAACTTCTACAGTCTATTAATAAAAATATTATGAATCGAGTATTTTCGTATTGCCTTGGTATTGGCCTTCGGGTGGTTGCATTGACCCTCGGCCTGCGGCCTCGGGCCAATACGGCCGTTGCTGCCACATGTCGATCGGGTGTCCGCGCTAAGGTCAGCATCAATATGGTTACTTTGATTGAGCCATGAGTATTTATAGGTTGTAAACACTGGTCTAGGCCGGACAAAACTTCCCGTGTCCAGCAGTAGAGGTATGGCACCCGTCAATATAACTATATATAGGTAGCGACGAACAGCATTCCCAATATATAGTCGAACCCATGTCTTTTTATAGTACGTTTATTTTGGCAATGTTACAGGTTTCTGTAATCAGTAAATTATATATTAATCTTTAACAAAATACACAAAATTGTCAGTATGTAGGCCTATACTGTTGAGAGCTTAACCTGTGTTTATTCAGTCAAAATTACAGTCAAAAAGGTTCAGCAAACTTTTCAGATTACCCTTATAAACAACTGTTGCAAACCATTGGTTGTATCCCATTCGTAGACTTCCGGCTGTATCTGACTTGTTAGAGTTATTGAATGGCTTCCCGAGGTTGGTCTCGAGTGCGAACGCACGAGCTAGCCACACCTCTCAGAATTTCTTCCATACTCGAGGGAGTCATTCGATAACGTGCTTGTATCATGGTATTAGTGATTGACGTTGTCAATCAACTAGCACTTGTTTACTCTCTGATACTCAGTCAAGAGAGCCATACAACAACTTCCAAAATCGGGGAGTTATTCAACGCTCAAGTCCCGCTCACTCTCTGTCCACTGGGTAGGCCTATCGGATTTGTCGAGGAATGCTCATCAAAAGAAAAACGCCGCAACTATGATACAATATGGCCTATCCACTTTTTATTTTCATTGTTTTAAAAACCGACCCTTAGTCATATGTGAACTTTATTCCGTTTTTGTCAATATTGATCCAAGACGAAGAGAATAACAACAGAGGCGGATGCTGTATCTGTTTGTTCGTAGGCCTACTTTTAAAAAAAATCGACTGTTGTATTGCTGTGACATTGGCCTACGAATGGCCGTATTGACCCTCGTTCTGCTCCCTCCGGCCAATACCGCCACCCTGAAGCCAATATCAAGGCAATACGAAGTCTCTAGATCAATAACATATTATTCTCTAATAAAGGTCAGGGGCCTGTTTCAAAAAGCGGCATCGGGCCTACATGTATTTTATTGTGTAACTTTCAAAGCAACATATCATGGGTTGCCGTGACAGCCTTCGTGAAAATTTACCCAACGTAGGCCTACGTCGCTTAATTTATGAAACAGGGTCCTGGAACCGTTCCAATGCGCATCTCGACCTTGTCAGATTGGGCCTGTGCCTTTTCAACTGGAAATTTGTGAGCCTATAGGCTCATATAGGCCTATTCACATTTTGAAAATCGAAGATAGGCCCTATTTCCATAATTAGATGAACTGGGAGCTATAGCCTAGGCCTAATTAGGCCTAACGTTCAGGCTCAAATCTCTAAATTATTCTAAGAAATTCAGTACCGGGTAGGCTTACCCGGTGTTCTAGGCTAAAAGACCTATATTGCCAATCATAGCCCAATATAAAGTAAAGTTAGCCTACATGGCAACAGAATCTACAGGGCCTATCTAGTAGGCCTATAGATTAAACCGAGGCAATAGACATTATGCCAATTCATTATCCAGTCTTTGGACTGTAAAGTTGTATAGTGTCTATTGTCTATTGATTCGTGTCGAGACACCACGATAAGACGGCAATATAAAGTTGTAACAATGTATGAGTAACGCCATGTCTTAACAATGACATGAACAGGCTGAGAGAAAAAGGTAACGGCGAGCTTTTTAGTTCTTATCGATTAACAATATTCACGGGGGATTAATTTATAGCTTTACAGGGACTACCAGAACGCTATATAAATTATAAGTTAACAACAATCAACAACTGGTATACCTATAGTCTATACGGCTATATCATATGCTAGTACATGTAGTAGTAGGCCTATAGCTCCGGTATGTAAGCGTTAATGTGAGACAGTGAGGCTCATTAGAGTAGGCCTACCAGTAGTCAGTATTCTACCCAGACGCTATATTTCTATTTGTGAACAGCGAAACTGTCTTAAATATATATATTTTTATGCTAAGAGCGTTACGCTTGTGGAGATAGGCATGAAGTTTGCGTTCGGTTCAGTCGTTTTGCTGTGACAGGCGTATAAATACACACGGGGTCAGATTGCTGTCTGGCTTGTCCGTTGGCAGGAGTGATAAACATAACGCTCTGACTGCAACAACAACGCGAGGGTGAAGACCATGTTCGAATTGGAAGGAAATTATGATGAAAGGCAAGTGGCATTCACCTGCTTTTTTTTTAATGAAAAGGCTAATTTCTGCTGTATTGATATAAGTTGTGGAAATGATCATTTTTCCTTGCTTTAAGTGGCTGACAATGACATTGACACTGTGACTTATCATTCAATGTTGAAATTATTATATTACTAGTATTAGGGATGCTCACCCTGGATGGATCTGCCAGCTTTAGTTGATACTGAGGTGAATAGGGAAAATGTGAAATTCAAAATGAGGCTTCCAAGGTCACATGGGTTCATTTGCATACAAAAATAGCCTTTAACTGAAATTATTTTCTTGATTACATGGGAACTGTTAGGATTTGTTAACAGTCAATGTACACATGAAATCTAACAACAACAACAGCATAAATATTCAGTATTTGGATCTGAAATACAGTGTCTAGGCCAAGCAAAAAAAAATATTTTGAAAGTCAAAGTAGCAATTCAAACAAAAAATACAAAACTGATAACTCCAATAAACAACAAAACATCTAATGGCTGGTGTAATTGGCATCTTTTACCTGTGTCTTTCTACAGTGATTCCATTTTAAGCTAGAGTAGAACAGGAGAGGGTCCAAATGAGGGGACAACTTTGATTTGTGATATGACATTCCTGAACAGTAAATGTGGCCCTTCATTTGAACCCTCACACTTCCTAGTGAACTTTAGGCCAATGAAAATTGTGCTCTCCTACATATAGTTTTTTTGTCCAAGAATATTGTGTGGAGAACTGAATTATGGGCATATTTGGAACTCTTGTGTGTTTAACCAGTTCTACATTAGCAAGCTGAGACTTAGGTGGGACACTTTGTTGATCTTTCCTAGAGTTTGACTGTCAAGGTTTGGTATAAATGGTCAATTGTAAGGTATTTTGGCATATGCTTGTTCATTTCCACCCATTATTTAATACAAAAAGTGTATTTAAATTTTATGCTGCACATCCCTACTAGTATAGGCTACCTCGACTGTTTTACTTAGACGGAATACTCCGAATACGGGTTAGGTAAATTCTGTGGCCAAAATACTACATAATACATTGATGTTGTGTAACATCAACATGATACATATCATACCGGTACTACAAAATAATATGTGTACATGTACCATACTACAAAATAATATGTGTACATGTACCATACTACAAAATAATATGTACCATACTACAAATTCGCCGAACCTGTCACAATTCGAATTATAAGATGCCTGTAATTATTTTGTACCATACTACAAAATAATATGTACCATACTGCAAAATAATATGTACCATAATACAAAATAATATGTACCATACTACAAAATAATATATGTACCGGTACCAAAATACAAAATAATATGTACCATACTACAAAATAATACCATACTATAAAATTCTGAGTTTCTCCTACATATTGCTGTTGGATTAAATTGCCTTAATGTGTCAGATTTGTTTTTAAGTAATCTAGCAGAAAAGTCTAATCTACATGTAACTTAAAGAGTAAAGTACAAGCCTGATAGAAAAAGACTAAAGAACTACTGTCTAAAAACCTGAGACTAAATGTTTCCCTTGAAACTGTGGAGAGGATGGTACGACCCAGCATACAGCACCTGATGCGTGTCAGTAGGGTTGAAGAGTACCAGTACTTTGTAAACTAAATATTTATGACCCTTGCAAATAGTTACATCCAAAAAATGCACAAAAGTGTGATCAATCATGGGATATAAGAGTGTCAATGAAAATTTGAAGGTCTTCTATGACATGCTGCCAAAAATGTCATCTACATGTAGATACTGAAGGTAAATGAAAGGTTGTTTGGAGGTTTGGGACGTCTTGTGTCACTTACCCACTCGGCCATAAAAAGGAAGCACAGTTAGGCTAAAAGCGTTTTCACATGTAGCACATCCTTTAATTTCAACGTTGAAAGATAATTTAACTGTGATGTACAAAACTAACTCGGAAACAAATATGAACATTGGGTTTATTACTAGACTGTAGGGCTACCTACTGGACCTACACAGTTTTCTATCTAGCGGACTACATTTAGTTATGAAATCGATTCCTGAAATCATAATCTTAGGGTAAATTCTACTCCCTGTTAGAATAGCAAGTGCTTAGACAAGATTTCCACGCCCCACCTCTCTTGGGTGTGGCTGAAATTTAAATTTTGATAAATTACTATGAAAAGAAATAAACGTTCATTATGGATTGTATAATTGTTAATATTTTGTTGATCATGTTTTAAACTTTGGTAAAACGTTCCTCTTCATCAGTTGAATAAAACAATCTTGTGTGATGAAATAATATGGGTTTTTTTTTGTAAGATCTGTTTGAAACTCTCTTTAAGCATGGGTTCCATACTAATGAGAAATGATTTAAGGCATCACCACAAAGTTAGTTGTTTGTGAACAACACAAGCTTTCAACACCTACATGTATACAGGTATAGATAAAGACATCGGTACAGGTGTCAAAAGCTTGTGTTGTTCACAAACAACTAACTTTGTGGTGATGCCTTCCAGTCATTCTTCATTAATATGTTTTTTGTTGTCTATTTTTACAATTACAGCTAAGCCTTTGATCCATTCAAAGTGAAGGAATTATTGGAGTAATTGAGACACCACTGTATTAGTGTCCTCCGGGCTATAAACAGAAAGATGATAACCTTTAGATCATTAACCCCTCACTCAATTGGAGAAAGATGAATGTTAAATTAAAACCTGGTGGTGGAGAGCAGAATCTTTTGGTAAGTTTAAAATTGTCATAAAATATCTATAACTCTTGACTTCTTA
This sequence comes from Lepidochitona cinerea, assembly GCA_963971465.1. NCBI lineage: Eukaryota > Metazoa > Mollusca > Polyplacophora > Chitonida > Tonicellidae > Lepidochitona > Lepidochitona cinerea. Next base: position 21,366,160 of record OZ020551.1, read on the forward strand.
TTGTCAAGTTTAAACTTTTTTTCTCTCTGCATTTTGCATTTTCTTTTGGTAGTTTGGGCCCTTAATTATCTGCCTTTTGCTCAACTTTTTTCTACACACCTGTGTTTTTGGCAGCTTTAAGGTCGTTGTCTGAGTATCGAGCTATCAAGTTATTAAATCGACAAAGATTGAATTTCAAACTTGGATCCTCCTTCAAGAAGTGAAATGATCATTTTTGGGCAATGGGACAATGTCAGCTCTTTGTTTAACATCTCCTCACTGCAACACTTTCCTTCCATCAATGGTGGGGGCCTCCCACAATAAAACTGGCAACGCCGCCATATAAGTGAAATAATCTTGAGCGAGGCGTAAAACACCAAAAAATCAATCAATCCATCAATGGGTTGCAGGATTGAATCCCACCCAGTCCTACAAAATGTGGAAAATCATACTAGGGTTTTCTCCAACTGAAATGCCACAATGCCATATAGTTGATATTAATGGTACGGGTTTCTGCCCTCTAGGTTGCCCTAAGAATCCGACCCCTATCTGAAGATGAGGTTATACAAGGAGCTACTGAAATCGCATACAAGGTGGAGGATAAGGTAAAATATTTCATTTTGTGAACAGCGTTTAGAAAAGTGACATTGAGATACATGTAACTAAACCAGCTGATCTTCATTCAAAATTGGCTGTGGGAAAATAAGGACAGTTATTCTAAGTAAATTATAGTCTCAGTGGCACAGTCAGTTAGAGTGATCGTTCCTCAGTCCGACACATCGATGCAGCGCATGTTCGAATCCAACTCACACAAAATAAAAATTTCATTTTTGTGGATTTTTCACTCGATAGGATTATGTTGTCAGGCCAACGAGTCTGGTTTCCTTCCCCCACTAAACCTGGCAAGATCACTATAGGAGTGAAATTTATCTTGAGTTCGGCATAAAACACCAATCAATCTTTCTTCAGTTCTTTTTATGAGTGGTCCAGATTGTATTAGGTATTTCCCATCTGAGAAGAAGACAGTCTAGCCCCATTTGTCATTTATAATGTTGGCAACCTTCTTGAATCATCACAAATTCTGCTAGTTGTATTTTCGTTTTAAAAAATCTCTATCCTTAAAAAGGCTGTTGACATATTTATTGAGGAAATGACATGATCATATATGCTCACTGAATATTTCACTGCCATGCGAAATCTATGTGATGATGTTACTCATATTTCAAATTGTTTTTAACTAAGCATTTTAAGGCCTTAAACAAATAAAATCTAAAAAAGCACACATAGATATAATTTATTGCAATAGAGTTTTTTATTTCTTGTTGATTTATGTTACAAAAAACTGGTCTACTGAAATGTAGATGTACCATTCAGCTTGGTACAATTTTCATTAAAGTGTGGTGCCTTTTAATCAGATGTTTTGCCATTGCTCGAATACCTAAGACCATTAAAGATAGTTTATTGTTTCCCGAACTGTTCCATTGTAAGTTGAATAGAGAGAATAATAACCAGCCTGTATAGTGTTGTTATTTCCTATTCTACCACTGTCTGACAAGGCCATTCCACAAACCATTTTCCATTAATATTGCAATACAAAGAGCCAGAGGGAATTATTCTCTCTCAATTGGCGTGCTTAGCTACTGTGAATTATTGATTGTCTAGCTCTGTAGATCAACTTTTTTCATGCTATTCAGTTTATGTAACATAAGCCTGTGTTAAATGGGCTACTGAATTGTTCATTATTTGCAGCCTGCCTCAAGGATTGTCAGTAATCAACGTTAACATGTCAGGCAGTTTACATTAAGCCTCGTTTGTCACATTATTAATTCAATCAGCAACAAGAAAGAGCACTATTTTTTTTTCCTACACATTGTTTCATTAAGCTTTATACTAAATTATAAACCAAACATTTTATTAAATAAAGTTATTTTTGTGAATGTATAACCTTTATAAAAGTTTTCATTATATACCTATACATTTATTTATTTAAATACAAACAATCTGATGAATTATTTCTTTATCTGTCTTGTGGCAATTGTTACTTTGAATATTTAAAGATGAGCTGCCAAAGCAATAGAAAGTTTTGTCCAAACAGAATTATCTAAGTGTTCAGCATTTTTATCAAGAAGTGCAAAATAAGAGCTTTCACTTGATGCCAATCAAAGAGATATACAACAAGGTAGTTTTTACGAGAGAAAAAAACAACTGGAATGTTCTGGTACATCCCGACTATTTGAATTTTGTCCATTGGATCTCTGGCTTTCAAGGGGGGCTTTCAAGCTATAATCTGAGTACAGGTGGTTTTACAAGCTTTGATAATGAACTCTTTTCTAGCCACTATGATTAATCCTCTATTTGCTGATTACTTTTCTTTGTAGAGCTCAATAAAATAGTTTGGTAGAGTAGCCTATATTCAATTAGAATCAATTGATTAGACCTACTTAAATAGCTCAGGCCTTCACAAATGTTGTATCTCATCAAGGAAAATATTTTATGTGGTAATTTGCTGACAATAATTTTATGTATGTAGATACATGTACTTATAAGTCTTCAGTTTGTATTTGGGACATGTAGAGAACATTTTTGTTTTTAAGTTCAGAAGATTTTACTTAAAGTGGCATGAGCTGCCAAAATTCTCACTTTTTCATAATTTCTGATCGTCACAACAGCAAGAGGCTTTGAATGCCATCAAAAAACTAAATGGTTGGCGTTGGAATGAGGAAAATCCATACAGTATGTGGCCTGTACGAATTGAAAACGTGTTTGAAAAGTAAACAAAATTTAAATAACCGAGACAATCATTCATTCATTCTAAGCCAAAGTTAGCTCAAAACAATACTTTATCGCACATTTTTGAGACTAGAAGCTTCTGAATTATACATCTTGAGAAAAATAGCCAATAATTTCAACATTCTGTTTTACTATCAAAATATCAACATTTTGGCAGCTCAAGCCGCTTTAAAGGCTGTCTCAATATGGAATTTTGTTGTTGTTTACAAGTCTGACCAAAGAAGAAAATCAAACATGACCTCTGCTGTTGTGTTAGTGTGTCTTCATGACATTGAAAATCTTGTACATTTGTATGACGTCACTTTTGACTAGTTTGTCCAATTAGTTATGGAAAATATGCATATTTCCTCGTTACTACTGACTACCAGGGAACTAATACAATGGTTTTGTTTTCCAACTTGTACATTTAGTCCATAAAGAAACACCAACCAGCTTTAAGCCCTGTTCAGAAACCCCTTAAAGCTCTTTAGAAGGCGTGCATTGTATATCTACCTCATATTCAATTAGAGGTGAAATGGATAATCAAATATTGCTGCATAAAACAAATCGAAATCTACTGCTGTTTCACTCAACAATATATAGACATATAACTTTTACAGTCTGACACATTGCATTTGCTATTTTTGGTCTACTTTTCCATCAGGAGCTTTATGTAGAATGGAAATTATCAGACTTTTTTTTTACCGTAATATGAAATCTTGCATAATGGTAAAATTAGAGGGTGTTCTGATAGGCCAAATTTGCTTACATGATTATGTATGTTATACGTGTACTTCATTAACTAACAATAAATACTGCAAGTTTAGGATAAATCATTAAATTTATGCAATTTTTCACTTGTAACAAATGTCCAGCAAACATTGGGTTAAAAAACTACTGTGATTTAATTCTATACATATAAGCTACTATTTCTTCAAATATTGTGTATAAATTTCCTTTTACAAATGAAACTGTCCTATCATTAAACCGGGTGTGTTGTAAGTCATTCACAGTCTACCTTATCTAGAATTGCATGTACATGTATATGCATTAAGAACATGACGTTCAAAATAGAAGTGAAATTGTTTGATTGTTGATTGAGTACTTGGCAACCATTGTAGGGAGGGGTCTATATGTGTGCCACTAGGTTTATCTAGGTGAATTATAATGGCTTTAACTGACAGTCTTTTTTCATATTTGATTTCTCTTATTTACATACATGGTGAATACATGTACGTCCATGCTGTGTTGTAACACAGCTACCTTATAAACAATCCTAACTCTGAAAACACTGAGTACATGACACTGGTTTCAATTTAATTTCATTTGTATAGTACATGTGTAACCCTTGTTCTCCATTGTAGTCCTTTTTTTTCAAATTGGAAAAAATGGATTACAGTTTTTGTGTTTTTTTTTTATATCACACAAGATTATTTTTGTGAAGATGTTTCTATACCTAAATGATAGAGTAAAACAAAAAAAAACTAGCCAATGATTGAATGTGTAGATTTTGTTTTGACCTGTGTGGTATTCAATCCCAAGGTGCACTAATTGGTGACCAGCTTATTAACCTTTTCTTCTATGACTGTCTTGTAAATATTTCTTCTCAATATAGGTATTGTTATATACTGACATGTATGATCTCATTGTTCACCTGAATATCAGATTGTTAATACCATTATAGCCTTCTGATCTGTGGTGGTTTTCACTTGATAATACATTAAATAACTTTCATTAAGTCTTTAATATCTGTCAACCAATTATATATAGTTTTACAGCACATTTATCATTGGAAGGAAACTACTAAAACCATGAAAGACAAGTATGTCATTTGTTGAAGCCCTCTTCAAATCTAGTTATGTATTTGTTATGGGCTGTAAACTTGATTGATGGTTGTAAATGGGGCTATATAGACAAGGGTAGTTGAAAGTGGTACAGGCTTTATAGAACTACAAGAACCACTTCACTTTGTTTACATTGAAAGCAATATATATAACCTTATTTTGAAGGGTTTGTCTTGTACCCATCCAATGTTAACAAATCCTCTGTTTACAAGAATCAGAAACTTATTGGCTTGGTTTGATCTATTAACAGCACTACTTTTCACTGTCAGATTGGTTTGATCTATTAACAGCACTACTTTTCACTCTGTCAGATTGGTTTGATCTATTAACAGCACTACTTTTCACTCTGTCATACTGGTTTGATCTATTAACAGCACTACTTTTCACTGTCAGATTGGTTTGATCTATTAACAGCACTACTTTTCACTCTGTCAGATTGGTTTGATCTATTAACAGCACTACTTTTCACTGTCAGATTGGTTTGATCTATTAACAGCACTACTTTTCACTCTGTCAGATTGGTTTGATCTATTAACAGCACTACTTTTCACTGTCAGATTGGTTTGATCTATTAACAGCACTACTTTTCACTCTGTCAGATTGGTTTGATCTATTAACAGCACTACTTTTCACTCAGATTGGTTTGATCTATTAACAGCACTACTTTTCACTGTCAGATTGGTTTGATCTATTAACAGCACTACTTTTCACTCTGTCAGATTGGTTTGATCTATTAACAGCACTACTTTTCACTCTGTCATACTGGTTTGATCTATTAACAGCACTACTTTTCACTGTCAGATTGGTTTGATCTATTAACAGCACTACTTTTCACTCTGTCAGATTGGTTTGATCTATTAACAGCACTACTTTTCACTCAGTCAGATTGGTTTGATCTATTAACAGCACTACTTTTCACTCTGTCATACTGGTTTGATCTATTCACAGCACTACTTTTCACTCTGTCATACTGGTTTGATCTATTAACAGCACTACTTTTCACTCTGTCAGATTGGTTTGATCTATTAACAGCACTACTTTTCACTCAGTCAGATTGGTTTGATCTATTAACAGCACTACTTTTCACTCTGTCAGATTGGTTTGATCTATTAACAGCACTACTTTTCACTCTGTCAGATTGGTTTGATCTATTAACAGCACTACTTTTCACTGTCAGATTGGTTTGATCTATTAACAGCACTACTTTTCACTCTGTCAGATTGGTTTGATCTATTAACAGCACTACTTTTCACTCTGTCATACTGGTTTGATCTATTAACAGCACTACTTTTCACTCAGTCAGATTGGTTTGATCTATTAACAGCACTACTTTTCACTCTGTCAGATTGGTTTGATCTATTAACAGCACTACTTTTCACTCTGTCAGATTGGTTTGATCTATTAACAGCACTACTTTTCACTCTGTCATACTGGTTTGATCTATTAACAGCACTACTTTTCACTGTCAGATTGGTTTGATCTATTAACAGCACTACTTTTCACTCTGTCAGATTGGTTTGATCTATTAACAGCACTACTTTTCACTCTGTCAGATTGGTTTGATCTATTAACAGCACTACTTTTCACTGTCAGATTGGTTTGATCTATTAACAGCACTACTTTTCACTCTGTCATACTGGTTTGATCTATTAACAGCACTACTTTTCACTGTCAGATTGGTTTGATCTATTAACAGCACTACTTTTCACTCTGTCATACTGGTTTGATCTATTAACAGCACTACTTTTCACAGTCAGATTGGTTTGATCTATTAACAGCACTACTTTTCACTGTCAGATTGGTTTGATCTATTAACAGCACTACTTTTCACTCTGTCAGATTGGTTTGATCTATTAACAGCACTACCAGAAGTCTATGAACAGGGAAGTATGAAATGTTGCATTACCCCATGTTCAGGGCACTATGCGCGGTAGATTTTGAAATTGTCAACGGTTGCGCAATTTCAAATCCGAAAATAAATTCATTCTTCGCTTACTGTATCTATCGGCAATTCCAGTAACCGAAGTTCGGAGAATGCATTGGTTTTTATAAAAGCTTTACCGAACACTCGACTCTGATATCTCCATTTCGACTCAAATCGTTCCAAACAAGTCTTCTTGTCTTATTTTCAACTATATGAAGTTCTTCGGAAACTTTAACTTTTGCTCCATCAAGTAGTCATATCTTAAACGTTCGCCATGTTTTTTCTTATGCATCCGATAATAGTTCATAGGAGGAAGTGAAGAAAAGCCACGCTTTCTGACTAACCGAGAGAGGGCGCTGTTGGGTCAAAAGGTGCCAATGCCCTCAATATGATGTAATAGGACGCTTCACACTTCCACATTCATAGACTTCTGGCACTACTTATTGGCTTGGTTTGATCTATTAACAGCACTACTTTTCACTTAGTCAGATTGGTTTGTTCTATTAACAGCACTACTTTTCACTCTGTCAGATTGGTTTGATCTATTAACAGCACTACTTTTCACTGTCAGATTGGTTTGATCTATTAACAGCACTACTTTTCACTGTCAGATTGGTTTGATCTATTAACAGCACTACTTTTCACTCTGTCAGATTGGTTTGATCTATTAACAGCACTACTTTTCACTCTGTCAGATTGGTTTGATCTATTAACAGCACTACTTTTCACTGTCAGATTGGTTTGATCTATTAACAGCACTACTTTTCACTCTGTCAGATTGGTTTGATCTATTAACAGCACTACTTTTCACTCTGTCATACTGGTTTGATCTATTAACAGCACTACTTTTCACTCTGTCAGATTGGTTTGATCTATTAACAGCACTACTTTTCACTCTGTCAGATTGGTTTGATCTATTAACAGCACTACTTTTCACTGTCAGATTGGTTTGATCTATTAACAGCACTACTTTTCACTCTGTCAGATTGGTTTGATCTATTAACAGCACTACTTTTCACTCTGTCAGATTGGTTTGATCTATTAACAGCACTACTTTTCACTCAGTCAGATTGGTTTGATCTATTAACAGCACTACTTTTCACTCTGTCATACTGGTTTGATCTATTAACAGCACTACTTTTCACTCAGATTGGTTTGATCTATTAACAGCACTACTTTTCACTGTCAGATTGGTTTGATCTATTAACAGCACTACTTTTCACTCTGTCATACTGGTTTGATCTATTAACAGCACTACTTTTCACTCAGTCAGATTGGTTTGATCTATTAACAGCACTACTTTTCACTCGGTCAGATTGGTTTGATCAGAAGTCTATGAACAGGGAAGTGTGAAATGTCGCATTACCCCATGTTCAGGGCACTGGCGCTTTCAGCCTGCTTATACTACATTATGTGACGTTTATGCGCGGTAGATTTTGAAATTGTCAACGGTTGCGCAATTTCAAATCAGAAAATAAATTCATTCTCCACTTACTGCATCTATCGGCAATTCCAGTAACCGCAGTTCGGAGAGTGCATTGGTTCTTATAAAAGCTTTACCGAACACGCGACTCTGATATCTCCATTTCGACTCAAATCGTTCCAAACAAGTCTTCTTGTCTCATTATCAACTTTATGGAGCTCTTCGGAAACTTTAACTTTTGCTCCATCAAGTACTGTTCTCATATCTAAAACGTTCGCCATGTTTTTTCGTATGCATCCCATAATAGTTCATAGGAGAAAGTGAAGGAAAGCCACGGTTTCTGACTAACCGAGAGAGGGCTCTGTGTATGGTGACCTCTGGGTCAAACGGCGCCAATGCCCTGAATACTATGTAATGGGACGCTTCACACTTCCACATTCATAGACTTCTGGTTTGATCTATTAACAGCACTACTTTTCACTCTGTCATACTGGTTTGATCTATTAACAGCACTACTTTTCACTCAGTCAGATCCAGAATAATGTCATCTTGTTTTTCTACCTCTAAGTGTCTCTCGCAAAGGACCCTAAGCAAAACAAAACTTGACAAAATCTTACTGAAAATCTCTCTTAAATGAACATAATAGTGCATGAAACACAATGAACAAAAAACTGTCTACAACAGGACACATGTATGTGGCAGATGTTTGCGAAAAAATATCTTAAAACCTAGGTTGAATGTACATTCTTAACATGTACCTGTATAATCATTATGGCATCAAAAAATCTACAAAAAAATTGTGATTTGTCATGATACTGAAGTGGTCTCTTGTAGTATTTAACAAAAATGGATAAATTAAACTAAATACAACAAAAGCATAAAACTGTCCATTATTAATTCTAGTTTATTAGAAGAATGACATTTTGTAAATGTAAGTGAAATTCACAAATGAGCTACATGTACGTGTAGTATATAGGATTTCTGTCATAGATCACTGATGATGTAATATTTCTTTGTTTGGGATTAACACCAGGATATGAGATCAAAACATTGTTTATTTATACCCTGTTATTCCATAGCAACATTCCCCCCATCAGTCACACTATTACCATTATTAACAATCAGCTATGTTGTTGAATTGCACTTTCAGAGTCACACAATAAACTAACAATATCTTGTACAATAATTTGAACTTTTGTAACACTTGTATTTCCAACGTTAAGGTCATAAAGGAAGAAGCTGAATCACTCTAAATACATCCATATCTGGATTTCTTTTGTGAATACGGCTGAATTGATTGAACACATAAATGTCTTTGACTATTAATTTTTTATCCCCCCCTGCATATAATTGCGGGGGGATATAGCGATCAGCTTGTCTGTCTGTCTGCCTGTCTGTCCGTAATCATTTCTTGTCATCACATCTCCTCCCCAGGTTTTCATTAATTTTTTTCGAAACTGGGTGGACATGTTGGATATCATGTCAGGATGTGAGCCTCCTATTCTGGTTGCGAGTTATTGCCCTTTTTTCCGACAATCAGTGCTTGTCATCGCATCACATCTTTTCCCACAGTTTTCATCAATTTTTTTCGAAACTTGGTGCACATGTTGGATATTATGTGAGAATGTACATCTCCTATTCTGGTTACGCTGGTTTCTTTTTTTTTGGAGTTATTGCCCTTTTCCGACACAATACAAAGATATAGACAATTAGTGCTTGTCATCGCATCTCCTCCCACGGTTTTCATTAATTTCTTTTGAAACTTGGTGGACATGTTGAATATTATGCGAGGATCTGTCCCTCCTATTCGGGTTACGCTGGTTTCATTATTTTCAGAGTTATTGCCCTTTTCCGACAGTATACAAAGATATAGACAATGGGTGCTTATCGCATCTTCTCCCACGTTTTGTATACAATTTTTTGATCTTGGTGGACATGCTGGATATCATACGATTTACGCTGGTTTACGCCAGTTTTACTATTTTCAGAGCTACTGTCCTTTTCTGACTGTACAGGAAAACATAAACAATAGGTGCTTGTTTCTGATGACATACAGTGTTTCAGGGCATCCTATATGGAAATGAATTTTTTTCTGCTCTTAGTATGTTTCCACTTCCACAATCTTATGTGGGGAAGGGGGTATACGGCATCCTCTGATGGCTCTTGTTTATAGATGTTAAATGGTGGTAAATTATAAAAGCTGCAAACCTCTTCAGGGCCCCGATGGTGCTAGTCTCTCAATCAGACTCAAGCGTTTCATCAATAGGTTGGGGGTTCAAATCAGATTCCGTCAAAAGTGCTTTTTGCTCGGCAGAAACTTCTGAGCTTAAGCAGGGCAACTGGTAACCAGTTCATGTAGAAATCAATTGAAATTTGTCTTTGTTTTGAGTGAGATTCAAACCTGCTACCCATGGATAGAAGGTCTGTGTTAGTGGATTAGGAGACTATCTCTCTGCTCAGTGAACCACCCACAGTAGAAACTCTGGACAAAAGGTTATCTACTGCAGAACTTCAAAGCTATAAGATGGGTGATATTATGATTAATCAAACACCATTGACATTCACATTGACATTGATATGATTAGACATTGATTCCAATTAGTAACATTTGAAGATCAATAACAAACCTAGCCTGAAAACTCTGTCTCTATGGTGCTGAGAATTTAACATATACTCCCTGACGTTGGCACCCTGTGACTAGTACAGAGAAAAATAAAAGTCCAGATGTCACGGCTACAACAAATCCTACCTTAAAGCTGAGTTAATTATATTTATCAACGCTAAAATACACATACACAGGGAAAATCTTCTTGTGTAAAATAACCATTGATACAAGTTTCTAATTGTGTTAAAAAGAGGTATATCACATATTGGATAATTGACTCATTCTCATCCTATCGTATCAATCTCCGGCCTTGGATATGTCACCTTGGCTCAAGAAGAGATGGTTGTGTGACAACTTAACATTGCTCCTGACATTACTGATGTCAAGCAAATTGACCATTGAGGGCTCACTGTCAACATAAATATCAAATAAATATATATATATTTATCATTAAGAAACACTATGTAGTCGAAGGGACCAGTATTCGATACACTAACAAAGTATTTGGCATCAGCATATTACATTGTGTGGATGTTTTTTTCTTTTTCTTTTTAATGCTGGTGCTTGTACATAAGTAAATGTCTTGACTCAATAACTGTAGGCTTATATGCAAGGTACATGTATGTAATTACTATAGAGACATGTCTCTATAAATTGTCTTAGTCAAACATGTCTCTGAAAGCTTATACATAGCATACTGTTTGTTATACTACAGTACTTTATACATGTAATATTGTGACCGTTGATGTAATAAATGTTATCCAAGAAAAAAGGAAATGTATATGTAATCTCCAATATGTTTTAAAATTACTTGATATTCTACTTAAATTCTAGCATACAGCTTCCGTCTTTTAATCCAAAAATCTATAATCAATGATGAGAGTGACCAGATCATTTCATACCTGTTTATCACCTGATTAATGAAGTATCCAATTAGTAAGAATCATTAATACCCATGTCTTCAGGAAGCACCTGACCTAATTACCAAGGTATTCTTATTTCAGATGGTTGTCTTACTTGACCCCTCAGAAGACCCCGATGACATTCTTCGAGCAAATAGGTCACGAGAACGTCAGTTTGTTTTTGACTGTACCTTTAATGGTGCAGCTACACAGGTGAGATTTTGTATCAATCTACATGGAAAGTCAGAAATAGCACAAAGTTAGCTAAAATAGGCTGATCTAGGTACCACTTCAATTATGTAAATTAGCACAAAAAAGTGTAAATGATCAAAATTGAATGTAAAATTAAATTTACATGTAGTATTCACTGATAAGGTATATTTTAAAGCTAAATATACAGGGCTGCTTATAGTTTATAATTTGAAAAGCCAAGCTCTATTAAAATAGAGCTAAAGCAAAGCTTTAGTAACCCAACTATGCTAATTCATATTTCTTATCTTAATAGGAAGAAGTCTTCCAAACGACAACTAAGTTTTTGATCACAAACATCATTAATGGATATAATGCCACTGTATTTGCTTATGGAGCTACAGGTATTTATTAAAGAAATGTACCAGTTTTACTTAATGCCTTTTACCTCTTAATCTGTCCAAATAAATTTCTGGTGGAAGAGTGGCCAGGTTCTCACTGAAATTTGGGGGTGTCGTCTGGCAAAGAGCTTAGTTTCCTCCCCTAATAAAGCTGGCAACAACACATAAGTGAAATAATCTTGAGTGAGGCATAAAACATCTATCAATATATTTCCTGACTGTTTAACATGTATTTGGATCCATCTGAAGACCGGATCCATTGCTGACTTTGTCAATCAGGGAGATGATTTACATCTGACAAGTCAAATGCAAGGCTTACCTTCCATGGCAACATTATTCCTTCAACATAAATCTTACCCCTAGTTACGTGTCAGGTGTAAGTGTTTTGTCAAACAACCACTGACCCACATCTCATGTCGCTAGAAATTATGTAAGTCACAGAAAAAAGAAACATAAATAAAGGTAAAAAAAAAAAGAGGAATGGGGGTGATATAAAGGTGAACGTAAACAATTATCATAGGAATAATGAGAACTGATCAAATGGGAAACAATATTTTGTTACAGTTACAGTGTCTTGGAGTGAGTGTGTTTTTAAAAACATGAAATTGGTTGATAATTTTGTACTGACTACTCTTAATTTTTTTACTTGCTTTTATTTTTTACCCCAGGTGAGAATGTCCACCTCTGTAATGTTAACTTTTTCCATAATTTCCAAGGCTGTCTAGAATAGTCCTATCAAGTTGTCTAAATGACACGGCATATAAAGCATGAGTTACTACTCCAGAGTATCAGTCAATCAAATTAAAACAATCTTTAAATTTTCACAGATGACAAAATAATTTTTCTGTCTATCATTATCATTTTAAACGGTACCAAGATTTTATTTCAAACACACTATTTGTTATTTTCGTCATAACTTTTTTGAACACATGTTTTGACCCTATTTTCTAATTGTTGATGGTATATTCATGCTCACAGGTGCTGGGAAGACATACACAATGCTGGGACCTGACAATGGAGAACCAGGTATCATGGCACGGACACTCAACAATCTCTTCTTAGAGATGGAGAAATCCAGTGAGGATATGGCCTACCATGTATCAATGTCCTATCTGGAGGTGAGTTGGTCAACTTAGGATTTATTTTCTACTACTATTAAACATTGAACTCATTGGAATGTGAAAAAAGATAATTTCATTCAGACATTCAGAAGTTAAACTACCGGGTATATAGTTATACATGTGGTTGACCCAACTGGATAATATTAGCCAAGTTGTCAGCATTTGAGTGTCAATTGATAATGTTACATGTGATTTGGCATGTTGGTAAGTGCGATCTAAGAGATGTGAGATTTTAATGTCCCTTTGGCATTTAGCAGTAAGATACATGTAATCTAGCAGACAGAAAGCAAGAAGAGACTTTCAAAATTGACCATGAAATAGACCCTTTTGGCTTAGAATGCCGTTCTAAATTGTATGGCATTGGCGTCATTTCTCTGTTTCAGGCGCGTTAACATGCTTCTTTCACATTGCGTCATATACAAAATGAGCATGGTTTCGATGTCAGATTGATCCAAAAACTCAATGTACATTGTAGGGTCATTTTGCCATACACAGAGGCTACTACTACGCAAGCGTCAATCGTTTAGCCAAAAGGGTCTATTGTCATCATTTGTGTGAAATAATCTTTTATGGATAAAACCTGACATTTATTGTTGTTGGTACATGTAGGTAGTAACATTCACATGGACAATACTTTTAAACAGTGACTTGTAACATGTTTTCTTCTATAGAAGGAAAACAAATTGTTATAAGCTGTTTTGACCTGTCCACCAGCGCCACATGGAAAGGTGAAACATTCTAAAAGGTTAGACAAGGCCAGCATGGTGCTTTTGTGACACTACCGATGTTATGTTGTCTCAAAGCTATTTTGATGAATTTGTCTAACCTTTTTGAACGTTTGGCCAAACCATGTGACACTGGCAGAGAAGTCTGCAAAATACTGTATTACTTTGAGCCATGAATGTTAATCATTATTACAAGTGGCTGGGTAAGCTTGATAATGTCATCATGGATCATGGGGATTGATTGATATTGATTAGTAGAGGAACCGTCAGTAATTACTGTAATCTTAAACAACATTACTTCTAATCAATTCACTGATTACAGCACATACATGCTGAGACATGCAGCACCTGGTACCAGCCACAATATAAATATTACACTTTCACATCACTGCATTTATTTTTTTTTTCAGTGTGCTTTTACTTTAAATAATCGGTTGTTTTTTGTGTATGTTTTTTCTCTCTGTTTTGTTTTTGTTATTTTAGACAGAACTATACCCCTTGAAATCAATTTTTTACAACTATTCAGGGGTAACATTATGTTTCATTCACTAGAAAATATCTTTATCATTAGGCCTAAATTATGTTTAAGTTTTTTGTTGTCATTTTTTCTTTCTGTTTTCCGGGTGTTGATAAATCGCTTACTACGCACTATTCAGTATCTTCATATTTTACAGGAAAAAGAGTGTCAATAAATGTTGACTAAATAATACAGTACTTGTTTTATTGTAAGATCTTTGTTTCAATCTGGGTCACATAATATTTATATTATGTAGAATTCTGTTTGATCCTTGCTGTCAACTTAATGGTGTATTCCAGTGACTCAGCATGATAGAGTGTTTTGCTGGTGTGTTTATGGTGTAATACGACACCCTGGCTTATCTGCCTGATTACCTCTATTGTCATCAACTCACACCTTATTACCTGTACTCATACAAGCACACATCTCCTGGCACCTATCAATCCAGTCTGTGCCTGATGGTATATACTCACATAGAAGAATTGCCACTAGACTCCTGCAGAGATAAATGTGATAAATCATCAGTGGCGCTCTCGCTGCTTAATGGTCAACATCAATAAAATATATGATTTATCAGTAAAAAGGAAGGAAAGTCATTTATAGACAATCACAATTTTTTAATCGATAAGCGTTATATTAACTATTGAGGAGTTACCTGTGATCATGGGTAGCATGGCCTTTCCACCATAAAACTTATCCACACTGACTTATACACACTCATTTTCCTCTATCAGTTCCTTTATTGGCATTGGTAATAGACTCTTAGCTCGAGATGCAAAGTTTGATGTTCATGTCTAAGTTTCACCTCCCACCCCCATCCCCCCCCCCCCCCCCAAAAAAAGAAAGATTATTAAATACCAACCCAGTTTTATGAATTGGCAATGCTCATTAAATATTCTAATCTACCTTTTATGTGGCTTAAAAAATTAGCCAACCATCCAAGCAACCGATAGACAATTTGCCAGTTTGTCGCACAAAAAGGGCATGACCTTGTGGCGCTGATCTTAAGACCGGACAAGCCCAGCTTCCATTTAGACTTCAGCCATAATCAGTCGAACTTACGTTTCATGCAAGGTATTTTCGCATTGCTTGATTCTTTCAGACATAAATTGTAACAACATCGGTTTTCCTCTCTTAAATCTGCTATAAAAATGCTGAACAATTTATGATAAAAACGGTCTGAAACTTAGGGTAGTAATTTTGACGTCGCTAAATCACGTCATTTGCAAGTATATAGCAAATCACCTATTACAAATGGTTGATTTCACCCTTTTGCTTCATTATCTTGTATTTCCCGCTAAAAATGTATTCAATTAAACATGCTTATATATATAAGATTTATGAACACTAAAACACAGACACCGGGAAAATCTTATTGTCTAAAATAATCATTGAGACTAATTTCTAACTTGCATGGTGTGTTGAACTCCTGAAAAAGACGTATGAGATTGCTATTTTAAAAGTTTCTACGAATTTTACAATGAGAGTTTACCTTATTCCCAATCTATAAATTGGATGTCCAAACCATAACTTGAGAACGCTTTGTCATATTACTTTGAAATAAGAAAAGTTTGTTGAGCCCATGGAATGGGATTGCTTTCCAGGATTCTGTGAATTTTATGACTGACCCCAAAGCCAATTTACCTTATTCTCAATATATGAATTTGGTGTCGCTCCTGGCTCCATAACTTGAGAATGCTTTCCCCTATCACTATGAAACTTAAAAAGTTTGTTATAATTATACTTATTTCATAAACAGATAAGATTGCTTTTTGATCATATAAGCCACTATTTCTAAACTTTCTTAAATTTCATCTTCGGATCGCTCTTTTTTCCATTTGTTATAATGGTTTTACAATGACATGATTTGTGACTTATTAGTTTTTTTCACTTGTTTAGATTTACAATCACATGATTCCTGACTTATTATGTTTTTCCCATGTGTTTAGATTTACAATGGCATAACTCCTGACTTGTTATGTTTTTCCCATGTGTTTAGATTTATAATGACATGCTTCCTGACTTGCTATGTTTTTTCCATGTGTTTAGATTTACAATGACATGATTCCTGACTTGCTATGTTTTTTCTGGGTGTTTAGATTTACAATGACATGATTCCTGACTTGTTATGTTTTTCCCATGTGTTTAGATTTACAATGGCATAACTCCTGACTTGTTATGTTTTTCCCATGTGTTTAGATTTACAATGACATAACTCCTGACTTGTTATGTTTTTCCCATGTGTTTAGATTTATAATGACATGATTCCTGACTTGTGATGTTTTTCCATATGTTTAGATTTACAATGACATGCTTCCTGACTTGTTATGTTTTTCCCATTATTTTAGATTTACAATGACATGATTCCTGAATTGTTATGTTTTTTCCATTATTTTAGATTTACAATGACATGATTCCTGACCTGTAATGGTTTTTCCATTATTTTAGATTTACAATGACATGATTCCTGACCTGTAATGGTTTTTCCATTATTTTAGATTTACAATGACATGATTCCCGACTTGTCATGTTTTTTCTGTGTGTTTAGATTTACTATGACATGATTCCTGAATTGTTATGTTTTTCCCATGTGTTTAGATTTACAATGACATGATTCCTGACTTGTTATGTTTTTCCCATGTGTTTAGATTTACAATGGCATGATTCCTGACTTGTTATGTTTTTTCCATGTGTTTAGATTTACAATGACATGATTCCCGACTTGTCATGTTTTTTCTGTGTGTTTAGATTTACAATGACATGATTCCTGACTTGTTATGTTTTTTCCATGTGTTTAGATTTACAATGACATGATGCCTGACTTGTTATGTTTTTTTCCATGTGTTTAGATTTACAATAACATGATTCCTGACTTGTTATGTTTTTTTCATTATTTTAGATTTACAATGACATGATTCCTGACTAGTTATGTTTTTCCCATGTGTTTAGATTTACAATGACATGATTCCTGAATTGTTATGTTTTCCCCTTGTGTTTAGATTTACAATGAAGTCATTTGTGACTTGTTATGTTTTTTCCATTATTTTAGATTTACAATGACATGATTCCTGACTTGTTATGTTTTTTTCATTATTTTAGATTTACAATGACATCATTCCTGACTTGTTATGTTTTTCCCATGTGTTTAGATTTACAATGACATGATTCCTGACTAGTTATGTTTTTCCCATGTGTTTAGATTTACAATGAGATGATCCGTGACTTGTTATGTTTTTCACATGTGTTTAGATTTACAATGGCATGATTCCTGACTTGTTATGTTTTTCACATGTGTTTAGATTTACAATGACATGATTCATGACTTAATTATTATGTTTTTTCCATTATTTTAGATTTACAACGAGATGATCCGTGACTTGTTAAACCCTACTGCTGGAATTCTGGATTTACGTGAAGATGCTAAAGGTGGAGTTCAAGTTGCTGGATTATCGGAGGTCTCGGCCAAATCAACTACAGAGGTAGATATTTAGTTCAGATTTTATTTACTTTTACAAATATAAGTAAATCTGTCTTCAGTTTTCAAATTGACCTAAGTTTCTTTATGTGTACTGGCCCATGGGTTTTCCTTCTGTAATTTCATTACCAAGCCCT
The DNA here is from genome assembly GCA_963971465.1 of Lepidochitona cinerea. NCBI lineage: Eukaryota > Metazoa > Mollusca > Polyplacophora > Chitonida > Tonicellidae > Lepidochitona > Lepidochitona cinerea. The sequence continues at coordinate 21,384,171 of OZ020551.1, forward strand.
AAACCTAAACCATTTAGTCAAGACCTTTTCCAAAGACGTTTGTTAATCTTATCCTTATGAAAGGGGCAAGAATTGAGGAAAAAATTAAAATACAAGTACATGTACTTGAAGGCAAGATACAACTGCTAATTGTCTGATTAATAGGTTCTGTTCAAGGATGATGAAGGTTTTCTGAAGAGAGCAAAACCTAGAACGCCTCAAATAAACTGTATGATGATTCTGTGAACAATATGAGGGATATTACTGATTGGACAGACAAACAATTATTCATTTATAATCTTTCAAAATTTCCGACCACATTCTAGAATCTTCAACGGCTTATTGTCTTGAAGTTACAATTGTCAGTGTACTTTATCTGAATGGCTTACTGTCTTGAAGTTAAATGTACTATGATTGTTAGTGTACTTTATGTGAACGACCTATTTATCTTGAAGTTAAATGTACTATGATTGTCAGTGTACTTTATGTGAACAGCCTATGTTCTTGAAGTTAAATGTACTATGATTGTCAGTGTACTTTATGTGAACAGCCTATGTTCTTGAAGTTAAATGTACTATGATTGTCAGTGTACTTTATGTGAACGACCTATTTATCTTGAAGTTAAATGTACTATGATTGTCAGTGTACTTTATGTGAACGACCTATTTATCTTGAAGTTAAATGTACTATGATTGTCAGTGTACTTTATGTGAACAGCCTATGTTCTTGGTGGTAACAGTATTGTCAATCTATGACTGTATATAATTGCTACAGATGATTGGATGTATTATTTGCAGGTTATGCACATGTTGATGAAGGGTAACAAGGAGAGAACACAGGAACCTACAGCAGCCAATAAAACTTCATCAAGATCACACGCTGTATTACAGGTCACAGTCCGACAGAGGAATAGGGTCCGTAACACCATGCAAGAAGTCCGGGTGGGAAAGCTCTTCCTAGTGGACCTAGCTGGGTCAGAGAGGGCAGCTAATACCCACAACAGGGGCAAGAGAATGGTGGAGGGGGCTCATATCAATCGTTCACTACTAGCCCTGGGCAACTGTATCAATGCTCTCAGTATGTACATTTAGTAATTGAAAGTTTTCTCATTGTCAAGATAAATTGCATGGTTAATTATAATTTATGTACATTTTTGTAGTGTTAATTTTTGGCACTCTATGTATGTGGGGGCTTCATGGCTCAATCATTAATTGACATTTTACACGCAAGCAACCAAATCACTCAATTTGGGCAAATTACTTATATTGTGATGTGTTTGTATTGTAGGTGATAAGAATGGTGGAAAGTATGTGAACTACCGGGATAGTAAGCTGACGAGAATCTTAAAAGATGCCCTTGGGGGAAATTGTAAAACTGTTATGATTGCACATATTAGTCCAGCAAGCCACAATTTTGAAGAATCAAGAAATACTTTGGTGTATGCTGACCGTGCTAAACGCATCAAAACAAAAGTAAGCCACATACTCAAACCAGCCAAAATTATTGTAAATAAACAATAACAACATACTCTTAGTAGTATTGGTTGCTATAAAATCTGAGTATTCATCTAGATTTTTAAGACCGTTAAATCTTCTAAGCATAAGGAGGGGGATCAATTTTGTGTGGTAGGAAACTAAGCACTTTGGCCAGAGACATCTCCAACCTTTGGAGAGTACATGACAAGTCTTCCAGGCGAACAAGCGAAACTCAATTTTATTTGGTCTGAGTGAGGTTTGAAATCCCACTTGTCTTTAAAGAAAATAGTTGAATTGTCTTCCAGAAATTTCAATTGATAGACCTTTATATATATATATTTTAAGAACACTAAAACACACGGGAACAGGGAAAATTTTCTTGTCTGAAATAACCATGGAGACAAGTTTATTTATACATTTGTATATTGTAGGATGCTACAAGTTAGCAGTGAAAGACTGTGTGTCTCCTTCTCGAAAATGCCCCCCCCCCCCCCCCCAACTCCTACTTAACTTGCAACACCATTATATGTACATATAATAACCTTAAGTGGGTCATAAAATATCAATCGGCCAACTTATTTCATTTAATTGTATTTATTTGAATTTGAAATATGTAATTCCTAATACCAGACTGCCCATCTAAAATATATATCATAGCAAAATTAGCTATTATTGAGCTGAGGGGGTTAACTGGTTAAAATTGATAGACTTTTTTGTTCTGCTTTAGGTAAGGCGAAACGTGACAGATGTCTCTTATCATATAGCCCAGTATACAAACATTATTAATGAATTACGAGATGAAATTGGACGACTGCGCTCAAAACTTCATGACTCAACCCTTCTTAATAAACAACAAGCTGTGGCTAAAATCCATGCTGTACAATGTAAGTCAATCTCTGGATATCATTCCTTCCCTCTCCTTCTCGTTTTTGTCTCCCCATGAGAGTTGCAAGGCTGTGAAAATAAGATAAGTGGATTGTGACACTGCTGATATATTTCAGTTGATAGTCGCCAGTCCTTCCCACCCGGGGTCACTCGCTCAATTTTCCTGTCGGGGACATAATTTTAAACAAATTGATTACAAAATGGGAGGCTTGGTGTTAAGCTTGTCATGTATCCTTTAAATAATGTTTTCTTAATTCAAAAATTATTGGCCTGATAGAGATCATGTTTTTATATCACGTCTGATTTGTTTTTATTAGCCGAGGTTTTAGCAGCTAGGAGACATGAAGACAGGGCTGAGTTAGATAAGTTACGAGAGAGAATTTTAACTACATTTAGAGACCAAATGGTGTTCAGGTAACCTATACTATTTATTTTCAATTCTAATCTCTTCTTGAACATCTTAATACAAGAAGAGTTACTCAAATATAGCCATCTGAATTTCTCTTTAAGCAACTGTTAGGAAAAATGTAAACATGAGGAATCTTTCATCTCCTATTCTACATGAAGACTATCACTTGGTACTCTTCCCAAACTAAATTTCTATAAAAGCTGCTTGTCAACCGGGCTCTAGATACATTTAGATTGTCATGTTTGAGTACTCTTGGGGCCTTGGTGGCTTAGTTGCCAGAATGATAGCCCCTCAGTCAGTTTGACACAGGCTTTCCAGCGATGCAAATCAAATCCCACTCAGACCAAGTAAAATTGACAAAGATTTTTTGAGTGGATATTTCACTTTATCACTGTATGTGGAAGAGTACAGTGTACGTTGCCTGGTACTGTCCAAAGGTAGGGGGGTTTCCTCCAGGCAAAGAGCCAGGTCCCCCCCCCCCCCCTTTAAACCTATCAAGGCTACCATATAAGTGGAATAGTGTTGAGTAATGTGTAAAACATCAATCAACCAATACAGATTTAGTCAGTCTGTACATGTAGTATGTGACCCCCAAATATTGGGAAGTGGTTTTTTGGGGGTTTTTTTTTTTGGATAACTTGTGGAATCGTTTCCAAATCTTGAAAATGATTTTACAAGGCTGTTGTCAGTTTTGTTGAGAAATATAACCTGGATGTTTTGATTTGGCATGAGATGGTATATTTTGTTGCAGACGTAATCTAATGGAACTGACTAATGCATCAATGGAGATCAGTTTAGAGACCAGTCGGAATCAGCTCATTATCAGTCAGTATGTACACTTTTTATTTACATATTTATGTCCTATGTATAAAGTGAAATAGTCTTTTATGATAGATAACAGATATGAGGATTACAGACATGTTCTATCTATCATTTTTATTTGTTTGTGATATATTTAACATCTTTTAGATATTTTTAATGCAATCTCTCTATTTTGAATTTTTTAGTTTTGTGAGGATAATAGAACACACTTATATAAATTCATTTAAAGAAATTTCAGCCTTTTTTTCAGTCTTTGCAAGGGGGCCTCCGTGGCTCAGTAGGTAGAGCGTTGGAAGCTCAATCCGAACAGCCTTCCGCCAATGGGTCTCACTCAGTCCAAAAATTGGAAAATTTTCTGACTCGGTTTTCACTCGAACGACCTATGTGGGATGGTTGCCAGTTACCAGCGGAAGGTCGTGGGTTTCCTCCGGGCACTGAGCCCGGTTTCCTCCCACAATAAAACTGGCAACGCCGCCATATAAGTGAAATAATCTTGAGCGCGGCGTAAAACACCAAACAATCAATCAGTCTTTGCGACTATACGCTCTTGGTTGTTAATACAAAAACTAGAACTGAGAGTTTATTTTTACTGTAATGTGTGAGCATGCATGCGAGGCAAACATTTCTCAGTACATGAATGGTAAAAACAATATGCCATCAATGTCACTGCCTATCTAGTCTGGGAGCTGGGTGAAGTTTAATTAACATGGAAGGTACAAAAGTTTGTAGGTTATTGAGGTGTAGTACCACTCCGACTTTACACAAAACAGCCATTCTTAAGTTCCGGAAGTGGTGGATGTGATAGGGGGCGCCACCCCAAAAACCCCCAAGATTGGATTTAATTAACATGAAAGGTACAAGTTTCATTTTTGTGCCAAATGTTTATGGGCACCCCACTTAATCCAAATCTACAACGTAAGAATGGAATTTCTGGTGGAACGACTTCAGAACAACGTTAATTAGGGTGTTAATTAAGGTTTTAATTAACATAAAAGGTACAAGTATGGAACCAAATCAGAAATGTAGAGGGTGGTTGCCTGGTTCAGAATCAATAGAGTAAGAATGAGAATTGTGGTGGAAAGGTCACATAAGAACAGGTCAAAGGTCACTAATTAAGCCAGACACTAATTAAAATTGCCATATCTCTTGAGGTTAATCATACACCATGTTGAATTTGGTCTTAAAATAAAGGCAGAGTAAAGAAGTACCACTCGGGTGCCAACAAATCTCAGATTGTTGGTTCTAACTGGGTCAAATGTGGGGAAAACCTATAAAAAATGCACCTAATTGACCATTGGACTAATTATCATTTTAATTAACATGTAAGGTACAAATACAAAACCAGTGGGGATTTGTAGGCTGTGGTCATCTGAATAAAAATCACAAACGTAACAATGGAAATTACAGTGGGAAGATAACTTAAGAATAGGTCAAAGGTCATATCGTGTCTAATCATCCCTAAATAACATTTTAATTATCATGGTACAACATCAATCTTGATGCAAACGTTTTTTTGGTTCCCAATCACCAACTGATGAACTGAAGAACAGAAATAGTGGTGAAAACAGTACGCAAAATTACACAGAATTACTATGGAGTGGACAGGCATCACATACAATGTAGTAAATATTACGGATTAACTCTCAGTTAGGATCACAACACTTAATAGTCAGCAGCTTTACAGTAGTGTTTGTACATAAAAAGAATAACAATTGCACTCAATAAAATTGAATTATCCCTTCTAGTGCTAGGTTTTAGAATAATTTCGTCTGTTCACTTTTTCAAAAAATATAGCCATGAAATCCCAAAACCATGTACAAATGTTCTCTGTTTACAAGGTCCGTAAGTAGCATAGGTCTCCATTTTCAAAGAGTTTCTCTAGAAAAAACAAAACAATAAAGATTTGTAGTTCGAAGGCGGCGCTCTTAATATTGAAACAGCGCCAATGTTCATCCAATAATAACATCATAATATCATTAACAGTTTCTGCTCTCTGCAAGCTGGTATACCCATGCTAAACAATTCATAAGAGCCATAAGGTGTTTGTGAAACCCCATAAGTTGACTCAAGTTCTACCTACAGTGTAGTGTTAAATGAAATGTTTCATATATGGTGTCAATGTGAATAATTAGTCTTCGCCTGACGCCTCATCCTCATCTGTTGACGATAGATCATCCTCCTCATCTGATGAGGACAGCTGGAGATCTTCGTCGCTTTCCTCATCGGTGACTTCTTGGTCTGGTACAAGAGCTTCTGGCAGTTGAAGACCACTAAACCAACAAATCCCGTACGTCTCCTCTTGAAGTTCCCAACCATCATCTTGAGTAGGATGTTGCTGAATGTGGGCAACGTTGCTCACATTCTTGCGACAAACGACGCTCAACGAATATGTTGGGTAAGCTCAGCCTCACGGGTGGGATCATTGTCGCATCGATGCCCGTTATTTCTTCAGGGGCTTTTTGCATGTTGCCTTTGGCCCAAAGCTTTTTTCAAATATTTTGTACCGATGAGTGTCCAAGGATAACGTTGCCCCGCTTCTCTTCGCGCCATACATCCTGGCTGTAAAAGACATCACAGCTTGTGTGGTGTTCTCGTTCAGGTTTCCTTTTGCCATTTCCGCAAATGGTGTTTGTGCGTCAGTGTCATTTTCCAGCTGTTCGCTGTAATATTCCAGGAATGATGGATCAGTATGACAGCAATATCTGAACCTGAACGAGAACACCACACAAGCTGTGATGTCTTTTACAGCCAGGATGTATGGCGCGAAGAGGAGCGGAGCAACGTTATCCTTGGACACTCATCGGTACAAAATATTTGCAACGTTGCCCACATTCAGCAACATCCTACTCAAGATGATGGTTGGGAACTTCAAGAGGAGACGTACGGGATTTGTTGGTTTAGTGGTCTTCAACTGCCAGAAGCTCTTGTACCAGACCAAGAAGTCACCGATGAGGAAAGCGACGAAGATCTCCAACTGTCCTCATCAGATGAGGAGGATGATCTATCGTCAACAGATGAGGATGAGGCGTCAGGCGAAGACTAATTATTCACATTGACACCATATATGAAACATTTCATTTAACACTAGGTAGAGCTTGAGTCAACTTATGGGGTTTCACATACACTATGGCTCTTATGAATGGTTTAGTTTGGGTATACCAGCTTGCAGAGAGCAGAAACTGTTAATGATATTATGATGTTATTATTGGATGAACATTGGCGCTGTTTCAATATTAAGAGTGCCGCCTTCGAACTACAAATCTTTATGGTTTTGTTTTTTCTAGAGAAACTCTTTGAAAATGGAGACCTATGCTACTTACGGACCTTGTAAACAGAGAACATTTGTACATGGTTTTGGGATTTCATGGCTATATTTTTTGAAAAAGTAAACAGACGAAATTATTCTAAAACCTACATGTAGCACTAGAAGGGATAATTCAATTTTATTGAGTGCAACTGTTATTCTTTTTATGTACAAACACTACTGTAAAGCTGTTGATTATTAAGTGTTGTGATCCTAACTGAGAGTTAATCCGTAATATTTACTACATTGTATGTGATGCCTGTCCACTCCATAGTAATTCTGTGTAATTTTGCGTACTGTTTTCACCACTATTTCTGTTCTTCAGTTCATCAGTTGGTGATTGGGAACCAAAAAACCGTTTGCATAAAGATTGATGTTGTACCTTGATAATTGAAATGTTATTTAGGGATGATTAGACACGATATGACCTTTGACCTATTCTTAAGTTATCTTCCCACCGTAATTTCCATTGTTACGTTTGTGATTTATATTCAGATGACCACAGCCTACAAATCCCCACTGGTTTTGTATTTGTACCTTACATGTTAATTAAAATGATTATTAGTCCAGTGGTCAATTAGGTGCATTTTTTATAGGTTTTTCCCACATTTGACCCAGTTAGAACCAACAATCTGAGATTTGTTGGCACCCGAGTGGTACTTCTTTACTCTGCCTTTATTTTAAGACCAAATTCAACATGGTGTATGATTAACCTCAAGAGATATGGCAATTTTAATTAGTGTCTGGCTTAATTAGTGACCTTTGACCTGTTCTTATGTGACCTTTCCACCACAATTCTCATTCTTACTCTATTGATTCTGAACCAGACAACCACCCTCTGCATTTCTGATTTGGTTCCATACTTGTACCTTTTATGTTAATTAAAACCTTAATTAACGCCCTAATTAACGTCATTCTTAAGTGATCATTCCACCAGAAATTCAATTCTTACGTTGTAGATTTGGATTAAGTGGGGTGCCCATAAACATTTGGCACAGAAATGAAACTTGTACCTTTCATGTTAATTAAATCCAATCTTGGGGGGTTTTGGGGTGGCGCCCCCTATCACATCCACCACTTCCGGAACGTAAGAATGGCTGTTTTGTGTAAAGTCGGAGTGGTACTGCACCTCAATAACCTCCAACCTTTTGTACCTTCCATGTTAATTAAACTTCACCCAGCTCCCAGACTAATCCCTTTCTTCCTTTATCCCAGTAGATATTTCTACATGCTCCTCCCATATTATCTTTTTTACTATTTTTATCTCAGTTTCTTTTGACATTTTTCCAGATGGGATGCAGAGAGAATAAAAAGTTTGAGGAGAAGGGAGATAACTGATGGTTTTGAGAATTCTGAAAGAGGTGAGTCATTTAGAAAATCATAATTTTAGGATTGTGATTAGACAGGTAAAGTACTTTATTATCAATTAATAAAATGGATTGTTTGAAATAATTGGCTGAAATATCTGTTGGTCCCTTAATACTTTTATTACTCTTTCATCAGTTGTGTCTTAGGGAGCTTTCCGAATTATCATTTGCAAACCAATCGTTCCTGAATTAAATATTTTGGATTGAAATATTTCAGTTTTCCCCTCATTCCCCCCAAAATTGCGAACATTCACGTTTGTGAATACGGTTCCCATGGAGGCTTGATGACAATCGTAAAACTAGTTAACAATACTAGGTCTAGATTACTGCGCTTGGGATGTTGGGATGTTATCTAACAAAACAATCAGGCGTCAATTTTTCGATTGAAGCGATCACGATAATTGGACAAGTTCCCTTAATGAATTAATCAGACCATGAAACTTAATGTGGCTCCCATGAATGATCGTGCTCTAGGATGGCACCCGCTTTCTAAGATATTATTCCAGTTTAATAAATAGTGTCCTCTTGGACCAAGAGCTTGGATGATCTTGATCAAATGATTGATGTTTTTTACCACACTCTAGATTTTTTTACTTGTATGCTGGCGTTTACATGTAGTTGCGAAGGCTCTTTGCCCGTAGGAAACCCTCGACTGCCGTGTGCCTGGCAACCTTCCAACATACGGCCCTTGAATGGGAAACCCATTTTACAATTTTTCTTACACTGAATGTGATTTTAACCCTCTGGATGATCTTGATCCCAAGGCATTGTAGCTGGACAATGTTTCCTACTCAATAGGTTAGACAACAAACACCACCTGTGACCTTGTGGTTTCAATGTTCAACCAAAAGATTTAATTTAATCTTTGTGTAGATTTGGACAAGGAACTGGAGTTGTCAGGAGGAGAGAGTATAGCTACACCAGAACCTGAAGAAGTAAGGATTGCCAGAGATGAACTGAAGGTCCTTCATGATGAGAAACAGAGAACAGAGAAACTCAGACAAGCTGTTAATAAGGAATTAGATGTGGCTAAAACAAGGTCTAAGGAATTAGAGAAGGTTAGTGCTTCACATTCTTTACAAGGGAACTAATCATTGAACTAAATTTCACCAAAATTTCTATTTATTATTCAATACAAACTCCCATTATTATATGTTGATGTTTTTGTTATTGCAAGCTTCACGTTCAGAATTTTTGACAATTATAATTTTAATCCAAAAGATATATTTAGAATGGAGCATATTATTGGGACATATTCAGCTAATATGAAGTTTCAAGTCACAGTAATTTTAAAAATGCTAACAGTTAAATTTATGTTAAGTAGAGTGAGCAATCCGAAGAAAGACATGTAAGACATATTAACTCAATATTTCAGTTTATTCTCAAACCATCATCACTCCTGATGATGGTTTGAGAATAAACCGAAATATTGAGTTAATATGTCTTACATGTCTTTCTTCGGATTGCTCACACTACTTTATTATGTCAAGCTAGTCAGTGGAAATTCTAAATTTATGTTATTACAAAAAGATTTTTATTGTTGAAATATTCAGCTTTGCGATCATTCAGGCTAAATATACTATTTGTAGTATGTTGTTGTTTCACTGTGAAGTGCACAAGATTTTCTAGTATTTATTTGGATTCCATTTATTTCTTTGTTTAAGATTTTACCTGAGAGAGGAGATATGGGTGACCAGGTGGAATCTCTTCATTTACTCTACCGTCTGCATCAACTTGAGATAGAAAACGTGGAGCTACAGTCTGCCTGTTTTATCCGAGAGTTTCAGGTGCGGAAGAAAGACATGATGATAGCCCGCTACAGACTACATAAAAATCTCTGTGATGAAATTATACGCCAACAGAGGGAATTACTGGAGGGTAAGTCTATGTTTTTTGTATAAATACTTCAAGCCTTTTTTTATTGATTACTTTATTCTTACTTTTGTGCTAAATGTAAGGTTTATTACACACTGGAGAAACTGCCACATTTCCACATTTGACTTACATGGTGGCAGTGCCATGTTTTTTCGCTAGTCTCACTGAGGCCCACTCAATTTGAATTTAACTGTGCATGCATTGCTGTATAAGTTGAGAAAACTTTCGAATTTATTGTTAAGATTCCGCTGACTTCTTCTGCCAAAGGGTTTCACTCAAACGACCTATGTGGGATGGTTGCCAGTTACCACCGGGGAGGGTCGTGGGTTTCCTCTGGGCATAGAGCCCGGTTTCCTCCCATAATAAAACTGGCAACGCCGCCATATAAGTGAAATAATCTTGAGCGCGGGGTAAAACACCAAATAATAAATCAATTATGTTTTAATTAAAAAAAAACAGCACAAGTGCTTTCCTCTGATACCAATAGTTCTATTCGCAGCAACTCCAGCCACCAAACTGAACCGTTGTTTAAGGGTTTAATACCGCCGTAGCGGTGTTTGTTGCGTAACCCGATACCGCTGAACGTTGGTTCGTACCGAGTCAAACCGCGAGAATGCGCAGCATTCGAGGGGTTTGACGAGGTGCGAACGAACGTTCAGCGGTATCGGGTTACGCAAAAAACACCAAGACGAAGGTATTAAAGTCGATTCTACCCCGATAATTGAGAAAAATGAGGAAAAATTGACATTGCAGTTCCTTTTCCCTCCCTCGGGACAGAATGGGAACTTTTAACCAATCAACGATAAACTTTGGTCACGTGCGACGGTTGACCCAGATATTTTGAAGCAGAATGACATAATGTCACTATGGCTACGGCCTTGACAGGCTGGGCGCTATCGTGGGAAATGTTGTGAAATCAACCCTTTGATGACTTTATACGTTCATGACAGCCCAGTTTTCAATACAAAAAGACAGAATATAACCACACTCACAACATTATCAGGTTAAATCCTTTATTTTGTATGACAAGCAAAAGATCACTTCTTCCGGGGGAAATAAACCTACCGGCCGGTATGTTGCACTACACACTCGATGTTGTTTGAAAAGTCATCTCTACTTAACATGTATATTTGCACATGACACGCACATACAGGAGGGGTAGAATACACTATTAGCACTTAGATTTGATTCGTACAGGCTGCTGACTTTACCAATATATTTTATTTCATTGTCAATCCAAATATTTCCAAGGTAATTCAAACTCTGAACTTCCCTTGACAATCACAATTTTGCCCAAACAGCCATTTACGCCTCTTTCAATATACAGTCTGTTTGTAAACTTTGGAAAAAGTCCATGTTTTAAACCTTTTGATAGTAGAAACTGAAATACAGTCTGTTTGATTTTGAATTTTGGTTCATTTTTTCAGACCATAAAGTGGTTTGTCCTAAAGAATTGGAGGACCTTTACGAGTTGTATAGGACAGAAAGTCGAACTGGCTTTTCTCTTCAAGAGGACTCTGAAGAAATTGTTCAACTCAAGGTAAAAGACATGCATCTTCTTATAAGAGATGCCACAAAACATTACATGCATTTTTTCCCCATGGTTTTGTTGTGCAACTTTTAGGAAAATTTTGGAGAATCGCATCACAAAATCTAAAACATTGTATATACTTTATGGTCTACTTCTACATGAGATTGTTTTAGATTGGAGTAACAACCTGGCTATGTTAAATTTATTTATCTTTATGGTGGGGATGAATTGTTTTCTTGATACTTTATCTAGTCTAATTTCCATTGTCACTATTAAAAATATCTGTCTTTTTGCTTGGTTAATGCCAGATTTTAATACAAAATGTAACTTCATGCCATGGCAAATGAAATGTTTAGCAATATTTTAAGTAATGACTTGTATATTAAAGGGAGGCTACTCTGTTTGGTTGTAGAGTTTTTCCTTAGCTGGAGCAGCCAGTCGGGCTCAAATTGGTTACCTAGAGGAAGAAAGGACACAAGATAATCTGAAAGGTCTGGTGAAAAGTGATGTCTTACACCAGTCGACTGAGGCGCTCACCGAGTAAGTTTGTTGTATGTCAATAATGACATACCCACAATTAGAAACTTGTCTTCATGGTTAATTTAGTCAAGAAGAGTGTTCATACAAATAGTAAATAGTTTTTAACTACATTATGTTTTGAGAACATTTTGGAACAAAGCTTAATTTTCGCTTCAATCACAGAAATTACAATGTATCTCACTTTTGATACATGACGGTAGCAGTATTTAATAATTAGTATTGATATATTTTAGCTCTATAGCACTTTTTTCTGTGTTTCCCAGGGAAGATGGTGAGAGGTTATTTTCTCAGAGTCGTCGTGCCAGACAGATAATGGCTCAGGAGGCCTTACCTATAGTTGGAGGACACAGTGATGTTCTTACAGACATTAGCCCTATCAGTAATTCACCTGTAATACAACCTTCCAATGAAGATAGAAGGATGATCGTTAGTAATACAAGAAGTATTAATGCTCTGGCAGCTAAGAAAAGAAGTAAGGTGCAAACTGATATGTTAAATATTGAAAAGCAGAGAGTGCGGGAACGATCATTTTACCCGAGTACCCCCGAGGATGGGTTTGAAGAGAATTACTTATCTACAACGACTTTAGCTAATCATAATCGTCAATTAGGGGAACCATTTGTCTTGCGACAACCGTCCATGGAGTCCACAGCCACCCTTTCAATGCAGACAGAGTCTAGTTTACCACCTCTACGTGGTCGACCAGCTGACAGATATCAAACCTCCAGAGTTATGGACGGTCAACGCCAGAAAAACAGACGCCAAGAGCGCAACTCTTACAACAACCAAGTGAGTAAAGGAGTTGCTTTATTCTTTTGGGCTGGGGAGGTAAAAACACAGTATTGAAATTTGATAGTGAAACAAACAAATTATCTTATGCAACAGTATTGTTCAGTCAGGAAATGAATGCATGTGTCGATGAGAACATCTACATTTTGTACCACAATTCATTAGAAAAATATTGACTTGCTTTTGTGTAATTATTTTCCAGGTGAAGTCTAAAAAGAATGGCTATAAAAACTCAGATGTGTACAGGACAAAGTATGGTAAGTACAAGGCAGATATAGAGGTTAGGCCAAAAAGTATGACCTGTTTAATTAAATTGACACAAGCAGTTAAGTGATAAACACATTACTTTATCAATTTAATACCTGTGGCACACATTACTTTATCAATTTAATACCTGTGGCACACATTACTTAATCAATTTAATACCTGTGGCACACATTACTTTATCAATTTAATACCTGTGGCACACATTACTTTATCAATTTAATACCTGTGGCACACATTACTTAATCAATTTAATACCTGTGGCACACATTACTTTATCAATTTAATACCTGTGGCACACATTACTTTATCAATTTAATACCTGTGGCACACATTACTTTATCAATTTAATACCTGTGGCACACATTACTTTATCAATTTAATACCTGTGGTACACATTACTTTATCAATTTAATACTTGCGGCACACATTACTTTATCAATTTAATACCTGTTGCACACATTACTTTATCAATTTAATACCTGTGGCACACATTACTTTATCAATTTAATACCTGTGGCACACATTACTTTATCAATTTAATACCTGTGGCACACATTACTTTATCAATTTAATACCTGTGGTACACATTACTTTATCAATTTAATACCTGCGGCACACATTACTTTATCAATTTAATATCTGTGGCACACATTACTTTATCAATTTAATACCTGTGGCACACATTACTTTATCAATTTAATACCTGTGGCACACATTACTTTATCAATTTAATACCTGTGGCACACATTACTTTATCAATTTAATACCTGTGGTACATATTCAAATATAATCTCTCTCTCTCCCCATAGAAAATTGATAATGACATATACTCCAAAAGATGAGGGGGCCTCTGTGGCTCATTCGGTACAGTGATAATCCCTCAGTCGGCTTGAGTTCGAATCCCACTCAGACCAAATAAAAATTGAAAAAGTTCTGAATGGATTTTTCTGTCGATCGCTGTATGTGGAAGAATCGCCAGGTACTTGCGAAGGTCTGGTGGTTTCTCCCATACTAAACCTTGCAATGCCTCCATTTAGTGAAATAAGCTTGTGTGTGACATGAAACATCAATCAATCAATCAAACAAGAGGTGACCTGGAAACAAACCAAGGATACATGTAGTTCTTGGCTTTTTAAAGTAATATATCAGGTATCCTGTCTGAATAGGATCTGGCATCAAGGTACATGATTTGGGATCAGGTCTGCCATCAAGGTCCATTTGAGATCTGGTCTGACATCAAGGTCCATTTGAAATCTGGTCTGGCATCAAGGTCCATTTGAGATCTGGTCTGACATCAAGGTCCATTTGAGATCTGGTCTGGGATCAAGGTCCATTTGAGATCTGGTCTGACATCAAGGTCCATTTGAAATCTGGTCTGACATCAAGGTCCATTTGAAATCTGGTCTGGCATCAAGGTCCATTTGAGATCTGGTCTGACATCAAGGTCCATTTGAGATCTGGTCTGACATCAAGGTCCATTTGAGATCTGGTCTGACATCAAGGTCCATTTGAGATCTGGTCTGACATCAAGGTCCATTTGAGATCTGGTCTGACATCAAGGTCCATTTGAGATCTGGTCTGACATCAAGGTCCATTTGAGATCTGGTCTGGGATCAAGGTTCATTTGAGTTCTTGTCTGATATCAAGGCCTATTTTAGATTTAGTCTGACATCAAGGTCCATTTGAGATTTGGTCTGACATCAAGGTCCATTTGAGATTTGGTCTGACATCAAGGTCCATTTGGGATCTGGTCTGGCATTAAGGTCCGTTTGGAATCTGGTCTGACATCAAGGTCCATTTGGGATCTGGTCTGGCATTAAGGTCCGTTTGAAATCTGGTCTGACATCAAGGTCCATTTGAAATCTGGTCTGGCATTAAGGTCCGTTTGAAATCTGGTCTGACATCAAGGTCCATTTGAAATCTGGTCTGACATCAAGGTCCATTTGAGATCTGGTCTGACATCAAGGCCCTTTTGAGATCTGGTCTGACATCAAGGTCCATTTGAGATTTGGTCTGACATCAAGGTCCATTTGAAATCTGGTCTGACATCAAGGTCCATTTGAAATCTGGTCTGGCGTTAAGGTCCATTTGAAATCTGGTCTGGCGTTAAGGTCCGTTTGAAATCTGGTCTGACATCAAGGTCCATTTGAAATCTGCTCTGGCATTAAGGTCCATTTGAAATCTGGTCTGGCATCAAGGTCCGTTTGAAATCTGGTCTGGCATCAAGGTCTGTTTGAGATCTGGTCTGGCATCAAGGTCCATTTGAAATGTGGTCTGACATCAAGGTCCGTTTGAGATCTGGTCTGACATCAAGGTCCGTTTGAGATCTGGTCTGACATCAAGGTCCGTTTGAAATCTGGTCTGACATCAAGGTCCATTTGAAATCTGGTCTGACATCAAGGTCCATTTGAGATCTGGTCTGACATCAAGGTCCGTTTGAAATCTGGTCTGGCATCAAGGTCCGTTTGAAATCTGGTCTGGCATCAAGGTCCGTTTGAAATCTGGTCTGGCATCAAGGTCTATTTGAGATCTGGTCTGGCATCAAGGTCCGTTTGAAATCTGGTCTCAGGGTCCATTTGAGATCTGGTCTGGCATCAAGGTCCATTTGAGATCTGGTCTGGCATCAAGGTCTGTTTGAAATCTGGTCTGGCATCAAGGTCCGTTTGAAATCTGGTCTGGCATCAAGGTCCATTTGAGATCTGGTCTGGCATTAAGGTCCGTTTGAAATCTGGTCTGGCATCAAGGTCCATTTGAGATCTGGCCTGGCATCAAGGTCCGTTTGAAATCTGGTCTGGCATCAAGGTCCATTTGAGATCTGGCCTGGCATCAAGGTCCATTTGAGATCTGGTCTGGCATCAAGGTCTGTTTGAAATCTGGTCTGGCATCAAGGTCCATTTGAGATCTGGTCTGGCATCAAGGTCTGTTTGAGATCTGGTCTGGCGTTAAGGTCCGTTTGAAATCTGGTCTGGCATCAAGGTCCACATGAGATGAATATTTCTCTCAACATCATCAAGATGGACCTTGTACCCCTTTACAGGCCATAGCGAAATCTGGTCTGGCATCAAGGTCCATTTGAGATCTGGTCTGGCATCAAGGTCTGTTTGAGATCTGGTCTGGCATCAAGGTCCGTTTGAAATCTGGTCTGGCATCAAGGTCCGTTTGAAATCTGGTCTGGCATCCAGGTCCATTTGAGATCTGGTCTGGCATCAAGGTCCATTTGAGATCTGGTCTCAGTCTGGCATTAAGGTCCATTTGAGATCTGGTCTGACATCAAGGTCCATTTGAGATCTGGTCTGACATCAAGGTCCATTTGAGATCTGGTCTGACATCAAGGTCCATTTGAGATCTGGTCTGACATCAAGGTCCATTTGAGATCTGGTCTGACATCAAGGTCCATTTGAGATCTGGTCTGGGATCAAGGTTCATTTGAGTTCTTGTCTGATATCAAGGCCTATTTTAGATTTAGTCTGACATCAAGGTCCATTTGAGATTTGGTCTGACATCAAGGTCCATTTAAGGTCCATTTGGGATCTGGTCTGGCATTAAGGTCCGTTTGGAATCTGGTCTGACATCAAGGTCCATTTGGGATCTGGTCTGGCATTAAGGTCCGTTTGAAATCTGGTCTGACATCAAGGTCTATTTGAGATTTGGTCTGACATCAAGGCCCATTTGGGATCTGGTCTGGCATTAAGGTCCGTTTGGAATCTGGTCTGACATCAAGGTCCATTTGGGATCTGGTCTGGCATTAAGGTCCGTTTGAAATCTGGTCTGACATCAAGGTCCATTTGAAATCTGGTCTGGCATTAAGGTCCGTTTGAAATCTGGTCTGACATCAAGGTCCATTTGAAATCTGGTCTGACATCAAGGTCCATTTGAGATCTGGTCTGACATCAAGGCCCATTTGAGATCTGGTCTGACATCAAGGTCCATTTGAGATTTGGTCTGACATCAAGGTCCATTTGAAATCTGGTCTGACATCAAGGTCCATTTGAAATCTGGTCTGGCGTTAAGGTCCATTTGAAATCTGGTCTGGCGTTAAGGTCCGTTTGAAATCTGGTCTGACATCAAGGTCCATTTGAAATCTGGTCTGGCATCAAGGTCTGTTTGAGATCTGGTCTGGCATCAAGGTCCATTTGAAATGTGGTCTGACATCAAGGTCCGTTTGAGATCTGGTCTGACATCAAGGTCCGTTTGAAATCTGGTCTGACATCAAGGTCTGTTTGAGATCTGGTCTGGCATCAAGGTCTGTTTGAGATCTGGTCTGGCATCAAGGTCCATTTGAAATGTGGTCTGACATCAAGGTCCGTTTGAGATCTGGTCTGACATCAAGGTCCGTTTGAAATCTGGTCTGACATCAAGGTCCATTTGAAATCTAGTCTGGCATCAAGGTCCGTTTGAAATGTGGTCTGACATCAAGGTCCATTTGAGATCTGGTCTGACATCAAGGTCCGTTTGAAATCTGGTCTGACATCAAGGTCCGTTTGAAATCTGGTCTGGCATCAAGGTCCGTTTGAGATCTGGTCTGACATCAAGGTCCGTTTGAGATCTGGTCTGACATCAAGGTCCGTTTGAAATCTGGTCTGACATCAAGGTCCATTTGAAATCTGGTCTGACATCAAGGTCCATTTGAGATCTGGTCTGACATCAAGGTCCGTTTGAAATCTGGTCTGGCATCAAGGTCTGTTTGAAATCTGGTCTGGCATCAAGGTCCGTTTGAAATCTGGTCTGGCATCAAGGTCTATTTGAGATCTGGTCTGGCATCAAGGTCCGTTTGAAATCTGGTCTCAGCGTCCATTTGAGATCTGGTCTGGCATCAAGGTCCATTTGAGATCTGGTCTGGCATCAAGGTCTGTTTGAAATCTGGTCTGGCATCAAGGTCCGTTTGAAATCTGGTCTGGCATCAAGGTCCATTTGAGATCTGGTCTGGCATTAAGGTCCGTTTGAAATCTGGTCTGGCATCAAGGTCCATTTGAGATCTGGCCTGGCATCAAGGTCCGTTTGAAATCTGGTCTGGCATCAAGGTCCATTTGAGATCTGGCCTGGCATCAAGGTCCATTTGAGATCTGGTCTGGCATCAAGGTCTGTTTGAAATCTGGTCTGGCATCAAGGTCCGTTTGAAATCTGGTCTGGCATCAAGGTCCATTTGAGATCTGGTCTGGCATCAAGGTCCGTTTGAAATCTGGTCTGGCATCAAGGTCCATTTGAGATCTGGTCTGGCATCAAGGTCCGTTTGAAATCTGGTCTGGCATTAAGGTCCGTTTGAAATCTGGTCTGGCATCAAGGTCCGTTTGAAATCTGGTCTGGCATCAAGGTCCATTTAAGATCTGGCCTGGCATCAAGGTCCGTTTGAAATCTGGTCTGGCATCAAGGTCCATTTGAGATCTGGCCTGGCATCAAGGTCCATTTGAGATCTGGTCTCAGTCTGGCATTAAGGTCCGTTTGAAATCTGGTCTGGCATCAAGGTCCGTTTGAAATCTGGTCTGGCATCAAGGTCCATTTGAGATCTGGTCTGGCATCAAGGTCCGTTTGAAATCTGGTCTGGCATCAAGGTCCATTTGAGATCTGGTCTGGCATCAAGGTCCATTTGAGATCTGGTCTCAGTCTGGCATTAAGGTCCGTTTGAAATCTGGTCTGGCATCAAGGTCCGTTTGAAATCTGGTCTGGCATCAAGGTCCATTTGAGATCTGGTCTGGCATCAAGGTCCGTTTGAGATCTGGTCTGGCATCAAGGTCCATTTGAAATCTGGTCTGGCATCAAGGTCCATTTGAGGTCTGGTCTGGCATCAAGGTCCATTTGAGATCTGGTCTCAGTCTGGCATTAAGGTCCGTTTGAAATCTGGTCTGGCATCAAGGTCCGTTTGAAATCTGGTCTGGCATCAAGGTCCATTTGAGATCTGGTCTGGCATCAAGGTCCGTTTGAGATCTGGTCTGGCATCAAGGTCCATTTGAGATCTGGTCTCAGTCTGGCATTAAGGTCCGTTTGAAATCTGGTCTGGCATCAAGGTCCATTTGAGATCTGGTCTGGCATCAAGGTCCGTTTGAAATCTGGTCTGGCATCAAGGTCCATTTGAGATCTGGTCTCAGTCTGGCATTAAGGTCCGTTTGAAATCTGGTCTGGCATCAAGGTCCATTTGAGATCTGGTCTCAGTCTGACATCAAGGTCCGTTTGAAATCTGGTGTAGCATCAAGGTCCATTTGAGATCTGGTCTGGCATCAAGGTCCATTTGAGATCTGGTCTGGCATCAAGGTCCATTTGAGATCTGGTCTGGCATCAAGGTCCGTTTGAGATCTGGTCTGGCATTAAGGTCCATTTGAGATCTGGTCTGGCATCAAGGTCCATTTGAGATCAGGTCTCAGTCTGGCATTAAGGTCCGTTTGAAATCTGGTCTGGCATCAAGGTCCATTTGAGATCTGGTCTCAGTCTGGCATCAAGGTCCGTTTGAAATCTGGTCTGGCATCAAGGTCCATTTGAGATCTGGTCTCAGTCTGGCATCAAGGTCCGTTTTAGATCTGGTCTGGCATCAAGGTCCATTTGAGATCTGGTCTGGCATCAAGGTCCATTTGAAATCTGGTCTGGCATCAAGGTCCATTTGAGATCTGGTCTGGCATCAAGGTCCATTTGAAATCTGGTCTGGCATCAAGGTCCATTTGAGATCTGGTCTGGCATCAAGGTCCGTTTGAGATCTGGTCTGGCATTAAGGTCAGGAATCTAAATCCAAAATGGATTTTTTTATCAATCTGCAGCTTTTAAGTAAAGTCTATTATTGTACATTTGTAAAATAGAATTACATTCAGAAATTTTTTTTTCTCCAAACATGATTACACTGCTATATTTGTATTAATCCTGACTGTTGATGTTTTAGGTGGGTTAGGAGGAGGGTCCGAGTCCTCCACTGCCAGCACACCCAAACTACAGAAGAAACGCTCACCAGGCAGGGCACTGTATCGACCAAGTGATATCTCTATTACAGGATTTGGTCTCAAACAGAAATAATGCATGTCTATTACATCCACCACTATTTATATACCAGTGGAATGTCAGTGCTCACTATACTGCCAGTAGTCGCAGTGATACAGATGTATCTCATATAAACAGTAATGGTACATTGTACTGTGTGTATTACATTATTTCCAGATGGCTACAGGGAACTAGAACTCCTAAGGACAAAATCTCATAGAAATATCTCCAGTGTATTTTTAATGGCAGTATTTTTATCTGACTTAAGGTTTTTCAGAGTTTGGAAGTCTATCTGATGTGAGTGATCTCTTGAGAAAACAAATGTTTGAGTGACCGTGAAATTATCATATGGTCACCTTTTTTTCTCATTGGCACTGAAAAATAAGTATGGCAAGCTCAATGAGACCGCTTTTCGCACAATATAGGCTGTGATTACTGTTAGGGTTTAAGAACACCATCCTTGCTAACGTGTTATAGATGGTAGAGCTATCTCAACAGAGTATAACATTCACAGCTTCTTTTTTGTGTGAATGAAAAATGGAACATGTACAAGTGGGATTTCATGTAAGAAACACCTTGGTGTGAGGTGTTAAAAATACAAGATTTTATTTATGTTTAATTTTCCACAACAGTATGGAAAAAATGTTAAGACATCCTCATCTTCTGTTCGGAGATTTTTTTTACAAAGAGATATTCACAAATATGTAAATAAATTTTCTAGTATTACTTTTTCAAAGTATTACTGATATAATCATTAAGTATTAAGTGAAGTCCATCGTCTTCTAAAAACTGTTTATCACCAAAATAACACGGATTTTAAATATTTAATTACATGCCCAATTAAATTGAGGGTATGAAACCTTTTGTTATTTAGAAAAAGCCCCTGTCATTTCATCTCCTTGGGTCTAATCACTTTGTGATGATAACTCTCCTAGTTCAAATGTTTTCCAATGTTATATGGTGAGTTGATGCTGTGCTACATTAATTGAAAATAACCCCTTTAATATTTATACACAATTGAATTTCTACCACCAAAGCTCCCAGAGCCCTGGGACTAAAAATCAATTTTTACATCATATACATCATTTCATTGGTTTATTATTGATGCTCTTATTTATTGCTTCTTGTGATATGTGAAGGAAAGTTAGTATTACTAACAGATTGTCTGTGTATTTGTAATGAAATGATGGACACTCATTATATACAATAGCTGTGATAATATATTACATGATGATTCCGTTTGAAACATTCCAAAGATTAACCAATTACAAGGAAAAAACTGTTGAATTTGATTCAATTGTAAAAGTAAATGTTGAAAATTATATATTAAGTCTCAGTTACTAATTTCTGTTAGATAAGCTAGCGTGTTTACACTCTCAATACTTCATCATTTCTGTTAGATAAGCTAGCATGTTTACACTCTCAGTACTTCAGCATTTCTGTTAGATAAGCTAGCATGTTTACACTCTCAGTACTTCATCATTTCTGTTAGATAAGCTAGCATGTTTACACTCTCAATACTTCATCATTTCTGTTAGATAAGCTAGCATGTTTACACTCTCAGTACTTCATCATTTCTGTTAGATAAGCTAGCATGTTTACACTCTCAATACTTCATCGTTTCTCAGCACATTTATGTATTTGACCACAAGTGAATATGAAAAGAATAATCAAAAACGGAAACTCAGTTGATATGGTTGGAATGAAGCCAAAGACTTATTTTCCCCTCTTAAACTTCCAAACTTCTTTTTGAGCACCTTTTTGTTCTGAGTGGAATATTGGTGAGGTAAATCTGCTCACTTTTCAAATGTAGATTTATGTTTTTGTTTTCTCATAATCATTTATTTTACTCTGTGGGTATTCCCCTCTACTTGAAGTATCAATATGATCAGCCGTTTTGTTATTGAATAAGTAACACTGGTATACCAGACAAAAGGCAGATGATAATACATGTAGTTGCCTCCCCTTAAGCTGTCTGTGATCATCAAACTATTTAACTACTTACACAGTTTATTTCCTCAGTTTTTGTTGTCCAACACAGGAACATTCCTCTCAGCAGGCAGGTACTACTTATAACATAGTTTATCTTCTTTGTCTGTAATATGACTATTTTCTCTGGTTTGTTCCTCATTCCCATAGAATATCCTAC
This sequence comes from Lepidochitona cinerea, assembly GCA_963971465.1. NCBI lineage: Eukaryota > Metazoa > Mollusca > Polyplacophora > Chitonida > Tonicellidae > Lepidochitona > Lepidochitona cinerea. The sequence goes on from OZ020551.1 coordinate 21,406,520, forward strand.
CTTACTTATAACCCATTCATTTTTACCTCAATCTTCAAGGGTAAGGTTTAACTTACATTCTATTAATAGAAGACATAGATTTTATTGAATTATTTATTTTTGTTGTTTTACAGATTTGTTTAGTTTTGTTATACTTGCCTCAAAGTTAGAAATATACATTTTTGAAAATAACTCCATCAAAATGTTCTTTATTCAATTTAGTTAATTAGTTTATTTTAGTTAATTAATACGACTGGTTATGAAGAAAAGTCCGATTTGTGGACTGCAGGTTTCTTGGCTTGCATGTGTCAATTATAATACCTGTGCCACCTGGAGACTCACGTTAGCATCAGATGATTATTTCTCTCAAGATCATATACCTTGTACCCCTTTGCAGGCCATATCGTAGGACTTATCATATCCTCCCTTGGGTAACATTTTAAAAAGCTATAAAAAATATAGGGATTCTGGCATCACACTATACATGAATATGTACATGGCGTTAGGAGAAACGGTATAAAAAAGCACGAAAAATGAAAGTCAATTTCATAAAACAGTCCTTTTTTGGCAAGATAGCGACGATCCCAAACTGTTCACATAGAACCCGTCATGGGATTATTATTAATCATTCAATTCAGTTCAACTGCATATAAAAAGTGGTTGCTTAAGCCCTCGGAAGCTCAGAAAGCATATAGATGGGCGGAGATGCGTTCTGACAGTTTTCCTGAAGACAAAATTCACCTTATTTTGGGAATACTGACCGCAAAATGTTAGATTTTTAAACCTTTGCCAATTCTGTAACTCCCAAATTCAGAGCTATCGATAGTCATGCACACAGCCGCACACGTGTGTCTCCTTCTGTTTTACTTACTTTGCCAGTCAGGAAGATTAACAAAATGTATACACTCTCAAATTTGAGCTCTTTATCAGGACAATAAAAAGACATTGACATCTCTCTGACCTGTTTGCAAAACTATCTATTTGTTATTTTATAAAGAGGAACGTTTTTAAGAAAGTGTAAGTTCGTTTTAATACATCCGTTGATATTTCGAGATTGGTTCACACTCTCCAAACCGATTTTCAAAGTGCGTCAAGATGACTATGCGACGTCCACGATCCACGTGAAAGGTAATGTGTTACGCCACCTTTATCAGTATTTATAAAGGCAATACACAGATATATATCACTTGTCTTACGGGCATGGGCTACCAAATTCGGTCTCGGAAATTCGGAATTTTGCTATCATTTTGAATTTGAAAACCTGGAAATGCGCACAGGGGACAATCTGATTTGAATCGTGTGTGTGTTGGGTAAACGAGTAGTTATTTTACGGGCTTAATAGGAGAACTACTGACGAAGAAATTGGTTTGTCTGACAAAAATTCGATATTTTTAACTCAATCATGCAATCCAAAACTGAACTCTGATAAATTGGTTGATGTTCCTTACTTAAGAATTTCTTTAAACCAGCACCCATGCATTTTAAAGATAACTGGACATATTATTATGTATCTAAAGCCTAGCGCACACGAGAGGCGCCGGCTGAGGTACAAGGCACGCGTGGCACAGGGAGCAGCTGCTGTACAGATTTCAGCGCAGACGATGAGCTCTCGGATTAGGCAAGTTCCTGGCCACCCAGGTTCACTTAGCTACATAAATATCACTACCTGTTTTACGTAATATTCTAAGTGGTCGCATGATTTAACAAACCCACGCGATTGGACTATCCCTCCTCTCAGCTCAGCTGGCAGCTTACCTTGTGCGCACACGGTGAGATTCTTGTCACGAGAGACAGAAAATATCAAACATGCTAAATACTTTCCTTACTGCCTCGAGAGGCGAAAATCTCACCAAAATTTACGCGCACACGGGGGAAACAGCTTAGCTCTCAGTCACGCGTAGCCGGCAGCTCAGCCGACACCTCTCGTGTGCGCTAGGCTTAACACTTACAAAGTGATATTAGCTACCAAATTCGAATATGTATGTTCAAATAGCCGGGATCTATTGGCACAGTTTGGGCTTTTGTTTCTTCTAACATTTCCCAAACGTGTCCTCAAGATTGGTATCAGCGTAAAGACCTTATTTTATACTTCTCGATACAAATAAACCAACAATAAACTCATCCTGTTCCCCTATGGGTCTTTCATCTATACGTCGCTGGGTCGAATCCAACTCAAAATTGAAAAATTACGGAGTGGATCGCCGTATATGTTATGTGGAACAGTTGCCTGGTACAGGCCGAAGGTCGGGCTTTTCCTCAATCAATCAATCAATCAATCAATCAATCAACCAACTTATATTTGGCAGTTTATGCCACTTTCACCTTCCACATTTGTCTGACTGGAGAAAACAAGGTAACCATTTCGTTTAAAGTGGCAAGAGGTGTAACAGTGTTGATAATTTTACTTGAAAACAAAATTTTTAAGCTATCTGCTATTTTTCTGAAGGAGTATAATTTAGAAGTGCTTCCAGTATCGAGAATGTATGTTAATGTTGTGTATAGAACCAAGGCCTGAAATGAATCAATTTTTTTACATTTCGAGCAATATTTTTAAGTTTTAAGTCGATTTTGAATTTATTTTTCTCTTTTATGAGAACAACAACCAAACAGGGTTTAAATTAAGTTTGAATCTGCATGGAATTGGATCTGGGTCAGGTGACTGGATACATTGATCTAAATGAGCTAATTACCGATGTGTTTTGAAAGCCACCCTTTGTCTACCCGTCTTATTCTTACTAAATTATTTTGAACGTTTGAACTGTCAATTATAGCTATATTAGAATATAAGATATCTATGGTGTCAAATTGTTCAAGGGAGGTAATAATTCAAATGTATATTTTAGGCTACGGTCATCCAGTTATCTCCCCTAAACCATTGAACTTCAGTCAAATATATTAACATTCGTGGGTTTATATTTCACTAAAGACAAACCTAAACGACAATATAGAAAGATATATCAAACTCCAACCAATCATTACAATCTGTGATGATTCGCTTGATGATGCCCTTCGCCAATGTGTATCAAGTTTGAATACCAATCAAACACAAAAGTAAGCATTTTTGATTTAGTCAAGAACATTTTTCCTGTGTCCGTGTGTTTAACTATTCATAAATGTAAAATGTAAAAAAAGAAGAAGGACTTGTTTGAATCAACGCAAAAATATTTGGTCACCCCTGAGACCAAATAAATCTGTGTACACACGTGGCCGTCATAATGTTTTTTTCCAACACAAGTGTGCCAAAAATTATTTTGTCAACCCGACCAAATAGTCTTTGGTTTAATCGACTTAACAACAATTGTCTTACACTTTCTTGGTTGTTTATTTGGACGGAAATCCTATTTGTTGTGGGCAAAATACGTCCTCAAGATTACCGCGAAAACAAATCAGAGGAAGGTTCTTCAAAAGAAAATCAACTTAACGGCAGGTTAGAGTTTGTTAATTTTCTATTGATCAACCGGCCCTGTAGATTATGATCGAAGATCGAAGACAAAAATTTAGGCCTACGTTATTGGTAATGTTTAATTAGTAATCATTATGTATTGGAGAATTCTGATGATTTAGTATTAAAGCATTAATTTAGGATAAAACGTTTAAATCTATTTAATTCTATTATTTCAATCTATTATTTCTGTTATAACGTATTAACTATTTAGTTTATAAAACCTGATTTTAGCGGTTTTCATTACTTTCCGTAGAAAATTCGCTACTCCTATGCTTAAGCTGAATATTTTCCTCCCATCTCTTCCACGGAATTTCGCTGTCAAATTTAACCATTACGTCTGGGCACACATGATAGCCTGGCATCCCCACTTGCGATGTGCGATGACATTCACTTCCATTGTTCTTACAGTTATCACAGCGTATAAAGATAACCAATCCATAACTCATTAAAGTGGCATAAGCTGTAAATATAGGGAACATTTAATTTAATCAGAGTTACCTAATTTTAGTCATTTTATCTAAAAGTACAAAAATGTGAGCTTTCTATTGCTGCAAATCTTGTATATTTTTGAACACTAAAACACGCGGGTACAGGGAAAATCTTCTTGTCTAAAATAACCACAGAGACAAGTTTCTTATTGTGTTAAAAAGGAGCATATAATTCAGACCTTAATACCTACTCATAAGTTGCATAAGTTGTTATAATAAACCAAAACCCATGGTATTTCATAAGGTTGACGACAGTTGGCCCTTAGTCATTAGAATTTTGGGAATCTTGTATATGTATGTTTAGCTGGTTTTATAAGCAGCAAAACCCTCCAAAGTGAACTGATGCATCCAGGATATGTGAATTTTTTTCGTTATTTCCACACATCTTCGGTTCGTACGGGGGGCCTCCGTGGCTCAGTAGGTAGAACGTTGGACGCTCAATCCAAACAGCCTTCCACCAATGGGTCGCGGGTTCGAATCCCACTCAGTCCAAAAATTGGAAAATTTTCTGACTGGGTTTTCACTCGAACGACCTATGTGGGATGGTTGCCAGTTACCAGCGGAAGGTCGTGGGTTTCCTCCGGGCACAGAGCCCGGTTTCCTCCCACAATAAAACTGGCAACGCCGTCATATAAGTGAAATAATCTTGAGCGCGGCGTAAAACACCAATCAATCAATCAATCAATCAATCGGTTCGTACGGTTACTGATTTCACCAATATTGTTTTTTTATTTCAACGACAATCCTTTAGTTGTCAAGGTATTCCAAACGCTAAGCTTCTAGGGGTAATTAGAACGCTCTCAAATTAAATCTGACCCAGCATGTTAAACAATATTAAGACGTTCACACTTAGCATAAATCTTCCTTCGCATTAAAGATGGGGGGAGGGGGGGGGGGGGGGTGCAATTGTAGAGAATCATATTCATGTGTGTGAATCTTGTATGCGCTTTACGGTGTGAAAATACACTGAAAATGAATCTGTCAGACAAACTCTTGTTCGATCGTCAGTGGAGCGCATCATTTGCATATAGAAATTGACAGGAAGAGGTATTCGTTAATTACTTCCCTTACTGCAGTATCAGTCACAAGACTACCTTTTCTGAAATTTCTGTAACGACCTCCACAAGTTGTGTAGACAACAAATGCAACCTGTTACGTTTTTCTAAAAGGTTGATTTACAAGCCAGTATATTATTAGTTATATGACGCCCTTGCGTGGGTATACGGGTAGATATTTGGTGTCTGACATTAATATTTTTCCGAAGCGAAGCCGAGGAAAAATATCTGTCAGACACCAAATATCTACCCGTATACCCACGCAAGGGCGTCATATAACGAATTTATCACCATCCAGAGCAGCTTGTTTACTTAAAACTGAGTATAATTAGCTGTTCTTTATTCGATTAGTTCACAAATGTCTTGTGTTGAGTGTATTGAGCAAGGTCTAAATGACGTCGCGAAAGAAATAAATTCTATTGTGACGTTGCAAAGTTATATCGGTTTTCACGATCTTTGAGAAAAGCATAGCGTTCAATGCTGACGAAACAACATTCTAAACTGACGTCATAATAGGATTTCGTCTTGACTGAAGAATGCTGTGACGCACCAAGACCTTCACTCCGTGGTAATAACAGCGCGTGAGATCTTAACTCCGGGGTTATACAGAATCAAATATATACACAGAAAGCACTGGGATGCAGACTCACATTCTGGGCGTTTCGACCAATCAAATGCCAAGAAATTTCTCTCAATGGTGATAAACTTCAAAATAGCTAGTTTGTGTTTAGTTATCAGTACCTTGAAAGGATCGGAATCTACCTAGGTTTAAAGAGCATAGTTGGCCAACTTTTCTTACTCACGTGTAGTAACTGGTCAGCGATGCGTATGCCGATTGACCGAACAGGACATACAACTAAGCCTTGCATATAGGATGGCTGCCGAGTCATTAAGTCGTTCTCTGGCAACGCTTCGCATCTTTCGGGTCATCTTTCGGGAAGGAAACTAATCGTAGAGCTATGATTTAAGTACCGTTGGAAAGGAAACTTTACCACGCCTGTACTTTATTTGACACATGATATGTTAGCAGACTACTTTAAGCTGGGATCAGGGCAGGGGATAATACAACCTGCCCTTGCAGTCTTTTACATTATTCCCATTATCTTAGGGATTGAACTTAGTTGAAAAATGGCAGAAATTCTACCGATTTGGGTTGACATCCTCTCAGTGTAAAACATCACAAACAATAAATACTGATGTCTGATCTATTCAGCCAATAAGCAAAACGGCAAATTCAAGTTGGTAGACTCAGAAGCATTATTACACATAATAAAATGTATTGGCCGAGTTCAGCTGAATGACGTTTGTAGACAATATTGTCATCTAGTATTATATGTTATTGATCGAGAGTTTTCGTATTGCCATCGTACAAAGATATTGTCCTCCAGTATATGGTGGTACAAAGATATTGTCCTCCAGTATATGATTGTACAAAGATATTGTCCTCCAGTATATGATGGTACAAAGATATTGTCATCCAGTATAAGATGGTACAAAGATATTGTCCTCCAGTATACGATGGTACAAAGATATTGTCATCCAGTATATGATGGTACAAAGATATTGTCATCCAGTATATGATGGTACAAAGATATTGTCCTCCAGTATACGATGGTACAAAGATATTGTCATCCAGTATATGATGGTACAAAGATATTGTCATCCAGTATATGATGATACAAAGAGATTGTCATCCAGTATGTGATGGTACAAATATATTGTCCTCCAGTATATGATAGCACAAAGATATTGTCATCCAGTATATGATGATACAAATATATTGTCCTCCAGTATATGATAGCACAAAGATACTGTCCTCCAATCTATGGTGGTACAAAGATATTGTCATCCAGTATATGATGGTACAAATATATTGTCCGCCAGTATATGATAGCACAAAGATACTGTCCTCCAATCTATGGTGGTACAAAGATATTGTCATCCAGTATATATGATGGTACAAATATATTGTCCTCCAGTATATGATAGCACAAAGATACTGTCCTCCAATCTATGGTGGTACAAAGATATTGTCATCCAGTATATGATGGTACAAATATATTGTCCTCCAGTATATGATAGCACAAAGATACTGTCCTCCAATCTATGATGATACAAAGAGATTGTCATCCAGTATGTGATGGTAGAAATATATTGTCCTCCAGTATATGATAGCACAAAGATACTGTCCTCCAATCTATGGTGGTACAAAGATATTGTCGTCCAGTATATGATAGCACAAAGATACTGTCCTCCAATCTATGGTGGTACAAAGATATTGTCGTCCAGTATATGATGGTATACATTTATTGTCGTCCAGTATGTGATGGTACAAACATATTGTCATCCAGTATATGATGGTACAAAGATATTGTCGTCCAGTATATGACGATACAAAGATATTGTCATCCAGTATATGATAGCACAAAGATACTGTCCTCCAATCTATGGTGGCACAAAGATATTGTCGTCCAGTATATGATGGTATACATTTATTGTCGTCCAGTATGTGATGGTACAAACATATTGTCATCCAGTATATGATGGTACAAAGATATTGTCGTCCAGTATATGACGGTACAGTGAGGTCAATGTCCGGGGGCATAAACAATTAATGGTGGTGACAATTTGAACTCTCGGGTGGAAAAACAATTGGGAAGTTATCGATGTATCGATATTTGTGAAAATAACATGGGGAAAAAGTAAAAGTTCTGTAAAATTATTTATCTTAATGAAATCAACTGAAACTTTGAACCCTATTTTACACTAAATGAATTAAAGAAAAAGATACTTCACATAAAACAAATTTTAATCGTCGTTTTATATATAGATTAGTAAAGATTCTGGATAAAAATACCTCTGTGCCAGAACTTAATACCAGTAGACTAATAAGATGGGTTTGGACACATCTGAGATGTCACATCCAGCCCAGCGATAGACCAGAAAATAACTCCCTCATGTTATGGTGTAGACTGATGAATAATATATGGTTGATTTGAGGTGTTGGCAACTGCGCCCCAGGTAATACTGATCTTATCTATCTCCTACTCGGGATCCTTTTCTACTCACTAATGGCAATGTCACCAAATTAAAAAAAAATCGACACAGATGAATTCCGGAGAATTCTGCATAGATCGAAGGGTTGGCTTGATTGGCTTTCAACTATTACCTATTGAATCAAAGAAACACTCAACGACATTATATTGAATCCATTAACACTAGTGCATCAGGACCGGTCAATTTTATAATTTATCATTAGCCTATTCATAGAAAAGAACATAGAAAAGGCGCCGTTTTACATTAGTTACCAAAGCTGTCATTGGTCCATATTGTTTATTTGAGATCCGTAAATATTACTATCCTCTCTGCTGAAATAAATGAATTTATTTTTGATTGATTGACCTTCGGCGAGTACCTGGCAAATCCAGCCAGAAATGTTTCAATTTTTATTTGGTCTTAGTGGGATTCGAACCCGCGCCGCATCGATGGAAGGTCTAAGATTTTCTTTCATCGTGCTGCTGTGTACATTTGAAATACCAACAGAGTTTAACTGTGATCATGTAAATTGTGTAAATTTGAAATACCAACAGAGTTTAACGGTGATCATGTTTATTTGAAATGGCGAGGTATGCCCATTATCATCCGCCAAGGAATGTATCTTTTAATCTTACTTTGCATAAAAGACACAAGAAAAGTTTGTTTAGATAGCCTGTATCTATCCGTATAATGTGAGGTTTTCCTAAATGATTTAGTAACAGCTTTGTAATTAAGCTGAGCTTATTTTGTCTTCGGGGACTAGAGTTAGTTCTTCATCACAGACTGTGGCATGTTATCTGACCAAATCACACCTCCATGTAGTGATGCATGAAATGAAAGTCACAGCTAGGATGATCTGCTTTAGTAACTTCTAATTCAGCTGACCATTTCCAGACTGGAGGGTGAGATATACCTCAGACCCGTGAGCTCTTGTCGTCTTTTAATAACGCTAATAGAGATATCTTTGTCACGCTATCTCTCTTCATTAGAGCTTCAGATAGCTACTGGGACTGGGTGGATCATTTTGCAGTGGCCTGTCCAATAAAACATATCTATAAAATAAACCAGAATTATCTTTAGCAATCACATGTCGAGCATTATCAGCAATGGTAGACTGAGATTTGAGTAATTGCACAATCTGGCCATTTTAATCAGATGATCACTGTACTTTGCCCCCGGTAAAATCTCAAAGCCAGACCGTACATCTATTTACATTATTAAAAACCTTAACACGTTTCCAATTCTCCGACTAGTACAAAACCGATGGGTGTCATTAAATTCCATGCCTTTTCTGCTGGGAGAAAACAAACTAAGAATGGTAGATGGAGTGGGGACTAGAACAAACGAGAGAGTTTGTTTCCATTTTACCTCGATTAAAATCAGTCCTGTGGGAAATTCCCAGATAAAAGCCGACCACTATAACACTAATGTCATTGGCGAGAGATATCAACTGATTACTAGAGGGGCCCATATTAATTAAGCTAATATTAATCTCTCTACTCTATATTATAGTAAACAAAGGTGAACAAAATATTTACTTTCTGGAGAAGTTCTCGATAAATGACGACTTAGATCAGTTAGTACAATGACTATACGTTATTAAAAGGTTTCATTACTCTTGATGTGAACGTCACCCTTTTTACCTACCCCATATGCATCGATACAGCCAGCTTTGACATCAGAAAGTGGAAGGAGAGCCCATGATAGCTATGGCTGCCGGCAGTGGAAACGTGCACACAAAATAAACAGTTTACGAGGTTGATATAAACAAAGCCAAGTAAATTTACCTTTTGTTTTTCCGCTGATGCCATCGGCACAATTGATCAGTCTTACAGACAGTAAAAGCACTGCCCTAACATCTATTGTATATTTACAACACTCACGATAACACTGTTTACTAACTTAAAATCTACAAGCAGATAAATTTGCTCAATGTGAAATAATTTGTGGATTTTGTTCAGTCAGTCATTTTGTGTCTAATTTGATGGATTAGAGATAAAGATACACACAGTTCGCCTTCTCTTACAAAGCTTTCACATCGATTGAGAGGGAATATTTCCAGAGGCGGAAACAAGAACAATGCTTTCTACTTTTTACATGTGGATGTTTTTCTATATCATGTATTTCTATTATATAGACTATAAAATAAGTGCATGAAAAAATATTCTTTAGAAACAAGCCAGATAACGGAATAACCATATAGATTCATTTCATCCCTTATTTTTCTAAAATTGTCTCACTTTTAATGGCTATGTGTGAGCGCCCAGTAATATTCGGCTAGATTTCTGATAGAACAGAATTAGAAAATTAAAGTCTATTTTTCCATCATGGACACAATTAACCACTCTGGAAAATGTGTCTAAACGTAGTCTTGACAAATATCAAGCATGCTAAAATTAGAAATAAGTATAATTTCGGTAGCGTTTTGCAAGCTTCATGTGTTTGAATATATTTTCAAGATCTAAGATTTTGACAAGAAACAACACAATAAGAGTGGGAGAGAATAAAACCATTTTATTTGGTAAGAAAGGCATAAAACAAAACACAAAGCCTAACTGTACTTTGCGAGAGTCAAGTAGTAGGTCTACAGTAGGTCTACTGACTGACGATTTAGCAATTATCCTGGAGAGGGCCTGGGGCTCGTTTCACAAAGCAGTTACATCGCAAAGAAAAGCTCTGTCCACTGGATACGATAGTAAAGAGACACGACGCCATGGCAACTGCGATTGATAGCACTTTACCGCGGCTTTGAGAAACGGCCCCCTGTGTTGTATCTCCAAACTACGATCTCATCTTCCTCCCATCCGTCTACTTTCATGATAACGTGAATTCAACACACCTTCCCTATTTTTTATTGATCCAATTCAATATGTAGTGGTTTTAACAACTATTCGGGATTCTACCATGTAAAGCATACGTAGGAAATCTTTCAAACGGACCTGGCAAATTTTAGTTGATTGGGATTATGAAGCAAATAGTCCCAGTTACATCAACATGCCGAAGCACAATTTAATGGTTTCCATCCATCTAACATAAGATTGTTTCACGTCAGAACTCGATTTTTTGCATAGCTTGAAGGAAAACATATAAAAAATTGCATGGGCGAACGGAAAATAGCATTGGCGAATGTAAAATTTAACAAAATATCTGACAATTCTATCCAAATACGATTGATGGAAATTATGATCCACATATGACGTATCATAGTAGCTGCCAGTGGTAAGCGAAAGTTGCTTGGATTAGTGTTACGTCGAGAGGATAACAGTTGACATTGCCTTTTTATATCCACATAGCACATAAGCTATATCTAAAAGCAGTGGGGGTATTCTTGTCATTCCTTAAGTCGCATCTTAAAACAAATAGAACTTGAAGAAGAAAAACAATAACTAAGGATAACAACTTCTTTTTTATATATTGCTCATGTGGTAACATATCGATCCAGCTCATACGATGGTTATCAACCCAATGAACATGTCAACACCAAAACACAACATAAAATGGAATATAAAAATGATAAATATTAACAAATATATGTTTAAATCAATGACATTGTACATTCTTTTATACTTTTATATTCTGTTTAGATGTTAAAATTCTCATGGTCTTGATAACGACTTTAAGAGCTGGGTCGGAACGTTGTCGGACAGTGTACCAAGAAGTTGCTATCCGTAATTATTTGTTTTCCTTTTTCATGCATGTTCGACTTCTAAAACTCCGATGTATAAAACAAGATATTCTTTGTCAAATTTCAACTAAGTAACACCACACACTTAATCACACACAGGGTTTTGTCGAGTTTCACCAGCATAAACTTACAAAATGATACTAGATTTTGGCCATTCAGGGTAGTCTATACGCTCAAGATCTACAAAAGGACATGCAATATGTCTATTGCTATTGACTCAAAGTTATGCCGTCGTGTTTTAATGGAAAGATTGTCTGGACAATACTAGTTTGTATTGGATTCACAACTACCAGATATATTAAACTTCAAGTTCCAGGCCTCCATGCTGACCGGAAGGTTAGTCAAGAAGATGCGTTTGAACTTCAAGATTTTAGTCTTTGGATTCGTGGAAAATGATATGGACAAACATATTAAGGCGAGACATCATTGTGAGAAGTAATTAGCCCTAATAGCACTACGGTTCTATAGAGACCGATTAGAACAAACAATATATATTTAAGAATGTTTCTACAAATTTTATCTAAAAAAATACCTATATATTGCCAGGCAAGACTACTGTCTCAGTAGAAGATGAGAGATTCGGAAATATTGTACCTTTTAACGAGCACCCGGAAGAGCTTACATGTATTTCATGAGATGAGTAATAGGTCTAGAGAATCAATTCAATCAAAATTATATATCTTATATGAGGTTTGAATGGAATTCTAGAAAACGTTCCAGTCATTACTGTATGGGCCTCGTTTATGAAGGGATGTACCTCTTATTTGGTTGATTGATTGATTGATGTTTAACGCCAAACTTAATATTATTTCACTTGTGTGGTGGCGTTGTCAGATTTAGTTTGTAGGAATAAACCGGGCTCACTGCTCGGAGGAAACCCCAGACCTTCTTCAGCGAGTACCTGGCAACTCTTCCACATACGGCGACCCAGTGAAAAATCAACTCAGAAATTTTTAAATTTTTATTTGGTCTGGGGGTGATTCGAACCCGCGCTGCAACGATGGAAGGTCTATGTGGGACTAGGGGGTGATCACTCTAACCCACTAAACCACCGAGGCCCCCTCTTATTTGGAGAGCGTAACTATTTTGTAAGGTAAGACTATGCAACACTGTGTCTCACGCGGTATTGAATCTAGAGGAATAGGCCTACCGGCATTTCTTTCTTACTTCTTGAGATCGCAATAATAAAGCTCTTCTTTATGACATATTCCATAAAAGTATATAGTTGTCGTTTTATTTTGTACATTCTGTTAGAAGTTCTAAATTCGACATTGCTACGATACGGGTTTTAAGAATCAGCAGGAATCCATGAGTTATCTTCTGATCACTTTAAATTAACCAAGTTTGTTAATTTGTCGTTATAGTCTTCCATGATATGTTTACTGATGGCTATGATAGTATATTGTATAGCTCTGATTTTCAATTTGGGTTTAAATCAGGATATATCACTGACCAATTATTTTTTCTCAACAAAAAGTTGTGAACTTCTACAACATTGATCAAGTATTTATGGGCTTTTTTTAGATGCAAGTGAGGCATTCAATCAAAGTATTCATTGTACGCTTTTTAAAAAGCTGATTTATTGCAATGTTCCTCTAAGCATTATCAATTTGTTATACGATTGGAGTACAAATCTACAAATTGACAGTCAAATGGAGTTCTATAACAATTCACCATTCTTCTCAATATCCAACAGAATATGTATTTTGTCTTCTTCATTGCTTTCCATATATATTTATTGATGAACACTAAAACACACCGGCACAGGGACAATTTTCTTGTCTAAAATAACCACAGAGACGAGTTTTTAATTGTGTTAAAAAGGGGTATATCATTAAGACCTTTATACCCAATCATAAGTTTTTGTAATAAACTAAACCTGTGATATTCCATTAGGTTAGTAACAGACAGGTCGTAGTCAGCAGAATTTTCTGGAACACTTAGTATTAATACTTACACATCCTCAGCTACGGCAAGAATATCGATAGGCTGGAATTGAACCCCACAGGACCATAAGAAAAGAAAGCGAAAATTTGGATTCCCCTAGAAAAACCTAGGTAGTGACACACACAAGAGAGTTAAACCCTGACCAGTATAGTTTTCAAACACGTTCTTTTTATAAGCAATGATTGGCCTCTGGGGCACAGGTCGAGCAAGTTTACTTTGAAGTAGTTTCCTTTTCTTCCACTACAGTCTTGGTCATAACGATGCTGGCTTTGTAATATTGAAACACAACTGGTATTATAGGTTTTCACGCCATCTCCCCTGGTCCAAGTTTAAAACCAAAGGATAAATAGTTTGTAACGTTTGAATCCAAAAACTTTCCCTTTCCAAACGTTTGTGCTTGGTATCTGCAGCGGACACGAGAAAAGGGATTGTTGCAATGTGCATGGTTTCAAAATGGTCCTTGACCGAATGACCTGGAGAGTTGTAATGTTGTGCCATATATATTCATGATCTGGATATTACCTTGATCAGTGTTGACGTGCCTTTTAAGTTGTTAAATAGTTGTGTATGCAGATACTTCATATAGAGTTCACAGATAATGCAGACATTGTAAATCAGAACCCAGGCTTTGTGTATGTGGAAACGTGTCTCGTAGCAAAATTCAGAAATTTTACACATACGGCTTACTGTTGTATCATGCATTGTTGTCAACTATGATGCACATATACCAGTTGAAATCCTTTAAAGGAGAGACAGGCATGTTGTAACTATAAGTGAGCAGAAAAAGCCGATAAACATGTTAATATTTAAGAAACGTTTGAAACTCTCTTTAAACGTGGGTTCTATACTAATGAGAGAAAAAAACCCTGTTATTCACAACTATCTACGTAGTGATGCCGTAAATTGTTCTCATTAATGTTAATATTTGTATGCACTTTTTCGCACATTCTGTGTTGTTCAATTGTTATTATCATCAGGTGGGAAACTTTATAACATGTATCTTTATTTTGTGCTGTTTTTATTTCGAATATATCGAAATGAAACATGTTAATATATACGATGATTGTATTGTAAATACTTCAAAAGTCACCTAATGACACCTGTAATGATTGATTGTTACATTCACATACCTGTACTTTTTATTGTCTTATCAATATATTCGATCATAATATTTCATTAATACATGTTTCCTGTTACTCGATTAATTGGTTTTGTGACATCGGTAAATAAATAAAAAGATTATTTCTTTGTTAATTTTGTTATATTCGCTGCTTTAGGCTATAGCGGTTGGCACTTCAAGGTTGTACTTCGTAATATGGTACTTTAGCAACGAGAGTATGGTTTGGAAATTCCAAAGTTATTTGGAATGTGATCTGTAAGATAAATTGCATATATTCATCTCTAAAACATTGCTGGGTTCTAAACAGAAGTACCAATCTGTTCCTATATAGCGTTGGAAACTATCCTGTCTAAAAAAAAAGGCTGAAAACCTATCTGATTGATTGATTGAAGTTTTACGCCACATTCAAGATTATTTCACTTATATGGTGACCAGGTTTAATGGGCAGAGGAAATCCGGGTCATTGCCTGGAGGAAACCTCCAACCTTCGGTGAGTACACATACGGCGATGGGGTGAACAATCCACTCATACATATCTCAATTTTTAGTTGGTCTGAGTTAGATTCAACCCTGTGCAGCATAGATGAAAGGCCTGTGTTGGACTGAGGGCTCTCACTCTAACCAACTGAGCTCTCGAAACCAATGTGAAATAAACTGAGAAAGACAAAGAGCGAGTCGAAAACTACTTTAACTACTGTTTTTAAAGCTTTTTTCTGCATTTTTTAATATTAACATTAGTCAAACTTTTGACCAACAGAGAACAGAACGAATTCTGAAAAGGATCGATCTGTTCGATACTTCTGCATGGGACCATACCTTAGATTGGGTCAGGTTTATCTCCAGATTTCGACCATGAAGACTTGACGGTCATGAAATCGACCCCCTTTTCTGTCCACACATTCTGACATTACCTTCGCGGTAAAGTGCTATCAAATAAATTCTAATCGCAATTTCTAGTTAGCCTATAGGTGATTCATTAATAGGTACTATATAGAATTAAGGTATGGTTAAATGCATTATGGTCACATTACTGAGAGACCCCTTATCTGCATCTGGTGGTAAGTAAATGAAAATTATAGCTGCAAGGGTACGGGGTACTTTCCAACTCGAGTTCAACTACTATAAACATATTTGTTTTATACCACACGTGCTTGTGATTCGCATTCAATTGATTTCATAATATAAAAGTCACTCAATATTTTATTGCACACATGATGAAAACACACACGAATAATAAATAAAATTGTATCAATATTGGGGTTTCTTTAAAGTTAGTTTTGTAACCCACTCGTCAGTTCATTATAGAGGATTTTGCTCAACATCTGCCCTTTTCCATTGTGATTGCACATATACTTTGTAATTCCCAGCTTTTTTCCTCATCAAATGTTATCTATCTTATACTTTTGGCCAAATTCCCAATTTCAAAAGTCTGTTTCTATCATCTTTCCTATTATGGACATCTGGGAGGAAGGATCGGTAAATGGGACGCTTGTGATTTGTAGATTCCATTAATGGGCGGGGCTAACTCAGCAGACCTCATCGATGGTGCAGGCAAGTAGGCTGGGCCTAAAATAGATCGACAAGCTTATGAGACCAGCAAGAGGAAATTGTATTTCCTTCAACATTAAGTCACAAAGAAAAGGCTTGTGTAGCCGCACTCTATAATAGTCTTCTTTAACATAATATAAACACGCAAACGTCTCACAAAATACAATTAAACAATTTAAAACTTACATGTTTGAAAATCTACCATGAATTAGCATGGGCCTCTTAAGTTCGAATTAAAACCAAACAGAAAGTACGGCGTACATCATTCATACGAATGGACGCGCAAATAAGCTAAAACAACCAACCAACCAACCAGAAAGAAGCGAAGAGGTTAATAGTATTTACTCTTAAATTGTATATACCCCAAAATAATTAAGATGTAAATAATTGAACTTAACAGATTTTTTAAGTTCGTTGAAAAAAGTGATTGTTGTTGAAATAAACATTATGCACTGAGTCTGTGGAAAGAAGCAGCTTTTACGAAATTTAATTAAACTTAATTCAACCGGGATGTATATTCATTCATTCCACTCCTAAATGCCCTTTCAATTGCCCTTTCAACTTCAGCCCTTTTGTACAAAAATCGAATTTCATCTAATTGAATATAATTCATTTTATGTTGTATTTATCTAAGGAAGCAATTGTTCCTATTTCTTTATGATAGTATTCAAATTATTTTGAATGAGTCGTAATTATAAGAAAAAAGTTGTGTTTGGGAGAAAACAAGTCGTAATTAGGAAATGGAAGTCGAAATTACGATTTTCTGAGGGAACCTTGATCGTATCCAACCCCTTGCGTTATGGCAATATTTTTATATAAAAATTAACGATTTTTTACTCTTTGTTACGACCATATTTTGCTATCATAAGTTTTCTTTGAAAATAAGAAAACTAATAATTATAATGAGCTTTTTTATCGTAAAAATAAATTTGTGACTTTTCTTTACTTAAAATTACGATTTCAATCGGTTATACAGAACTTATTATAACAATTTATTCTGGGGTTACCTAAAACAAAATGTACCTTTATACAAACATTCTAAACTTGGCACTGATAGGCTTCCGTAGATATGTTGCATTTAGTAAGCCACTCAGGTAGGTGACCAGTTGGTCTATCTGACAGAATGGTGTGATGTTAACTTACCCATGATAGATGAGTTATTGTAACGGGCTGGAGACCAGTTCGATGGATCGGGATATCCCTGGGAGGGGTGATATTGATTGTAGGGATTCGACTCAAAATTACAATCTCCGCCTGTAAAACATACCAGAACGTCAGAATTTACATCTGTAGTCCCGTACAACTTTTTATTTCAAATTGTAATATCTTCATTATAATAACATTCAGATTACAAATGTATGATAAAATACGACTTCTGCATTAAAGTGCCTTCCAAAATTCGCACTTTTTTTTATAAATTCAGATTATCAAGGTTTGATCAAAGTTCGATGAACATTATGTTTTAAACCAAATAATTCAGGTGAGAATATGGAAAATCCATACTGTATGTGCCCTGTACGAACGGAAAACATATATGTACTTTTAAAAGCAAACACGATTTTAATAACCCTACCGGTCAACATTCACTCAATTTAGGCCTAAGTCAAAACACTACCGTAAACTGGGGTAACTTTGAACGGCGGGGTATCTTTGAACAGTCAAAGATGAAAATCTAAAACGTGGTATTTGTAATAATTATGTTTTTAGCTTTTTCAATGGTGAAAAAACATAATTATTACCACTTTTCGTAGTATTTGTTAACAAATAGCAAAAAAATAGATTTTCATCTTTGACTGTTCAAAGATAACCCACCGTTCAAAGTTACCCCAGTTTACGGTATATTTCAACGCACATTCTGGACTCTATGGAAGCACCAAAGAGCTTATAATTTCAGAAGAATTTGTCAATAATTTCAAACTTTTGATTTGACGGACAAATATCAACACCTTGCCAGCTCCTGTCATTTTAAACGTAGGCCTATATGTTTAAATGTTGTAAGGCAGTGCGACAGCAACAACGTTCGAAAGACACAAAACTCTGTGTATACCCAACCGAGGCTGTGTATGACGTCACATGATGTGCGTTTTGCCATCTTTAGCCACCAGGAAACTCAGGAGAAGAAACTTTCGTTTGATCTTATTTCATGACATACATATAGTTAATTTATACAAGATAAAGATCGTGTTAAAACACTTTTTTTTCATACATTGTTTAAATTCAGACGACGATAAAAAAAAACGTGAATACATTATGAGACGGACCTGTGTGTTCCCCTTGACTGGGTGCGTATCCCGAAGGAAGGGATACTGTGGAGGATAAACCCATGGGTTGAACAATTCCAGCATTGGAATAACCTCCTGAAAAAGTCAATGGAAAGAATTTCTATCAGGCAACTATCAGTTGGCGAATTTCATCATTCACCAAAATAGTTCTTTTGACAAAATTATTGTCCTACCGAAATATCTGTCATTGTCCTGCCGAAAAAGCTGACATTGTCCTACCGAAATAGCTGGCATTGTCCTTCCGAAATATCTATCATTGTCCCACCGAAATATAGATCTGTCACTGTCCTACCGAAATAGCTGACATTGTCTTACCGAAATAGCTGACATTGTCATACCGAAATAACTGGCATTATCCTACGAAATATCTGGTATTGTCCTACGAAATATCTGTCATTGCCCTACCGAAATATCTGTCATTGTCCTACCGAAATAACTGGCATTGTCCTGTCGAAATATCTGTCATTGTCCTTCCGAAATATCTGTGATTGTCCCACCGAAATATAGATCTGTCACTGTCCTACCGAAATAACTGTCGTTGTCCTACCGAAACAGCTGACATTGTCCTACCGAAATAGCTGACATTGTCATACCGAAATAGCTGACATTGTCCTACCGAAATAGTTGACATTGTCCTACCGAAATAGCTGGCATTGTTCTACCGAAATATCTTTCACTGTCCTACCGAAATATCTATAATTGTTCTACGAAATAGCCGGCATTTTCTACCGAAATATCTGTCATTGTCCTACCGAAATATCTGGCATTGTAATACCGAAATCGAGGAATAAGTTGATGACATTGTTATACCGAAATCGAGGAATAAGTTGACAAGTTTTTAAATTTTCTATCAGGAAAGTAAACAGAAACAATCACAAGCTGTCTATCCATTAGGTAGGATGTTCTCTTAAAGGGTATTAGTTTGCCCACTGATTTTAAACCAAAACCTCCGTTTCTAAAAAGCATATTTTAGAACCATCATATTCTTCCAATATATATATGTTTTAGAAATCGAATTTTGGGGACAAACAATTATATAACATGTCTGTCTGATGTAAACCCTGCATGCACAATATTCTATTTCTAGTGTGGAAACGTCAATTAAAATTGCAATGGTGCTTTAAAGTCCCAAGATGGACTTATCTTACACTAAGACTGTATAACTGTCAAAATTGATGTCAATAGAATTTAGTCAGAATTAACTTACCGAAATGTTGATAGTTGGAAGTAGGAAGTCCGTTTGTAACATGGCCACTGGTTAAGATAGTTGAGTGCGGGGTTAGCGGAGCACTGAAAGGTTTTATGTCCGTGCCAGTGCACTCTGGACTGCTCAGTGCATTCTGTGAGGACATTTGAGGATAGAAATCCCGTGATGGAGTTGACATACCCACGCTAGAACCGTTCTGAGGGAACTTACTCGCCTTACCATACCACTCCTGTAAACAGAACATAGTAATAATCGGTTTTTATATTATATTTATACGGGATCTCGTCTGATGCTGGTATCTCCATTAAAGTATATCTTAATAAAAATTTAAACTTACGGACATTTGTATTAAAGATCGGGGAAGCCATTAGATTATAGAAATAGTTATCAACAAGACTGAATCATTGGCACCTCTCCGCCAGTGTCACGTGACAAAACCAAACGTTCGAAATGGTAAGACATATTTAACGAGACCAATGAACTATATACGTGGAATGGAGGTCACGTAGTATTTGATTTGCATTGAATGCCGCCATTACTAGGCGATGGTGCAACATCGATCCAGATGGGTCATGCTCGCGCTCATCACTCAGCAATGTTGGCGCTTTTTAGAAAGTCAGACCCAAACCAACCAATGAGACGTATCCATTCCACATATATAGTTCATTGTCTATTTAATGGCATTTGTAAAGACACAAAAGGGTCACCGTGGATTTGTCTAACATTTTGGAACGCCTGGTCACCTGTGTTGAGGGGGGGGGGGGGGGGGGGGGGGGGGGGCTTGTCTTGTATTTACTGTTAGAAATGTCTTTGAAGTTAAGTAAGATATCTGTATATCGGTATTTTTGCAGTCTGTATAGCATACCTTGTCGTTAATGAGGTGTTTGCTGGGCAATTTCACACTCGTGCAGTTTGGTCCATCTAAAAACAGAAGAATAAAGGGTATTTTCTGGGTAACGCTCTTTGATTAATCACACCTACACGCCGTATTACACTGATTACAAGGGAATTAGAATAATATTATGTATGGGGAAGTCATTATGCGATGCATGTACACGAGAAGGAATTTTGTGTCCAAAAACTTATCTTAGCAATCGTGAATATAAAAGGAGTATTACGTGCGATAGTGTGATCGGCTTTTCTTTTAAAACTCTCTGTTGTTGTTGCTGTTGTTGTCAGTGGAGAAGTAGCCTCTGGCGCTCCTCCACAATGAATCCCCAGTATCCCGTTAATGGAGTAGGGGGCCCCTCGTTGAAGTCTGTCGCTATGGCTTCCGTTTTCTAACTCGTCAACCGGAAGTGGGGAGCCATCACTCTCCAGAGAATCATAACGTTTGGCTTTCTCCGCGGCTTTGTTCCTCACGATTCTGTTAAATGGAATAGAACAGTAAAAACATTAGAAATCCTTATAGAATGGCAAAACAAGTGAACATTTCTCTTCCATCAAGTTTGGCTCCTTTTGACTCAACAAATCACTTTGAGGAGATCACTTCATAGACGTTAGTGTCATCCCTCCTATCAACAAGTAATCTGTTAATATTGCAAGCAAGGCGAAATATAAACATTTTCTCAAACCTGTTGTTAGGAAAAAAATCTTTTAACTTGGTGTTTGCTAGTATTTTAAATCAACCGTATTTTTATAACGACATGGACGAAATAGATGGACTAAAATACGTGGGGGTTAGGCATCTCGTATAGGAATGCTGGTATAACTCCTAAATTGTTCTGTATATTGTATATGTAGATATTGTTATGATATTGTATTTAATATGTTAAGGTGGTTCCATGTACGTCTGAAGGCATCTACACCGCTGACCATTTTAATTATTTTATTTTAAAAATTAGAAATATCGCTAATCACAATTTTAGTTTACATTGGACACGCGTTGCCCACGTAGTTGCAGGAGTGGTATAATCTGCCTAAATTAACATTTTTTCATCAAAAAAAGTAAATACCCGGTAACAAAAAAGTCAACAAAATCTAAATAACCGGGACGAACGTTTATTCATTCATGGCCTGAGTCAGCTCAAAACACAATTTCAACGTACATTCTCCAGACTAGTAGCTCTAAAAAAAGCTTATAAATTATCCTTTCTCAGAAAAAGTGCCGAAAATTTATAAAAAAAATAAGGTGGCATGAGCTGCAGAAATTTATGACTAATTTTGCCAAACAGTACAAATAAAGACCTTTTCGTTAATATTGGCCTCAGAATTGTACGTTAAATAATTGTTTTGAAATACATGCAACAACAGCACAAAAATAAGTTCCTGTATCCCGGCTGAGTTAGGCATTCAAAACCCAGGGGGCGTGCCGATCTCTATATTAAGATCTCCGTTAAACGGTATTGTTCTGGAAATACAAAAACAGCGTCGCCTTAAGCAAGTCAAGTCCTGTCATTCGACGAAAACAAGGCTTTAGAATGAGTAGGAAATGTTCTCGGCGCATCCCGATAAATTTCTTCCAATTAGTACAAAGTATATATAGGCTCATTAAATATCTTGCTGATTTAGTTTTTCAATGAGCTGTAAACTCTTTTTTCTCTTGACAATCTCAATTTATGAATATATCTTAATTTTGGCATATTTTGGCACCTCATGTCTCATGCCTACCGCTTCATATTAAATACTTCCTTTAGACGCTGCCCGTCCGGAGCTTACGTTGACAATCCGGTAAAGCCATTCTGATGGTCTAACGTTCAGCTTAGGAGCTTTGCTAGATAACTAGAATGATTAGCAAACTATTTTTGGGTAGAGTATCTTTTTTCATGTAGATACCATGGCTTATATATCGTTTTTCATTCCTTTCAGTTAAGGGGACTCGGTTACACAATCGGTAAGGGATAGTCTCTCAGTCCAATAAAACCCTTCCATCCATGCGTCGCGGGTTCGAATCTCACTCAGGCCAAATACAAATTTCTGAGTTGATTTTCCACTCAACCGACGTATGTGGAAGAGTTGGCAGGTACTTGCCAAAGGTCCGGGTTCCCTCCGGACAAAACGCCTAGTTTCTTGTCCCACTAAACCTTGTATGTGAAATAATCTTGAGAGCAACTTAAAAAATCATTGCGAAAAGAGGTCCTAATGGGACAGCAAAAATTCGGATACATTTGTAATGTGTTCACTATTTTTCTCTTATCTACTCTCCACATTGGCATCAGCTTCCAAAACTTGTATATTTTCTTCGTTTAAAATTGTAAGCTATTTGAAACAAGAAGCTTTCAAATGACCTCAGGCTCAAAGGTGTATATTAAGGTAATGTTTACAAGTAACTGAGGGCGAGAATCAATGAACATGCATCTTTGCAATTTCATTTCCCTCACATTGCATACACACTTTCACACGTGCTGACTAAATATTGTTAACTTCCCATCTTCTTATTTTCCCTTGAGCTTGTAACAACACTCCAATTCTGGGAGTTATGATATTTAAGATTTCGCCCACTTCACTCTCAATATTAACTGACGAAGTTCAATCTTTTTGAAAAAAAAGTAGCTTTAATGCATCATTAATTAAATATTTCAGTTTCGTATTTCGTATGCCTTGATTTAGTTTTCCAATAATTTTACCGATCTTGAAATATTTAGTACTATTTTTACTTGGTTTTGAAAATTTGCTTTTATTCAAAGTTTAAAATCTAAACTTATATTTAGTGTACTAAATATAATTTAACATGTGTTTTGACTTAGAAAGCCCTTCACATATATAAGAAAATTTTAGTTTCATATAAAAAACCACAGATCGTATATGGAAAGTTAGAGACCTTGCATCGATCAGTTGCCATAGGATGCCGGCTGCTTGTATCAGCTGTTAGTAGCTGTACACGTCTTTATGACCCGCGGTTTCAGGTTTCACCAGTCACAGCTTGGTTAGCTATTAAATCTATTCTGTCTTGAATACTTTTTAAAAAAATGCACATTTGACATTTGGCAAAAATCAAAGGCTATTCGAAAAGGCTAAAACCACAATTGAAAATAAAAGAAATCAATTATTTGTACTTTAGACACGACCTAATTATTTGACCTAATACATGCTCACTGCAACTTATTTCCTTGTGTTCAAAAAATATTGGAAAAGGAAATGGTATCATTTGATGTATCTTCACAACGATGTCCCTTTGTTGTAAATGTATTAACAAATAACAGTTGAAGATGGATACCCCCAAAATGCGAAACGAGTAAATTTATCTAATGAGAAACAAGGCATCACCATGATGTAAATGTTTTTTCCATTGCACCTGATAAAGAAATCAGTATAGGTGTCGAAAGATCGGTCTGTTCATAAAAATTACCTCGTGATGATGCCTTAATTATAACAAAACAAATAACTGGGCATTGGGACTAATTTTATTAAGATTCCAAATATTTTCTTCTCGTGACAATCAAAGACGTAGTGGAGTAGAATAAATATCACTCATCGGGTGAAAAAATCTTACTTAGCCATTTAACGAGTAACTTAATGATATAAACTCTATATACCGTCAAAAATTCTTACATTCATTAAAAAGTAAACAAAAGTTCGATACATAGTTCCATGACATCAATTATCATCCTAAAAGCTTTGCCAATTCATTCAAGTGGCACGAGCTGCCAGAATATTCATATTTTTATATGAAAAAAAAGGTTTTGAAATTATCGGATATTTTCCAAGTATAAATCCGAAGCTGTTAAGAGCTATTAATTTCGATGTACGATAAAATTGGGTCTTAACTTAGGATTAAAAATAAGGGACAATCATCCCGTCTATTTGGATGTTCTTACTTTTCGAACACTATTTTGGTTTGTACATGTTATATAGGCTGTATTGTTTTTTCTTACTTCAATGTGCATCGTGTTATTGATCAAATTAACTTCAATCACTCTTTTGTTTTGCCAATGAGAATTTATTTTAAAAAAAACGAATTTTGCCGGCTTAATGTCAATTTAAGAACCAAAAATGGATTTACCTGTTAATGGAGCTGACGCTGGGTACGTTATCCTGTGAACAGACTTGCTCCGTCAGAAGACGATCCCGGATCTCCCAGGCAAACATTGTCGGGTTCTCCTGCTTATACATTGTGATTGCATCCACCACTTTGGGGGTAGCAACTTTTGGTTTGGAACCTCCAATAACTCCAGGTTTAATAGAACCCGTCTCATAATATCTGAAGCAAAACAAAGCATTTTTCATGTAAAAATGAGAACATATAGGACACCAATGATGCGATCATTTTCTGTCTCATTTTATGGAGTCAGTTTCAGGAAATTATAGCGAGGCGAGTGCTTTAATATGGTTTCTAATATACACGGTAAGGTAAACAGTGTTATTCTAAATTTTTTTCAATCCCACTATAGACATATACATGCAACGATAGTTTTCTTCATTGCTGATGTGAATAATTATAATTGCGTTTACAGTATAAATTAAATCTATATTGTTTTAATGCATTCTGTAAATCAATGTAATTGTTTGTTTGTTTGTTGGGGTTTTTTATTACTTGTTATATGAAATAAATGCGTAATACATACTTTGATATTAAAATAAGGAATTTGTTAAATAAAAGTGAATTCCAGCAAAAGGGATATGAAAGTTGTCGGGAAAAGTAGAAATATTTAAGAAGTACAATTTATACCTGCACAGGATTTTACTGACGCATCCATGAGAGACACGAAGTTGACGAGAGATATCACATGGTCGGACACCTTGTTGAGCGAGTTCCACTATCCTCTGACGGACCGCATCAGGCAAAGGCCGACCATTCACAAATACACCTCCCAACTGATTAACTCCCCCATGACCTAATGAAAACATAAAGATATAGTGACAAAACTTAGTGTCCGAGAACAATCACATAATTTCACTGGTTCATAGTTTCACTGATGTGAAAATCAAAGAAATCTATTCCGGGAATAAAACATTCCTGAAGTATACAGTTTTACCAACCAGTTCCAAATGCAATACCTGTCAAAACTTTTTTCACGTATATTTCACAATATTACACACTTAACAAGTCATCAATAAGATTCAAGTCTTTTAAGGACAAGAGAAAAAAAAACTTTCTGTCAAGCTCCATAAATTTTGTTGGCAGGCGGAGATCAAGTTACACTTTATTATTTCCCAATCGAAACTATGAGGTGTCAAATTTTATAGTTCTTTGTTAGAGGAAGTCCTGCTGTCTAAAGGTACAGTTAATAAAGACGGTAGAGACTGTATTGAATACAAAACCATTTCAACTACCCAAACATATTGGGCTAGAAGAGATAGTTTATTTGGGGAAATGCTGTTACAAAAGACGGTCTTTATCAGTTAGACATGAAAGATTCCGGAGTCATTCAAGCAGAGAGTTTTTAATTTTCTTTTATACCTGCAGCGACATGATTTTATCTATAGAGTAAAACACCAAACCATCGATGATAACCATATTTCCCTTGTTTATCCATCACTTAGTGACTTACCTCCTTCAAAACGCGCACACACCATTCAAATACAGCATCTGAATCGTGGATATAAGGGTGGGCTATATTAACAATTATTAATAATTGTAATAAACGTCTAAGCCAATAGCATTTTACTTGAAGCAAAACACATTTAACTAGTGTCATTACGATGGCAAGTTATTTGATAAATGAATATCTTCGGCAGGTTGAGATCTTTTGAAATATCTAACAATTATTCCCTACCTAATTTTCTAAGTGAAAGTCCATAGTAGGCATCCACCAAATATCCATATGAGAAACGATGCGAATTGCTGGCGGTGACAAGCGATGTATACTCATCCATGTGCATCTCCTTGTCGTTGGCCAAGTGTGGCTGGCTCCTGTGACACTGTCTCTGCACGGGACGCTACCCCTGTATTGGGCGACCGATCCACACCGCTGACTACTAATGCCACTCGCTCTTACTCAGCCGAGAGAAATTTAACGAAGTTAAGAATTTGGTTCTACAAGCTTGGTTCCTCGCTCTGTCAGCTTCGTTAACTCTCTTTGCATCAATACATTCTTAATATAGACTGTCTATCTTTGTTGTCCAGCCTATCTATTATTTCTTCCCTGCCACTAGCGTTTTTTCTCCACTTTTCTAAAAGCTTCTGTACCGGAGACAGGCAATTCTCCGTTCTTACTTGTTCAGCCTCCGTCACATTTCATAACGCCAATTGGACTCCATGCTTGTAAAACATTTTAGAACGACTCTTTAGGTAGGGTCTTTCTGGCTGGATATCTAACTAATATCACTGGCGGATAGAGGGGGAAAATGGTTGGACTGGTTGAAGTTGTAACTACCTTACTAAATTACACGTGACAAAAAGATGGAAAGGTGAGAAAATCTGACTTACTTTTACAGGAATGGTACAAATCCACCATGTGGTTTACAGCGATTGCTCTGTTCCCTGGATGGTGATGAAGATGGTGGTGATTGTGTACTGGTGGTGTGAAGTGTGGGGTGCCACCCTGCCCGGGGTACCCGTACCCACCCAGGTATTCCATGATCATACCTCCGTCACACCTCTGTCTCGCGGTCAATTACAGCTGGGCTTTGGTTCGGTACTAACAGCTCACTCGATATAAGATATCTGTTGGATGGAGTATTTAAATTTATTCAGGTAGGTAAGAACACTTTGGATTATCTGTGCGAGTTTTTATCCATTAAGTATTTCTCTCGTCGTTCCCATATGATTTAAGGTGAATCCAAGTTGTAGTGGTCATCTAGTTGTACAATGTGAGACATAGGACCTTTCCGTGGAAAGTCGAGCACGAGCAAGCAATGTCTGAGGCAGTCGTCCGTAAACTCGACATTCACCAATCAATTTATCAACAGGATAGTTTGTATATGAATCCATCAATCAGATTGGTAGAGCAAACCCACACGGTCCCTCTCTTCTCAACACTCGCTACTTCCTTCGACTCATTCTCTCCTAGTCACGTGATCAAATGATCTTAATCGCAAGCATTCAGCTGTCTTCGTCGTCTCCCATGTCATTAGGCGTTGAAAAAGAAAGAAAAACGTACGTTTTATGTCATTTTTATTTTGCATCCAAACCCCGTTTGTTTGCAAGCGATATTGTCAGCTATTCTTTAATTTTATGTAATTTCTTGTATTACTTTATTACGAATATACCAGAACTGAGTTGCAAGGTGTAATTAATTCCCTTGTAGCAAAGAAGCATCATTTCTTTATGCCGTGCAACTGTAAAGTGAAATGTACTTCTACAATATTGCTAAAATGTTGCTGCAGAGCCATTTTGAAAATAAATGTTATATGCAGGAAGAACATGGTAGGGAGTAGGGGTTAAGTAAGAATTAAACGTTACATGCACGCGTGGCCGGTGTTGTGTCTCCATGTCTACCAGCTACAGTTTCCCGAGAGGCATTTTCGTGAGTGACATTTTCCTTAGCTTTATTTGCCTTATTAATTTTTTTTAAATTGGCGACAGTGTTATCAAACAAAATTTACTCTATTTTCGTTGTCCCACTTTGAACTTTGGATTTAATAGCTGAAAACCCAATATCGGCACATAAGCTGTCGCATGGAACCATGTTGGTGGAAAAATTGACGTCACGGAGGGGGGGGGGGGGTATTTCTCAAAGGATTTTGATCGAATTTAAGTGCAATGCAAGGAGTAACTCTCATGTCAGCATATAGAGCACATACATTCGCACAGTCATGTCGGATGTGATATTTTTGCTGGTGTGTTTGTCGAAAGGAGGACGCTCGTTTGGAAACTTTCTTGAATCAGTTATCCATGTGTATTGTTTATTATTTCTAACCGGTTTGTTTAGTGAAGTGTACGGGCGTATTACCTTGCCAATACATCAACAGATGAATAACATTGTTTCAAAGAAGATAGTTGCTATGTTTTTGTTTTGAATTATGGTACCCTTAATATTTTGCTCTGTGTGAAATATTCCAATAAATCAACCTACGCTGAAAACTTGAATTGCGAGTTGAAAATATTTTTAACTTTGATTTTGTATTGAGATCTTGGTCATTGGGCGTTAAGTCGATTTGTGAATTTCCAAAGAACAAAAGCCAATATAGTTGACTACCTGATATGAAATACCTGTAAAACAAGCTGTGAATTATTTAGAACGCGTGCCGTCATTGCCATATAATGGGCGGAGTAATGGCTTAACGATAGCGACGAGCTCGGCAATTCTATCCCATCCAACACGACATCAGCCGGTCAGAGAACAATCGGTGGCTGGGGTTATCTAGCCGAGGTTTCCGTGTAATCATTTCCCATCACAATCAATTCTAAACAGCTCACAAGCACCTTGATATCAACCATCCCGTGCTAAAACCTAATCACCAGTCTTCTGTGAAATCCACAGCAATATTTCTACAGTTTAAGACTTTAAGGTTTTGTAAGGTTTTGAAACACCTGCAGATGGTTACCAAAATCATTTTTCTGTTGACGGTTTCTATGAAATTTCCTGTAATTCGTTGTTCCCTACACACTACCTAAATGCTGATATAGTTTACTTTATTAGAATGCATATTTGTTTCATCAATACAAACGTTAAAGTTATTTTTAAAAAACGTCACAACGAAAATTTTCTCTTTAACTCAACACCTTTCTACGGCTTGAGTCAATGGCACAAAGAGACGGTGTGTTAAGAAAAGAACGATGCGGAAATACAGGGACAAAGTGATATCCTAAAATATTGACATGATTAGATGTACATGTTTAAAATATTACCCATTAAGTAGCCCCCCTACATATGATTTCAAATTATGTATAATCATCGGTAATTCCTTTTTAAATTATTTTTATCACTTGGAGTTCTTTTGGCAATCGAAAATTGATTGTTTCAAATGATTAATGTATTTTTCATTTAACATCAGTAAACTAAGATATCGTTTGGATATGAACGGACGCCTCATTACAAGATGGCTTTTTAGCCTTTACCCTCGGGTCAGTTTTTAAATATTTATAAGCGTTTCCAAGAAGGGCTATGATTTAATATGGGCTTAGTATTAGCTCATTTCCCAGCGCATGAAGACCAATCGTTTCAGAAATTGTTTTCTTTTCTTCAATAATTTGCAATCATAATGAATAAAATCGGTGCTAAATATTTTTTCCATAGGTTCATTTGATGCATGTGTATAGGTTTTCAATACAATTCTGTTATATGTTTTGTGTAATGTAAGTTTCACGTACATCGTGGTATTATATGGTTTATGGCCTTTATAAAATTCTGATGTCATTGAGGGATGTTATAGCAATGCTTTCCTAGGGATATCAATAATTGTATGAAAGCTTTTAGTCCTAGGAAAGATTACCTGTCAAACAATGGAGAATTAAATAAGACAATGATAGTAATGAGATAATTATGTGATCTATTTCTGTACGATCCCACCCGGTTATAACCCAAACCTGTCCGCCATCCTTAAGTTCCACGGCATGTTTGACTATAGAAATCCATTATAAATCAGTGAAGACACGTGGATGGATAAGAGAACAATATCCTGTAGGTTGGTCAATCTGATGTGGTTATGACAGTAGCCCGAGGGTGGGGTGAGTTGTCAGGGGAGGGGGTAGTAGGGCAGGAATCGGGATCAGCGAATTACATTATCCCACTCAAACGATTGTTTACACCAGTTTCCTAATGAAGATGTAGAGTTGGACTAGATGGAGTTATGTTTACACTGGGATAATATAGTGATGCTGTGATAAAAGCTTGATTTACTCCCTTCATCCCTCACCTAGGCACACATACACCTGTATAAAATCACTCCCGCTGTACTAAGGCTATATTCCACAACTGATAAGATCTGTGACATATGGGGAGTACATATAGAGATGTAGGAATAGAGAGTCACGGTGTACAGCTGGTATGGGGAGGGGGGCGGCTGGTGGGTGGGGGGAGCTAGACTTCACGCCATATCAACCACGGAACAACCATTAGATTTATAAGCGACAATGGTCACTTCTTTCTGCCCATACTTAATGTTCTCTTAACAGCGGAGACGACATTGTTTGTAAAGCTTGATGACCGTCTGTTCAATCTCGACAACTGTATTAAGAAAACTTCACACACATTGATATCTCATTTTGCTATTTTTACGAGAACATTTAATTATCTGCCACTCATGTCTTCAATTGTGCTCAGTCAATTTAAAGTCATAGCTAAATGACCACTCCAATTATTTCTTTATCAAGCAGATTCCTTTTTTTTAAATATTGTCTCCATAACCAAAAGAGACATATCGGTCTAAGAACAAAACTACATGTACATGCATCATTCGTTGCACTTCACCAACGGGAAAATGGGAGAATCTCGTTAGCATATATCAGATAGATCAATAATTAAATCTTGTCCTCTTCTACCAAAATAAATTTTAAAAAGCTACAAATTACAGATGAATAAAAATTATAGACGCTTTTAGCGACCAGTATTAATCCAGTTTAAAATTTATCTTATATCTATCTTTACAAATCTGGAAAAAAATCTCCAAAAATGGATCCGGGACATTTCGGCCTGGGACATTTTGGCCTGGGACATTTCGGTACGGTACATTTCGGCTTGGGACATTTCGGCTTGGGACATTTCGGCCCAAAGTGATAAAGGGGACATTTCGGCCCACCTTGGTTTTTATTCTATTTAATTGTATATTTTCTCATTTCTTTCTCCATATTCAGCAATTTCTCAGCTATAACAGTGATACTAGTGGGCTTCTGGACAATCTTTCCAACTTTCATGATACATATGTTACAGGTATTAGTCAGAGAAACAGTGAAATTTTGTCTGCTGCGAAAATTAGAAATAATTCTGATGAATACATTTTGTATATACTGTATTACCTCAACTAATTAGACAGTCTATCAGAAACTTAAGTTTTAAACACCTGATGTTATTTATTTATACACCAAGAAGTCGATTTCAGAACTTTATGTTAACCATTCTGATGTCAGCCCCACTGAAATTTAAGTTTTAAACAAATACCAAATAAATGAAAATTGTTTTAATAATTTAAATCACTCAGTATGTGGCCAGCTTCAGAATGGTGCTGGTCACCTTATCAGATGGAAGCCTGTGATTGATCCCATGATGCTTGGCGTTACATGTATGTAGTGGTGGGCTATATATGTAACCTATTGTGGTTAGATAAATTTATCAACTTGAGCTCAACTTAATGGGCATATATATATTCATATAGAATAAGAGAAAGAAATGAGAAAATCTTTTATCAAATATAATTAAAACCAAGGTAGGCCGAAATGTCCCCTTTTTCACTTTGGACCGAAATGTCCCAGACCGAACTGTCCCAGGCCGAAATGTCCCAGGCCGAAATGTCCCAGGCCGAAATGTCTGGATACCCCAAAATTACAGCAATGTTTTGATTGAAATGTCACTATCTTTATCAGGTGTTTGTACAATAAAAAAAACTATCAACCCAATGAAATATTTCTTCCCTTCAGGTGGTCTTAAATAAAAGTCTAACATTTGGAAGTGACGGTCATATTACAGCAGTTCTTGAGTAAAATTCTAATATTTGGAAATTGGGGCCATATTGCAGGCTAACATTTGGAAGTGACGGTCATATTACAGCAGTTCTTGAGTAAAATTCTAATATATGAAAATGGAGGTCATATTGCAGGCTAACATTTGGAAATGACGGTCATATTACAGCAGTTCTTGAGTAAAATTCTAATATATGAAAATGGAGGTCATATTGCAGGCTAACATTTGGAAATGACGGTCATATCACAGCAGTTCTTGAGTAAAATTCTAATATATGAAAATGGAGGTCATATTGCAGGCTAACATTTGGAAATGACGGTCATATTACAGCAGTTCTTGAGTAAATTCTAATATTTTGGAATGAGGACCATATTTCAGGTGTTCTTAACTAAAAGTCTAACATTTGGGAATGACGGCCATATCACAGCAGTTCTTGAGTAAAATTCTAATATATGAAAATGGAGGTCATATTGCAGGCTAACATTTGGAAATGACGGTCATATTACAGCAGTTCTTGAGTAAATTCTAATATTTTGGAATGAGGGCCATATTTCAGGTGTTCTTAACTAAAAGTCTAACATTTGGGGATGGCGGCCGTATTAAAGGTATTCTTGAATTTGTCTAGATTTTTTTTATTATACATAAGGTCATATAAGGGAATATCTCTAATAGTTTGGAACATATGCATAGACCAATCCATTAGAGCACTTACAGCATGCTTCCTTTATTTCATCTTTAAACTGTTTGTTTTCGCTAAAGTAGAATTCCCAAATCTTTTAAAAGTGCATCTCCAGAGAGATTGAAAAGAAGGTCACTAACAGGTGTGCTTTTCTATACTGCTGTTTATATAGAGATGAAATTTGCAGATGACTATTAGGAAATTCCTCACCTTCCAAATCTGTTCTTTTTACTCGTGGAGATTTCTTCTCATCGGATACATTGTATAAAATATCTGATTTTCCCCATAAATAATTGCATTTGATTGAAGTAGAGTGAATCTTCATTTTTAATATTTTATATATGTTTAGCTTTATAATCCTATGTTAATCAGTCTGTAGATGTTTACCTTGATAATCCTATGTTAATCAGTCTCTAAATCAGCTATCAGATGAAGGTAATTGTTTAGGGTTAACCTGTGGGAAGTAATTGGACGTCAGCTTATTTCAATTACAAAGGAATACCTGAAGTCACGTTGACATGTTGAAGCTATAGGCTTGTGAGGATTATCATAAGTATCACGTTCATTCTGTGGAATGCATTCTTGGCTTAACGGCTGACTTCTTAACCTGGACAACTGTATCCGATAAATATACCCTGTGCTTTCTTTCACTTGGATTAGATATTATCTGCAGATTTCATTTGAAATCTCTGGGAACTTTATCAAAAAATATTTTATATCGCTTCTCTATAGATAACTAAACTTTGAGAGAATTCTGACAACACCTCCAATTATGTAAGGAATTTTCTTTGTAAAAGTAAATTTACATCGGTGGCTTATTTTTAGAAGCAAGTAGCTACTTAAAAATATTCCCACTTTTCCTAAACATGTTTATAGGGTAATTTGACATAAACACTTTAATTCCAGTGCATATTATGTGCTCTTTAGTAGATTTACTTACGAATGTAAAACCAAATTATCCATGATATATATCTTGGACTGGTAGTCTTTAATTCCCCGCTTTTCAAAATATGATTGGCATTTCTAAACTAGTGGAGTATTTCAAAATTTAACCCAATCTGATATTTTTTTGTCCTTTCTGCTCTGATAATAAGCTGGATTATGGGATTAAAGGATTGCATACCATAACGTGTATGAGATATCTATTGTGATAATGATCAGTGTGATTGCTGGAGTGATGAGTATCCAGGCGATCACCATCAAACCAATACAGGAAGTCCACTCTCCGATTAGATAAAGGCTCTATCCTCATCTCACCTAACATTGGATACATGTGATTGCCATGTATATATCATACAAATTAGTTCTACACCTAGCACTCATCGCTATGAAACTGTTCTTACTTTCTGTACAATATTAACAATTTAAAATAATTTTAAGAAATTTTCCAACCAATTCTTCGAATAGTTAATTTCACTGTTTGGCAGATAATTATATAGAATTTTATAATTTATTTTTGTGGCCGATTTGTATTCATTTATTGGAAGGGTGGGGGGGGGGGGGGGGGGGGTGCCTGTGCTTAAGCTTAACATTATGATTGTAGTTATAAGACGTGTTTTGACAACTCTGTCTAATACATTAAGATTGTTTTGAGCCCTTGGGGCGTGCTATCAGCACAATTTGAGGAGGTTATTGACAATGTGTACAAACTGATCAACTCCACCCTGATCCGATTGCCGCCACTCTTGCTCTGTTTAACTTGTCTTTATTTCTTGTGCTTATTAAAGAAGAATTGGCGTGTTATTACATGATAGAATAGAAGGCAATCTTGTATTCAGGGCACTAATCACAGTAGAAATTCACTATAATAAGGTGTGAGTTTCCCTTAATCGAATCATCGCTAACGACACAGGATGGCTATTTCTTTTCTTTTTATTGGGCCACTCAAGACGGCCAGAAGTAAAGGCCCCTGGGGACTTCCGCCTCCTCACGTTCCACTGGGCCGGTAAATTACATTATCTGTAACCCTTTCCGGGTGCTAACTGTACAAACCTCATTGAATACCTTTGTCTGTGAGAAAACTGTGATCGGAAACAGTCGCCATGTTTTAACGTATGAAACGATACAGTTATTATCAGACAGATGCCAATAATGAGTACAATTGATAATTTAATATACAATTAATTCAATGCTATCAATTTTTATCGTTGAGATTATAATATGTTCTAAAACTTTTATCAATTTACACGATTGTTATGAAAACGTAAACAATTTACTAAATTTACTAAAAAAGGAAAATGAATATCTCCTTATTCTTTTCTGAGAAAACACACGTTGCAATAAAAGGATATCATCTTCAGATATTTCAGACATTTTTATCAATGTCCTTTTTTACTAATAACATGCATGTATTGTTTTGACATAGTTACAATATTAATTATTTTAATTGTCATTTTAAGTTTCTGTTGCAAGTGATCTGCTCTCAGACTTTTATAACAATAACTGCATTTTTATTTAAAGTAGCCTGTGCAATGCTGAATCTTTTTTCCTTTTAATGTACACACGTCATATTGTATAAAAATGCACACGTTGGAATTTTGGTTTTCTTTTAATGCTTTTTATCCAATTGCACACGTTGATATTTTGGTTTCAATTAGGGCGCATTATCCAAATGTACACGTCGATATTTTGGTTTCAATTAGGGCATATTATCCAAATGCACACGTCGATATTTTGGTTTCAATTAAGGCATATCAACGTTATCAAGTGAATGTTGATGTTCACCCGATCCTCGCATTTTAGCAGCTATTAGCTCATTTCTGTTAAGTATTTTACCCGCTTCCAAGCAGGTAAAACGGACAGGCCATAGGCCGGACGGCCTCTTAAAGTATAACAAATACAGCTATTATCTGTCAGTTAACAATTGGCGCCTATTGATTATATGCATGACGCTTGGTGGAACTCTTTTGTGTTTTTGGTAAAAAAAAGTCTAAAAGAAAAACACATCTTCATTCGTTCTACAGAGTTTGTATTCACAGTCAGTTCTCTCTTTCATTGTAGAAAATAATTTTGTCGCATGGTCATGATTATAACATCATTAGTAAGTCTCCGTGCATCTAAAGAGTTATTAATAGGCTTATATCATTAATATATAGAAATCATTACTTTTGTGGTAATAGCTGTATTTGTTATACTTTAAGAGGCCGTCCGACCTATGGCCTGTCCGTTTGACCTGCTTGGAAGCGGGTAAAATACTTAACAGAAATGAGCTAATAGCTGCTAAAAATACGAGGATCGGGTGCGATGTTAACCGTGTTCATTTCTTAATATCATGATCAACTCCTAAATGCCACTTAAAGAGATTATATTACCCAAATGCACACGTCGATATTTAGGTTTCAATTAAGGCATATTATCTAAACGCACACGTCGATATTTAGGTTTCAATTAAGGCATATTATCTAAACGCACACGTCGATATTTAGGTTTCAATTAAGGCATATTATCTAAACGCACACGTCGATATTTAGGTTTCAATTAAGGCATATTATCTAAACGCACACGTCGATATTTAGGTTTCAATTAAAGCATATTATCTAAACGCACACGTCGATATTTCAGTTTGAAGTATTATCCAATCCGTTATAGTCTGATTCTTTTTCTTGAACTAGTCAGAAATGTCATGGTTTTTTGTAAATATGTTTAGAAATATATATATAGAAAACAACTATTATTCAATCTACAGTTAAAACAAAGGGAAATACAAAAAAGGCAAGTATATTTAGGCTCACCTTTCTTTCACATAAAGTCAAATAGTTTATGATAAGGATCTTCTCAGATGGGATGACTTTATTATTCACTTCATGTCTGGTCTATAAACTGGTGAATGATGTTTTCATTTTAACCCAGGCATACAGGTGCTAGTGGGAATTGAATGGTGTGCGAGTTTCCAACATCAATCATAAGAAGAGACGGCAACTGTCCACACCTGTAATATATAGCTTTCTCTCTTCAGCCACGGGATCGCCCAGGTAACTTGTCATTGTTCCCGTGGTACAAAGTAACATCACCCGGCATCCCGCCTATAAACAGTATATCATTTAATACTGAGAAACACCCTCATGCAATAGACTACACAGTGACATGCCAGATGACATTTAGTTGAAGTTTTTTTCTCAACAACGAAAACTTGGCCACCGCCAACCACCCCCTTGCTTTACGTTATGCTCAAGATAACTTCACATATGGCGGCGTTGCCAGGTTAAGTAGGGAAGAAGCTGTGCTCTTTGTCTGAATAAAACCCCGGATCTTCGCCCGGTACCTGACAACTCTTACACATTGGGCGACCGAGTAAAAACACACAATCTTTTGCAATCTTCCATCGGTCTGAATGGGATTTAGACCCGCGACCCAACAAGGAAAGGGCATGTGTCCGATAGCTCTGCGCTCGAGCCACCGAGGCCACTCTATCCTATTAAAAACCCATTAAATATAAAATTTCCGACATATTTTCGTTGTAATGTTTATGTAAGTACGATTGCATTGTAGTTTTCCCAGAATCCACCGAATTAATAGAATTGTAAAATATTACATTTCACCGGTATACACAAGTATACGTGGTATATATCTGTGTTACCAACGTGGTATATATCTGTGTTACCAACGTGGTATATATCTGTGTTACCAACGTGGTATATATCTGTGTTACCAACGTGGTATATATCTGTGTTACCAACGTGGTATATATCTGTGTTACCAACGTGGTATATATCTGTGTTACCAACGTGGTATATATCTGTGTTACCAACGTGGTATATATCTGTGTTACCAACGTGGTATATATCTGTGTCACCAACGTGGTATATATCTGTGTTACCAACGTGGTATATATCTGTGTTACCAACGTGGTACATATCTGTGTTACCAACGTGGTATATATCTGTGTTACCAACGTGGTATATATCTGTGTTACCAACGTGGTATATATCTGTGTTACCAACGTGGTATATATCTGTGTTACCAACGTGGTATATATCTGTGTCACCAAATCGATAACAATTTAGATTTTACCGGAGAGACTCTCAAAAGGACATTGTTAACTTATTACAGAGCCTTTTAGAAATCTGAAAACTAGTTATGTGGTATTTTGTAAAATTCTCTGTATACCAGAAAACCATACATGCCGTTTAAATGTTATATAACAAGAGGCAAATCTCTGAACCATTCCTTCTAAATTATAGCTTACTTTGTGTAACATTTAAGGGGGTTTAAAGCCCTTTGCTTAGACAGGGTTTTGAGAACAGCCAGATAGGGTTTCAGTTGGACAAAAGCTAGAGATCGGCGATTGAGTTGGCAGGCAGTGCTTGGGTTCACTGCCTCTCTGTATTGCTTGTCTCTGAAGGCAGCAGTAGAGACATTGACACCCCATACTGAGTTAGAAGCATTTCTTCCAGTAGTTTGCACAAAGCAAGACTCTGATTAATGACACCTAATACTCTGTCAAACTTAGATTTCTATGCTTTTTGTTCAGCTGTATTTTTGCTATTGGCAAACAGGATTTGTCTTGTTCACACTTTATCATATCATTTCATTGACCATAACGAACTTTATCATGTTCACACAAGTAGACGCAAAACTTGTACCTAGTTAAAACTGAGGTAAACAAGATGATATTGGTCTTTCTTTCTACTGATAAGTCTAATGACCTATGTGGAATGCACACAAGTAGACGCAAAACTTGTACCTAGTTAAAACTGAGGTAAACAAGATGGTATTGGTCTTTCTTTCAACCGATAAGTCTTATGACCTATGTTGAATGGTTACCCGTCGAAGGTTGGGGATTTCCTCTGTTCAAAGAGTCCCTCTTAACTCAACCTAGCAACGCCGCTATATAAGTGAAATCATTTTGAGTAAACTGTATATAGTTCCATCAATCGGTTTAATGCAATTCAAGCGGAAGATTTAATATCACTCTTGAATGAATGTCCATTTTCCAAAAATAAATCAGAAGTTACGAATTTAGTGCGGTTCTGTATAAAAATCCCAATGAATAA
Source organism: Lepidochitona cinerea (assembly GCA_963971465.1). Lineage (NCBI taxonomy): Eukaryota > Metazoa > Mollusca > Polyplacophora > Chitonida > Tonicellidae > Lepidochitona > Lepidochitona cinerea. The sequence continues at coordinate 21,445,424 of OZ020551.1, forward strand.
TAATTCTAAATAGTATCTGTTGTTTATTGTAAACAACTAGTTTTAACATGAAAATGTTGTCATAAATGGACCTCTGTAACACATGCAGTGTCAGTAACCCGTGTACTCTTGTATCTGTATCCTCAGTGTAAGGTAGCAGTGATTAAAAACTGTTATTTTCAGGTTAATTAGCCATACATTGACCATCATTAGAGGGTGAAACATTGATAGCAAAAGTAGTGTCTTTAATTTGTTTGAATTTTCTGGTTTTATTATCTACTTTATGTTCACTCAATCAGTTGGAACCAATACATAGCCGGGCTATGAAAATATGTATCCCCCCCTTACCTGTACAACACCAGCGTTATGACCAGACAGCAGCTTACTCTGATAGGTTCCGGTAAGTGATTGAGGATAATTAACAAGTGATAAAGTTGTACAATCCAAACACCGTAACACCTCATTAAAACTTATGTAGAATTCCCGTTAGACGGTGACTAGAAACACAAAATTTAATATGTGGCGTAACTGTTCCTATCAATATATTCATTTACAATTAAAAACTTTTATCTCTGATTATTTTAATCAAGAAGATTTTCTCTGTGCCCGTGTGTTTAAGTCTTCATAAATATGCCCGGTATCGAGGAATAAAGAAATGGGAACTTCAGTCGGATATAGTAGAGATATTATACTCCTTGCGTAGATTTAGGCATCTTTAGTGCGCATTTTCGCTCTTTCATTAAAGGGGCATGAGCTGCCGAAATTCACACTTTTTTCATAATTTCTGATCGTCCCGACAGTAAGAGGTTTAACAGGCCATCGAAAAACTCAATGATTGGCGTTGGAATGATGAAAATCCATACAGTGTGTGGCATGTACGAACCGAAAACGTGTTCGAAAAGTAAACAAAATTTAAATAACCGGGACGAACATTCATTCATTCTAAGCAAAAGTTAGCTCAAAACAATACTTAAACGCACATTCCCGAGACTAGGCGCACTAAAAAGTCTTTGAATTATACGTCTTAGGAAAAATAGCCGATAATTTAAACATTCTGTATCAACGTCAAAATATCGACATTTTGGCAGCTCATGCCCCTTTAACAATGGTACATGTATAACTAAAGAAAACATCCTACGCAAAGAATTAGTGTCTCTTTTTGGTAAAATTATTTAATAAGATAATTTGAATATTTAAACAAGAAAGTGCGTGAAAAACAATCCGTTCGAGATTCTCACATTGTGTTGATAACCTTAAGGAACTTGTGAGAAAACTTTAATATGCAAGTTCTCCTTCAGTGCTTTAGTTGATTGGTTTTTATATTAAGGTTATTAGGTAGCAGCTAATAAACAACTTTATCCATATGTGTTTTATTCTCTGGAATATACGGACACGCTGAGTAATTCTATTCATGTATCGGTTTATCTGGAGAAGATTAATTTGACAGCCACTATATATCCTGCTCTTTGAATCATTTCTCCTATTGCAATTACAGAAATAATTTTAATTAAAACAGAACCAAGGCAAACCAAAACAAGCCATGTCAAGAACCGAAAACTATTTTTATCTGCAAATAACCCCTGTAGTCATAGAATTAGTATATACAAAAAGGGTGAATGTACATGTATAACGAGAAATGTGGTGAAGAATCAATTATGGATTTAAAACTTTTTCATTTAGTGGGTGCCGACTTTTAGAGGTAGTTCTTACATCGTTATTAACGTAAATGCATTCGCTTTGATAACGATTAAGAACTTCATCGAAACGCTGTCACCCAATAAACCATGAAGTTGTTATCCATAGGTAATTATTCACCTTATTGTGGCCATAGAAAGGTTTTTTACAAGAAACTTAAAGATAGGAAATATCAAGAGATTAACCGTAAAAATAAGATAAATACAGTAGATTTAAAATGCCATTTCGAAGCATATAAACTTGTATAATAATGATAACTGAGTATATAATTATTTTAGACAAGAAGATTTTCCCTGTGCTCGTGTGTTTTAGTGTTCATAAATATATATATATATATAATAGAAAAAACAGCAGAAAACTGCCTTTGTGATTGGCAAAATATTATGTTCAGAGAGAAAACATGACAAACGCAACTGGTAAGGTTTACCCTAACTAGTTTCATAGTATCTGGACGGTTTTTCAAATATATATATATTTATTCTTAAATATTACAAAGACTTTAAACCCTATAGAGTTCGGTTAAAAATTGTATCCTACGTGCATAAACATCCTGAATTAGGTGTTGATTTTTAGAGTTATTTGATTCCTTGTGGTGACGCAGTTGATAAGAAATTCTGGCAACCATTAAAAAAGTTGACGAGTTATAAAAGTGGTAACATTATTTCCAAACGTTTTACACCATCGAGAGGTGAGAAATGGTTTGCCACCTCTGTACTTTGACGGTAACATCAAAGACTAGCACTGAGACAGGTGAAACATGCACTCACCAACTGAGGTAGTTGAAACTGAGCATCGGGTATAACACATATCAAAGTATGTACATGAAGAGGTAGGGGAATTGCTCGATTTTTAAAACGTCAACTCTTCAAGTTTAAGTGTTTAAATTGGCCACAAGCAACACCAAATAGTACGAGAACAAAGTATGGATACACAGGGCATGGTTTATGTATAGTACTAAAATTACTGCAAAAAGAAACAATTTTGCTTTCCTTTGTGTGTTTCATTTAGTACGCTTCGGCCTTTGATATTTATTTTGTTTTTAACAAATATTATTTGAGTAGATTTCTATATGATGAATATGAGATAGTATTTATGCACTCAGTCGTTTTAGAATTAAATCTATTTGTACTTTTTACAATTTAAACATACTTACTTTTTATGATTAGCAATATGACATCAAGTAGTAAACATTGAAAATATATTAAGAATTTTTTTCAAAATTTGTCCATAGTCAAAAGATAAAAGTATTTCTGTTTTCGATAAAATACACATTTCTTTGATAGATTATATTCAGTTAAACAGATGGAAAAGTCCAAATGAATCTTGGCGGTTAAAATGAGAAGTTATGAGATGCTCCTGGTCTCATTGTGGACCGTTGATTACCGACCACAGGTTCCCCATGGACGTCAGGATAGATAGATTACTCAGGTTCGGTTTCAACTTTACTTCAAGATTCCAAACAAGGACTGATTTAATTGAAGGAATCACTGACTGGTGTAGTTGATATGGGATTGTTTTTTCAAGAGTATCTCATTAAGTTTGCGTCTGCTGACGATTAAGGAATAAGTGCACTCCATGCTTTAGGGACTGAAGCTTCTCCCATCCATTGATACGCCATCAATTGAGTGACAATGGGCGGCCAAGCAGAGCCTATCAGTAAGCACCACTCAAGCTTAGGACTCTATATACCACCCGTTTGTCTGTCAAAGATAACACGGCCAAACTCTGCACAACTACAAAACTCCCTCAAACAATACATTTTCTCTTAAAGCCAACTCTCCCAAAGAACGCACACTATTTTCTCTATCATATCCTCATTATCTTTAAGCCTGTAAAGTGAAACAACCTCTATCAAATTGAACCAAACTAGGAGTCTTTCAAAAAAGCATTATTAGAATTTAATGAAATCGGTCTAACTATTTATTATCAGTATTTTACCGCCTTCAAAAGACAGCTAGGGGAAGAGGGGAATCTGTCGTAGCAGACATGAGGACGATCGCCTGGTTTGTTGTTCTTGGACACGGCTGGCTGAGAGAGGCTCGTAAAACAGACGATAAATCTTCATCGGACTTACCATCTCTCTAAATCTTTTCCTCTGACACGTAATGTAATCTGATGAAGAAATATAGCGGTATTCAGTCAAGTGAAACCAACAGCCAGAACAACTGTTCTATTTCCACTATACTGAGATACATAGACAAATCTATCTAAAAGCCGGAATCAAACATTCCCTTTTACTAACTGTGATATGGAATGAAAAAATATTTGTTACTGTCATTTCGGTATTTTGGGGAGAAATCGTTGAGGTGTTATAAATGCACCGTAGCCGGTCATATAGCTGTTAATCACCGCTGACCACTGGTCATCTGTTTGGAGAGATGGAGAGAAAGGTTCACACAAATTTGATGTATAAATCAATTTTGACAAATAAGATTCCACTCATAATAAATTACTTACGATCTATTTCCCTCTTGAATCCCACACAGAAATACGATCTTGAGAATTTTATATTAAGCTGGACTGGCAGTTTTGTGGGCGTCTACATGTATAATACTAAAAGACTGTTGTTTTTTAAGTCTTTGTTAATTCTATACTTTGTTCTAAAAAATGATTTTTATTACCCCTCAACATTTGTGATATTTTCCCATTTCTAATTCAGAATTTTGGGGAATCTTAAATTTCAGAATATTGTCTGGCATTTTGGGTTATTAATTTTGCTTTAATTCAAACTTGAACGTTTCTCAAAATTAGAGCCAAATTATCAAAGTGCATTTAGATGTAAAACTCATATGTTCGGTTTATCGTGTTGACTTATATTCATATTTTATTTCCCTTTTATTTAGTATATGTCATGTGTTTTGTTTTAAAACAAGAATATTTTTTTCTGTTGAACAGAGTTCTGGTATCATTATATAACCCTATAATATGTCAACTGTAGATATCATGTACCTTTTGCTATAAAGCTTGATGCTCTATCAAGATTTAAAATAATACTTTCTTATTTTCAAAGAGTATTTATTCCGTTACTCGTGTTAACTAACAATGCCTTGTCGATCTTCATGTTTATATTTTTACGTCTATGCAGCTTCTTTCTTCTAGCTGCTAATGTACATTATTTCACCGGAAAACAGAGTTGTCCAGAAAGAGTGCTTCTTAAAATGGCCGTCAAGATAAAAGACTGGCGTTAGTTTGTTACGAGTCATTTCCGAAAAACCTCAATTCAATTTCCCGATCGGCGATTGGCCTTGTCGGAAACAGCCGATCAAACGAATTGCCTTAAAAGGGTTTCTATCTCCTTAAAACTATTATATGCCAACAACTGGGAAAGATTGAAACTGAGGTGAGAAAGGTCGGTTGTAATCGATCAAACCTCATCTACATTCGTGAAACCTTTCTCGAATTGAGAGAAGACACGACCGATTAAGCTGTATCAATGAATACATCATCTTTATAATGTTTCTGTGCCAGTGTCGCTTCTCACAATCTATACAACCTTGTGGAACACAAATATAAGCGTTTATACATTATAGCTTATATAATGTACAATTCTTTATCAAAAAAGTAGACAGACGATTGATTAATTTCGGGGTTTTTTTTTCGGTTAAAAATTTTTTTAAAAAATAACTACATATATAGAAGATCTAGTAAAGTATAAGAACCCATGCTTTGATATACTGACACTTTGTTTCTAGATGGTACTTAAACGCAAGCCATATAATTCTAGTCAATATATTTGAATAAAATCAGAAAAAAAACACTTTCAGAGATGTTTCCCTAACTTTTTAAAGGTATACATAAACTACCACTTCAGCAAGTAGTTGTATAGTTGTTAGGATTACAGTTCCATTAACAGCGAAGGAAGGAAAGCAAAGCTTAACTGTTAAGTTTAGTTGTTCCCAGGCTACCAAAGTTAGCGATAAATATTGGTCAACATGTTCATTTCAAGTAAAAAAATATCCGTATACATAAGTACGGCAATAGTTGAAAACCAGAAGAAAACGTGTATATATTTCTAATTACATCTTTGAAAAGTAAAGTTTGTATCTGGTTTAAAAAAGGGAAAATTAATCGATCTTAACAAGGAACTTATAGGGGTAAAAAAATAAATCTACATAGATTAGTTCCTTCAGTTCCTTTCTTTAGTAATTTAACTTCTGTCTTTATTCAATAAATTTATAGACATAACCTAGAACAAAGTTAAACAAATGGCCGAAAAGACTAAGCGCTATAAAATTGTGAAAAAATAAACTTGAAAGTATCATATTTAATGATGAAATGATATAGTCATTAGTAAGGGAATTTACATAAACGTATAAGAGAAGAAATCTGTAGAAGAGATGAGCGTTGTGGACGAGCTATCGATGTCACATAATTACTGGGAAAACATCGCTGAATATAATGATCCATCAAACTAAGTAGGTTCCAGAGATAGTTGGCCAGAATTCCTCTTGTCTTAAACAGGGTGAAGTGTGCCATAAGGGAACGGGAAAGGGGTGGAAAGGCCGGTCTCTGATCGGCCATCCTCTCCCAAAAGAGTAGCTCAATCCCTTACCCAAATTACCCCGTCCTAGTAACATCCAATCGCCGATAACAACATCGACACGAGCCAGTGGGCTGCGAAATTACATTATTTGGCTTCTTACGCTCTTGTCGCAGACTGTCCAGTTTATAAGTTAGTGAGAGAGACTAACTTTCCCTCAATAAGAATTGGTTGTTATTACTGAATCTAAGTGGTTGCACTCTCAAGGGGAGACTCGACAGCCACTTTCATCTAACCCCAATAATATGCCATAATACAATCAACAGCCACAATGACTGTTTAAGAAAGAGAGTGTCAGAGGGTAGGGAGTAGATTTGTGGATGCGCAGTCTGACGACAAACCCTCTGATTTCATACGAGTAATTAACGCCATAGTGATGCAGTAGGCAGAAAGCTGTCATCTGTCGCCCGTACAGTCAATGCAAACTCTCTTATAGCAATACATAAAATCTCGACAGCTTTCCATCGTTTCTAACGGTCCGATGATCATACAAAACGATTTCTTCCCCAGTCGCAGACCCATTGCCAAGTAAAAAGAGGTTTTAAATTAGATAAAGCTTATTTTATCATTGTGTCATCGGTAGTTAGAAAAGGACCTGCTCAAGCGAAACTCAGTGGTGAGTAACAGTGTGATTTACAAATCTTCTTCTTTAGATCTTTGGCGAATTTTAAATCTCATTTAGAAAACTCTTTGGGCAAAGCAGGCATCCTTATTAAGAAATATAGCTGTTGTTTTGATTTCTATTGGCATTAGGAAAATGAATGCCATGCAAACCTATAAGACGACCATCGAGATCGCTATAAGCGTATCACATTTCTTCAGCCATCTTATGTGGCCTGTGTCAATTCTACACGGAAACATTAACGTTATGAGTTTAATCCATTGGGATTTGGCTCATCTAACGACTGAGCTGCGCCATCTATTGGGAAACCATTAAGACAAACAAAGATATCTTGTATCGCACATCTTATCTTAACTCATCACTGGGACCAATCTGTACATACATTCTCCGGGAGTCTCTTTGACTATAATAATCATTAATGGTCGGGATCATTTTTATCTTTTTAATGTCAATAAGAATGTTTCTTAATTTTTGTAAAGTAGCATGACCTGTCAAAATACGAACTTTTTTGTAAATTCTAACTGCCGTGACGGTAAGAAGCTTTGAAGCCATCGAAACGCTTGACGTTAGAATGAGGAAAATCATGTGAGCTGTAGGAGCCGAAATAGTATCCAAAAAGAAAAGAAATTTCCTTTAACCAGGACGTACATTTTCGAGACTAATATAGTACTAAAAAGTTTTTGGTTTGCACGTCTTGAGAAAAAAACCCAATAATTTCTAAATTCTCTTTTAACGGAAAATTCAACATTTTGGCAGGTCGTGTCACTTTAATATGGTCAATAAAACCATTTATGTAAACTGCGATAACCCTATAGAAAATATATCGGGCATCTGTAAACACTTGGTCTGGATAACGTTCGCACACATTTAGTAGAACCCGAGTGCCGACCTTCGAGCACCTAACAACTGTTCCATAAAATCAACAGACGCAAAACTTCTAAAGATCCCTTGCCTAAATACCTACTGAGGATCTATCCTATACGGTTATATAAGTACTTCAAAAATGCAAATCCAAATGACGAATGACCAACGCTGTAATTTATTGTAATATTTTCGTTCAATGCTTAGAGATATGACTTTAAATAAAAAGAAGAATAAAGATAAAAAGTGAGATGTAAAAATGAAGCTTTATTTGCACCGTGGGTCATATCCTATATAAAAGGACCCATGTCGAAATATATCAGAAATGTATATTCATCTGGCAAGAAACAGCTTGAATTGGGTCCGAGGTTTTGGTGATGTACAATAGATAAAATATTTCGTGAACAATGTAAACCTCCAGTAATTCACTGAGACAGTCACTCTGTCAAAGAGAACATATTTATATCTATCTGTCCTATAATCTTATACACAAATAAAATATATATAATATATATAGCATACAAATACATTAAAATATAGACAAATCACGCAATTTATGTAAAAATGAAAATAACCATTTAGCATTGGGTAATATTATTTAAAAGACGAAAACCCCTGAATGTTAAAAATAATATAAAACTGTTCTACTCTCTGTATTGCCGTGGCAAATAAGTGCTGCCGAAATGTGTGTTTGTGATTTGATAACCTTGCATTTTTGTGGGCCTTTGAGAAGTAAGCAAGAAAACGAAAAATATTTGAACGTACACGGATGGACGATCATTTCAGATAACCTAACGAATGTAAACCTACGAGAACAAAGTATCGAGAAGATGGTATTGCACGAAAAAGCCCGGTTAAGTACGAAAGATGTATTGCTGTTGATGAATGTAAGCTTTTGGGCGATTTACTACAATTTTTTTACATTAATTCAAGGCGTGCGAGATGTCTTGTTTTAGCTTGGGCTGTTGAAACGGCATTGGATGAAGAAGAGTATAATATGTGATAGATACAGTGGGTAATAACAATAATCATAAGCACTGGCTATTAGCACCACACTACGGTTAGCACAATACCGTACTATGAAGACATTCGCATCTTAACATTATGTGCTCAAAATTAAAAAAAAAACATCCATAGTTTTGATATAGTATAAAACATATGTAGGAAACCAGAGAGTCTTGTCAATCATACAGATTATGAAGTACACAGCGTACACTTGGTTACTTCTGGGTCCAAACTTCTATTCCAAACCTGCGAGTCCAAGATAGGACGACAACAGTATGATATGTATCTAATACTAACATTTGAGCAAATACGTGTACTTGATTAACTAAACAGAACGTTTTTATACCAATACATTAGTAAGAGGATGTTAGAGTTTATCGGTGGGGACAAAATACTGTTTTCTCATAGATTTATTTGCATGTAAACTGATAAACCAACTACGGCAGGTTAAAATCTAAAATATAAAAATCTATGTTTTATTTATTTTTGTCTAAAAATTAATACATTTTCTTAAAAGAATACTATAAAGATAATTGTGGTCAATATCAGTGCAGACTGTGACCCGAAGGGGACGGGATAATAATATACTATATACAATTTGTTTTATAGGTCGCTATTTAACATTTTGTGGAAGCCAAGAAGGCCGAGTCCGTTGTCTGTCCGTTATATTATAATACAAACATATATAAATTCGTGTCCAAAATCAGAACCAATGGTTCAGGCACATCCGCTTGAAGCAACAAGCATTCGGGAAGAATCCTGCTGTTTTCGCACGATTCTGTGTACTACGCCAGGGCAAGAATCCGGGGTGTCTGTCATTTGGAGGCAACCCCCAGCTTCTGGTGGATCGGTAATCAGAATGTCCTCGGGGTTTTAATCCTGCAATCCTGTGGCACAATCCTCATCAGTAGGACAATTGGGTGTTGGAAGCGTAGATCGCCGCCGAGTACTCTTTTGCTTTATTTCTCAGGTCATGTAAGCTGGCATCGTTAGGCCTTGTAGACTCCTGTTGCTGGGGAACTGACGTCATCTGTCCGGGCACTGTGTGGGTAATAATAGGGCGTGTCTGTAATTAGGAAACCATGGTACTCAAAACTCCAGCAAGTTATCAACAGTCAAAAGCAATATATTACCAAGTTAATCTTAGCAATAAATTGAATTTACAATTAAAAACATTTCTTTCTTTATTTATTTTTAATTATATCTACTTTTCTTGTTTTTCAGAAACTTAAAAAATTGGAGACGTTGTACTTACTCAATAGAGCTCCACTGCCATATCTGACGGGCCATGAAGATTCGTGGTAAGGGGCAGTACTGTATTGACTGTAGGGAACGGAACTGTAAGAATAGTCACCGGCTGAAAATAGAAAAAAATCAAAACAATCAAAATTAATGATAATTCATACCCAATGATTTCTCATTACTTTTCACCCTTTAGTGGTTTTCTTTTATTCAATGTGATTTAAAGGACCCCCAACAGCACGAACACGATCATTCCAACATTATATTTTTTTTAATAGCTGTTTACTAGTCCAAAAGCTGGCAAAGGCATGGAGTTCCCTTTATATATTAATGAGCATTAAAGAGTTTGTGACTACATAGAAGTCCTGGGGGTTAATTCCGCGTCTGTGGAAATCCCCAATGTGTTCGTCACGTCAATAAATCGTATGAACTTCATTAAATGATAATACCTGTCAATGGAGAGAAATTCGCTAAACGACTGTCAGTAGTTAGTAGCATCGCCAGATACGACAAACGCTGGCCGTTGTTCATAAAGAGATGCTAAATGTTTACTGGGCGTCTCAAATGCTAATCTGAGTTATATTCCTGAAAGTATCGCTGTTTTTTGTTTGGTTTGAATTTGATGAGCAGCTACTCAAAGGAATAAACAACTGATCGATCAAAAAACAAACTTGTTATTTTGTATATAGAATGGAACCTCACAGAGAGCTGTTATTGTTATCTATCTACGATTGTCTTTCTTGGTCCGCCTTTAAACTGAATATTATCTAAATAATCATTGTTTGAAACGGAAGTGGACAATATTGACCTGAGACCGCTACTCACTATCCATAATGCCATCAATATGGATGGAGTGGGCCCTAGAAAGCATTAACTCGTTTGTACATGCTCCACTCCGCCATTAATTGGCTTTCAGCACGCAATGTTACCGAGCACGAGCTTTAAGTCTTCTGTTTTACTCATTGTCAAAAAGCAAGAATGGCTAAATAAACCAGTTTGATTTGTATTCCGAGGTTTTCTGATTGACAAATAATATTAGTTTTCTTGTTCGTCCAAAGGCATACCCACCCCCTACAAGTCCCATGGAGCCAGGGATGTGTATCAGTCATACCAGAACGTGAATTGTGGAGTTTCCGTATCAGCCGAGTAGCATTGCAAATGAAACAGGGCCATTAATAGCGAGTTGTCTGATATAATCAATTCATGACAGGCGTTCAATAGAAACAGCCCAGGGCAGACTATCTGGCTCGGCCTTCTACCGATTTCCTCTCTCTTCGTTAACAACTCTCTGTCCCAGGTGATTTTACCACACCTGGTAATGCAGTTTATGGTCCATCTTTCCCATTCTATACTAGCTTGATATAATAGCGCTTCTCCATGAAGCCAATATGCCATTATAAATACTCTAATATTTATACACGCCTATAAACAATCACTTCTAGACACAAAGAAGCGATGGCCTGATTTAGTAAAATTCTAACGAGGTTTTGTTCACAATTCCGGACAAAAAATAAACTCAACAACATCAAACGGTTTAACTGGTACAAATAAGGTTGATGTGTCACAGAGCCCTTACCTGGAATACTGGTTGTGTTGTAATTGCTTGGAACTTGTGAGATTACTAATGGTGGACATATAGTCTGACCTGTATACGACGTATGGTTGGAATTATAATTCGACTGATCTACAAAGAAAAATTTCCAATGTCACAATTATGTCCAATTTATAAGGCGCTCAGAATGCATCAATACAAATACAGGCTTGAAGACAATAATGAAACAATGAAATGATACAGGCAAAGAAAGTTTTACGAGAAAACATTGAAACTCAAAAGTATCTGAACTAAACATAAAAGCATACCAAAAAATTGCGCATTCTCGGGAAATGAAGACTCTTTTCTAACATTCAGTGAACTCTTACTTGAGAAATGGCCGAACGGCGGAAGTTGCGTTGGGTAAGACTGACTGAGAGCAGACGACATGACTGGCTTGAGTTCGGTGAGGGTTGAACTTGAAGGAGTTGAGGGCTTGGATGGGGATGCAGGAAGGGGTTCATTATTATTTGCTGGGAAGAGAAATAAGCCATGCAAATAACACAATACATCATCATACAACAAACAACATTACAATTAAGTAGCAAAATTCACGGAAATTCAAAAACAGAAAAACAACTGAAAAGCACAAGCTAAGAGAATAGATGCTAAGAGAACATGCTACGAGAGTGGATATGAGAAACATTAAAATCAAACAACGAATTCACTTATTGACTTATGTGCACTTCAAAAGACTAACGCTGCATATTACCAGGTCAAATCTAGTTTGTACTCGGTGAAGTCATCCATAATTTAACTTTCTATAAAGATTCTGTTTGTGATACAAGTAGAGCAGCAAGGCATGTCGGTATGTGTAACAAGGTGTATATCCTCTGTGGGTTGCGCACGCGTACCGACCGGAAGTCAGACAAATGTTTCAACCAGAAAGTCTAACCTTGTCTGGAATTGGACATAGTCGAATAACTCTGTTTGACAACAGGATGGCTTAATCTAGCCCCTGGAGATAAGTTGCCGAATAAAAACCACCTAGAGCAATAAAAAAACATCATCCAACCGCAGCGGTGGAGCGTGACATGTTCTATATATCTATTCTCTTTAATCAACGAAGCTTAGGAAAAATGAGGGTTGCCTAGTTGGGGTGAGCCAATCAAAGTAATCATTAGATATGAAAGCATGTTAAGATAGACAAGGTTAAACAAGGGGTTATACCTTCATATGATTGATTTGGGGAGTGCGAAAGGGACTGCAGGTGCTGGTCATCACGATGTAACTGTTTCATTTCGCCCGGTGAATGTTGTATTTGATGAAGAGGGACCAGTGAGACGCCGTGTTGATCATCACGATGTAACTGTTTTAGTTCGCTGGGTGAGTGCTGTAATTGGTGAAGTGAGACCAGCGAGACACCGTGTTGATCATCACGATGTAAAAGTTTGATTTCACCCGGTGAGTGCTGCATTTGATGAAGTGGGACCAGCGAGACATCTTCAAGAGTGGAGGAGAGAAAGTAGAGGGACGTGAGACCATGTCAAGCAGTGGTTACAAAGAAAGGCTTTTTAATTCTTAATAAAGCAAAGCAATTACGTAAATAAAAGTCACACAAGACTAAAATAAGTTACGAAAACACACTGATGGGGTAAAAATAAGGAAAAGAAAGTAGTAGAAATTGGTCTTCTTACCCATTGAGGGACTAAATGTTACAGACGCTGGATGAGATTCGGATGTAATTGCTGTTAGGGATGAATTGATGAACTCTTTAACTTCAGCACTGTCTGCTGTTGTTACCACAGGATATTGATGGTTTGAGTAAGACTGTGTAGCTAAGGTGTATGTTTGCCCCACGTTGCCCATGGGAGGACTGGAATCAGTACGAGGCATTTTGGCTGATCGGGTAAACCAAATCTAAAATTGAAAACAATATTTAGTTTACACAACTTGTATCATATCTGATAAAATAATGCCATTTGTTACCCTATGAGCGAAAATAAAACATAAGAAAGAAAACGGCTTGTACTTACATTTTCTACATTTTCTACATCATTTGGATTGTTGGAGAGAACTGCAAGAAAAATAAAAGCGAGCCTTTAAAATTCATTCTTAGTCTAAATGTGCAAAAACTAAAAACCATTCCTAACGTTTTATCATCGTTTGCTGAGACCTGATATTCTCAGTATTTCGAAAAACACAGTTTAATTTCTCTGGCCAAAAGTGAGATATATTGAAGAGGCCTGTCAATGGTGGCGAGTATCTTTTGATTTTTATCAGTTACAGAGAATTTCCATTACAGTTCATTTCCCGGATCTTTCATGATTGGCTCGCTTAGAATGGACACTAGTCGACAGGTCCCGGATGTCAGCCTCCGCAATGAAAGCCATGTAGCGGTATGGCGGATGTCAACAAATGAGGGTTGGAAAACGAAACTAAAGGGAAAAAAACTACGACAAAGAAACATTATGTGTTCCATCAATCAATACAGCCTAAGGGGTTAGCATCCCTGCCTTTATAACCTCTAGGGCACTCAATAATAAAACACATAAACGGTGACTTTAAACCTTCTTTTTCGGTGTTCAAATGTAGCCAAGATTTGAAATCCGGAATCCCAAACGCTATATTTCCCCAAGAAACACGAAACTCTTTCAATAGCAACAAATAAAAATTCAAATGATCTGACCACTTCGAGTAGGCTGTTAAAAAGTCTCAGCGTAGTGATACTGTCACATCCGCTCACGCGATCAGTAAGTGCAGACTCGGCATCTTACGGAACTAAATAATTCTAACGGAAGCGGAAATTGGGAAAGCTGCGATAGGATTACGAGTTAATTAAGTGTTAGTCTCTCCTTTAACAGAAAGTGCTCGTGAGATTTGATTGGCACACGACGATAGAGGGCCGATAACGTGTAGTCTAAGAGCACGCAACATTGTCTTAAAGGTCGGTTAGATTAACTGTTAGCCTAACTGCAAGATTAACGGTTACCCTAACTGCAAGATTAACGGTTACCCTAACTGCAAGATTAACCGTTACCCTAACTGCAAGATTAACTATTACCCTAACTGCAAGATTAACCGTTACCCTAACTGCAAGATTAACTATTAACTTAACTGCAAGATTACTTATTAACTTAACTGCAAGATTAACTATTAACTTAACTGCAAGATTAACTATTAACTTAACTGCAAGATTAACTATTAACTTAACTGCAAGATTACTTATTAACTTAACTGCAAGATTAACTATTAACTTAACTGCAAGATTACTTATTAACTTAACTGCAAGATTAACTATTAACTTAACTGCAAGATTAACTATTAACTTAACTGCAAGATTACTTATTAACTTAACTGCAAGATTATCTATTAACTTAACTGCAAGATTAACAATTAACTTAACTGCAAGATTACCTATTAACTTAACTGCAAGATTACCTATTAACTTAACTGCAAGATTACCTATTAACTTAACTGCAAGATTAAATGATTAAACCCATGTTTCGTTTGTAATTTGTCTTAGTTCAACTGTTTTAATTGAAGTCGATCTTCACCCTATTAACCAGCGTTAGGAGAAATGGAATAAACAATACCTTCAGGTTCGGCTTTTCTTTTCATGGATTCATTGGGTTGGCTGGATGGAGGTGAATGACCACTTATTCCCAGTAGACTATTAACTGAATAACCCACGGTTCTAGGTGTTCCATCACCCGGTACATTGGTCACATGCGGCACCGGGGATGTGGAGGCCTCTGAAGGTAAACCAGGACTCAAGTCACCTGTAGTTTTGGCCTTATCTGCTGCACGATTCCTCACAATTCTGTTAAGGAAAATATATTTTTAGTTAATACATCTTTAAATTCAAATCTGTTTCAAAACTTGGAAGTAAGCATGGGGATACTGTCGATAAATGAGTTGTGGGTAGGAGCTTTTCTACAGATATTTGTTCAATGAAGGGTAAGGGGGAATGTTGAGAGAACAATTACGTTCAATTAGGAGAGCTCAAGTGACTGAATGTTTGGAGTTAATGAACAATTGCCTGGAGAAACCATGGTACATTCTCCTCCCGGCATTTACCAATCACATGTCATCTGATACATGCACAGTAAAGAAAGTGGCCGTAAGACTGAACGATTAGTCTAAAATATCGCATAATAACTTATTGCACAAGGCCATTTTTTCACCAGTGCCGTTACTTTTCTTTAAGATTAGACAGTCCAATTATGTGATAAGTTACATGGTAGTGCGTCCATCTGCTGACGATCTTTGCCAGTTGTCCATTAGTTGATCTAGTCGAGCGACAATGACATCTACCCTGGTCTAACAACAGTAAATCACGCAACACTCTTTGCCTTGTACCTGGCTGACCTTACCCCAAACACCCTTCACTCAATACAAATCAACTGCTTCAACACACTAAACTTTTGCAGACATTTATATGGATTTACCTGTTAATGGAGCTGACGCTGGGTACGTTATCCTGTGAACAGACTTGCTCCGTCAGAAGACGATCCCGGATCTCCCAGGCAAACATTGTCGGGTTCTCCTGTTTATACATTGTGATTGCATCCACCACTTTGGGGGTAGCAACTTTTGGTTTGGAACCTCCAATAACTCCAGGTTTGATAGAACCCGTCTCATAATATCTGAAGCAAAACAAAGAAATAATCCCCATTAAACCTTTGTAATCGATAAAGGAGAATAATTTATAAAAATAAACGTTCTTGGCTATGTGGTAGTAATACAGAATTTGATCAAATAAAAGAAATTTAAGACACATAATCTCGTGCCAGACGTTGTTGACTTCTTACACCCCTTTGTCTAGCGTTTCGCAAAAAAAAATGGCTACTTGCATTTAACTTCTTTAAACGTCAAAGGCGCTTTAATCTGTTATAGTGCTTGTTTTGTTTTTTGTAATTAATCGTCTAAATAACATTCAGACGTAAATGTATACAAGGGTGTTTTCTGCAGACCTCAAAGCCTGCCGGCGAATTTATAACAGAACAAAACGAGAGATGCTGATTGATTGCTTTGCTTCTGGTTATAAACAATATAGAAACCCGGGCACAGTAACATTTCATCCAAACCCGATGATCAATTATATATTGCATTCGCACGTAATTTAGAATAATGGCTGACTTGCACCATAAATCTGTGTGATTTTGTGTATGTCATAATATTCTAATTATTTAAGAATTTCACTATTAAAATTTCAATAAAATTCTGCTTGAAATTTTAGTAACAAAGCATTTGTTGAGAGTTTTGTGGAATGAGATGATGGAGGTTGAAGTATCTGGCAGTGTCTGGTGTTCTGCAGCCGGTTTGACTACCGACACATCTCCATTGACTAACTGTCATGGCCACATGTGTCGGCCATACAGCCCATTCAACTTCTCTTATCCTCAGCAATCACAAACTCTTTTCACCATTTTTCATTCTCTGCCAATGTGATGTTTTCCCTGTACTATTCTCACGCGGCTGGTTTAGAAAAAAAAACACCTGCTTTCTGTCCCCCACAAATCAAAGATGAGAGGATAAGTGACTCCCAAAGTATTCGGGTCGACACGTTCCAAACAGAATTTCGATAATAATTACAAGTAACAGCCCTAGAGAGACAAACAATCCAACCACAAAATGTGATTTTTCCTGAAAAAATGAACATTCTATTCTACTTCAAATAATTTCATTAATAAAGTGATGTTTATCGAAAATGTTAACCGACAGACAGAAAGCTCAAAGCAAACTTTTATTTGAAATATATGACGGGAACTCACCTTCCTAAAATCTTACTGACACAACCGTGTGATACACGGAGTTGACGGGAGATATCACATGGGCGAACACCCTGATGGGCAAGTTCCACTATCCTCTGTCGGACAACATCAGGTAATGGTCGACCATTTACGAACACACCTCCCAATTGGTTTACTCCGCCATGGCCTGCAGTATACATTCAAATCAAAACATGTGAAGGATATTGTGTGAAACACTTTAATGCTATAGCTAATTGTCATAAGTTAATATATAGTAGTGTTTCGATAGATACATTAATTTAATTAAATGCGTGCTGAATTTAGGCGGTGAGATTGATAATATATTGGGTGACAGGTCTTGTATTGTGATGATCATTTGAGGTGGCCCGATCTCCAGATGTACGGGAGTAGCCGCTAATAAGTTTATCACAGTAACAATCAGTGTGTTGGCGACCCCTGCTGGATGTCGGGGGCAATAATCACAGGGCACCACAGACTTAATGGACCACTCACAACAAACTGCCATATGGTAAAAAAATAATGACATCCTTGAATAGCAACTAAAAAGCTAATAGAGTCAAACACTTAAACAAGTTATCAAACAGATCGGAGATGTTAACTTTATAGTGTAAGGAATACAAGAAAATAAAAATAGCCAAAAATAACATGGGGCTAACACTAGACCATATTTCATAGTACTTGCAAATAAATCATAAAAGTTTAAGCTAAAGCAAGTTAGAACATAGGCTACCGCGTAAGATTGATGAATTAAATATTACCAAAGGGACATGGATGAAAACAGTTAGTTCTACCCCTTGACTATAATGGAATACTTCGACATATATGTTCTTATGATGATCAGTTAGTTTTTAAAATCGGCCGACGAATGTCTTATTACATTTGTGTAATCCAGATAAACTATTGTATGACAGGCGTCCGTTACGGTGTCTATATTTTATCTAATCAAAGTCAATCTGGGACAACAACATTACTACCCAAGGAAGGTTAGTCCGAAAAAAGCCAATTCATTTAGACTCAATATTTCGGCATTTATTATAATATCCTCAGGATTATGACTCTTAATAATGATATTATTTAAAATACCGAATTGTTCTACAGTTTACTGCAGCTTTCTGGTTAACCCTGCTGGTATTTTGCATTAAAATAGTCAGAAGAACTAATGGATCTTGGGACATTAACATGGACGATATCTTTGTCCGAAAGGGTATTTGTCAGGATATGTAAAAATGTTCAAAATCTGGTTGAATATTGGGTTTGAAGACTTTGAGTTCGTGACTCAAAAAATGTTGTGCTTTGTGGGATTTCCAAATCTTAAATATGACAAAGGTGTGTGTGATTTAAAAAAAAACACTAAATTTTGTTGAAAAATATTCAAATGGGTAAAGTTTAAAATGTAGAATAAATACAAATATTAGATATCATCAATGAAACTTTAGAAATTTGTTTCAGATTAAAATGCCTATCATTATTCGTTTTGAATAAAAACTGAGATAAAGCCTACCGTCATCTGACTTGTCCCAGTTGGCTGCATCCCACGACCTGGAGTTCACCCACCCTGTATAACAGACAAACATGCTTGCACCAAATCCAAAATTTATACATCAAATTTAATCAAACATTGTTCAACGTAATTATATATTGTGCTTTTGTCTACGAATAAGCAATTTGCAGTGAGAGAGTATAATATAATAATTTTATAATAAGCAAGGAAAACCAATAATTAGTATAGGCTAGGATGAATATGAATTTCATATTCATCCCACGTATAGGTAAAACGTGAATCGGGGAATGATAAATAAATAGCAACAGAATGGTAAGAATGAACAAAATATAAAATATAATAATAAATATCAAAATATAGCAAATAATGCAAATTGTGTTAATACGGTATGGTTATATTGGTAATGGTTATATAACAGACAAACAAACACCCATCCATCAATTCGCTTTCATACAAGACATTGCCACCAGATCATTTTTGGAAAAATGATTTCATTGTTTCAATGATTACATTTTAGCATTAACGTGTTTAGTTTTATTTATGGCGTCATTCAGCAATAAACTAATTCTTATAACCGTGCAACTTTCTATACGTCATTTACAAATGCATGAGTGAATATTTATAATTTTTAGCTTAACTATATAGGTCATTTACAAATGCATGAGTGAACATCTATAATTTTTAGCTTAACTATATACGCCATTTACAAATGCATGAGTGAATTTTTATAATTTTTAGCTAAACTATGAACGTCATTTACAAATGCATGAGTGAATATCTATAATTTTTAGCTTAACTATATAGGTCATTTACAAATGCATGAGTGAACATCTATAATTTTTAGCTTAACTATATACGCCATTTACAAATGCATGAGTGAATTTTTATAATTTTTAGCTAAACTATGAACGTCATTTACAAATGCATGAGTGAATATCTATCATTTTTAGCTTAACTATGAACGTCATTTACAAATGCATGAGTGAATATCTATAATTTTTAGCTTAACTATGAACGTCATTTACAAATACATGAGTGAATATCTAGAATTTTTGGAATAAACTACATAGTCATTTACTGATGCATAAATGAGTCGATGTTTATACTTGTTGGGCTAAACTATATGTACGTAAACTGGACATTGACGACTTGTCTACTCACTT
The DNA here is from genome assembly GCA_963971465.1 of Lepidochitona cinerea. Taxonomy (NCBI): domain Eukaryota; kingdom Metazoa; phylum Mollusca; class Polyplacophora; order Chitonida; family Tonicellidae; genus Lepidochitona; species Lepidochitona cinerea. The sequence continues at coordinate 21,465,340 of OZ020551.1, forward strand.
TTACAAGAATGGTAAAAGTCCATTAAGTTGATATTAGGATTGTGGTGATAGCGATATGCCGGTGTCGCCAAATCCATACCAAACATCATCCCTTCAAGGACTGTGTTGTCAGCACGGAGGTAGTTGACAGTGTTAACACTCAGGTCTCCACGCTTGTTCGCACAAAGTTTCCAGGAGGACGAGACAAACCTATCTCTTCATAAAGCTGGATTTATGTTGACGATGGAAAGGTACAGCCTACCTGCTCTCTCTATTCCATTGACTCTTAGTACAAGATAATCGTGCTCGGTGATTGGGTGATATCAAGTACAGAAATGGATGTTAATAGCAGAAGAGAAAGGCTTCCAGCACAATTTGTCCTGGTCTAATGTTTCACTTTAATTCATCAATCAAAAGCCGATCAAATTGTGCCAGTGAAGTGGGTCGTAGCCTGGGGCGTTTCCTATTGGTTAAGAGAAGGCCTTCTTGGTCCCAGGTAGGCGGCTCGACGTACAGAGGTCGCCGAGCAGCCTTGTCAATCAACATGTAGGCATGGTACAAGGCCACGCCCAAATTAGAAGATGCTGCGCCGAAAGATGCCCTGATATTATTATCTTATCAATGTTTATAATCAGTTCGGGATAATAGATTTCTCCGACAACATTGACCAAAAATAGGTATCTTTAGAAATGAGGACAAAATATTATAATTTTCTGAAGCTATAAAATGGGATCTTAATTGATAATTTTTGAGCAAATAAGAAACTACATAACATCTTACTTATCATCATGCTTATCTACGATCAAGTGAGAGTTGATTCTAAGATTAGCCGTACAAGTCACGTGCACGGATAGAATTATAAAAATGTGTAATGAGGATAGATTGATATTACAGGTAGAGATGAGTAGTTATGGGAGAATGAGCCTGGACATCTTCACATACTAATTCTCATTCGACTTAACCATACATGCATACCTCAACGCTCTAATTCCAGGCACCAAATGAACAAACATTACCTATTAATTGATCAGATTCACAGACAAGTGATAAGAGCTTTATCTTAAAGCCAAATGAAATGTTAATATAGTGGCTTGTTGGATTAGCCAATAGTTGCTGATTAATAAACGTATACTTTTCTAAAATGATTACAACTATTAAAAACAAACTTATTGTACATTAGTCCAACGGCTATTTCCACTTCGCCAAATGTAATTTGATTTATATAAAATACGGTAAATCGCTATCAACCATGTCATCAAATTGATATACAATTGATTATTGACACAATAAGTCTCATATTAAACATTCTGTAGACATATGTACCTTATTCACAAAAACAACTGATATAATTAGATGTATTGTTTTACCCTAGGTTTCAGTTACAGTCACATAACCGTATTATGTGATCTCGCGATGCTCTCAGATTTTTAGTGAGCTGAAAACGTCTTCTTTCCAGACAAAGTTCAACCGAGCATAATTGAGCCACAAGGAATTAGTTTTAAAAGCTGTCCAATGTAGAGGGAAAACGAGAAATGTTGCCCGGGGCACAATATTCCAGTCAATATTTCATAAACATTGATTTTCTGAACATCTTTGTTATCATTTCGTTTATCACTTTAGCACAATGGGAAAGTTAAAATAAAAACTGAGATCAGTTGACTCGGTGGAATGTTGCCTTATCTGCACCAAAATATTTACATTCCAGACAAGTTTTTAATGAGACTAGTGGTGTGATACAGATACATTATATTCCAGTCTGTCTATAACTACAGCATCTTACATAGAGCACAATATGGCAGACTAGGGGATTTTCAGACAATCTAAAGCCGGTTCTAAACCAAGTGACGTTTTTGACTTCCACTCAATTTGTCAAAAAGATTAAGATTAATTAGACGAAGTGAGATTTCATTACATAATTTGTGGACCCTCTTAATGTGTGTCTTACTCTATCTACTCTTTCCACATGAGTGATTTTCGATGGTTGTTGTCGTGTCTATTTTGTCTGCATGAGTCAAACATAGATGCAAAACCGTGAAATTTACTTATTTAACAGTTCTTGATGTATGAACCCCTACAAAGAAATTGTCCCGTGAAATGTCATCCTTCCGTCTATGATAGTTATCACGTGATGGTTAATAGTTATTATGTAATCCATTTAAGTATGTGAATCCCAAATGTGATCGATTCGTATTCAGTATAACCATGGTAAATTGGCTCATAACCAAAATCATCCGCAGTATATAAATTTATAGACACTAAAACACAAGGGCACAGGGAAAAACTTCTTGAATAAAATAACCATGGAGACAAGTTTCTAGTTGTGTTAAAAGATGGTATGTCCTTTAAACCTTTATACTCAGTCATAGGTTGATGTAACAAACCAAAACCCATGAAATTTCATAAGGTTGAGTAAAGACACGAGTTTGGCCTTTGTCAGTAATTTTTTTCTGAAATACTTGTTATATATTGACAAAATTGTTCGGATCTTCAGCTACGACAGTCAGGTAAACTTAAATTGAACAAAATACGATGATGGGAAAAGAAAGGGAAAATATTTAATTTGGTTCCTAGGTAGAGGACAGACATGGGAGTTTTTTTATAAGCAATGCCTGGCCGTTGGCTCCGATTGACAGTATATAAGACTTTGTTCTGGTTTCTTCTGTCACTATTTTAATATATTGAAAGTTTGGGTACTCGTAACACCCTACCCGTGTAACAAAGAAAACACTAGCTCCCCATTTTCACAATGGTGGATTGACACAATAATCAATCAAGATATTCTCTCTGTGTCCAACCCTTGACAGTTTTAGTTCTCATTTATATTAATGTTATTGCACACATTAACTAGAAATGACAATTGTGATAAATATAATTTGACTAATCTGATAGAGAAATAAGACACATGTTAACAGTTGACTGATTCAGCAACCAAGCCCATCTAAATATTATTGAAAAATGATGCCAGTGTGAATATTGGGAATCTGATATGCTAGAAAAACAGTAATTAATTTCAAAAATACGTTTTTCATCTATAAAATACCGAGGGCTGTTCGCATAAAAATATTATCAAACATGTTTTTTTTTCTTTACAGTAATTGCCCTGGTCTAATGATAAAAGAGTATGGGGCGCTATAATTAACGGGTTGATGGACATTCCGGAAGACCTGTCCATATGTATGGGATACCTCACCTTCTACACCTAACACCCATTCTCGTGTTACACGAGACAGTCAACCCAACACTTCAAAGTTGTGAATCTACATAAATTTACAAGGTATTTCTCTGTTATTCTAGTCCATATATGTTGTTAAAGCTTTGAAATACTGGCCACACACAATGCACACCTATTTAATGCTGTTCCTCTTGATAAGAATAAAAAATATATCATCGGAATAAGAAACGCAGCCGATTGTTTCCGCGTAACAATTAACAAATTTATTGAGAGATGCTAGGCCAAAATGCATCAATGTTCTAAAACTGTTGATGGAACCTCCGGCCAGATAACTTGACCTTACCTTGTTGGTTAAATTTCCGTCGATGGAAAAGACTTTGTGACAGGAAGGACTGATGATATGGATGGGTTGGCTGGTGCTCGCTCGGATGGGAGTTACGGACGGGGCGGCAGGAGGATGTACCACCGTAATAACAGCATGATGAAGACGATAATGTAGATTCCCGTTTAAAATACGGATGTCGCCCGGCTGCAGAGGTAGAACCATGGAGGTTGTATGGTACTGGTTCGCCAAAATATAACATGATGTCAAGGACTAAAACTTATGTATTTTACACACTTGCAGAATCAGGAACACTGTCTGAATGACATTGGGACAGTGTATAGGGAGTGTAATGATAAGGCGTTGATCAGTGGGTGGTAAAACACAGCTGACTCTCTCCTTCCGCCAAGGAATAGCCCAGATTGAGAAAATCACATATACAGATACGGAAATTCTTCAAGCTTTGTGGTTCCTTCTGTTTCTTTGACAAACGGGCAACTCCTTCTAACCCAAACTGTCGTTTCAATACTATATTGTAAACGGTGTGATATTCCGACTGTTATTGGTGCGAGGAATAGAAGGGTGTGTTGAGTGCGTCTTGAAAAGTCGCCTGTTTTAACATGACACGCAACACTGGGCCATACAAAACCAACAGACACGATCGCTTCATGAATTTTCATGGATAAGTATTTTCAACTCGGCCAACTCAGCCCTCAACTATTCTAAGAACGGCATGTTCTGGTTTGGAATTTTGCAGTGAGAAGTAAAGAAAGAATATATCTTGGCGAAGATTTTTTTTATTCCTGAAGATTAGCAAGAAAGTGGTCAATCGTTTTCACAGAGGAATCTTGTCTAATTAATGGTTAAGTGGTTGATATTCAATCTGACTATTTAACTGTAATTACTTTGGATCGGCAAAGATAAAAGGAAACTGATTCTTTGAGTGTGTATATAGTATACTGGTCATTCCTTGAGTAGCCCCTGTGATGGAGGATACTGTTTCCAGGAGGACTAGTTAACGTCAGTCTCCCGATGTAACTTTCCGCCAAACGCTTGCAATCCCGTCCAATTTTAAAACAAGTCCATCGCCTGCTGTTTTAACAGTTACGGTGGCTAGTCTCAAGGATATAAACTTAGAATTTTGCTGTAGTTCTTAATAAATATATAAAAAAGACGCGCGTGGCACTTTCTTTTTGTATATATACAGCAACCTATCCCTACCCCATCCGATGAATGATTGACAATAAAGACTTAATTGCCCCTTTACAAGACTATTAGGGCACCATAGGAATGACAATGATTTGCATCCACGTGCTTAATGAGAAGGGGGATGAAAGCGATAGAAACCTGATCACACAATCAACAAGTCGGGGGGACTTCTTACAAGACATCTAAAAGGGGTTCTAAAAACTGATTAGGAAACTCAAGTATACAAGGATGGTCTACAAATCAGTGACATGAGAATAATCCATACGCTAAATAGAAACCATAACAAAATAAAAGCGTGTAATTTCTCGGCCAGGTGGTCTCCCTTTGGTCGTGTCGACACTAAGTAATGTTAATCTGCCGGTACGTGTATGTGCATATCATCGAAAGCCTATAACTAACGGAAGAAGACAAGATATACGCAACATATTTGGGATGTGACAAGCTGCTTATCAAACAATATGCATAGAAAGGAACTAATTTTAGACGCCAAACCACAATCACCATTAAGTTAAATATTCTGAGATGACTGACACGTGTGTGTTTGGACACAAATATTTCATCGAAAAATGTGATACAGACATCGAAGAAATGAGAGGAAAGCACGAGATCGTTACTTTTCTTTGAAAGCATAACAAGTTTTGATGAAGTTTTTGTCAAGACTGAAATCTTAACATATCTAAAGTCCGTATCATTGAATTTCTAAAACCCTCGATCTTACAATCATTATAGTAAAAAGTTGTTTGTAATATCCACACTAAATATCTGTATGTAAAGGATAAGGGTCCTGTAAGGGGAGGGGTACGAGTGGTTCCAAAGCGAAATAACAGACGAGGGGTTGAAAGCGAGAGTTCTCTCCCCTATACCTTGATCAAATTAAAACAGTTTACACTGCACTAATTTCGTGTATGTATTTATCATGGTATATTAAAAGCAGTCTTTGCTTGGATCTAAGACCTACGGAGGCTCAGAAATCTTTCTTTGGGCTTCAGCAAGAACTAACATATGGCATACAACGGGTTTTCAAAACATAGAACATATAATATTTTCATTAACAAGTGAGAAAAGGGAATATTTGTCAAATCCAGTCCATAATGCTTGGAAATAAGTCAAATGAAAACATTTACTTTAATGTCAGAGATAAAAGTTTATGGTGTGTGAAAAGTTCAAAACACATTTGCCGTATTTCATATCCACTCTCCTTAAGGCTGTTTTATATAACAGTATTTTTCGCTCTAGCAAAATTAGCGGAGGGCGTTTTTTATTTAAGTTTTACGCAGAAGTAAACGTTCGGTAATAAATACAAACAAAATAGGCAATTTTAAATGAAGATTTAACACAAGTGACTTAATTAACTTTACACTTATGCACGATTAAATTCCATTAGAATCATGAATTAAACCCACCTTAACCCTTTTCGTGTTTATATGAAGTTTGTGGCAATACCAAAATTTGCTAATTAACAAATATAAGAATAAGTGTATGGAATCACCCTATAAATCGAAATGTCGATGTTGAAAAAATGCTAATTGAAAAAACATAATCTGCAATGATACATAACATAGTCGATATCTGTCAGTTTCTGCCAAATGTATTAGGCTGCCACTGAAGATGTTTTCATACGGATTCCATTATCTTGGTCTCAGTTGTTGTTGTTTATATGCTATGATACGGGATAAGTTTTCAGTCTATTTGAACTGAGCTTATAGCAGGGTAGCTCTGGGCAACCTGAATCACTCAACCGTGTCATTACCCCCACCAGCAACAGAATACAATCCTGTACACGAGTACACCTATGTATAAAAAACCGTACCCGTCCTAACAGTCAGTTATTATGGGTGTCTATATCCCAGCGGAGTGCATTATATGATACCTGTTTCTAATAGTTGTGACCAGGGGATGTGTCCCATTCTATCTTGTTGTTTAGTGAAAACTAAACTTTATTGATTACATCCATAACTTAATAGTCAACTATACGTTCTTAATACTGTATAAGACGCTAGTGATTCAATGGCCAATGATTAAACTATTGGGGCTGTTCTTAATAAAATATTTAAATAGACATTTTTTCAAGCTAACATTAATGATGCTATATTTCTTAATAAACGTTTAAAGTGTGGATTATATTTATGATCTGTATGTATTATAAAGAAGTCAAGTCCTCTTATATCTGATTGTATATGAACTTTTAGAGAAGACGATTGGGTGAAAACTTAAACTATCCATCAACGTTAGTCTTGTTTTCCAAGCGACACTTGTGACGTCAGCAGGCAGTGAGGACCGATAGCAATCTGTGGTGGATTGAGGGTCTACCCCTGTACCTCACCTGGGTCTTCTAGCCCACGGGGACACACATACCTTCTACAGTCATATCGTTTAGAAGTTTGTAAAGCTCGGGCTGACGTTAACAGAAGATATTCTTTTCCCAGCTTAAGCCTTTCTATGAAGGAAATAAATGTGGCTTAAATAACGTGGTGAATAGACGACGCTATAGAAGGTTGGCCCAAACGCTCCAGGCGAGAAGAAACTCTAGCCCATATTACTATTACAGACCTGGTGATTAGAATGACAATGTATATAGCTAGTAGGGTTAGGAAATTCTCACGGCGTCAACAAAATCTACCTTAAAATATACACGTTTAACTCTGCCGCGAAGTAGTCTATTTAATCTGAAGAGATGGCTTTTTCAATATTGAAAATATATATTACGATAATCTAAAAGTTTGGAGTAATCCAACCCATTGAATTGTGCAAATTGGGGTTGACAATAGTACACAGAGCCTCGGAGAAAATAATCAAGTGTTTCATACAGGGACATATGGCAAGCGAACAATCCGCATGAAAGTAATACATAATCCCAAACAATAAGATTATGTTGGTTAAACCCCTGCTTTGTGGAGAGTTTCAGATTGTTAATACACTTTTCAGTTTAGAAAATCCTGAGAAGTTGCATTTATTACATGTAAACCGGGATAGGGGGCAGCAGAGTCAAAATCATCCCATGTTGTACAATAAAATAATTAATTCTCTTCTGGGCCCATTTTCTGGTCTATGGAAAATCCATTTTTATAGCGAGCCAGAAACAGGAGGGACACGGGCGGATCTCTAAGTTGTTACTATGGCAACGTGTCAAAGGTGAGAGAGGCAATGTTGGGCTGCCAACAAGTGGCAGGCGAGACCAATGGAGATTTATCAAAGGAACAATCAGTCTTACTCTTCACCTGTTTCCTCTTGTCAACACTCAATCAATGGCAAATTTATACCGAAAATTAGTATTACAAAAATTACATTGCAGTTGGTTGAACTTTTTTTTCACATACGTGTAAGCCTTGAATACGTAACTTTTAGAATATAACTTTACTTTAACGGTAACATTTGTAAAGAATAGTTTACATTTGTGCAATGTATGTAAAATATTTAAAGAATCCCATGCCAAATATGTTTATCATTGGAACAGATTGGGATACAATGAGTTTGTAGTTAGTTACAAGAAGATATTTGTCGCCACACTCCACTATTAAGTGAAAGTCAGAGAGGTTTTATTAAAGAGAGTCTATTAAGTTGAACTCTGCTCGCTTGCTTCTCTATATTGGTGTTTCCAAGTGTGACGAGCACTTCTATTTTCCGCCAACTTACAATTCAACTGGAACCAGCAACGAGGTTCTAGATGACTGAGTCCCAATACAGTATACTTGAACAAGCCAACTTCTCAACAGATAACTCTCCGATACCCTTACAACTACCGTATGTTGATTGAAACGATTCCTTGTCAGTATTGTGTATTAACAATACAACGTGTCAATAAACATAGTATTGCTTGTTTATAATTACCCCAAATCAGACCAACTACGTGTATTCCCGTCTTAATAAGTTATATGGCGAACTGTTACATTATCACCATCCCTCAATGCATGTGTAAACTTTAAAAGATTTATATTTGTAAAAACATAAGGATAAAGTTCGAATTTGTAACTTTGTGAGGCATAAATATTCAAAACAACCCGTCTATACTAGCTAACAATTCAATAACTTCGGTTCTTTTTATAATAAAACGCCCTGTCATGTAAGCATAAAAACTTCAGCCAAAAGACGCAATTTTTTTTATATTTTATCATGAATTTATATACATGTATGTATTTGTCATGCTGATGTATTTTTCTTTGAAGTCGGTGGCCCATCGGTGATAAATAAAATGGCCGATAACTGAGTATATATAACCGTGAAAAAACTGAATTGATCTGATTGTAGAAGAAGTAAAGATGGTTTGTTCCACACTACTAGTCTACCACGACGGAGGCAGCACGCGAATACATAACGTCCTACACGAGTTCTCACTTCTCGGCATTCGATCCATCCAACCATACAGTTACAAATGTCTTTAATCCGTGAACAAGCTGATTTAATTTTATAGGATTGTTTAAAACAACGATTTTTTTATTTAAAAAAAAACGCAGAACGTATGCTTTTCTGTTGTGTGTATGCGTGTTTTTTCCCCTGTCTTTTTTAAATATCATGAAAGTGTCACTCGATAAGCCTGCCTTTTATCTTTGGGATAACATCCAATTTTCAACAAAATATTTATGTTTTTTCTGTCAATACAACTTTAAATTTAAACAAGATATGTCGAGTATTTTGAATCATAGAATATAGTATATTTAAGGCAATAGCTTGGCGAGTTGGCAGTAAAAACACAAATTGCACGTTATAAAGTTATAGTAAAAGTTATACAAAGATTGGTGGTACATTAATGGGAACGTATAAAGTGCATCTGTGATATTATAATGAGCCGTTGGTCCACGTACTCAGTATACTTACACAGATAGTGTATACATACATAATAATTAGTGGGTTTTATATTTATATATACTGTATATACGGTTCATATTCGCTGCCAATAAGGCATATAGGTATTTCACCTTGGTGATTATTACTATAATCGTTTGGCACGTTACAAAGTGTTTTGAGAAACCATTTTTAGTTTGATAGTAACTTGTAAAATATTTTTTTTAATGTTTCCATTTTTCTACTTGTTCATGTTAACTAGATACAGTTTTGACACCGTGAATGTTATTACTAATCGTGTTTCCTATTTAGAAAAATGTACATAGAAAGTGGATTCGAAAAAAGTTTCGTCTTACTTTTCAAGATATCTGAATTGTGTTTCTATTGTATATTTAATATATAAGAAAACTTTTCAGCTGACTAAAATGCACTAAACTAGTTACAAGTCACCTCATGCTTGTTTGGCATACATGAAATAAAGCTTCACACAAACAAAATTTAAAGCTAAGATTATAAAAATATTGTAAATTTCTAGGTGAGATCTATAAACTTTTCTTAAAGGAAATGTTGCATCTATATTTTAGAGTGGGATTTTAAAAAGTCCATAGAGACAGGATAAATTTAGGGTGGGGCAGGGGAGGGGCGCAGTCCGGTTTGTCAGACGATGTGTGGCTATTGTCGCCTCCCGTCGCACAGTAAAATGGCCGACTGGAAACAAGTGACAGGTAGTATTAAGTAAACACAGCAGCAATCAATAGCTTGTGGATTAATGATAAAAGGGAATCGGCTGGTGGGAGGAAATGCAGGGGAGAGGGATTTCTTCTAATCTGCCTGTTCAGACAAGATTCCTCTTGAGAAGCCACTCACCCCTACCTAATTGCATTCTGTCTTACAAGTTGCTTTGCACGACGGGAGATTACAAAAGCAGGTTTCGGTCAACCAGTGGTGGCTTGCTCAAGTCAGATTCCAACAGAACAAGTTTTTGCGAACATTGACCAAACTAGAGAAAGTGTCTGTCATAAAGTTTTTCTAAAAACTATTTTAAACACAAACAAAAAACGCTCAGAATTAAAAATGGAGGAAGCCGAATTATAAAAAGCAAAACGTTTCCGAGTATTTTTTTCCATAATTTTAGATTTTATGGACCATCAATTTTTTCCTGATTTCTACATTTCTCCATGAGGAAATTTATGGAGCTGCATAATTCGAGCAAAATATTGCAGTAAAAACTTGCTATTGGTGTAAAATCTGTAGATATATCCCAAATATCGCTAACAAAAAACGTGGCATTTAAAACTTATTTAAACATTTACTATGTCAAAATCCAAAATAGATATTCAAACTGTCATATTTTAAAATTTCTAGCTTGTCACATAAAAATAGGTGACTGAGGGCTTGGCTTGGTAGCATGTGTCAGATGCCGCCCCAGGGGAGGGGTGGTAGGGGGCAAGGGCTGTTACTTGTCAACCATACAGTAGGAAGTGGAAGGGCAACTTTTACTCCCAAGTGCAAATTTCGCAATTATTAAAAAAAATATCTAGAATAATTTTCTTTCCGATTAAAGATGGTCAAATTCATTTCAAGTTTTAGTAAATTTGGAATGAACAAAACTGCAGTTAAATAAGCTAAATGTTGATGTTTTGCGATAACGGAAATCTGAGTGTAAAAATGGTCATGTAACAACCCTGTCAATCAGCTTAAATCCGTTCACACAGAGATACATACACAACATGGAAACACACATATCTTAGTAAATTTGCTGAAATTTTAGATTTAAATCCAATGTTTAATAATCTGACCTACCTTTGATGGCTTTATCAGCTTGGCTTGAAGCTTCCATTTCAGAAGTTTCTTCCCCGGGCTCCGGATTTCTCATTAAAACTCTTTTTGGAAAGCACTTTACAACACAAAAATGATCAATTGGTAGAAGATAGTCCGTGGTTCGTCCGAGTTGTCATGTATCAGTAAAGGAGCAGGGTTCGATGAACAGTAGGAGTGAAGAGGTAGACGTCACGCTCACTGGTTCACGCTTAAAACACTACTGGCCTTGCCCAGATCGAACTGTTTACCTATGTGTCTAGTGAAGCGATTAACAGTAGGGGATCCTTGTCCAGCCAACCGAGAACTCTGGTTGGTCAATTCGCCTGGACTGGTCACTAAACTCTAGTTCGATCCCATTAATCCAAATCTGTTCCCAAACTGGTTGGAAAGCATTGGAATGGCGACAGGAGTCTGTTGATATGGTAATGAGACAGGAGGTATGAGACCTGTACCAATCGTCGTTCGCTGTGAGCCAGTAATGGAGACACACAGATTGAAAATCTCATACACCTGTACACATCATCTACCTGTATCCAACTCTTCAAACTTCACTTAACTTTTACATAAAGTCAAGACTTAGTTGAAGATTAAACTGTATCTACTGCTTACCTTTTTACTCTCAAATTGAAGTAGACGGAGAAGTTTGAAAACAGCAAGCCCTATATATCAACAACCTTTTGTCACCAGTAGGACAATTTTTTTGTATCTTCGTCACTCATGCATATTTAGACTTGAATAACTCTTGTTGATTGGCTGAGAACTTAGATCCGCCATTACTATATCGTCAGACTGCCTCAGGGTATATTTTATACGACTAGTCTTCATATAAACAGTTTTGAAAGCCCACGAATTGATCAAGGTTGTTGTAGGAGAAGACACGTTAACAGTTAGCTGTTGATTTAAATAAACCTAACTTTAGATCCTATGAAAATGTGTATCTGTGATGTTGGACGTTACCCGAATCGTTGTGGGGTCCAGTTTGTCAGAATCTCTCCGACAACTTTGACGTTTCAAACAAAACTCTAACCTGATTAGAATAACTTATTCTCAAGTTGTCGATGATCCCATATCCGTAAACCCGATACAAATGGCGGCCTATCTTAATCCTACTGCTTATTAAACATATCTTATTTTTACCACGCATACATGTATACGGTTATATATAGTTCAGCTAATCAAGAAATAAGGTATAGAAAATCCCCGAATAATAAGCTGGCTTCAATTGCAAGTATAAAACACTCATAAGGCTAACGGAAGTATAAGGCTTGTTTAAGTATCACGGATAGTTAGAGGTAGCTGAACATCATATCAGCCCTTTTTCTTTTAAGTTGTTTGTTTATCTTTGAAGTAAGAAGGACCCATTCATTCAATGTTACGGATCACCGCCACTAACCAGAAACAGCGTAAAGAACATATGTATTTGGTGGGTGTCTCAGTAGATTGGTAATATCATTGAGGAACTAACAGCTAGTGTGCACCCGAGCGAATATACAATTCTAACTGCCCAAGGGTTTCCCCTCAGGACATCATTCATCAATATCTCAAACCCTTACGTAATTCAACTACAAATAATAATCTCATTTGAATATACTGTAAAATTTTGGGTGGTACTCCACAGTATGTAAACAAGTATGATCCCCAAAATATACGGAATTAGTCAATCTGATGACCATGCCGATAACATCTTCTCATTATAACCTCAAACTGAATTTCTATCTTAAACCAAAACGTTCTAATTTCAATTTTAATCTATTCCATCTGAATTTTCAATTTTCAATAACTGTCCAAATAGTTTGTGATAAAAATGGGTTTATACATGCTATTCTTTTTTTGAGAAATATTTAATCATCAAGTGAAAAATAATCCTAACCGTCATTTTGGTATTTGATATAGATTAAAAACATTTAATCAGATTGATTTAATGTTTGATACGATTGTAAATTTGAGTCAACGCGACATTCAGAAGAAACAAATTATTGTATATATATGACATATGCACCTATCATTATTGTTGTTTTTTTATCCACAGGACATTCTTTATGTCAGAGATTATCCATTTTGTTGCATATCATGCTATAATGGTTTTTAAAAATGTACAACTTAAAATGGTGTTTATATACTCTCAATAAAATCATATTATTCTTGTGATAAACGAAGATTTCTCTAACTTTAACAATTGTATTAACGACGTACAAATTATAGTATAGTGGCATATCTTGGAGAGCTTTATTTACTTCACAATTTTACAACAAATCAGTATTTTTACACAAAATCCTAGTAACATATTTTATGTGCAACCTGAAGGGGAATTGAATTCCAGGAGAACTTTAAGACAAAGAACTTTGAAATGAAATCAGGTAAACGGAGTCAATCTCACTATTGCGTTTATTATAAATGTCATGCTTTTCTTGACAACTGAATTCCATATTGAAGCCCTGTGTGCAAGAGTTGCTCTGAAGGTACTCTCCAAAAGATTCCTCTGGGCAACGAGTCCGGTGTCTCCACTTCCCCCAGTTAACCTGGCCACACCGCAATATAAGACAAGTAAGATCGAGTGGGGCGTAAAATAACAATTAACCATTCATTCAATCCAGATTGTCCCTTGACAGAGGGCGCTTTTGTACCTTCGACAAAATCATGCTTTGGGGCGTTTTTGAAACATACATTTTGTACGCCATTTTGCAAAGGTTTATACCATTCTCACAGAGCTTCTACAAAATGATTTCACAGCATGGTGCCATTCTCATAAAGCTTGTAGCTTGTGTGCCATTCTTATATAGTTCGAATACACCATTCTTTGACATCTAAGATCCCTTTCGTCAACTGCTTCTGCATCATTCTTGGACAGCTTGGGGAGGTATTTTTAAGTGGCTTTGCAATTTCAAATGACGCACTAAAATACTAGTTTTAGTTTTAAGGCCTAGAACTAAAGAACAGTCTACAAACGAAAATATAGATTAACTTTGGAATAATAAAGATTTATAGACTTTTCTGGTCTAAAAGACGCCATTTAACGCTAATAAACATACACGAAAATCAAAGCAAGGCAATCGGAGTAAAATTGACTTTCAAGACAACCAGTTAACTCGTGAAAGAGCTAAATATTTATATCTAAATTTTCTGATTTTCTAAGCATCGTTTAGGTTAGCTGTAATTCTTTGGCATATCCGATATCTTTGGGTAGTTTTTCAGTTTCAAGTATGTAGTTTTAAGACCTTCAATGATCAATGAGGATTCTGAAGTATTTATTGTTAAATCTGTATTCTGGTTTTCAATAGGTAACGGTATGTTGTGCTGGTGACGATCCCCGCCTCTGGTCACTAACAGGCAGGGAAATCTTGTGAACAGATTGTCATCGGGCCTTGATGGAAATTCGATTTGGCAGTAATTCTCATTCTGACAGGAAGAAGAATGAGCAGGTACAGTAGAATGCCCTTTTCACCAAATAATATGTGCAGAGGAAGGTCAGATTAGGCGGGGTCCAAGTTTCCTGAAAACCGGTGTGGGGTGGAGAAGTATTTTTGGTCTATTGTTGAGATTACAAAGGCGAGGTGGGCCAAGAGGGAGGGGGAGATGGTCGCTTGATTAAACCAGCTGACTTGCCTCTGGCTTGGGTAGGCAGATTTAATCCGGTGTTGGCCAGTGACATTCTCTTGGTAGAATAGACTAGATGTAAGCGAACATCCCCGCAGTGACCAGATTCTATTTGAAAAAAAATCACAGTTTAGTCATTGCTTTGGTACCTTAAGTCACGTGATAGGTTGGTGTGACCCCCGACCTACTTTATATTTTGTTGTCGAAAACAAGTTCTTTCTAGTACTCAGAGCCGTCAATTTGACTGTCAATGTATGAATACATTCTTTCTATTTATTTTATTCGTTTACTGCCGCCTTGACAAAAGCCTTTCCTAGCGTCGGGTTGAAGATAGCGGCGGTCTTGAATAGATAGACGACACGGAATGGGCTGGTTGTATTCATTATGTTACGTTCTTCACAGCTGGAATTCTCAGCGTGTTAAGACGAGTTCCATAGAAGACTGGAATTCAATTGAACTTCACAATACCTGGCAAACACACAGGTAGATATATACAAGTTTGACAGATCACATGACCCAGGGAAAATAAAATCAGACAAATATTTTGAAGGATGGGGACTATGTTATCCCATGTTTTGGTCTGCTACCATCTCTGGATAGAAGACTATCTACAGTAATCTCTTCATCTCTTATAACAACTTTAATTCAGGTACCAAAGCAACTTTAATTTCAATCTATCGGTTGTAAGGAGACGATCTCAATTTATGATGAGATTACACCACTACAGCAAAACCTTACTTTTTGTAAATAAAGAATAATTTACCCAAACTGCATTATCACAAATCAAACCGTTGCAAAAACAGTTTAAAATATTTCCGCAGCTAACTATACAAACTAAAATGAAATTAAGTTAACGACTTATGGATTTTATAGTTTATAGTTTTGAAAATTATCTGGTGATGTTGCGTGGACAACTTTTGAATCCGTCCTGAAACAAACATGACAAATTATTTAGACGAAAAAAGAGGCACAAGAACTCCCCAGACAGTCGTACAATTCTACACACTCCGGCTTATTCCATTTCAGATTAATACTACTTGTGTATTATATGAAACCCTCCAATGGAACTAATTATTTCCATGTTAATTGGTTCCCTATTATGGTTATACACAGATAAAAAATGAAGTTTCTTACAAGATGCTATACGCGGTATACATATGGTTATACACAGATAAACAACCGAAGTTTCTTACTAGATACAATACGCAGTGTACATATGATTGTACACACATAAACAACTGAAGTTTCTTACTAGATGCAATACGCAGTGTACATATGATTGTACACACATAAACAACTGAAGTTTCTTACTAGATGCAATACGCAGTGTACATATGATTGTACACACATAAACAACTGAAGTTTCTTACTAGATACAATACGTGGTGTACATATGGTTATACACAGATAAACAACTGAAGTTTCTTACTAGATACAATACGTGGTGTACATATGATTATACACAGATAAACACCTGAAGTTTCTGACTAGATACCATACACAGTGTACATATGATTATACACAGATAAACACCTGAAGTTTCTGACTAGATACCATACACAGTGTACATATGATTATACACAGATAAACAACTGAAGTTTCTTACTAGATACAATACACAGTGTACATATGATTATACACAGATAAACAACTGAAGTTTCTTACTAGATACAATACACAGTGTACATATGATTATACACAGATAAACAACTGAATTTTCTTACTAGATACAATACGCAGTGTACATATGCCCTTCATTGGCTCTTCCTGTCCATATTAAGACAGTTAAGTCATCTAAATATTTTCGATGCGAATGGATGTTGTCTTAGTAACCATTTATCCTATCCCAATGTGATGTAAATGTGGGTGTGTATCCAGGATCCGAGTACAGTAGGAAGGATGGTCAAATAGACAATATCATTCAATAACCGGATATGCACACAAACAGTTCAATCTGAAGGCTACAACCTATATACTTTAATTTGAGGGGATCTGCGGCTAGTAGCTTTTTCAAGAAGCACTTAGAAATATCAGATCAGTAGAAACTTAATGTTTATTTATAAACCGACCAACGGAAGGAGAGCATATCCGAAAGTATTGTAGACGATGTAAGAACTTTTGCCCGACAGCTTGGTAAATAATGCTGAGATTTGCCTATAACTCTCTGGTAAAAACGCTTGAAAGAAGAAGAAAAATATGGAACTTTTTCTTGACTTTTGTAACACATATTCGTTTCCTGGTGGCCTATATGCGCCTTACTTCAGATGAATAATCGGATTTCAAAAATTTAGATTATATCAGTTGATCAGGAATTAAAAGATATATGACTTTCAGAACTGTCTATCTCATGATTTATTTGATATCTTTAAAAAAATTTCGTTTAAAACATCAAGTCGAACATATTTGAGTTGATATGTTATGCCAGCCTCCTGAACACTAAGATTCGTGGGAAGGAGTCCAGCTAATGTATTACCCTCGAGGCTGTTATTTTAAACGAGTATTTTCATTTTGTTAATCATAATAGCATGGTAAAGTAATAAATGTTAAAATAGTTTCTTCTTTTCTCATTGCTATAATTACTTTCATATACTTCGGCTTAATAAAAACATCTTGTTATAGATGAAACGATAATGATCTCAGTAATATTAGTAATATTTCGGTCAGTGTATTGCAGTTAGATATTATGTGGTAAGGTCAGAATAAAACTGTGTCCCAATGTCCTATGAGACAATTTTATCTGAGTGTTCCATAAAACTGTGCCACAATATCCCATGAAAGTGTACCTTAGTATTCTATAAAACTGTGTTACAATGTCCGATGACAACTTTATCTCCGTATTCTATAAAACTGTGTTACATTATCCCATGACAACTTTATCTCAGTATTCTATAAAATTGTGTAACAATATTCCATGACAACTTTATCTCAGTATTCTATAAAACTGTGTTACAAGACCCCATGACAACTTTATCTTACTATTCTATTGTTTTACAATGTCCGATGCCAACTTTAACTCAGTATTAACTTTTTTCTTTGTGTATAGAAATGTACGGAAATAAGTCCAAATTTGAGCAGCTCTTGTAACTAGCCTTTTCGCCAGTTTATATTTAAGCAATATAATTTGAAGCCTTAGTTCTGAACGGCAATTGGAGATTCAATTAACTAAATAGAAGATGTTTTTTTAAACGATCCACTCCCAAGACAGCCTTCACCAACCAAGACAACTGATCTCTTCTCCACGACTGTCTCGTGTTTACGGTACATATTTCAGAGACCAGGTAATTCTTCAATTGATAGGCGGTGGTAATTTGATATACTGTATCATTATTACTTATATCTATACCAGTGCTGATCATGTACAGACATTATGTCAGCTATTGTAGACCTATGAGAAATGTCAGCTTGTTGTATACGAGACACATGCGTTTTGGAGACACATTAACCCACGCATATATCAACCTAATGAAATATCATAGGTTTGGTTTGTTACAACAATTTATGGGGTATAAAGGTCTAAATGATATACCTCTTTTTAACACAATTATAAACTTGTCTACATGGTTATTTTAGACAAAAAGATTTCCCCTGTGCCCGTGTGTTTTAGTGATCATAAATACATATATATGGTAATTGATAAATCAAGACATCATTCTTCGTCCGGGACAGTCGAAATGTCAAAATATCGTCCAATTCTGTATTACTTAGACTATATGCTGTAGTATATCATCCTATATGTTAAATTGATTTAAGTGGTAAAATAGGTGTTGGGTATTTGTGTATATTGAGCGAGATTGTCCATGGATTGCTCATAACATAAAGCATAACACAGTGGTCACACAAAACAATGGCCCCGACGAAGTGAATGGCCTTACTGATTGGCCGGTTGATTTCCCGGTTGATTTCGTACTTGACCAGATATACCCCAAACGTCTGAACATGCCGGTCATCTTATGGAACATTCACTTTAAAGTGACAGGAGCTGCCATAATTCGAACTTTTTTCATAAATTCTGATTGTTATTTCAATGATAGGATTTAAAGGTCGCCGAAAAACTAAATGATTGACGTTGGAATGAGAAAAATCCACATATCAACTTTTTGCAGCTCGTGCCACTTTACGCCAATCCCCCCCCCCCCCCCCCCCCAAAAAAATACAGAAAAGGGTTTCTCAGGTTTACTTTTCAACACCCATAAAGTTTACCACAGTGGTATCCAGGATAACCCAGAAAAAACACGCCATATAACTGTTAGCTTCTTTATGTATCTTCCTTTGTTTCCACAGACAAAATTGTCATAAGAAAACTATATATAGGTTCAAAACTACCCACATACAAGCTTTTGGCTCAAATGGGGTAATCTTGAGATCTACATCTAAGTTTCCAGGGTTAAGAAACACATTCATCATGTCAAAATGATTGACAGTTCACATTTGATGTAGTTAAGTTGACGCAAAGAGAACGTTACAATTAGCCAAAACAATGCCCATGTTTGATCTATGTTCACCAAAAATTAATTAAGCTGTACAAAGGGGCTATGAAACCCCAAAGATTCGACGGCCCATAGCACAAATGAGGGTATCTAACCTTGTGCATTGGGACTATACAACGAAGACTTTCGGAAACCAAAGAGAGTAGATTCAATCTACTATTGATTTTATTGTGAAATTGAATCCAGGAACATATGGTTTCTGTACTGGGCGAACAGCTACTATATGTACTCTTTGCCAGGTTTAGACACGGAGAAAACTTTCCCAATCTTTGCTGTTATTTGGAAGTATTCACGTTATATGGTAAATTTGTTTTTAGATGCGGTCAGATAAGGGTTCATTTCAAAATCTCCAGCGGTTTCACTAAGCTGCCAACAAAGAACTAAATTGTTTTAGCAGGATCAAATATTCCCCCTTGGATGTACTTTCAGATATGGCTGTATGCGTAAGTCGTTTCGGGATTTGAAAAGGCTTGACTTTTTCGATACTGAAATTTCTACATTGAAATTTCCTAAAAAAAAGTCCTAAAAAATCGACAATGTATCTGGCTGACACTCTTAATAAAATACAACTCCCTGTAGGGAAAAGTATAACTCTGTATTTTTGTACGACAAAAACAGAACGTTGACTTCCTGTTACAAAAATATGGCGGACGTGATTGCCCCAATAATACTTTTAATGCTGCTGAAATGTCACTCTGGACAGAACAGTGTCTCCACTTGCATCTGATCACAAAAGAGAAGGCCAAACAGCATTAGCTGCCTTAAATGTCCTCAAGATTAAATACATCCATCTGCTTTCTCTGCTTTATTTTAAGAAAACTTATCCAAAACTCGATAGTTTATATTACCTTTAAGCTGCAAGTTTAAATTATTACTTTACTTATTCCAAACGATAAACTAGAGACTATGGTTAAATACACTCGAGAGTTATTTCAGAGTATGTAAAATGGCTGCACCGGCCATAGATCGTGAAGATACCAGTCTGTAGTTTGAAGGTAGGTGACATCTCTCAAAAAAGTCGGAACGTCCATGACAGCACCAAAACTGCCAGTAAATAGGTGATAACACAAAACACTACCAAAAGATTATGTTTGAAGGTATACGGTAGCGGAAATATAGCTGTGGGCTAAAGGTCGCCCAAAGCACAATATAGAGCATGAGTATCGTGAGAATTTCCCGAATGTCCTATCACCATTGCACACGTTCTCCTTCTAATGTAAGGCTTATGAACAAAATACGTGAAATGGAATTGCAATGTAATCAAAATGCTCTCCATAGCATCACCTGCCAACGGACAGGTCTTAGTGGAAACTTACCTAGATCACATTATAAGTCCACTAATGATAGAATGAATCTTTACTGTGGGAAGGTACACGACCCCCCTCCCCCCCCCCCCCCCCCCAAAAAAAAAAAAATGGCAAATGACTTATCTGGTAAGGTTGATGTGCTGCATCTCCCCTATAAAGCGATAGGCGTATAGCATAAATCAGTGTTAAAGGGGCATGAGCTGCCAAAATGTTGATATTTTGAAGTTGAAACAGAACGTTGCAATTATTGCCTATTTTTCGCAAGACGTACAATTCAGAAACTTTTCAATGCTTCTGGTCTCGAAAATGTACGATAACGTATTGTTTTGAACTAACTTTGGCTTAGAATGAACGAATGGTCGTCCCGGTTATTTAAATTTTGTTTACTTTTTTACACGTTTTCGGTTCGTACAGGCCACATACTGTATGGATTTTCCTCATTCCAACGCCAATCACTTAGTTTTTCGATGGCCTTCGAAGCCTCTTACTGTCGTCACGATCAGAAATTATGATAAAAGTGTGAATTTTGGCAGCTCATGCCTCTTTAAGGTGTCTTGGATAGCATTAAACAGTATGTACAATTTCCTAATTCTTTCAGTCTTTACAAACTTTTACCACAGATCATAAATATAGACACATTGTTTTCAAATTGCCATGAGCTATAAAAGTAGGACACTTTGAAATCAAAAACATGCTATCAAGACCTTTGTTAATAATGGACAAGGTTTAAATTACCGGGATGTTGACATTTTAGGGAGTTTTCGCTGGTTTTGTACTTCTTGACAAAAAGGGTCATTTTGTTTCAAAAGAAATTTACTAACATTTCACAGAGAGACTTTAAAGCATTATTAAATCAAAT
The DNA here is from genome assembly GCA_963971465.1 of Lepidochitona cinerea. Classification (NCBI taxonomy): domain Eukaryota; kingdom Metazoa; phylum Mollusca; class Polyplacophora; order Chitonida; family Tonicellidae; genus Lepidochitona; species Lepidochitona cinerea. The sequence continues at coordinate 21,486,869 of OZ020551.1, forward strand.
AAATATCACAGCACTATATATTTCGTTTATTTCACCTGATTTTCATCAATGATTTGGGGGTTTCTTTAGGTCACAACACCCAGTTTGTGTTTTCTCAGCCAATGAAAATTGATTTCGGAGAGCTAGGAGGTGGCTTACATAGGGATAGTTTGGTATCTGGGTTATTTGAATATTGTATTGAAACTAACGCAGGTGTACTGTACATACTTTAAGCTTTCAATCAATGCCTGATAAAAGATTTTTTTGTGTTATTTTTTAAAAGTTCACCCAATTTTGAAAATACCAAAGTTTGGCTTAGAATAAGTAAGTCTAAAGCTGTCAAAATGGCGGTATCCATGTTAAATTGTATGTAGCCTGAAACTGACATGCACTATGTCAACTTTATTTGGTTGTAAAGGATTTCTCATGTGTTGATCTATTTGAAAATGGTAAGGAAACGTCTTAACGAAATTTAGGTAATCAGCCACAAATCAAAACGTTAACATTACCGCAAATGGGAAATGAAACTGTATTATGTAACCTTTAGGAGAAAATCGGTCCTTTAAACTGGTGATTTGATCTCCTATCAATTTATATTTAAAAATGCTTTTATTGTTTAATTCTACGACAGTGCAGGTAGATATAACCTTAATCGTCTTTAATACGCCAGTAGATTATCAACGTGGCTTTTGGTTGACGTCATTGCTGTTTTGAATGTCCTAGTATCTTACTCTGAAGCTGTCAAGTTATGTCGGCTTTTTAAGTTTATATAGACTTAAATCCTAACACGAGCGACGTGTATATGGTTTTGTGTTGTTAGCATTTAGACCTTTAGTAAGTGTCTCTATTAGCAAACTAGACCAGGCTTACCTGTTCACATAATACAAGCTTTTCCAAGGTCATTTAAGTCTGAATAGCCCAAGGGTTTTTCGTTTAGCTGTACTCTAGAGATGGTCAGGATAGTAACCAATGTCTGCATGTTCTATAGTTCTGTCCCTTATCCCCTAACCCTTCTATCTCATTCAACAGTTCTTATTTGAAAACCATACACATGGTGTTAGAAAACTTTAAGATATGATACAATATGAAATATTGTATGCTTTCAAATACAATTGCTTGTATATACGATACCTGCATCAACAGATTTCTCATTCCACCAAGAATGAAAAAGACAATATCCCTTCAACGCGCTGACCTCAATGTGTTGGCTGTTGTAACACAAGAGAGCTTTGTTTTGTATGGAATGAGTGATGCTAAATAAAATAACCGTAATCTGTTGCTCTGTATTTTCTATGGGGTTTTAATCCATACTTTTATTTTGCTTTTTTAATTGACAAGAAAATGATTCTGTCTGAAAGACCTAATGATATGTCTACATCCAAGGATGGTATGTCGATACCCAAGGTCTCACAGCTTGTCATGAGCTGCAAAACATTGGGACGTTTTTGTTAAAACAATGGTTGATAGTTACAAGAAGTACATGGTGCAATTACGGTTATGTACAGTTTTTATAAGTAGCGAAAGTCCTTAAAGTGGCATGAGCTGCCAAAATTCACACTTTTTTCATAATTTCTGATCGTCACGACATTAAGAGACTTTGAAGGCCATCAAAAAACTAAATGATTGGCGTTGGAATGATGAAAATACATACAGTATGTGCCCTGTACGAACCGAAAACGTGTTCGAAAAGTAAACAAAATTTAAATAACAGGGACGACTATTCATTCATTCTAAGCCAAAGCTAGTTCAAAACAATACTTTATTGTACATTTTCGAGACTAGAAGCACTAAAAAGCTTCTGAATTAAACGTGTTGAGAAAAATAGCCAATAATTTCAACATTCTGTTGTAACGTCAAAATATCACCATTTTGGCAGCTCATGCCCCTTTAAATATAGAATTGATCCCAGTGTTTTAGTTATGTCCATAATTCGTCTTTTGTTCAATGGCTGTTTTAGTGTTCATAAAAGTATATATATTGACTTAACAGACATTTCTTTTAATCTTAACCGCGATAATTTAGTTTTGCCAGGTATTTTAGATGCTCACACTCTCGTATCAAAGTTTGGGTTTTATTGCGCCATATTACGCCATAGGCATGAAAATATCCACTTTGTAACCCGCTAAAAGCCATTATCTTGTAATGTTTAACAGTGTCATGATATGTCTGCATCAAAACGTTCACCCCAACGAAACTGAAGACATATATTTGGTCGTAACTTAAGCTTCAGAAATTTGCGATTCTTGCGATAAAGTGACCAAAACTCTCAGTTCTCAGCTGAGATATTGACCCGAAAAGACTTGTCGGCTATGTTTTCCTTCTGGAGTCTGCTACGTAATTATTGCAACACTGGTTATAAAGTCTAAGTGTTTTATTTAAGTTGATGGATATTATTGTAAAAGACAGTCCACGATCCCGATCACGAAGGTAAGAGAATCTCTTGAGCTGTAAAATATAGGCACATTTTCGTTAAAACGATATTTGGTAGTTGTTTACTGTTATCCGATGATGCGAATTAGGCCTACGGTTATGTACGCTAGATAGTTTAAGAAAAGTCCTAAAATCCGAACATACATATCGCTTAATTTCGTCCGTTATTCGCGTACGTGTTGGGATTAACGGTTGAATACTGGCTCAACGTATGTTATTAAATTCCAACTTCAATCATTTAGTTTTCCGTTGTACTTCAGAGACACGCATGCTCGTCATCACATGTACGCAATATACCCTCGATTCCATGCCACTTTGTATGGTGTTTGATACAGCGACCAAAGAACTAGCCAGGAAACCAACAGTTTCTATATCCATTTTTTAACTGACGAAAAATGTCCAGTCGTAATATGAAGAACCGAAACACTCTATTTGTTTCCTTTCGGCTAAAACCAAGGTACTGGAATCCTCCAGACATCTACCCCAAACTGCCTCTCTCTCCATTGTAATTGTATAGCGGTGCATTTTACCAAGCTAACATCTTTCCTTGCGGAGGATTTTATCCCTCAATTGATGGTTATTGGTGGTTGACCATTTGTGTCAGCAGTAATATAATTTATGATGTAATTTTTCGTTGCCAAAGAGAAAGTCTGAATATTGACAAGTCACGCCATAACCGGTCAGGACATGACTTTCTGTTTTACTTCCATTGCTTGGCCAGAGGTTAGCCTTCTCTATCCAAACATGTTGCTGTATGTTGCCACATACAGTTATATATAGTCTTTCATATTCACATAGGTAAAGATTTGGACGCGCCAATAAGCTAAACCAACCAACATAGATAAAGATGTCGGGTAGCAAAAAAAATAAAATCATAAAAAACGCATAGAACGAACTTAGGTGGAATAGCCGACATACAAACATCGTACACAATCCATGAATATTAACAAGCTTAAAAAAAACGGTTCAACATTTCTTTGATTTCAGTTAATATAACAATCACGTTCAATCAGGCATATATAAATCTATTAATTTGAAACATTTTTTTATTTACCTTTGAAAAGGTTAATATATGATTAATTCTTGATAAGCGGACAAAACCCCGTGTAACAAGCAGCATAAAATAGCTCCTTAATAGGACGTTGATAGTACATGTACATTTGATGCAACATGCGCACTGTTTTTTTTATTACGACGAAATCAGCATTTAGGTCAGATATTTTATCAGATGCTCGCCATATTTAACCAAAACCTCTTGAAGTAATGCGAGTGGTTTTAGTATTAGATGGAGAATAGTTTATCTTATATTAACTCCTTGTGTTATTACAAACACTTTTAGACAACATCTATACAATAGGTCTTACCACAAATCAAGGGTCACAGGGATTATTAATCAAATTATGTATGTCAGATTTGTACCAATTCGGAATACATAAAATAAGACGAAGAACGAACTCTAGAAATTGGAATGAGTTTTAGCACTTTTTCATAAATTCCGATTGTCAAATACCTAATACATGTATCATTCGATTTCTTTCTAATTTTGACTTCATTTGCCTTCAAAAACATATCAGCATTTTGGAATCTCATAACACTCACATGTAGGTTCAAATAGATAGGATATTTATTTTAACCAAATATAAGATTGACTAAAACTGAGTTTAAAATAAAAAAATTGTTATTGGTAAGACTGTCGATTGATTTGGCTTTCCGTCGGTTGTATTTCTGCGGACCACACACACTAAAAGGTGTCGTTAATCTCGTTCTATTAATCTTTTAATAAGCCCTTCAGTAACAAGAGGGATTTTGACATTTCTGTACAGAAATCTAGGACTGGCGGACTAGATAGTTAATGGGGACATGATGAACCCGTTTCATCCCCGGGTGTACGTATCCCCGGGCCGTGATCGCACATCACCAAACAACCCTCATATGCAAATCAACCTGATAATAAATAACCCTAACATGCCCATTTGTTCCTTGCCCAGGGGCGATAAAATAACGCTTCTTCTAGATTCAAAAGATAAAACGTTATCACTGATTTGAAGGTCAAGGTGAACTTATAGCTTACAGTCCCCTCAGTTTCTACAAGTTGTGCCAGTAGCCATTATTGATTGAGGTGGCATGAGACATTTTTTCTGCTAAAATAGAAATTAAAAATTAATGGCTATTTTCACCATAGAGTGCAAATGAAAACCTTTTCGTTAATATCAGCCTTAGAATTGCACGTTAAGTAATTGTTTAGAAATACCAAACACTCAAATACTCATGAATTCCGGCTAAGTTAGGCATTCAAAATCCAGGGGGCGTGCAAATCTCCATAAATAAGAACTGCTTAAGAAAGATCAGCCACATCGCCTGGTACTTAACAAGCAAAATGACCCCCTACTTTCAGTTTCAAAACAAACAGCGATACATTTCTTCGAGTTAATACAAAGTATAGACTAATAGAATAATTTTGATTCTGTATGGCTGGCTTGGTTTTTCAATGAGCTGCGAAATTCCCTCTTTCTCTTGACAATAGGAATTCAAGAAAATATCTTAATATTGGTGTCTCGTGCTACTTTAAATATGAATGTGTTTCCATATCTTTGGAAGTAAGGGGTCGAATCAATTGTGCCAAAAAAATCAGCTACATTGTTTTATGTTGAAATGGTCGCACGATCAGAAATGTGTCAGTTATCACGAATCCAGTGAAGTCGTGAATGAAAACATCCAAACAATGACATTAAAAGACAAATTATTGCAGTACAATATACCATTCTGTTTTATAGATAAACAGCTGGGAAAGCGTTGTTGGAAAAGAGAAAATATCCGGTATTCTTTTACTCTGATAGTCTAATTGAATGAGCGGTTCACGTAAAACGCCTTATAGTTGCGAACGTGGGTTCGAATTTGGTTCAAAATTGGATCGAAAATTGAGTTATTTGTGAAGGAGTTATAATACATTTGAAGAAAATATTGTAAGATACTCACATCCCTTAAAAAGGTCAGTGACAATCATTCTAAATGTATTATATAATATTATATTACAAAGCGATTCTTACTAAATCCTTTTACTGGATACTAAACTTGATACTAGAGTGGCATGCTTCATCATGATCGATATCGCGGGCTGCCATCGTCAGGTTATATCCTTACTGGATCGATATCGCGGGCTGCCATCGTCAGGTTATATCCTTACTGGATCGATATCGCGGGCTGCCATCGTCAGGTTATATCCTTACTGGATCGATATCGCGGGCTGCCATCGTCAGGTTATATCCTTACTGGATCGATATCGCGGGCTGCCATCGTCAGGTTATATCCTTACTGGATCGATATCGCGGGCTGCCATCGTCAGGTTATATCCTTACTGGATCGATATCGCGGGCTGCCATCGTCAGGTTTTATCCTTACTGGTAGGCCTATATTTATTTATCTGACACACGAGGGATCAGGTGCCATTATTAAAGACATGTCATAATATGCATTGCTACGTTTACGTTTATTGTATCCATCATTGACCATTAGGCTTACAGCGAAAAGTTATAAGATATTTTTAGGTTTTGACCGCTTCGCTGCAGCCTTTGTATCAGCACATATTTCAATTCGCAGTGGTTAAATGTATTGGAGTTCTGGATCATTGGAGGTACTGACTGGGTTTTCACTCGAACGACCTATGTGGCATGGTTGTCAGTCACCACCGTAAAGGTAGTGGGTTTCCACCGGGCATAGAGCCCTGTTTCCTCCCACAATAAACCTGGCAGCGCCGCCATATAAGTGAAATAATCTTGAGCGCGGCGTAAAACATCAAACAATCATTGAAGGTATTGGAGTTCAGAATAGTTGAAGGTATTCGAGTTCAGAATGGTTGAAGGTATTGGAGTTCAGAATGGTTGAAGGTATTGGAGTTCAGAATAGTTGAAGGTATTGGAGTTCAGAGTGGTTGAAGGTATTGGAGTTCAGACTGGTTGAAGGTATTGGAGTTCAGAGTGGTTGAAGGTATTGGAGTTCAGAATGGTTGAAGGTATTGGAGTTCAGAGTGGTTGAAGGTATTGGAGTTCAGAGTGGTTGAAGGTATTGGAGTTCAGAGTGGTTGAAGGTATTGGAGTTCAGAATGGTTGAAGGTATTGAAGTTCAAAGTGGTTGAAGGTATTGGAGTTCAGAGTGGTTGAAGGTATTGGAGTTCAGAGTAGTTGAAGGTATTGGAGTTCAGAGTGGTTGAATGTATTGAAGTTCAGAGTGGTTGAAGGTATTGGAGTTCAGAGTGGTTGAAGGTATTGAAGTTCAAAGTGGTTGAAGGTATTGGAGTTCAGAGTGGTTGAAGGTATTGGAGTTCAGAGTGGTTGAAGGTATTGGAGTTCAGAGTGGTTGAAGGTATTGGAGCTCAGAATGGTTGAAGGTATTGGATCTCAGAATGGTTGAAGGTATTGGAGTTCAGAGTGGTTGAAGGTATTGAAGTTCAGAGTGGTTGAAGGTATTGGAGTTCAGAGTGGTTGAAGGTATTGGAGTTCAGAGTGGTTGAAGGTATTGGAGTTCAGAGTGGTTGAAGGTATTGGAGTTCAGAGTGGTTGAAGGTATTGGAGTTCAGAATGGTTGAAGGTATTGAAGTTCGGAGTGGTTGAAGGTATTGGAGTTCAGAATGGTTGAAGGTATTGGAGTTCAGAGTGGTTGAAGGTATGGGAGTTCAGGATGGTTGAAGGTATTGGAGTTCAGAATGGTTGAAGGTATTGGAGTTCAGAGTGGTTGAAGGTATTGGAGTTCAGAGTGGTTGAAGGAATAGGAGTTCAGTATGTTGAAGGTATTGGGGTTCAGAATAGTTGAAGGTATTGGAGTTCAGAGTGGTTGAAGGTATTGGAGTTCAGAATAGTTGAAGGTATTGAAGTTCAGAATGGTTGAAGGTATTGAAGTTCAGAGTGGTTGAAGGTATTGGAGTTCGGAGTGGTTGAAGGTATTGGAGTTCAGAGTGGTTGAAGGTATTGGAGTTCAGAGTGGTTGAAGGCATCGGCGTTCAGAATGGTTGAAGGTATTGGATCTCAGAATGGTTGAAGGTATTGGAGTTTGGAGCGGTTGAAGGTATTGGGGTTCAGAACGGTTGAAGGTATTGGAGTTTGGAGCGGTTGAAGGTATTGGGGTTCAGAGCGGTTTGGTACCTGATCTCCTTGATGTATTTACAAGAGGTAGCTGTTGGTTCGGGATGAATGGCCGGTGTAAATTAGAGGTAACCATGTGAGAAGGAGAAAATATCATTGTTGTAATCTTTTGTAAAAGTGTGGGTGAGTTAGATGGATGAGTGCTTCCACGGGTATATCACTAACCCATGGTTTCGCTTTATTAACCATCCTTAACCAAACATTCACACTTGTTTCATTGATGTAACACTGTCATATCTGGGGGTATTTGATTAGGATGAGTGATTTTCTGCCAGGTGTCTAACCCCATGCTTGATCACGTAGGCTACGACTGGCTGATTCTGAAACAAAACAAACCCAGAATGACAGACAGTCCCTTGAGACAATTGCTGGAATTTAGATTCACGTAACACTTTCAAAGTAGTCCCTCTGTCCATAGTTTGAGGAAGTGGGACATTTTATTTGCTCAACATATTACATTGATTTTAAACTTGTCAACAGTGGCTCCGTGTCGTTTTAACGGTAACTTTTCCACAGTGACAATGATCATTGATGGTGTCCGACATATAGCAATAATTGATCACTAGATAACTCTTTCCCTAGTATCAGAATGCCTCTCGGTGACTGTATTTTGTTACTCAATTAGTATTGTGAGTTGAGAGTCAACTTGCCGTTTGTAGCTCTCAAAGATAAACAGAAAGCCATATCGATGAGGCGGGAATCAATTTAGTGAGTGGGAAAGAGTGAAAATTGCTGTTACTGGATTCATTTAAAACGCACTAGTCTCCGCGGGAGATGCAATCTGATGTGTGGCCAATTAATAACACATCCCAATAGCTTAATGTAAGCAAACTCCATTACAAGCTTCCTTAATTGCTGCAGCCTTTCCAAATGATTCCTTTTCTTTTTTTATAAAGTTGATACAACGGACAAACCGTTACAAACTGAATGACACACTGTCGTTATTACAACAGCGAAACTGTAGCTTTTAAAATCCCACCTCATTGTAACTTGTACATCCCGATGTGTAACATAGCCAGTTCAATACCTTGTCTATGTACTCCCATGTGACTAAGAGAGACAGATCGCACTTCTGGTAAAGGCAATTGTAACGGGAGGCACCACGGAGTGACACCCAAACAATGGCCAAACCTTGTCGAGTGTTTTCGACGAGGTGGGCTGATTTAGTTATTAAATATCAGGCGTGGAACTGAAGTCCTCAAGATGAACTGCTTTCATTGATCGGTGGCCAGCCACATGTTAAAGCTCAAATCCCATTAAACACTGTTCTCTAAAGGGATTGTGGAGGCTACAGGTTAACACAAACGTGTATTTAGAAGAATACAATAATTTTCATAGCGCTTTTGATTTCGCCTCTTACAATGACAAAAATTACAGTTCTGAAATGAAAGTATTACAAGTAAAGTAGTAAAAACGTTAATTAAGTACGCAAAAACCCCGGTGGCCGGGTCATATTATCTTTATCATCAATTGTGACATTACTACAGATGAATTCACTGCTTTGGGCCATTTTCACCTAGAATAGATGCATTAAATTTATAACTATAGAAAAGTTGGGCAACGTTCTAATATTTGCAATTTTACTCTATTAAAGCTGAAAGCAATATAATATAATATTTGAAATTAAAGATATTTTTATTCGTATTTGTAAGTTCTGTAATGAAAGTCTCACATTAACCCAAAGATGTTTATATGCTTTTGCTGATAAAAACACATTCTTTGAACACCCATGCAGTATATCTTTTTAAAAAGGTCAACATGCACTAAAATCTTATACCGTATCTATCGCTGGACATAGAGTTATATATATTATGAACTGTGAGAGGAAGACCATAAATTATGACCTCTAATACGAAAACCAGTTACCATGTTCAGCCTACATGAAGGTGGATCTATTCGACTTTTCTTGTAAAAAAATCATTTTGTAAAATGTAAATCATAACATAAGTAGGAGTTATTACAGGTATAATATCAACCTTTTGTGGATAAATATGTATTTTGCTGACAGGCCCACTTTTAAAACGAAGTGTTTCCATATTGGTTATGTATAGATAATTCATTGAAGTCTAATAGTGTTGTATATCCCGAGGGAAGTGGGTCGGAGGTCCTCAGCTAGTTCTGCTAAATTATAACTTGATTAAGTTTCAACAAAGGCCGACTCTACAAATTTCACTGGTAATGGTTAAAAAGTCTTAATTGAGAACCTGATTTGCTAATTGTCAGATTACAGAGCAAAAAATGTCACTGTTTCTGCATGGCTAGTGAAGCATGGCAATGGACTGTATTTGGACACCGCTCAGCAAACATTTTCATATCCCTTTTCTGGATAGCGAGATCATACAATTACAAATCACAATTTCCACACCGTTTTTATTTCCCAGGTGATAACTATGTCTCAGTATTGGTATCCATGCAGCATTTTGGCAAATCACTAAGATTTCTTTTTTTGAAAATAGATGTTTTTTTATTATAGAGACGTCTATAATATTTAGCCTTTCTAAAACTCACAGTAAAGAATGTATGTTATCCTTGAGAAAGCGATTATTAAAAGTTGACTCGTGTGCCATTGCAATTTCTCTATCAAAAGCTTAATCACTTTTATGAAATAAAATGACACTGAAGAACAATTGTAATGCGTATAGAAGATAAGCAAAAATTGCAAGGAATAAAATCTCAAAGAGCAATTTTTAATTAATATCAAAATGTTTATTTGATGTTCAAGTATGATTTTCGAAATTCTGAACACAACGCTACTTCATTGCCAACATCTCCGCCCATTAAGATAGTCGGATAAATACAACAGTGTCCGTAAATCAGCTACGGTAAGTTGTAAAAACACAGTCGGGTAAACATAGTATTGAAAACTAATGCCAGATTTGGAAGAAAAAAGTGCACATAATGTTCCATAAAGACTCTCTGTCTACGTGTTCGGCAGAGGCTGCCTCAAATCATTATTTGTAAATGTTAATTTTTTTAAATACAATGGATTTGAAAATGGCAATAAATATTTGGAATGGTGTATATAACACTGAAGATCACAAATAATTTGTCAGTTGAGAGTCGATCGCCCGAACACATTACATAAGGCTGGTATATGAAGCAGATATATTGCAAGACGATATTGTGTAGCCGTTGTTCCACCATCGTGATTTGTCAACATGTTTGTCAAACAGAAATAACCAGGTAGAAGAAGCGCCCAGGTCAGGAACGTGTTAACTCCCCTAGTCAATATCTGGAGTTTGTTCGGCGCTCGATTTGGAATCGTGCGTTGACGGATGCCTTAACGGACAAAGATGTCCAAGCCAAAGTGATTATACCAGTGCTCCTGCCATCTAAATCTGTCCCCATGTGGCAGGATTTCTTCTTGGACGTCGAAGATGGGTTGAGCAGCATCCTGAGTGGGTGCTACTGTGCTTCTGTATGTTTGCTTTTGTTATCAATCATATGTCTATGAAGATATATGATGTTTACACCAATTGGTCTTTACGCAATAGCGCACAGCATTCTGTTAACGATGAACTTATTTGCATTGCGTATGAAAGTAATCCACAATTTCCAACTATTTTTAAATTCAAAATATCGATATTTTTTCAACATGTAAAATGGGCACCTATATTTCCAACTTAACAAAACTACATAGGTGCAGAGAAAGTTTTAAGAATTCAAGCGACAGTTTTCACGTCGAACGGATACCTTTGCATAAGTTTAAATTCTATTGAACAATCATTGAGGAAATTGATATACATTCAACTTTTTCTTTAGTTCATTTGTATATGAAAATGGATTTTGACGTAATGTGGGTTATAACTTGGTATATCCGGTTCAGTATATGGGTTTAGGTGATTAGTACAATTTTGACATAATATGGGTAATAACAGGGCAGGTCTAGTTCAACGTGAGTTTAGGTGATCAGTAGACCTATTCTCATTAGCATCCGTTAGCTATTCAATTTGAATTTACTATCTATCTAATTTACATGTGCTTAAAGAGCTATGCGCTAGGCTACTCTTTCCAGCAAGGACTCGAAAATGCGGGTAAGAGTGATATTTTAGAAGGTATTCAGGTCTATTTATTATGTGTATTCGTCGGGGCCAAAAACTCACTTCGTTTTTAAAAACCTCAACACCATTCATTTACTATTCTAAAGTGCGTCAAGTTCTCACATTCGCTTGATAATCTAATTTCATGAAAAGTTAAGAAAATGCTCTTTTTATTAATCCAGTCAAAGGTAGTCCTCATACAATCCACGTTATAACTTATAAGGCAAGATTAACAATGGTCTAAGTATAAAGCTGTGTTTGACCTTAACACATTAGGTAGTATTGCAGACGATTTGATTGAGAGTTGAGGGTTCCCACCATTGTATATTGTCTAATTCTTAAAGCATCTGTCTGAATGATTCACCCGGCTAAATGACATAGTCAAGGCTGGAATTAAGTCAGAGCAGCGTCATATACGTTACCTGATTTCTCATCAAATTACTCCATTGGGCCAACAACTATAATTGAACTTTTTGTCTTGCCCCAAGGCGACCTATTTACTTATATGAATTAGCATTTTACTCGCGGTTTAGCATTTTAGAAAACTTATCACGATATATAGGACCAACAATTAGCGGAAAGAAATAAGCATATTAAATAGCCGCTAGCGATAGGAGACATTTTACAGGCCAACGCTGGTAAAGAAGAAAACACACAAAAAAAAGTTAATTAAAATAGCCCAACTTAAGAAAACATTCACGTGACTAGATTTATCAGGTGAATTTATCCACTAAGTTTAAAAAATTTAAAGTCAATTTCACGTATGGTAGTAAGACTTAGTATTGGTTAGATCCTGCGTTTTAAACATTGGACTGGAGATTTGTCTAGATAAGCAGTTAGAAATTATCAAAACCTTATTCTAAGTTCTGCATGGAATCGGTACCAAAGCTTCATAAACGTTACGAATTTAATCCAGTTGAGTTGTGTGAAGTTTACTTTTATGCCTATTGTATACATCTATTATCAAATGACCTTAAATAATTCCCGTTTAAAAGCTCCCAATTAACATACATTAAGTAGATGACGTAATAGCTTTACACGTTTCACACAGTTTGCTATTGCCTATCACAACAACTTTCGTCCTTGAACACGGAATGAAGCTCACTCTATCACCATCGACTAAACACTCAGAGAATTACACACGGTTTTGACAGAAACACTCGGAGGTTACCACACGGGTGTGACAGAAACACTCAGCGGTTAACACACTGGTGTGACAGAAACACTCATAGGTTAACACACGGGTGTGGCAGAAACACTCAAAGGTGAACACATAGGTGTGGCAGACACAATCAGAGGTTAAAACATGAATGTGACAGAAACACTCAGCGGTTAACACACGGGTGTGACAGAAACACTCAGAGGTTAACACACGGGTGTGGCAGAAACACTCAAAGGTGAACACATGGGTGTAGCAGACACAATCACAGGTTGAAACATGGATGTGACAGAACCACTCAGCGGTTAACACACGGGTGTGACAGAAATACATGGTGGATAACACACGGGTGGGACAGAAGCCCTTAATTGTTACCACACTGGGGTGACAGAAATACTCAGAGGTTAACACCCTGGTGTGACAGAAACACCCAGAAGTTAACTCAAGGGTGTGACAGAAACACTCAGAGGTTAACTCAAGGGTGTGACAGAAACACTCAGAGGTTAACACAACAGTATGACAGAAACACTCAAAGGTGAACACATAGGTGTGGCAGACACAATCAGAGGTTAAAACATGAATGTGACAGAAACACTCAGCGGTTAACACATGGGTGTGGCAGACAAAATCAGAGATTAAAACATGAATATGACAGAAACACTCAGCGGTTAACACGTGGGTGTTACAGAAATACTTGAACGCTAATACACGGGTGGGACAGCAGCACTAAAGAGTTAACACACTGGTGTGACAGAAATACTTGGCGGCTAACACACGGGTGTGACAGAAACACTCAGTGGTTAACACACGGGTGTGACAGAAATACATGGTGGATAACACACGGGTGGGACAGAAACACTCAGTGGTTAACACACGGGTGTGACAGAAATACATGGTGGATAACACACGGGTGGGACAGAAGCAATAAGGATTAACACACTGGTGTGACAGAAATACTCAGAGGTTAACACGCTGGTGTGACAGAAACACCCAGAAGTTAGCTCAAGGGTGTGACAGAAACACCCAGAAGTTAACTCAAGGGTGTGACAGAAACACTCAGAGGTAAACACAACGGTATGACAGAAACACTCAAAGGTGAACACATAGGTGTGGCAGACAAAATCAGAGGTTAAAACAGGAATGTGACAGAAACACTCAGCGGTTAACACGTGGGTGTTACATAAATGCTTGGTGGCTAACACACGGGTGGGACAGAAGCACTAAGGGGTTAACACACGGGTGTGATAGAAACACTCATAGGTTAACACACTGGTTTGACAGAAATACTCAGAGGTTAACACACGGGTGGGACAGAAACACTCGGAGGTTAACACACTGGTTTGACAGAAATACTCAGAGGTTAACACACGTGTGTGACAGAAACACTCGGAAGTTAACACACTGGTTTGACATAAATACTCAGAGGTTAACACACGGGTGGGACAGAAACACTCGGAGGTTAACACACTGGTTTGACAGAAATACTCAGAGGTTAACACACGGGTGGGACAGAAACACTCGGAGGTTAACACACTGGTTTGACAGAAATATTCAGAGGTTAACACACGTGTGTGACAGAAACACTCGGAGGTTAACACACTGGTTTGACAGAAATATTCAGAGGTTAACACACGTGTGTGACAGAAACACTCGGAGGTTAACACACTGGTTTGACATAAATACTCAGAGGTTAACACACGGGTGGGACAGAAACACTCGGAGGTTAACACACTGGTTTGACAGAAATATTCAGAGGTTAACACACGTGTGTGACAGAAACACTCGGAGGTTAACACACTGGTTTGACAGAAATATTCAGAGGTTAACACACGTGTGTGACAGAAACACTCGGAGGTTAACACACTGGTTTGACATAAATACTCAGAGGTTAACACACGGGTGGGACAGAAACACTCGGAGGTTAACACACTGGTTTGACAGAAATATTCAGAGGTTAACACACGTGTGTGACAGAAACACTCGGAGGTTAACACACTGGTTTGACATAAATACTCAGAGGTTAACACACGGGTGGGACAGAAACCCTCAGAGGTTAACACACGGGTGTGACAGAAACACTCGGAGGTTAACACACTGGTTTGACAGAAATATTCAGAGGTTAACACACGTGTGTGACAGAAACACTCGGAGGTTAACACACTGGTTTGACATAAATACTCAGAGGTTAACACACGGGTGGGACAGAAACCCTCAGAGGTTAACACACGGGTGTGACAGAAACACTCGGAGGTTAACACACTGGTTTGACAGAAATATTCAGAGGTTAACACACGTGTGTGACAGAAACACTCGGAGGTTAACACACTGGTTTGACATAAATACTCAGAGGTTAACACACGGGTGGGACAGAAACACTCAGAGGTTGACACACGGGTGGGACAGAAACACTGAGCGGTGAACACACGGGTGTGATAGAAACACTCAGAGGTTAACACACGGGTGTGACAGAAACACTCAGAGATTAACACACGGGTGGGACAGGAACACTCAACGGTGAACACACGGGTGTGATAGAAACACTCAGAGGTTAACACACGGGTGTGATAGAAACACTCAGAGGTTAACACACGGGTGTGACAGAAACACTCAGCGGTGAACACACGGGTGTGATAGAAACACTCATAGGTTAACACACGGGTGTGACAGAAACACTCAGAGATTAACACACGGGTGTCAGCAACACCTAAATAATACACAAGTGTATCATAAAAATTATTGGTAAAATACAGATGTAACGAAATCATTAATTAACTAAGCACGGTAAAATGTGATGAAAACCCAAATACACTAATGTGACTGAAACACAGCTGATATGGTAATGTCATGCATGTGGACGACAAACTCAAAATAAAACACCCAAACGTAAGCACAAAACTGTAACCGAAACAACTAATTAAACATGGGTGGGACTGAAACAATAAAAACTAAACAGAAGTGAGACTGGAACATCCAGTTGTTTATACACTGGCGTGATAGCAACAGGCAGAGGTGAATACACGGACATGGCTGCAACAACCAGTGGTGAATACACGGATATGACTGCAACAGCCAGAGGTGAATACACGGATATGGCTGCAACAGCCAGAGGTGAATACACGGATATGGCTGCAACAGCCAGAGGTGAATACACGGATATGTCTGCAACAGCCAGAGGTGAATACACGGACATGGCTTCAACAACCAGTGGTGAATACACGGATAAGACTGCAACAGCCAGAGGTGAATACACGGACATGGCTGCAACAACCAGTGGTGAATACACGGATATGGCTGCAACAGCCAGAGGTGAATACACGGATATGGCTGCAACAGCCAGAGATGAATACACGGATATGACTGCAACAGCCAGAGGTGAATACACGGATATGGCTGTAACAGGCAGTGGTGAATACACGGATATGACTGCAACAGCCAGCAGTTAATACACGGATATGGCTGAAACAGGCAGAGGGGAATACACGGATATGGCTGCAACAGGCAGAGGTGAATACACGGGTATGGCTGCAACAGCCAGAGGTGAACACTCGGATATGGCTGCAACAGCCAGAGGTGAATACACGGATATGGCTGCAACAGCCAGAGGGGAATACACGGATATGGCTGCAACAGCCAGAGGGGAATACACGGATATGACTGTAACAGCCAGAGGTGAATACACGGATATGGCTGTAACAGCCAGAGATGAATACATGGATATGACTGTAACAGCCAGAGGTGAATACACGGATATGGCTGCAACAGCTAGAGGTGAATACACGGATATGGCTGCAAGAGCCAGAGGTGAATACATGGATATGACTGTAACAGCCAGAGGTGAATACACGGATATGGCTGCAACAGACAGAGGTGAATACACGGATATGGCTGCAACAGACAGAGGTGAATACACGGATATGACTGCAACAGCCAGAGGTGAATACACGGATATGGCTGCAACAGACAGAGGTGAATACACGAATATGACAGCAACAGCCAGAGGTGAATAAACGGATATGGCTGCAACAGGCAGAGGTGAATACACGGATATGACTGCAACAGGCAGAGTGGAATACACGGATATGGCTGCAACAGGCAGAGGTGAATACATGGATATGACTGCAACAGCCACGAGGTGAATACACGGATATGGCTGCAACAGCCAGAGGTGAATACACGGATATGGCTGCAACAGCCAGAGGTGAATACACGGATATGACTGTAACAGCCAGAGGTGAATACACGGATATGGCTGCAACAGACAGAGGTGAATACACGGATATGGCTGCAACAGCCAGAGGTGAATACACGGATATGACTGTAACAGCCAGAGGTGAATACACGGATATGTCGGAGCTTTTTTTTCTTACAGAGCACAAATACAGGGCTTTTCATTGATATCAGAATCGGAAATGCACGTTAAGTAATTGTTTAGAAATGTCCTGCCTGCTTTCATTTTCCCAAAGAAAACGCAGGGATAAATATCTTCGAGTAAATACAAAGTATAGACACATTGAATATTTTTATTCCGTCTGACTGGTTTAGTGTTTTAATGAACCGCAAAACCTTGTATCTCTACGCGATCGGATTTCATGAAAAATCGTAATTTTGGCAGCTCTAGCCCAGATGTAACAGAAACGTCAAACTGTGCACGAGTTCCTGAACAACGAAGAGGTGAATACCGAGATGTAACTGAACTGCCAACTGCACACGGGCTCCTAAAACACCGAAAGGTGACAACCAAAAAATAACTGAATAGTCAACTGTAACTGAAAAGTGAATACACGTGAGATAGTCAAAACTGTGATGACAGTGACAGTAATGTTCACTCATAGATGAAAATATTGTTTCGACAGCAACACCCATCCGTGAATACACGAGAGAGTAAAGCAAAGGTGTGACACAATCATTTTAAGCTAGGTACACAGGTGAGGTGATATTACACATCTGGGACCGAAATTCTCGTGGTAAATACACGACGGTGGCCGAGACTATCGTGGTAAACACACAGTTGTGGCCGAGACTATCGTAGTAAATACACGGAGGTGATCGAGACTATCGTGGCAAATACACAACTGCGACGGAGATTCTCGTGGCAAATACACGACTGCGACAGTGATTCTCGTGGTAAATACACAACTGTGACTGAGACTATCGTGGTAAATACACAACTGTGGCGGAGATTCTCGTGGCAAATACACGACTGCGACAGTGATTCTCGTGGTAAATACACAACTGTGACTGAGACTATCGTGGTAAATACACAACTGTGGCGGAGATTCTCGTGGTAAATACACAACTGCGACAGTGATTCTCGTGGTAAATACACAACTGTGACTGAGACTATCGTGGTAAATACACAACTGTGGCGGAGATTCTCGTGGTAAATACACGACTGCGACAGTGATTCTCGTGGTAAATACACAACTGTGACTGAGACTATCGTGGTAAATACACAACTGTGGCGGAGATTCTCGTGGTAAATACACGACTGCGACAGTGATTCTCGTGGTAAATACACAACTGTGACTGAGACTATCGTGGTAAATACATAACTGTGGCGGAGATTCTCGTGGTAAATACACAATGCGACAGTGATTCTCGTGGTAAATACACAACTGTGACTGAGACTATCGTGGTAAATACACAACTGTGACTGAGACTATCGTGGTAAGTACACAACTGTCACAGAGATTTCGGGATAAATACAGGGCGATGACTGAGACTAGCGTGGTAAATACACGGCGGTGATCGAGACTATCGTGGCAAATACACAACTGCGACGGAGATTCTCGTGGTAAATACACAACTGCGACAGTGATTCTCGTGGTAAATACACAACTGTGACTGAGACTATCGTGGTAAATACACAACTGTGAGTGAGACTATCGTGGTAAATACACGACGGTGACCGAGACTATCGTGGCAAATACACAACTGCGACGGAGATTCTCGTGGTAAATACACGACTGTGAGTGAGACTATCGTGGTAAATACACAACTGTGAGTGAGACTATCGTGGTAAATACACGGCGGTGATCGAGACTATCGTGGTAAATACACAACTGCGACTGAGACAATCGTGGTAAATACACGGCGGTGATCGAGACTATCGTGGCAAATACACAACTGCGACGGAGATTCTCGTGGCAAATACACAACTGTGACTGAGACAATCGTGGTAAATACACAACGGTGACTGAGACTATCGTGGTAAATACACGACTGTGGCTGAGACTATCGTGGTAAATACACGGCGGTGATCGAGACTATCGTGGTAAATACACGGCGGTGATCGAGACTATCGTGGTAAATACACGACGGTGACCGAGACTATCGTGGTAAATACACGGCGGTGATCGAGACTATCGTGGCAAATACACAACTGTGACTGAGACTACATGTATAGTGGCAAATACACAACTGCGACGCAGATTCTCGTGGTAAATACACGGCGGGGATCGAGACTATTGTGGTAAATGCACAACTGTGACTGAGACAATCGTGGCAAATACACAACTGTGACTGAGACTATCGTGGCAAATACACAACTGCGACGGAGATTCTCGTGGAAAATTCACGACGGTGACCGAGACTATTGTGATAATTACATGACTGTGACTGAGACTCTCGTGGTAATGCATGACGGTGGTCGAGACTATCGTGGTAAATACAGAAGGGTGGCTGAGACTATCGTGGTAAATACAGGACGGTGGCCGACCATCTCGTGGTAAAGACTTGACTGTGGCCGAAATTCTCGTGGTAAATATACAACTGTGGCTGAAATTATCGTGGTACGTACACCGATGGCACGGAAACACTCAGGTAAAATATCGATTGAGTTAAATTAGTTAGTCTTTTAGAAAGTGAGAATAACAGTATTCTCGTTATTTTGGGATAACACTTTCTTGAAAATATGGCAGAAATTCCTCTACCGATTTTTGAGTGACGCCCGAAACGGGAATCGAACCCGGGTCGATATCGATTGCTTGATATTTTGAAGTTGTTCAACTGAACGAGAGTGTTTGGTGGAATGACCTATAAACCTTAGAAGTTGTTCAACTGAACGCGAGTGTTTGGTGGAATGACCTATAAACCTTAGAAGTTGTTCAACTGAACGCGAGTGTTTCGTGGAATGACCTATAAACCTTAGAAGTTGTCCAACTGAACGAGAGTGTTTGGTGGAATGACCTATAAACCTTAGAAGTTGTTCAACTGAACGCGAGTGTTTGGTGGAATGACCTATAAACCTTAGAAGTTGTTCAACTGAACGAGAGTGTTATGTGGAATGACCTATAAACCTTAGAAGTTGTTCAACTGAACGCGAGTGTTTCGTGGAATGACCTATAAACCTTAGAAGTTGTTTAACTGAACGCGAGTGTTTGGTGGAATGACCTATAAACCTTAGAAGTTGTTCAACTGAACGAGAGTGTTTCGTGGAATGACCTATAAACCTTAGAAGTTGTCCAACTGAACGAGAGTGTTTGGTGGAATGACCTATAAACCTTAGAAGTTGTTCAACTGAACGCGAGTGTTTGGTGGAATGACCTATAAACCTTAGAAGTTGTTCAACTGAACGCGAGTGTTTGGTGGAATGACCTATAAACCTTAGAAGTTGTTCAACTGAACAAGAGTGTTTGGTGGAATGACCTATAAACCTTAGAAGTTGTTCAACTGAACGCGAGTGTTTGGTGGAATGACCTATAAACCTTAGAAGTTGTTCAACTGAACGAGAGTGTTATGTGGAATGACCTATAAACCTTAGAAGTTGTTCAACTGAACACGAGTGTTTCGTGGAATGACCTATAAACCTTAGAAGTTGTTTAACTGAACGCGAGTGTTTGGTGGAATGACCTATAAACCTTAGAAGTTGTTCAACTGAACGAGAGTGTTTCGTGGAATGACCTATAAACCTTAGAAGTTGTCCAACTGAACGAGAGTGTTTGGTGGAATGACCTATAAACCTTAGAAGTTGTTCAACTGAACGCGAGTGTTTGGTGGAATGACCTATAAACCTTAGAAGTTGTTCAACTGAACGAGAGTGTTATGTGGAATGACCTATAAACCTTAGAAGTTGTTCAACTGAACGCGAGTGTTTCGTGGAATGACCTATAAACCTTAGAAGTTGTTTAACTGAACGCGAGTGTTTGGTGGAATGACCTATAAACCTTAGAAGTTGTTCAACTGAACGAGAGTGTTTCGTGGAATGACCTATAAACCTTAGAAGTTGTCCAACTGAACGAGAGTGTTTGGTGGAATGACCTATAAACCTTAGAAGTTGTTCAACTGAACGCGAGTGTTTGGTGGAATGACCTATAAACCTTAGAAGTTGTTCAACTGAACGAGAGTGTTTGGTGGAATGACCTATAAACCTTAGAAGTTGTTCAACTGAACGAGAGTGTTTGGTGGAATGACCTATAAACCTTAGAAGTTGTTCAACTGAACAAGAGTGTTTGGTGGAATGACCTATAAACCTTAGAAGTTGTTCAACTGAACGCGAGTGTTTGGTGGAATGACCTATAAACCTTAGAAGTTGTTCAACTCAACGCGAGTGTTTGGTGGAATGACCTATAAACCTTAGAAGTTGTTCAACTGAACGATCTGCTGTTTCTTTTTTTCTGGAATGTGTTTAACTGCAAGTATACTTACATACAGTAATATGACACTTAGAAAAGTGAGTTTACTGAATCTAAGTTTCATATTTAAAATTGTTTGCATGTCACTATTTCAAAGGAACAATCAAATAAAATCATACGTATACAAATAGCTCATTTTTTCTACTTTCTATAGAAACACCTTAAAATGCTTTAGTTTTGTTTTAAGATTGATGGAGGATTTAAAACACGCAATATAGTTATTCGATGTAGATTTTAATATGATAGATTAAAAAGCTTCGGGCGATTGGAAGCGCGACAGTAGAATAAATTTCATGCATACTAAACCATCTAATCATCGTATACTTAAGCGAGCATCTTTACATACTTTCTTTTTTCTATTGAGACATTTGTTTGATTGAAGAAAATCACTCTTCCATACAATTCCCGCATCTTCATGTTATGAAGTGAAGGGAAATACCTCCTCTCACGTTTATTGGAATATTCACACACGAACATACTGAATTTATTCTCAAAATGTTGACTTAAAAATAAATCTAACAAAAAATACAGTTGGCCTCTTGGAAAAAGGATATGTGACACTTTTTATCTGTCTGTGTATTTTGTCTTTTATGCCACAGTAAAGTTTGCCTTCACTAAAAGAAACCAGTCTCCGGTCCGGCTATAATGCCCATAGTTTCCTCGACAAACTGGGGACCTGTCCATCGGCGTTCCAAATTTGTTGTTGTTTATTTAAAGCACAACTAATACTAGTCCAGGTTTTTTACTCCAAAATGACTATTTTTTCATACTGTATTTTCCAAAATACGGCCGTCAGTATAAAAAGTAGTAATTTTGGAGTCCGAAACCCGGACTACTGAAGCGTATTAGGGCTAGGTGAAAAATAATTTCGCTAATTCGGAAAGTAACTCTGAATTAGCTACGTGGGACTTAGTAACTCCGAATTAGCCGCTAATTCGGAGTGACTTTAGCTACGTTTCCACTTGTGCGGATGCGGATACGGACGCGGTGCGGGTACGGAAAGCCGCGCGGTAGACTATGCGTCGTGTGTGTTTCCATGTATGCGGTTGTCCGTACGGCATTTGATCTTATTTCGTCCAGAAAATCCCCTGTAAAGAATCTAAGTGACCCGAATTACTGATCTAGAAGAGGGTTCGTTAATTACCGAATTCGCGCACATTATTATAAAAACTAAGACGAGAAAATCAAGGACCACTGGGGAGTTCAAGAATAAAAGAGAAAAAGAAAAAAATATTTTCATGTTCAGACGTGCGGTAATCTTTGCCATCCAACTGTGACGAATATTTTACTATTGTTTACGCCAAACGAAGAAATTCTGAGAGATACATACAAAAGTTCATGTGCAAAACAATATCCATGCGAAAGAAAGGTATAATATGGAGAATTGTCGTACAGATAGCCTTACAGACTGTTTCCACTTGTCCGTTCCGCATACGGTTCCGCATGCGGCACCGTGCCGATCGCTACATGGTCCGGTCGGAATTTACCGCACCCGCTACCGTATCCGCAACCGTACAAATGGAAACACTACCTCTATTCTAACTATAAAGCGATTTTTGCCGCATCCGTATCCGCACCCGTATCCGCACAAGTGGAAACGCAGCTTAAGTCCCACGTAGCTAATTCAGAGTTACTAACTCCGAATTAGGCGCTCCGAATTATACAGATTTTTTTCACCTGGCCCTAATACGCTTTTGTACATCTCAGTGTCAAATTTCGATAAGAAAGGTCAACGTCATGATCACAGAATGTCTTGACGTCAGCTTAATCAACTTCGTGAAGGGACTCATTTTTCACTGATACGTCATTGTGCTTTCTCTGACGTTGCAGCTATCCAGTATGAAAAAAAAAAGTATTGTGCACTTGTATTAACTTAATAAATGATTGATTCTCTGCGTACACGCTGTGATAACTGGAAAGAAATGGGAAGTTTTTTGGACGAGGGCCAGATGCCTCCTATGTGTTAGAATATATAATATATATAGTACTGGCCGTGAACACTTAGTCAGGTGCATAATAACATAGTTAAATTTCTATAAAATATGTTTTACTGGTAAAGTGGCATGAGCTGCCAAAATTTTTCATAAATTATGATTCTCACGAAAGTAAGGGGCTTTGAAAGGCATCGAATAACTACGGTAAATGCTTGACGTTAAAATGAGGAAAATCTATACAGTTTGTGTTCTGCACGGGGAGAAATAGTGTCCGCAAAGTAAATAACATTTAAATGGTTTCACAATTGAGACTTTCGTCGCACGGTCAAAATACTGAAATCGATCCCACGGTGGAGATAAATTTTTTCGGGCCGCAGTAGAATCTGAAAAATTACCGCAAGAAAATAATCCATTTTACAATTGGCCGGGGCATCGTAAGGGCGTGGCAAGGTTCCCGCAAGTTTTAATCCACGAATCTCTTGCGGCGAACCGCGCGGAGTGACGCAAGCAACGCACTTCTAGCGCACGTGATCCGTGAGACAGTTGCGCGGAGGTGCTACGTGATTGGTTGGAACGTGCGGCGTGCCGCAAGATGTATCGTGCGTCATTGTTTTTTCGCCGCGCACCAATGAGCGAGCGCCTTACGGCGTTTTGTCAAATCGTGCGGCGATTTTGAGCTCCGCAGACGTGATTGCAGTATTAAGAAGGCGCAGAGATCCAAAAAACCGTAAGAAAAATATATACCTGTAACACACCTGAGGTTTTTTTTTCGCACGGTGAACGCAAGGCGGTGCAAGACCGAGACGGCGAATTGTTCAACGGTTTACAACTGGCGCAAGGTTGGCGGAACAAGAAATTTCACCGTACGATCTTACCGCACGATCTTACGACACAAAAAATCGTGCAACAACCGCGCATCAAGATACAACGGTTTACGGTGAACGTACTAGCGCCCGCACGGATGAGAGGCAATAAAAAAAATTCGCACGGCCGAAAATTGGATTCCATGTGCACACCAAACTTTTCTGCGGTTCTTGCGGCACTAAAATTCCGCGCGGTTGCCCGCAAGGAAGGCTGCGGTGCATCGTACGGCCAAAATTCATGACCGTAAGAGCCGTAAACCCGCCGTATCTCAATTGTGAAAGCCCCTTTAAATAAAGAAGACGAACGTACGTTGATTCAATCTAAGCCTAAATTGGTTCAAAACACTACGTTTACGTGCTTTCTCAGTACCGGTAACACTATTAAAGAGCTTCTGAATTGCAAGTCATGAGAAAAATATCCGATAACTTCTTGAATCTGTTTACACATTCACATTTGCGGAAAAATTCCAAAATTTTGACAGCTGAAGCCATTTCAAATTTGCGTTTGTTAAACGGAATTAAAAAATGACTACAAAATTGAAGACATTTATCCGTTGTCAGGTTGTCAATCAATAGAACACAGTTTTTCGGTGTTTGGCTGCTTTAACAGAATCTTAATCAAACCAGATTTCCGCTAAATGACCCTCTGAATCTGACGAGACATATAGAGTCCTGCAGGCCAGAGGAATGCCAAATAACAGAAGAAAATAGAACAATGCATTGGCAAAGGAAATCAATCTAGCTGATATTAAAGTGGCATGAGCTGTCAAAATTGAGATATTTGGCCATTAAAACAGAATGATATTTTTATCAAGACGTACAATTCAGAAGCTTTTTAGTACTTATAGTGTCGAGAATGTACGTTAAAACATTGTTTTCAACTAACTTTGACTTAGAATGAATGAATGGTGGTCCCGGTTATTTAAATTTTGTTTACTTTTCGAACACTATTTCTGTTCTTAAAGGCCACATACTGTATGGATTTTCCTCATTCCAACGCGAATCATGAAGTTTTTCGATGACATTCAAAGCCACTTACTGTCGTGACAATCAGAATCTATGAAAATAGTCCGAATTTTGGCAGCTCATGCCACTTTAAGACTTAAATAACAAGCTAAAAAATCACGCATAAGAGTGATTCGTCTTTGGGTGATTCCCTTGAAGGCTAGGTAGATTTTCAGAGAAAAATGTACAATTAACGAGCAATTAGTAGGAATTCCGTATTAGATTGTTCATTGTCAGGTGCTACATGACTGAGCCCTGCTGTAGTGAGTTGTGAAAGCGTAACTAATGTTTATCTATTTGTCGATCTTCTTTAGTTTATTTCTACGTTGTAGAATCAGGACCAAAAGCACAAAAAGTCAGAAGACGACGAAATGACAGGCCAGGCTACAAGCGCTCAAAGGCACAGTCTGGAGTCTCTGTTAGAACTCCCTGTCTAGCTAAAACTAGAAGTAATAACACGTAATAGCAAACCAGCTGCAAAGGAATTTAAAATCGTAATAAACTCGTCATTAAACGGTCTATCAGAGGAAAGAAGTGAACATCCCGACACCTTCCTATAAAAAATGTATCAGACGCACGGAGCCCTTTAAAAGGTATATTCGCCGCCGTAGGCTTTTTTGACATTTGTTAAGAGTTATGATTAAACATAGGGACCAATATGTATGTCCAGTTATGTTTAATATGTTTAAATGGGTCGTAAAAGCATACGTTGAATTAGCCTCATTTCAGGTCCCTCTGTGTGTAATTTACATTCTCAAATTTATCGGCAGTCCTTTTGTGTCCCTCAAACCATATCCTTCATCTGTGTTTCTCCACATAAAGTGGGTAAACTAATAAGATAAGGTAAGATCTCTCGAAACGGTTCAAATCATTACGGAGTTTGTATGCATTCCGGTTGCCTGTTACCAGCGGAAGGTCGTGGGTTTCCTCCGGGCACAGAGCCCGGTTTCCTCCCACAATAAAACTGGTAACGCCGCCATATAAGTGAAATAATCTTGAGCGCGGCGTAAAACACCAAACAATCAATCAATCAATGTATGCATGCCCAGGCTCCGATAGGAAACAAATCAAACCCATTCTGAAAATGATGCCAACCAAAATGATGCCAAGACTAATTCATTTTGACATGTAGTCTAAAACAAACCACCGGATCCGTGCCCCAATGCAGTCTAACGCAAACAACCGGATCCGTTCCCCACTGCAGTCTAAAACAAACCATCGAATCCGTGTCCCAATGCAGTCTAAAACAAACAACCGGATCAGTGCCCCACTGCAGTCTAAAACAAACCACCGGATCCGTACCCAAATGCGGTCTAAAACAAACCACCGGATCCTTGCCCCCATGCAGTCTAAAACAAACCACCGGATCCGTGCCCCAATGCAGTCTAAAACAAACCACCGGACCAGTGTTCCAATGCAGTCTAAAACAAACCACCGGATCAGTGCCCCCATGCAGTCTCAAACAAACCACCGGACCAGTGTCCCAATGCAGTGTAAAACAAACCACCAGATCCGTGTCCCAATGCAGTGTAAAACAAACCAGCGGATCCGTGTCCCAATGTAGTCTAAAACAAACCAGCGGATCCGTGCCCCCATGCAGTCTAAAACAAACCACCGTATCCATGCCCCAATATCATCCAAAACAAACCAGCGGATCCGTGTCCCAATGCAGTCTAAAACAAACTGCCGGATCCGTGCCCTAATGTAGTCTAAAACAAACCATCGGATCCGTGCCCCAATTCAGTCTAAAACAAACCACAGGATCCGTGCCCCAATGCAGTGTAAAACAAACCACAGGATCCGTGTCCCAATACAGTCTAAAGTAAACCATCGGATCCGTGCCCCAATGCAGTCTAAAACAAACAACCGGATCCGTGCCCCAATGCAGTCTAAAACAAACCACCGGATCCGTGCCCCAATGCAGTCTAAAACAAACCCTCGGATCCGTAACCCCATGCAGTCTAAAACAAACCACCGGATCCGTGTCCCAATGCAGTCTAAAATAAACCATCGGATCCGTGCCCCAATGCAGTCTTAAACAAACAACCGGATCCGTGCCCCAATGCAGTCTAAAACAACCGGATCCGTGCCCCAATGCAGTCTAAAACAAACCCTCGGATCCATGCCCCAATGCAGTCTAAAACAAACAACCGGATCCGTGCCCCAATGCAGTCTAAAACAAACCATCGGATCCGTGCGCCATGCAGTCTAAAACAAACCACCGGATCCGTGCCCCCATGCAGTTTAAAACAAACCACCGTATCCGTGCCCCAATGCAGTCTAAAACAAACCATCGGATCCGTGCCCCAATGCAGTCTAAAACAAACCATCGGATCCGTGACCCAATGCAGTCTAACACAAACCAGAAGTATCCACTATTGTTTGTTCTGAATGCCCTTACATAACATTGTACGAATAACATATATCGTAAGGGTTTTAAAGGTGGGCGTTTTTCTCCTGCCACAAGTCTGCTGTTGCTCCCAACGTGTTGTTCAGCGAACCAACAGCGTATTTAGAAAGAAAGTTATTTTTTTTTAATTGAATAAATTAAATAACAAATGATAGAATACATGGTAAAGCAATGGTACTGCTAGTTATTTGATCTCTGATTTATTTCCTTTCAATTGTAGACAAAAAACTTAAAATAGTGTTAAATTTTTACTCATTCTTCCTTCTAAAACCTCATTAGGTTTTCAGTGCATGTGTAAGCAGGGAATTATACTAATCCAGCTGCCAGAAATTTCCTCAAGATCTATCTTCAGCTGAAAATGGTCCCGGCGCTTCTGAAGCCTCATCGGGACCTGGACCCTAACTTACTGTTATATGCATCATGACCCCTACAACCATCATGACCTCTGCAACCATCATGACCTCTACAACCACCATCACCTCTACAGCCATCATGACCTCTGCAACCACCATGACCTCTACAACCACCATGACCTCTACAACCACCATGACCTCTACAACCACCATGACCTCTACAACCATCATGACCTCTACAACCATCATGACCTCTACAACCATCATGACCTCTACAACCACCATGACCTCTACAACCACCATCACCTCTACAGCCATCATGACCTCTGCAACCACCATGACCTCTACAACCACCATGACCTCTACAACCACCATGACCTCTACAACCATCATGACCTCTACAACCATCATGACCTCTACAACCATCATGACCTCTACAACCACCATGACCTCTACAACCAGCATGACCTCTACAACCACCATCACCTCTACAGCCATCATGACCTCTACAACCACCATGGCCTCTACAACCATCATGACCTCTACAACCACCATCACCTCTACAGCCATCATGACCTCTACAACCACCATGACCTCTGCAACCATCATGACCTCTACAACCACCATCACCTCTACAGCCATCATGACCTCTACAACCACCATGACCTCTGCAACCACCATGACCTCTACAACCACCATGACCTCTACAACCACCATGACCTCTACAACCACCATGGCCTCTACAACCATCATGACCTCTACAACCATCATGACCTCTACAACCATCATGACCTCTACAACCACCATGACCTCTACAACCAGCATGACCTCTACAACCACCATGACCCTACAACCATCATGGCCTCTACAACCATCATGACCTCTACAACCATAATGACCTCTACAACCATCATGATCTCAACAACCAGCATGACCTCTACAACCACCATGGCCTCTACAACCAGCATAACCCTACAACTACCATGACCTCTACAACCATCATGACCTCTACAACCATCATGACCTCTACAACCATCATGACCTCTACAAACACCAATCACTCTACAACCACCATGGCCTCTGCAACCAGCATGACCTCTGCAACCAGCATGACCTCTGCAACCACCATGACCTCTGCAACCATGGTGACCAATTGAATCCAAAATTACAAGCGCTTGATTTTTATAAGACAGTTTACTAAATGTTTTAGTGAATATCAGTGAATATTTTGAGGAGGTGGGGTGAAGGGGTGAAGTGGACGATATACTCTGTAAACTATTCTACCAACGGGGGGACTCAATCAAGTTTGAGAACTACTGGTCTGGAATCAGGAAGTACAAGCTTGCTAAAACTTTTCTTGTTTTCGCTTCAGCTCAGGGTATCTGGGGAGCCAACCGAAAGTACAATAATTCGATACGAAAGTATAAGTATAACAAGGAAAAAACTACCGGTTTTGAAAAGCATCGCGTTTCTTTGTTTTCACTGCATCTTCGCATTTCATTACTTTCGCTTGGTGTTTGCAAAAACAAGTGATTCAGAATAGCACAATAAGGCGTTGGGTCGTTTCTTTGGGGTGTTTTCTTATTCTCCCAGTTTTTTTGTTTTTGCCTTCGTGTTTTCGCTTGGAGCAGAAGCGAAAATTAGAAAACAGGAAACTTAAGCCGTAAAACATCGTGTTTAATGATTTTCCCCATTGAAATGACCAAACGAAAACGAGAAAATCAGAAATGGCACAAACCAGTCACCATAAGTGTGGGAATAATAATGATGAATGATCGCCCACTGACACCGGAACAAGTCATTTACATTTCTGTCCCCATTTCCAAAGACGAACGTTTTTGCAGTCAGCCTTCCCCCCGGGTACGTAGATCCAGACATTTGTATCCGTCACTCCAGTGTATATTAAATGCAAGCAATCGGCCCAACATAGGGAAAACTGCTTGCCCCCTACCACCGCCACTTATTAAAGTGGCATGAGTTGCCAAAATTGAGATATTTGGCCATTATAACAGAATGTTAAAATTATCGGCTATTTTTCTCCAGACGTACAATTCAGAAGCTGTTTAGAATGTGTGATAAAGCATTGATTTTAACTAGCTGGGGCTTAGAATGAATTAATGGTCGTCCCGGTTATTCAAATTTTGTTTACTTTTCGAACACTATTTCGGTTCGTATAGGCCACACACTGTGTGGATTTTTCTCATTCCAACCCCAATCATTAAGTTTTTCGATGACCTTCACAACCTTTTACTGTCGTGACAATCAGAATCTATGAAAATAGTCCGAATTTTGGCAGCTCATGCCACTTTAACAGTGATCTTTTTAATCTGTATTTAAGGGTGGATATTTTCACTATCGGTGGAAAGCAAATTTTCTGATGGGTCATCTTTCTGTTAAGTTTACTCACACCAGTCAAGTTACGTAACGCACAATCTCATTAACGGATTGTTGCTAACAGTAAGTGGTTTGTTAACTATAATGAAAAGTATAGCGGAAGAATAAGTAATCACTTGAATGATCAAACGGATAGAATGGCTGATTAATTACATATGTTTTGTTTATAGGTTTGGTTTTTCACTGTAGTTAGAAGATCTTCTTTCTATAAATAACGTATGACATATAGGCTTATATATTTCTCCTTATTCGAATGTTTGGATAGAATTTAGTATTTTAGACACGAAGATTTTCCCTGTGTCCGTGTGTTTTAGTGATCATAAATAAAACAGAGACAGGACAAAGAGAACATTCCAATTTTCAGATCATTCGTCCAGCCATTTTTTTTTTTTTTTTTTTCGGAATCTTGACCTGCTTACGTTGATAGGTGGTGCGTTGGCTAAGCCCTGCTAAGACATAACCTAGACCATCGATGCTTCACCCAATGATGCGTGAACGGGCAGTTTGAACGGGCAGTTTGAATGGACAGTCATCGATGTCAGCTTACTTTGACCCATGGGTTAAAGGTTATCAAAAGGCTATCAGCGATTGTATACAACACAATTACACAGATATATTTTTGCTACTTGGTAAGAGTATACAGGCGTGTAAAGACGGTTCCATTAGATACACTGATCATCACCTGATACAACACTTATGTATACCACTGCGCACATTATAAAACAGATTATCAAAAGTTTGCCAATTCCATATTTGATTTAATTTGGAATTTATTTCATTGGATACGATTTTACTCAGTGGTTCCACTGATTAGTTTAACGTAGTACACAAGTAGTGTTATTCCGAAAAACGAAAACTTCACACCGACTCAATATTTCGACTTTGTCACAACATTGACCAAAGCGTTACACCAAGAGAATTAGCGTAGGCCTATAGCAGATACTCGTAGAACTTTAGAATTCTTAGGGTGAATTTGTTAACAGAAAGATAATGGGCTGAATAGATTTAGAACAAATTCCGCTGATAAGCTGAAAAAGGTGTTTTCTTCTTCCTGCCTGTCTATGGTTGGTAGTAAAACCAAAGAATGGTCCCCTGTTTGGTGGCCTAATTGGAGATGAAGACTGCATGTGACATGATAAAAATCTCTCCTCTCCTGCCTCTGGCTTTATGCAAGAATGACGTCATTGTCCTCGTTCCCAGAGATTCCCTCCCCAGATACAGGTCATGGAGGTTAGATGTCTTCCTTTTATTACTCTCTATGATGCAGTACATACAGATTGAAATAAACATTCAAACCTGCCATCCATTGTTCAGAACACATAGCCAAGCTGTCTGCCATAAAAACGATGATGAAAAGCTGGTTTGAACATTTCTGTACATGAGGGCTTTCTCGGGTCATTCATTTAAAATATAAGGTATAAAGACCCTGGCTCAAAGGGACCCCCTACCGGGCATCATTGAGACCCGATGAACAAAACACGTAAATGGGTTTTTGGGGGAAGTCTGCCAAAAAAATCTGACATCTAAGGTTTTCTTTATTGAAATAGTGGTTATAAGATAGCCTGATAATAAAGCCCGGGAATGTATGTATATTACCAGTCTTTATAATAACATTGATATTGTCTGATCAACACTTCTCCTCTATTAAAAACAGTTCGTCTCTAGTTACTTCTCTTCACACCCTTGTTTTTGTTGACTTTGGTCCACTTTACGACAACTATACCGTCATTTTAATAGAAATCAATAATGACACGTCAAAGTGATTGATTTGTCAAAATAAGCCGATACAGGTTTAGTGGTTAAGGTCTCCAGTATTTATCCCATCACCATGGAGTAGGGGGGAATAAAACACGTTAGTTAATTGGAAAGCACATTAGATTTTGGCTTACTAAGTCAGTTCAACTATATAGGCTGAAGGCCATAACCAAAGCAATTTCAATAAATAATAGGTTGGCGTTGGCATGGTTATAATTGAGGTAGATACTGATGTAAAATAACTAAAACACACACCTGTTAATGGGGGCCTTATGTCGTGTCTTAGTGCAATCTAAAAATTCATTTTATGTTACCGAGGTGGCTATATCGGTTTCAGTTAGAACTAAATTTAAGAGCCTATATGTTGAACAAGATAGACGTACAGGGAGATAACTAAGGTATAGGAAAGCCCAGGCTGTGTTTGAAGCCAGGTGTGTGCGATCCTATCCCGGATGGTAAAATTATACCTGTTATTGGATCCTCTAATGATACATAACAAGTCCATTCCATTCACAGACATACATACCTCACCCAATGCTAAACACACTGGCACGGTTCGACAAAAAGTTGTATAGTTTTCCCTTGTAACTGGGATCGATACAGCCCGAGTTTTCGAAGATCTTCGCCCTCCGGTGGCCGATCTGTTATAACAGAATGTGATACGGAGAATGGGTATTACCATATTAGCTATGGCGGTCAGAGTAAATGCAACAAAGGTTTATCTGTAGCAGGTTGTTTTCAAAGGTGTAAATATGAAACGACCAATATCCGCCATAACGTATTTGTCCTAAAAGTCAGAAGTGCGAGTTTCAAATACAGGTCGAAAGAATAACAATTGTATAAGGATTTCAACATATTGGTTCATTGAGCACTGTTAGCTCTGATATCTTTATCAAACTCGGTGACATAAAAAATATTTTAAGTTAAATTGGTAGATTAGGTCAGAAAATGAATTCCAAATGGTTTATAAATAACCTGGTATCCAGGGCCCTGTTTTACTAAGCTGGCGTAAAGTTACGCATAGGCTTACAGCATGGAGTTGCGCCTCGAAATTGCGACCATGCGTAAGTTAGTATCATTCAACATGCATTTGCGACAGGCGTAACTTACGCCAGCTTAGTAGAACGATTCCCATAGTTAGACCACTGAAGCATTGAGTGTATAAAACCAGTCGCTCAAAAATGTGTACCTCTGAAAAACTAATACAGATATTCAGCGGAGAAAAATCTGGTATACCTTAAATACTGCCCGCCAGTTTCTGTCAAATGGTTGATTGATTGATGTTTTACGTCGCACTCAACAATATTTCACTTATATGGAGGTGTTGCAGGGTTTAATGGGAGGAGGGACCCGGATTCTTTAATCAAAGGAAATCACGTCCTTCAACTTGTTTCATTTGTAAATTTAATTTACTTTATATACATCTGTTAATTTAGAGCACATTGTCATCTGGTAAAGTGTCTGAAATACATGAATGACGTAGGTTTAAATAGCCTTTGGGAGATTCAAAATAAAACTGGCAAATGATAATAAACCTAAATAAAATAATTACCTGATTAAATAGACTAACATATACAGACAAAAACCGCCAATATTCAAGACTATTTCTTCATTACTTTGATATTAGTATCTAAATATGAAATGTGTATTTTTTTCTCAAATTGTCTCTTAGGATAATTTGTTTATATAATGGTTGATTCATTTCTTTTCCTGTATGCGTTTATTTTACAAATTTGACAACAAGAAATTGTTCCGGGGCACAGAATTTTATCAATGAAACCATCCATTTGTCATTTCTTAGCAAACATAGATAAGATATAAAGTCCCGATATGGTGAGGAATTGTTGGCAACAAAACGTGGAAACACAATACTTTGTATATGCAGAGTGAAGGATTGATTGTGCTATAGGCATTGGTAAGTTATGGGTGCCAGGTGACGGAGACTGAAGATGCGAATTCCTCTCCCTCCTCTATAGCCTGATCCAGGGCAGATAATAACAGTGATCATTCCGGGAATACCCTGGCCTTACTTACCCTGATAACCGTCATGATTACCGTAACGTCGTCCATCAAACACAAACGAGCTTTCCACACATGTAAATTGGCGTAAATAGAAAAAAGTTTCAGACTTTGAGAAGAGGACAAACACCATAAAAGCTCCAACCGCTTATCTGTCTAGAGATAACCACGCCGTGTAAATAAATTATAGAGCGATAAAACAGAGGGCTAGTGTTTAATGACATCAGTGTAGGGTGGCACTGGTCCTGTGGTCCACCTCCCAACATCATCATTGCGTGGTTGTTAAACTTTGAACTCATATCTCAGATCAGTTATGCGGTGATATGATATGGCGTTGTCATCATCGATGTCCTCAAATCCAGTCCCAGCGGTTCATCGAAAATTAAATAAATTAATCCAGGGTTTATGGGGAGGTGATCAGTGAGTCTGACTGGTTGATTGATTGTTTGGTGTTTTACGCTGCGCTCAAGATAATTTCACTTATATGGCGGCGTTGCAAGTTTTATTGTGGGAGGAAACCCACGACCTTCCGGTGGTAACTGACAAACATCCCACATAGTAAATGAATTTGAGGTCAGAAGAAACCTCCGATCTTTCATCGCATATAGGGCCTACTTGTCAAAGATCCGAATACCTTCACAAAATCACATTTTATTTTACTTGGAAAAATGTTTTAATCGAGCGTATGGAGTCATGACTAACCTACTTTGTCCTCAAATGTATAAGCTGTTACGGTCGAATCCAAACTATTTCACTTGTCCAGGTTTTTTTCCTGAGGGTTAACTCTGACTATAAGTCAGGGGTACCCGAAGATTATTATACTTATACAGTGGTCGGTCCACAGGAGGGGCTCCTAAACTTCTTGAGGCCAGCGTGCCTCTTAGGTTCCAGATAGATTCTCCAAACCACCACCAGGCCCCCACAAATACACACATACTTACAAACATAATATGCAAGCTTAGCAATCAAATGATTACAGTAGAAATATGGCCGAGTGTACTGATAATTTCATACATCTTTTTTATTTTATTCACCCTATTATGAAAACGATTTCACAGACGTCAGTAGGTTTTGGGTCAGTGGTGGAATTTAATGCCTCAGTTCAATAAGTGAAGGTCCAGGCGGCCCTGAACCCCCGAACCTCTGACACGTTCTAAGTTTACTTCAATACGTAGGTAAAGCAATAATCGAAACAAACCCATTTGGTGAAACGACTTCGATATAAATATATAAACTGCGTAATTATTAGGTGCTTTCGCTCAGGTTCGAGCTCATATTTACCTGCAAGTAGTGCAACATACGTAACATATTTTATGCAACTTGTCAGATTTTGTCAGCTTCCCCTAATTCAACTTCATCAGCCCCATCCTCCAATGTTTCTTCTAGACTCCCGCACTTTTCTTTTTTTAACAATGACTGGCAGTTGGCGCAGAAGTCGAGCCATTTTACTCTGAAGTAGACAGTTGTAGAAAGTTTGTCGGACTAAGTATCAACCATTCTACTAAAGTCCCGGATTGCACCACGGTCAAATGTATACAAAATAAGGAAACAAAAGATAGTAGTTGCGGCATGTAGCGTTACCTGTGAGGAGGAATACTACTACTAAGAAATCTGTACTACTATTAAGAGTTGCCCACGATCAGTGATGATCTGCTGGTACATATATCAAGGGATACAACTGGGATGGTCGGTACAGTCTGAATTGTGATATCATCGGGCTTTACCTATCAAACAGGGCAAAATTTTCTGTCACAAAATAAATTAGTTGCAGTTTTACACCGACAAAGTTCTATACCCTGAGAAATCACTCGCACACAACAAACGCCTACGCTCAATGGGAGAGCACAGATGGATCCAGTCAAAGCGGTGAGGGTAGTGGTGGTGGTGGAAAGAGGAGTCAAAGGCACACTCGCCGGTAAAGAAAATCCCCAAAACTGTATATTTGTTTTTTAAATTCCACTTTTGCCAAAATTCAAATGTTTTAGCATTAATTACCACCCCAGAGCCCATTAAGATATTGATTGATACCGAGATCTGCAGTATTGAATATCTTTTGCACAGCGTTCTGTTCTACGCCCCTACCCACCACCACGAACCAGGCAAATACGATTTTAAAGTGAAAGGAAAGCCCAGGTTCAACAATATGTAATAATACAATCAACCATCACCAGCAGCATATCACAGTAAACCTTCAGCACAGTTCTGTCCAAATGGACCCTTTCTTGGGCAGTTGCTTTGTTGTATGGCAAAATGACGCTACATTGAGTTTTTGGATCAATCTGACGTTGAAGTCGAGCTAAAAACATACTCTAAGCAGAAAGGGTCTATGGAACATTTATCAGATAACAGAAGTGTGTCGTTCGACAGTCAGCGGGAAATGTCGGAAAGGCTTTCATGTCAACAGTTGGATACGTTAATGACGTCATGGCAACACAACCGATGACGTCGCTGTATCAAAACAGAGATCTTAATACATGTATTCAAGCGGC
This sequence comes from Lepidochitona cinerea, assembly GCA_963971465.1. Lineage (NCBI taxonomy): Eukaryota > Metazoa > Mollusca > Polyplacophora > Chitonida > Tonicellidae > Lepidochitona > Lepidochitona cinerea. The sequence goes on from OZ020551.1 coordinate 21,523,467, forward strand.
ATTTATGAAAACATTTTTTTCAAACTTTTTTTTATATTTTTTGCTCTGCCTGTTCAACCAATTAAACAAATAAAACAGAACCTTTTTTGGGCATACTTGGTTTCACATTGCATTTACACTTTAAAGTAACACACAAACTTGCAAAAAACTCTCTAAGGTTGAAAAGCTGCGACAAAAGAGACAAGTGAATAACAAGAAATGAATTTTATTTTCATTGCTTACAGTGATTACCATGGCATTCTCATGGTATTTTTTTCAGGTTACAGCTTGTAAAACGGCACGGAATGGTTCATACAGACAAAGAATTTATCAAGTCCATAACACACTTAATGAAGGGGAGACAACTAAAAATGACGCTGGTTGATTTTCATTATGAGGATAGAGTTGCTTGCCCTTGAAATTCCTATATGGAGAGAAAAAAAAAGAGTAATGTAAATTAAATTACGAACACAAATAGATGGATTGAATACCAGTAAAAAAATAAACATTCTTAAGGAAATAGATTAAAAAGATCGCAAATATAACATACTGATTATTAAATGACACAAAAACTAGATTTTAACATTCTTTTCTTTTAAAACCTTTTGAGAGTTGGCCAGCATATTTACCTGTTGTACAACTCCATCTATGAGAATAAGGACCTGCACAGCTAATGTCTGACATTCCTCATTCGCATCCCTATCAATAACACCTACAAGTAAACAAGACATGTAACCGTTACAAGCATTTATTTTTTTCATTCGTCATAAAAACAATCTAGGCAACATTTTAAAATTGTTATGAGGTTGGCAATCACTCAGAATGAGAGAGCAACATTATCAACGATGTATGCTTCTGTCAAATTAAAGTCAGGAATATATGATGAATAGTATTACCATGGTTGTCCTACCTTGTAAATAAAGTTTAAGTTCAGTGAGTTGAGACTGTAGTGTTGACAGTAAGAAATGGGCTGGTACTGACAGTAATACCATAGCACAACAAAATAAAACAGCAAGTCTCACAGATCTGAAAACATTGAAAAAATTATTCAATCCTCTAAAATCTGCTGTTTAAAAAAGTAAACGGATGCATGAGTAGCAAATTTAAAAAAAACAGTTTCAGAGAAAACAAGGTGTGTCTTTTTTTTTCTAAATTAAACTAGTTTTGTGTTAACAATGGGAGAAGGTAAAGCAATAATCGAAACAAACCCATTTGGTGAAACGACTTCGATATAAATATATAAACTGCGTAATTATTAGGTGCTTTCGCTCAGGTTCGAGCTCATATTTACCTGCAAGTAGTGCAACATACGTAACATATTTTATGCAACTTGTCAGATTTTGTCAGCTTCCCCTAATTCAACTTCATCAGCCCCATCCTCCAATGTTTCTTCTAGACTCCCGCACTTTTCTTTTTTTAACAATGACTGGCAGTTGGCGCAGAAGTCGAGCCATTTTACTCTGAAGTAGACAGTTGTAGAAAGTTTGTCGGACTAAGTATCAACCATTCTACTAAAGTCCCGGATTGCACCACGGTCAAATGTATACAAAATAAGGAAACAAAAGATAGTAGTTGCGGCATGTAGCGTTACCTGTGAGGAGGAATACTACTACTAAGAAATCTGTACTACTATTAAGAGTTGCCCACGATCAGTGATGATCTGCTGGTACATATATCAAGGGATACAACTGGGATGGTCGGTACAGTCTGAATTGTGATATCATCGGGCTTTACCTATCAAACAGGGCAAAATTTTCTGTCACAAAATAAATTAGTTGCAGTTTTACACCGACAAAGTTCTATACCCTGAGAAATCACTCGCACACAACAAACGCCTACGCTCAATGGGAGAGCAGATGGATCCAGTCAAAGCGGTGAGGGTAGTGGTGGTGGTGGAAAGAGGAGTCAAAGGCACACTCGCCGGTAAAGAAAATCCCCAAAACTGTATATTTGTTTTTTAAATTCCACTTTTGCCAAAATTCAAATGTTTTAGCATTAATTACCACCCCAGAGCCCATTAAGATATTGATTGATACCGAGATCTGCAGTATTGAATATCTTTTGCACAGCGTTCTGTTCTACGCCCCTACCCACCACCACGAACCAGGCAAATACGATTTTAAAGTGAAAGGAAAGCCCAGGTTCAACAATATGTAATAATACAATCAACCATCACCAGCAGCATATCACAGTAAACCTTCAGCACAGTTCTGTCCAAATGGACCCTTTCTTGGGCAGTTGCTTTGTTGTATGGCAAAATGACGCTACATTGAGTTTTTGGATCAATCTGACGTTGAAGTCGAGCTAAAAACATACTCTAAGCAGAAAGGGTCTATGGAACATTTATCAGATAACAGAAGTGTGTCGTTCGACAGTCAGCGGGAAATGTCGGAAAGGCTTTCATGTCAACAGTTGGATACGTTAATGACGTCATGGCAACACAACCGATGACGTCGCTGTATCAAAACAGAGATCTTAATACATGTATTCAAGCGGCATTTATGAAAACATTTTTTTCAAACTTTTTTTTATATTTTTTGCTCTGCCTGTTCAACCAATTAAACAAATAAAACAGAACCTTTTTTGGGCATACTTGGTTTCACATTGCATTTACACTTTAAAGTAACACACAAACTTGCAAAAAACTCTCTAAGGTTGAAAAGCTGCGACAAAAGAGACAAGTGAATAACAAGAAATGAATTTTATTTTCATTGCTTACAGTGATTACCATGGCATTCTCATGGTATTTTTTTCAGGTTACAGCTTGTAAAACGGCACGGAATGGTTCATACAGACAAAGAATTTATCAAGTCCATAACACACTTAATGAAGGGGAGACAACTAAAAATGACGCTGGTTGATTTTCATTATGAGGATAGAGTTGCTTGCCCTTGAAATTCCTATATGGAGAGAAAAAAAAAGAGTAATGTAAATTAAATTACGAACACAAATAGATGGATTGAATACCAGTAAAAAAATAAACATTCTTAAGGAAATAGATTAAAAAGATCGCAAATATAACATACTGATTATTAAATGACACAAAAACTAGATTTTAACATTCTTTTCTTTTAAAACCTTTTGAGAGTTGGCCAGCATATTTACCTGTTGTACAACTCCATCTATGAGAATAAGGACCTGCACAGCTAATGTCTGACATTCCTCATTCGCATCCCTATCAATAACACCTACAAGTAAACAAGACATGTAACCGTTACAAGCATTTATTTTTTTCATTCGTCATAAAAACAATCTAGGCAACATTTTAAAATTGTTATGAGGTTGGCAATCACTCAGAATGAGAGAGCAACATTATCAACGATGTATGCTTCTGTCAAATTAAAGTCAGGAATATATGATGAATAGTATTACCATGGTTGTCCTACCTTGTAAATAAAGTTTAAGTTCAGTGAGTTGAGACTGTAGTGTTGACAGTAAGAAATGGGCTGGTACTGACAGTAATACCATAGCACAACAAAATAAAACAGCAAGTCTCACAGATCTGAAAACATTGAAAAAATTATTCAATCCTCTAAAATCTGCTGTTTAAAAAAGTAAACGGATGCATGAGTAGCAAATTTAAAAAAAACAGTTTCAGAGAAAACAAGGTGTGTCTTTTTTTTTCTAAATTAAACTAGTTTTGTGTTAACAATGGGAGAAGGTAAAGCAATAATCGAAACAAACCCATTTGGTGAAACGACTTCGATATAAATATATAAACTGCGTAATTATTAGGTGCTTTCGCTCAGGTTCGAGCTCATATTTACCTGCAAGTAGTGCAACATACGTAACATATTTTATGCAACTTGTCAGATTTTGTCAGCTTCCCCTAATTCAACTTCATCAGCCCCATCCTCCAATGTTTCTTCTAGACTCCCGCACTTTTCTTTTTTTAACAATGACTGGCAGTTGGCGCAGAAGTCGAGCCATTTTACTCTGAAGTAGACAGTTGTAGAAAGTTTGTCGGACTAAGTATCAACCATTCTACTAAAGTCCCGGATTGCACCACGGTCAAATGTATACAAAATAAGGAAACAAAAGATAGTAGTTGCGGCATGTAGCGTTACCTGTGAGGAGGAATACTACTACTAAGAAATCTGTACTACTATTAAGAGTTGCCCACGATCAGTGATGATCTGCTGGTACATATATCAAGGGATACAACTGGGATGGTCGGTACAGTCTGAATTGTGATATCATCGGGCTTTACCTATAAAACAGGGCAAAATTTTCTGTCACAAAATAAATTAGTTGCAGTTTTACACCGACAAAGTTCTATACCCTGAGAAATCACTCGCACACAACAAACGCCTACGCTCAATGGGAGAGCAGATGGATCCAGTCAAAGCGGTGAGGGTAGTGGTGGTGGTGGAAAGAGGAGTCAAAGGCACACTCGCCGGTAAAGAAAATCCCCAAAACTGTATATTTGTTTTTTAAATTCCACTTTTGCCAAAATTCAAATGTTTTAGCATTAATTACCACCCCAGAGCCCATTAAGATATTGATTAATACCGAGATCTGCAGTATTGAATATCTTTTGCACAGCGTTCTGTTCTACGCCCCTACCCACCACCACGAACCAGGCAAATACGATTTTAAAGTGAAAGGAAAGCCCAGGTTCAACAATATGTAATAATACAATCAACCATCACCAGCAGCATATCACAGTAAACCTTCAGCACAGTTCTGTCCAAATGGACCCTTTCTTGTGCAGTTGCTTTGTTGTATGGCAAAATGACGCTACATTGAGTTTTTGGATCAATCTGACGTTGAAGTCGAGCTAAAAACATACTCTAAGCAGAAAGGGTCTATGGAACATTTATCAGATAACAGAAGTGTGTCGTTCGACAGTCAGCGGGAAATGTCGGAAAGGCTTTCATGTCAACAGTTGGATACGTTAATGACGTCATGGCAACACAACCGATGACGTCGCTGTATCAAAACAGAGATCTTAATACATGTATTCAAGCGGCATTTATGAAAACATTTTTTTCAAACTTTTTTTTATATTTTTTGCTCTGCCTGTTCAACCAATTAAACAAATAAAACAGAACCTTTTTTGGGCATACTTGGTTTCACATTGCATTTACACTTTAAAGTAACACACAAACTTGCAAAAAACTCTCTAAGGTTGAAAAGCTGCGACAAAAGAGACAAGTGAATAACAAGAAATGAATTTTATTTTCATTGCTTACAGTGATTACCATGGCATTCTCATGGTATTTTTTTCAGGTTACAGCTTGTAAAACGGCACGGAATGGTTCATACAGACAAAGAATTTATCAAGTCCATAACACACTTAATGAAGGGGAGACAACTAAAAATGACGCTGGTTGATTTTCATTATGAGGATAGAGTTGCTTGCCCTTGAAATTCCTATATGGAGAGAAAAAAAAGAGTATGGGAAATTAAATTACGAACACAAATAGATGGATTGAATACCAGTAAAAAAATAAACATTCTTAAGGAAATAGATTAAAAAGATCGCAAATATAACATACTGATTATTAAATGACACAAAAACTAGATTTTAACATTCTTTTCTTTTAAAACCTTTTGAGAGTTGGCCAGCATATTTACCTGTTGTACAACTCCATCTATGAGAATAAGGACCTGCACAGCTAATGTCTGACATTCCTCATTCGCATCCCTATCAATAACACCTACAAGTAAACAAGACATGTAACCGTTACAAGCATTTATTTTTTTCATTCGTCATAAAAACAATCTAGGCAACATTTTAAAATTGTTATGAGGTTGGCAATCACTCAGAATGAGAGAGCAACATTATCAACGATGTATGCTTCTGTCAAATTAAAGTCAGGAATATATGATGAATAGTATTAACATGGTTGTCCTACCTTGTAAATAAAGTTTAAGTTCAGTGAGTTGAGATTGTAGTGTTGACAGTAAGAAATGGGCTGGTACTGATAGTAATATCATAGCACAACAAAATAATACAGCCAGTCTCACAGATCTGAAAACATTGAAAAACATATTCAATCCTCTAAAATATGCTGATTAAAAAAGTAAATGGATGTATGAACGATAAATTTAAAAAAAAACAGTTTCAGAGAAAACAAGGTGTTTTTTTTTTCTAAATTAAACTTTGTTTTAACAATGGGAGAAGGTAAACATGTGTAAAGATAACTTTTTATTTCTAATCTAAAATAAAAGATGAGATTAATTAAAATTGTGCATTAAGGGTAAACAAGATAAACTCTTATGCTGGAAAGAAGATACTTAGATTCACAAAGAAAGAAAGGCAGCTAGAGACCTTGAATAATTGATTGGCGTTTAAAGCCACACACAAGCTTTTTTAACTGATATGGGAGGTGTTCCTTCATTTTTTTTTTAATTTACAATAGTACAGTGTAGCATTGATTGATTAGATATGACATACATGTATAATGAATTATTCATAAGAACAACAACTTTCCATTCAAGTTGATCAGACCCATTACTGCATGTTAATTATCCAAACATTATGTCGTCAAAATTGTTTAATAGTGTTTCATTACGTTGAGTCTGACAAGGGTATGCTGGATATATTCATTAGAAATATAATGTGGTTTTGAGAGATCGGCTGAAATACTAAAATAAATAACAACATACCCGTCTGTGTGATAACGAAGTGCCCAAATAAACTCCAGTCCAGTCACACCCATTTGCTGAACGATCTGATCAATATATACAACAACAACACATTATAGAAATGTTTAAAATGTGGGTTTTCATAATCTACAGCCTGTCGGAGATGAGCTTGTGAAATAAAATTGCAAGGAAATAAATGTCACAAAATGCAAAGAAAGGAAATCAAATAATTAACAATAGGAGTCACAAGCAGGTCCTCGCCAAAAAACATTTTGAGGGTTGTAGAAGCAGTTGTTTATCTGAGCATACATACAAACATTTGAAATTTAAATAGTTGAAATATATAAATTTATATTTATAGCGTAAAAAGTTTCCAAACGAAACCTAGCTGCGAACTTAGTTTGTACATGTAGGTTGTAAGATGGAGTTTATAACGTTGTTTGCTGGTTGTAGGTTGTGAGCTGGAGTTTATAACCTTGTTGTTTGCTGGTTGAAGGTTATGAGATGGAGTTTATAACCGTGTTGTTTGTTGGTTGTAGGTTATGGGATGGAGCTTATAACCTTGTTGTTTGCTGGTTGTAGGTTGTGGGATGGAGTTTATAACCTTGTTGTTTGCTGGTTGAAGGTTATGAGATGGAGTTTATAACCTTGTTGTTGGCTAGAAGTAGGTAATGAGATGGAGTTTATAACCGTGTTGTTTGTTGGTGGTAGGTTATGGGATGGAGCTTAAAACCTTGTTGTTTGCTGGTTGTAGGTTGTGAGATGGAGTTTATAACCTTGTTGTTTGCTGGTTGAAGGTTATGAGATGGAGTTTATAACCTTGTTGTTTGCTAGAAGTAGGTTATAAGATGGAGTTTATAACCTTGTTGTTTGTTGGTTGTAGGTTATGAGATGGAGTTTATAACCTTGTTGTTTGTTGGGTGTAGGTTATGAGATTGGTTTTATAACCTTGTTGTTTGTAGGTTATGAGACGGGTTCAATCTCAGTCCACCGATGTTCTTGCCATAGGTAAGATGCGTAACCATTGTCAATGTGTTACAAAAGAATTCCAGAAAATTCTACTGACCAAGACTATTAAGCTCCTGTCAGTCGTCAACGTAATGAAATATCATGGGTTTGGTTTGTTACAACAATTTATGGGGTCTAAATGATATACCTCTTTTTAACACAATTAGAAACTCTTCTCCATGGTTATTTTAGACAAGACGATTTTCCCTGTGCCCGTGGGTTTTAGTGTTCATAAATATATAACCAACATTAGGCTCCGCCAGACCATAGAACATCAACAATGGCTATAACAAAAACCATACAGCCCCTGGCCCGAGGGTCACAAATCTTTAATAAACTGTTATTGGTGTATTACTTTCATTGTATCATTCATTTTTTACATATTTAGATTGAAAAACTAAAAAAATCTGTGAACTTCAAATACACATTCATATGCCTGAAAAAAAAAATTAACCAAGGTTTTTCTTATATAACACCTACGACCTGAATACAGCTATGCCATTCCCGAAAATCAAACTTGACTAAAGTCTCTCTCTAGTATATATATTGACACGAGCATTTTCTGTTTAGAACTCAATAATCAGAATCAGATTTACTTCAATCCACTCAGCAAATTGTAAACTAGTATTCTGCACATGTATTCTCCCAACAATAACATTCATACCTGGTCTTAGTTTATAGCTGTTTTCAAGCAAATGGGAAATATCTATCAGTTCAATTTATAACTTATAATCAATTCACTAATTAAAACAACAACAAATAAATAAATGAATTTGCATGTAATCTACCGATCAATAAGAAGCCTGATTTTCAATAAAAATCCATCTCCCCCCTCTGTCAGGCTCCGTCCCCCCATATACCTAACCTTTATCCACTACACATAAAGAAATCCAAGGACCTTTTGTTAGCTATGTATGTGATATCTTCTGTAGTAGACAGAGAGGAGGCAGATTACCTGGGTGTTAACAGAACAATGAAGGACTGTACCAACGGTGTAGAGTAAACGACTCAGAACAACAGTATCCTCACCAAGCAGATCCAATGTATTCTGTTTCCTAAATAAAAAACAGAAATCCAATCTGAAACAGGCTCAATGGCTGATTGATGAATAATGAGGCACTGAATATTTTTCACTTAAGTGGCGGCGTTGCCAGGTATAGTGGAGGAAGGAACAGAGCTCCCCGCCCCCCCCCCCTCCCCAAAGAGTACATGTAGATGTAATGTCAATGTCAAAACTATACCTGATTGATTGTTGTTTTCAGTGGGGGAGGAAACCAGGCTCATTGCCCGCAGGAAACCCCTGACCTTCGGCAAGTACCTGGCAACTCTTCCACATACAGTGACCAAGTGAAAAATCCACTCAGAAATTTTTCAATTTTTATTTTGTCTGACAAAACTATACTTGAATATTTGTTATATTGTAGGCAGATGCCTTTTATCAAAACTCCATCCAGCTACCTCTCCCCCTTGTCCCTCTCAGCTGTCAAACACAAATACTCAAGGCAAACACTATGCCTCATTCGGAAAGCTACGAAATTTGGTTGTCAGATTGAATTTTCCTTCCTAACAACATTTATAACAATGTCTTGTGTATAATATGCAATTTCTATTTGTAGAATAAAACTCATGGACAAAAAAACAGCACCTGTCATAGTGAAGAATAAGTGGAAAGAAAAACAAGCCAGCCACAGGACCGATTCTATTGGCTACCCCTTCTTTCTTTATCGCCGAATGAGCGAAGCGTCTAGTTTTCTTCTTGATACGTTTTTCAACGATTTGTCGCCAATCTGGTTGTTCACCCATAGAGGTGGTAGATTCCTCTTGATCTGTCTCTGTAGACGTTTTACTGACAGGGGCAGACAACTCACGTACACTCCCAGATATAACCTGAAAAAGACAAGGAAAGAAATATTTGTAAGCATGGAAAAAACGAAATAAGAAAAAAAATTAAATATAACACTTTTTAAGATTCTGGATTTCTCTTTAACTATTCAGTCGAAGTTGATAACAATAGTTGATAATAATGGGTAATTAAACGTACCTCGAGAATATCCAGTCTCTGTCTGAGGTTATAATTCAACCCATAGAATTCACTGGTTAAGTATGGAGCAACCTGTATATAACAGAACATAAGTGATCAGTATTAACACAATATGGCCTCTTACCTAGAAAATACTTCAAAACTGATTCTTTCTTTTCTCCAATGAAATTTAAAAATTGCTTCAAAAGTAAGATATGATAGTAAACAGGTATCATTGAGATGAATTATACTGATTATTCAAATGGTTATTTCATAAGAATTCATTATAATGTTAACATCTGGTCAACTGTGTGTCTGTAATCCACAGATGCCATAACATGACACACAATTTGTTACATGACAAGAGAGAATGTTACTGGTGTATTGACTAACTTGTTCTGGACACTGGCTGGTTAAGGCCACCATAGCTTTATATCTTAATCCTCTGAAATCCTCTATAGCATCTTCTCCTGACACATGTAACAATATCTTCATCATCTCAGATGAGATCTATAAGTAAGCATAAAAGTTAAAGTCATATGAGCTACTTACATTTGCAATTTTTTCATAAATTTGATTGTCAAGACAGTAAGAGGGTTTTAAGTTCATTGAAAAACTCATCAATTGGCATTAAAATAGTGAAAATCCATACAGTCTCACTCTGTGACCGAAATTGTGTTGCAAATACTGTGGTAAGTTTATAATCTATTACAGCTATGAGCATGACTGTACTTCTTTGAAAAGAAAGGTCAATTGGTGAGTAATGAAGAACTTCCCTGGTCACAAACATACCTCTTTCAATCCATCGGGTTTTGAACGTATCAGAGATTCAGCCGCCTGTAAACAAACCTCTACCTGATCTGGTTTATCAGACAAAATCAAACCTAAAACAATCACAGGCAAAAATAATCAATTGATTTTTTTAAAAAGTTGAGAATACCAAAAAAAACTGAGCAATGAGTTAATAATCAATGTGTACGTACCTTCCATACACTCCCTAATATAAAATGGCTTCTTAACTTGTGTTTTTGTAACATCATTAGACATATCATATGGCTCTAAGTCATCATCACTGAAATAAAGGTTACCAAGTTTAAACAGTTTGAAGTGAACATGTAGAGAAACATAAATTATTATTTATTTAAAGACAACATTCGCTAAGTTCTTCAAGAGGTTTATTTTTTGTGAATCCCTGACAGGAGTTATGATTGATTATTCAGGTAAGACTTCATGGACATTGGTGATGTCACCTAAATACATTAAAATGAAAATAGTATTCTCGAATCATGTTATAATCTATTCTTCATGGAACCCATTCCGTGTTTTACCTTGGCAGAATACTTCACTCCAACCCGGAAATCTAACAGCGACCAATGATGGGAATGCCAATTACGGCTAAACAAAAGCGCAAGGTATATACAGCCCCCATAATGGTAGTGGAAGAGTGTAAGTGTATGAGTTTTAGATTATCTGAGAGAAATTTTACTCGCATCCAATCAAAAGGCGCTGATCGATTTACAGGTTGGAGTGAAGTATTTTGCCAAGGTAAAACACGGAATGAGTTCCATGAAGACTTCAACTTGGCTCGAGGAGATGACGCTTCTAGGACATTAACTCACTTGACGTCCAAAAATAATCATTGATTATTCATTTCAGAAAAGTTGAATGAGAAATTCTTTGAAACTAGGCAAAAATTATGTTTAAGATTTAAAGTACAAATATCTTGCTAAAGTGTGGGGTTTTTTTCTCTCTCAATATTTCTCTTTCCTTAAAGAGTGAAAAAAAATCAATTTCAAATTGCATTTCTAAAGATTAAGAAATATTTGTATGACTTTGAGGGAACATAAAGCTGAACTAACATACCTATCAAGGTCAGGGGATTCACCGGTGGTAGTTGAATCTGTCGTCTTTGTTTTGTCTGTGATAACTGGTTCCTTCATTGAAAGCTCAGGCAATTTTCTGTAAAATTAGCAACACAAAACAAGGTTTATCATCTTAATTGGAGTCATGTTTACAGTCTATGAAATTCCACTAGGGCCTGGGAGTTTCCCTAGAGATTTCATAATATTTGGTGACAGATGACGTTTTTTGATGAACGTTTTCAGTTCCATTTACGTTTTTTGTTCTACGTCAGAACTGAGCGTCAGATTCGAACTATAAAGGCTCCGCACATGTGCAATGACAGAGCAGGTGACAGGAAACTTGTGGAATTCTCACGATACTCCCGCTCATTATAAATACAATAACAATAGGACCTCTATTACCATGAAACAAGCTTTCTAATACCTAACATATAAGTAAGAAGGAGAGTGAAGTTATCAATACTGATGGTTAAAATCAATAAATATTGACTGTTATATTGCAAATGAATACAATAGTAATTATCTGAACAATCTGTTTAATTCATGTATTGAAATACCTTTGAAGATGTTCAATACTTGGCTCGACAGGGGGAGATAACAACGTTCTTAATTCAGTCATCTTGTCATCTTCAGGAAACTGAGAAAAAATAAAACAAAACTATATGATATGCTGGTGTTTAACAATTATATCTAAATGTAACAGAATTTATTTAGTACCAAACCAAATGGCATAATAATTGGTGGAAGAGGAGCCAACAAAGCATAGCAGGGGAGAATACTCCAAATTTACAGAGAACTAATTATGCCCCTTAGATCTCAAAACTAAGCAATTTAGTTTCACCTCAAAAGATAATTGTGGACCATTTGGATCCAGAACTTTACTGAAACTCTCAGCTACAATCATCCCCAAAGATCGTATTTTGACATCAGGACTGTTGAGGTGATGTTGCATGCCGACCATTAACTCTCGTAGACAATCTGCAAAGAAAAAGTAGAAAGCACAAGTGAAAGGTAAATTAAAGTGGAAATGAAAACAATTACAGCAAACATATAAACTCATACATAAACCTTACACACCCATTCCAGACAATTTATTCCGCTATGATTATCATATTGTGGACTGTGATTAATGGGAGTCCAGTTTGTCTTTAGACCATTTGAAATCTTTAATGCAGTCTGGTTTTCTTTTTTTCCTTGTATGGAGAAATGATTATTGAAATTAATATGAAAGTTTTGCATTTTCTATGTCTCACATTTGAACTACATGTTGTGAAAAAGAGAGAAAAATCTTAACCTGATTTATAATCCAGTTTGTCTTCTGGCTGGATAAAACTCAGACCAATGAGTAGAGCTTTAGACAGGTATAGATGTTGATGATAGGATGTGTGACGAATGGCACTCCCATCTCCCCACACTCTTAGGATGTCCAACATACACTAAGAAAATATATAATGAAATAAATTCCACATAAACTGTTGATGACTATGTCCTAAACCAAGGGAAGTAATACATTACAATAGATATGTCATACTATAAATAAATGTGCCCATCTTTATTCAATATTCTGAAGATTTGTGTTTGTTGTTAATAAATCATTCAAACCATTCTGTCAATCTCTTATACATACAGGTTATCTAACAACAGCCCATGCGTTACGACAGATATCACTCAAGTCTATGAGAAGAGAGCGAAATCCATTGTAACACCCTGGCTCCAGTAAGATCATCTTTTCCTCATACTGCATAAAACGATGTATTTCACTCTAAAAAATGAGTGTGCAGGAAAGCACATTCGAGGACTGGTTGGAGGCCTCGGTGGTGCAGTGGGTTAGAGTGATCGTCCCGCAGTCCCACACAGACCTTCCCTCGATGCGGCGAGAGTTCAAATCAAACTCAGACTAAATAAAAAATTTCTGAGTGGATATTTCACTTGATCGCTATATGTGGAAGAGTTGCCAGGTACTCGTCGAAGGTCGGGCGTTTCCTCCAGGAAATAAGCCCCGTTTTCTCCCCTACTAAACCGGGCAACGCCGCCATATAAGTGAAATAATCTTGAGTGCAATGTAAAACATCAATCAATCATGGCTGGTTATCTCTGCATTTACTAACAGATATTAATATTACCTTTTTCAAAAGGCGTTTCCTAGAAGTAGATGTTGACAAGTAACCCAAAATGTTTTGTAAAAGATGAGTCTGTAATAAAAAATAAATAAATATAACAATACATAAAGACTACTTGTGTAGACCGGTTCTATAGTCCCACTTCTGGGCATATCGCTTTAAAAACATGTAGGCCTACCTTTTAGAAAAACAGTTATAGGCCCTGCATGTATCTTCCAAACACTGGTTTAGCTCATGTACAAAAAGATTTTAGTTTTATCACATGCCAGAGTATTTAAATTTGAAAAAATTAATATCTTACATAGAAATTAAGAAATAGTATCCAAATATTTCTCACCTGCTCAAAATATCTCATTAACAGAAGCTTTGTACAGAGAAGATACTGTATGCTATGGTTGTGAAGTACTGCATCTCCCAGTAACAGCTCTACTGATTTATACCTGAAAATAAACCGAAAACATCATCAAGTTGTCCCATGAGTGTTTATTCACCTTATTAATTCCCCTTATTAATTAGGCAATAATAACGATAACAACTTGCTAATAGCCTCCCCCCACCACCCTTATTATTTGTAGAATAATATTAATGATTTGATATAGAGTGACAATATTGATCATGCAATAATAATAATTTCATTATAATCCCAATGATTCACCATGGTATAATAATAACTTGAAAATAACCCCCCTTGTTGGTCATAATAGGGACTTAAAATTCGTTTTATGTTGACTTCTCCGTACTGAACACAAAACATTGAAATCTACAAATGAAATAAATTGATTGATTGATTGGTGTTTTACGCCGCAGTCAAGATTTTTTCACTTCTATGGCAGCATTGCCAAATGTAGTGGTTAAGGAAAACCCCCACCTTTGGCGAGTTTCTGGCAACTCTTCCACATACAGTGATAGAGGGAAAACAGATGCGATACTGGAACTTACCATGGAATGTTAGAGAGAAGTGGTATAAGAACAGACTCTAAACACCTGCTGGCTACACCTGTAAGCAACCTCTCAGATAATCTCCACCAAATACAGTCCTTCTTTACCAACATCAGTAACTCAGGCAATAGGTTGGGCCAGATAAAGTCTACAATAGAAATCATAAAACTTGTATCATGTCAAACTAAGACTAAAATATGTACAGTAAATAGTGATATGGTGGGTTTTATTTTAAAGAGGGTGGTTGCAAAACAAGTTTTAAAAAAAGTTTCAGTAACACATTTTCAATTTTAAATACTTTTTCTCCTTATAATTTATTTTTCTCGCAGGGGTTGGTAAAGGGTGGGAGGTAGTCTCAACTGCAGTTGAGAAATTCAAAATTAAATCACAATTAAAGGTGTTTGAACAATTCCTATGGTCAAACCTGAATAGCCAGACAGAGAGAGTTTCCCAAGTAATAGGCTGCCAAACTCTAGAGAACAGTCTTTCCCTTTCAGCAATAACTCATGACATTTCTCCATAGAGTCTAAAATGTATTTACTCAACATGCCTATGTAACTCTTTGGCATAAAAATATCTCTGTAACAAGAAAATCAAAATCAATATAAATATACATGTGATACTAACAAATAATTTTATTGAAAAATATTGTGACTTACTAACCAGTTAGCTAATTATCTGATTTTTTGTGATTTTTTTAAATTTTAAAATACATGCATCACAAGTCTTTCTACAGAATAATAAACGAATGAAAAAGTTTTTTATGCAGCCATACTAAATTCTCATAGGGAGCAGGTAACTTTCACAAACCTATTTTCATGCTTGAGGGTGTTGGCCATTTTAGAAGGCACAGAGGCAATAAGGACTGTTAGTTGATCCCACATATCAGACTGGCTTGTTAACTCAGTCACAGGATTATCTACCTGAGCCAAGATCAAACTTTGCAAAGCATTCCCTTTCAAAAAGTCAGATAACAACTGAACACATTTAATTTGCTTGTAACTGGGTCTGAAAAACAGAAGAAGAACTTGAAAAGATTATGCTACTTACATGAAAAATGTGTGTTAGGTTCACAAAGTAGCCACTAAAATGATATCGTGGTTCATGTCTCAAATTAAAGAACCAGACAAATATGCCTGTATTATTTATATAGTGATATCTGGAGCCAAGGTGCACCTAGAGTGTTTATGAGAGTTGAAATAGTGTATAGTATGAAGCACATATCATATTCAGTGCTGTCCAATCTCTCCACCCCTCAACCCCCATTGGATTGTTTTATGGGTTCGACTTCTGTGAACCATCCAAGAGAGAAGTTTAGAAATTCAACCAATTTGGACAGGCTATTATAACCATTTTAATACGAACATTTAAAACTTTGACGCCCTCTTTTTACAAAGATAATTCTATTTGCAGTTTGTTCATGTAAAATGATGTATCTCAAGTAATATTCTTGGTGCCCCCCCCCCCCCCCCTCCCCACCTATCTTATTCACAATGCAAGCCTATTGTTAGTTTGTACTAGAAAATTTATTTAAAAAAATCGAATTTCTTTTGATTTTGGATTTTTGAAACCGATTAATTTAGAAATATCAACACCAGAAGAACACATTTCAATATTTTTATATGGCCTTGACAAATGGATGGATATAAAGGATAATGGATGGATATAAATGTATTTGCAATCGGATCAGCTGATGGATTCATTGATTCTGGTTTTACAGCACACCCAATGCAAGCAAATGGAACCAGGGATTTAGTTTGATTGCAATGAACTACCACTGGTGAACATACCCACAATTGCACACTGTTGATACAAGAATTGAAAAGGCATCCTGTGGGACACCCTGTAAAAAGAAGGAATCTAAGATTTTCATATCGTCACTTGTGAATCCTTTCACCCAATCGACAGTCAATAAAGACAGTAAATTGTCCGCAGTTCTAGCATAGTGATTTTCACAGAACATAAGTCTGGCCTCCTGCAACTGCTTCGGTGTGGAGAAGCGTTGGTATGTTTTAGCATCACTACATGGTAGCAATATGTTCATTTCCTTTAAAATTGATATCTTGTTAGACACCGTCGAGGAATCACAAAGAAATTTCCATAGTTCTTTCGTATACGTAGACAGCTCCGCAGAACTTGTCAGTGTCATAGTTTTAGTCACACCGACGAAAACTGGCGCCTTCGCATGAGTATCCTCTGCCGGAAGTAGTTTGTTGTGGCGAGTATGATGAATGCGCATGTCTGTTTCCTAGGATACCGCTTTCTTCCACTTTCTTACTTCTGAGGAACAAACATTTATTTAGGAAACATACTCCAGTTGTAAAGCCACAACTTAGCTCAAGATGGCAGAAGTTACAGAAGAGAAGAAAGTCCAAGATACCGATGTCAAACGAGTTCACACATATCCATTAATACGGGTAAAAACTTGATAATCATAACTAAACCTAAACGTTGTTGTTGTAAACCGTGCCTTGCAACTGAGATTGAGAAGCGTTCGGAGAACCCCTCTCCATCTGAGTCCAAGTTAAATATGCTCACTTACAAAGTTTTTATTACCGAGTGTTTATGAAGTTAGCAATATTGTCTTGGATAAAGAAAAGCATGTAGCACATGCATTGTTCTGTGTCAGTTGCATTCAACAGGTTGAGGAAATCTGTGAGTCGATCGCTCGATGATCATTGATATTCTTCAATCAACTGACAGTTTTGTCACAGAACGAGATAGGCACCTGTAAAGACCACAAATAGTTCTCAAGGTTTCCATTCTTACGAAGACGACAATGAACACAATTGTTTCGTCTTAAGCTTCAATATTTACATACGTTGAAGACGTTACATTTGCTGGCACAATCTGTTAAAAAGTGTTTTGCCATTTCAGATAATTTCTTATGCCTGTTATGGTGAACCTAATTGGACAAATCTAGCAAGCATATGAGGTCTAAGCTATATTTGTCCCATTTGGTTCCCCATATGATGGTTACTACCGCTTTATTTAACTTCTTAAATTATTTACTTGCACTCTAATTGATAATTATCAAATAACATTTTTAATTTCGTTCAATTTCATTTATTTACTTGGTAGATTTTTAACTGTTCATTATTGTTTGTATGAGGTTTTTAGCTTTAACGAGGAGTTTTTACAAGCGTTTATTATAGACCTATCATTTGTCATTCTGCTTACAGCATTCTGATATGAACGATGAGTTGAAAACTGAGACAATGGAATTGTGTGTCACAGCTTGTGAAAAATTTTCTACAAATAATGAGGTATGAATAACATGTATACATAGCTTACCTTTAAATGAAAACTTCATTCCAAAAACAATATTTACCTGTTTATGAAACAGGTTTTGGATAGTTTCTATCATATTTTACCACATGCTTTAATTATTTAATGTTTAATGAAGGGAAATTATAATGTTGTGCTGTGCTAAGCTTGCTGTTAGCCAGCAGAAACTTAGGGATAGATACTTTACTATCTCTCAACTAAGTTTCTTAGAAAATACTTGTTTTTGATCTGTCATTTACCCAGGTCATAAATACACAGTGACACACAACATGTCTAATTTTGTTATGATCCTACTGGCGAAACATGGCCACCACCACCCCAAATATATCAAATTTGTATCCAAATCAGGAAGATATGGTCTCTAAAATGAAATATGATGTATTTTACCAGAGTTGATAAAATCTGTAAGACCACATTCTTTTAATCTCTGCATTACTAAAAAGCAAATGAATCTGATAATAATGTTTCAATCATAGTAAGTTCTATGAAGGGTGGGAAAATTCTCTAATAGTCAATTATTTTTTTATTTTTTTGTTTATTTTTACCAACAGCAATGTAAACCACAATACACACAATAGTAGCCAATAAGAAATACCTTTATTGATAACCTGACTATGGACAGACCTGATTAATTTCAACTTATTGGAGAGATTTAATTAATTAGTGTCTTTTAGAAAGTGGGTATAACAGTATTCTCGTTATTTTGGGATTACACTTTCTTGAAAATATGGTAGAAATTCCTCTACCGATTTTTGGGTGACGCCCGAAACGGGAATCGAACCCAGGTCCCAGAGTATGGCACCTATCGCCAGCACTAAATGTCGGCTGCCTTATCTCTTCAGCCAACCGGCCTCCTCTAAAAAAGGAGGTAGTTGACTGATAGATACTACAGCGGACATTTAGTACCCCTCTGGTGACGTAATTGACACAGCTCCCGTGCTGAATGTATAAGTTTGATAACTTATTGGAGAGAACGGTTTAATTTCAACTTATTGCATAGAACGGTTTAATTTCAACTTATTGGGTAGACCTGTTTAATTTCAACATATTGGAGAGACCTGTTTAATTTCAACTTATTAGAGAGATGTTGAGTGTTTGATTTCAACTTATTAGAGAGACGTTGAGTGTTTAATTTCAACTTATTGGGTAGACCTGTTTAATTTCAACATATTGGAGAGACCGGTAATTTCAACTTATTAGAGAGATGTTGAGTGTTTGATTTCAACTTATTAGAGAGACGTTGAGTGTTTAATTTCAACTTATCTTCAACATCTCTCTAATAATTTAATTTCAACTTGTACCAAAAGTTATCAAACATTTTATTTTATTTCAGGCTGCAGCTAAAATGATAAAGGACACTATGGATAAAAAGTTTGGAGCGTCTTGGCATGCAGTGGTTGGGGAAGGATTTGGCTTTGAGATTACACATGAAGTCAAAAACCTTCTTTACATGTTTTTTGGAGGTACATGTGCCATTATTGTGTGGAAATGTTCTTGAGTGTAATGTGTGAGTCGCAATACCGAGCATTAACTGTGATTTCTCTCATTCTAACTCGCTGCACAGCTCTCAAAACTGTGATGCAATATATTTTCCACATGTCATCAAAACAAACTTGAACCAAATGGGTGTTTGTGCCCTTCATTTATTTAGTATTATATCTGTATATTTATGTTAACAATTACTATTTTATTCGTGCAAATAAACCAAATTATATGAAAGAAAATTGTTGTTGCTTGATTTTGAAACAATTGTAACTGGGTTACACTGCATTTTTATTTTCCTTTTCCTTGTTCAATATCTTTCGAGGTCTATTTACTAGCTTATTATAAATGAGCTTTCCTGTTGCAAATTGTGTAAAACTTATTTGAAAATTGTAACAAACCTATTTAGTTAGTTATCCTTGATGTACACCTACAGTTTAAAAATAGAATGACACTAACAGGGTCATTTAAAGGCTGAATTGAAGGGTTTTCTTATTGTTTTAGCTCTCAAAAAAATCAAGTGGAAGGTTTTTGTTGTGTTCGTTGTCTTTCATCATGCACCACCTGTGTTATTCATTCGTTTTTATGCCATCGACAAACATACAATGAAAGAAGTAGCTACCGTTTATTTCCTGGACCCCGTGAAACAGCCACTCACAAATTTGTCTTGGACTGAGTGGGATACGAACTCGCAACCCATAGACGCAAACTGTCGCAAAGTTTTTGTCGGACTGAGATGTTTACCCTGCCGACTGAAACACTGTGGCCCCCGCGAACAAAGGTCATGATAAAAATCTCCCCCGGCTAACTTTTCCATAAAAGAAATTAATACCGGCTATTTTTGTTTCCAAATAACCTGAAAGTAGTGCAAATTAGAAGTATATAGTGATTTCAGTCTCGACTTCTTTGAAGTATCCAGCCATGAATGACTATCTCGGTTATCAGTTTGTTTATTCTTCATTTGAAATAAAAACATTCGGTTCGCATACACCGCTAGCCCACAGAATATTTCTGTTCATTTCAACGCGAATCAAATGGATTTTCATTGAAAATTTTATTCAATAAAAAGGCTAGAATCTATTTTAATCTTATGACAGACCTACGACCAAATACTGTTATTTAATTAATAAATTATCTGTAAGTCCTGCACAATTTAGGGCTGCTCTTATTTTACGCCAATGTTGATTCTATACGAACTCCCATCTCTTAAATGACCAATTTCTAAATGTTTCATTTTTTTGTTTCGAGGAAAGAAAACAACATTTGGTATTCCATTTTCTTGGATGAGTAATCCATTGATATAAGATACCTTAAAGTGGAATGATTGATTGATGTTTAAGGCCGCACTCAAGATTATTTCACTTATCTATGGCGGCGTTGCCAGGTTTAGAGGGGGGGGGACGGACTCATTGTCCGTCGGGAAACCCCCGACCTTCGGCGAGTACCTGACAACTCTTCCACATACGGCGACCGAGTGAAAAATTCACTGAGAAATTTGTCAATTTTTATTTGGTCTGAGCTGGGTCTAATATTGGCGCCGCATCGATGGAAGGTCTGCGTGGGACTGCGGGACGATCACTCTAACCCACTGGACTGTCGAGGTCCCGCCTTAAAGTGAAACAAGATACATACATATTATAAAGCTGAAAAGATGTCTTTTTAAACATGAAATGTGCAAACAATATCGGATAAAGTACTTTTATACACAGCCGCTTGTGTCTCATCCTGTTTTACTTACTTTGCCTGTCAGGTACACGAAATTCTAGGATATAAGCTGCGCAGCATCCATTTTGTCCAGCGGGATGTTTCGTCCGGCGAGGGTTATGTCCTCGTGACTTTTGTTTCATGATGTAGATTAGTTGTTTTAGCTTATTGGGGCCTAATTATTTTTTTAAGGCTTTTGTCAGGTTTCCCTTCCTAGACATTAAACATGAGTTAGGGCTAGTTCATTGGATTATTATTTCAGATTTATATAAGGGGGAATAACTCTTTGAGCCTTTCGCGATCTCCAAATAACTGCAAGGCAACCGGTCCTTAAAAACAATATTAATTCTTTGCAGCGTGGGAGTTAGGTGACATGGTATTTCGGGTAGTCATAAGAATAAGGTTTGCGATTGTTTAGAAACCCTTGTACCATTCAGTTCAGTTGTAATCAATGTTATATTCGTGAGTGGAATCGTTAGGGGCTACATTCTCACATTACTCTACTTTATAGTGTAAGAATGATTAAGCGCTTGCTTTGAAAGGTCTCTGACACACGTCATGCAATTAAATGGCATGTGGAGAGAGAGAAAAAGATCTTAAGAGCTTTAATGTTAGGTCTAATATTTCTTAAAAGATTTCAACTTGTGGGTAACTCAATTTGTTTGATCATTTAACTGTATCGTGCATAGGGAACATTTTTATTTGATAGAAGAAAACAGGCATCGTTTCACCATGTAATGTGTTCGTGTTAATCCATTCAGATCATATACCTTCAGATAATATAATATGCTTTTGGTATCAGACTAACGTATGTTAGAGCGCCAACCTTATGACACAAACGAAACACCACCTGACAATCACAGCGTAAATATATTACAGGACGCCATTTACATAGACACTTTATAATTTAAGAAACTAATTTGATATGAGTTGATATCACGGTATCCGACTATTAATTGTGTGTTTGAGATGCGAATCGTTTGGTGGTCCCCCGACTTCAGTGGTATGTATTGACACACGGCCCAGTGAAGTGTTAGCTCTATCTGCCCTATACCACATATCATTTCTTGTACGCCTTTTTTTCTCTGTGTGTGGTGACCTCAACTTGGAATTACATAAGAGAAAAAAAAATATTGCTTCTATTTCCATTTCGGGATAAAAATCTGGAGGTGAATATGCGTGTCCAAAATGTTTCATTCGGCTATCGTGTCCACGAGTGAACTTAATTCGGATAAAACACTTCAATTATTTTAAAGAAGTGTGTTCAACATAATATGTTGTTACATTATCGGTTAAAAAGTGTTTACTACATTGTCGGTTGTTGTTACTCTATCGGTAAAAATGTGATACAATATTGGTTGGGTACTAAACACAAAGAAAAAAGTTAAGCGCCGACCGATATAATCATTGGTGTAGAGAGATTTTTGGCAAACTGATGTTGCAGAAACGATTGTGGTCATAAAGTGCAACATTTTGGCGATAATAAATCACCATTAATGGCAATAAGCTATACAATTTATTCAGGACATCGTTAGCCAAATCAAAAGTGTATTTTAACAAAATATGCTTGTAGGTATGAAACAGATCCGACGTCTCACTGGAGGGGTGAGACGCAGACTGGAAGCTAATGGAGGCTATACGCGATATTGTCATTCTGCTCTAGGGCTGTGTTCTACACACTCAAAGAGAAATTTTTACTTCAATATGTTCACCCTGTGAAGCCAGATGGACTCTGAAGTTTCATACTTACAAGCATGTTTTTATTTTGTTTAAATACACTTTTGATTTGGCTAACGATATCCTGAATAAATTGCAAATCTTATTGCCATTAATGGTGAATTCTTATCGCCAGAATGTTGCCCTTTATGATTACAATCGTTTCTGCAACATCAGTTTGCCAACAATCACCCAACACCAATGATTTTATCGGTCGGTGCAGACTTCCAAGGGGAGTGCTTAACTTTTTTCTTTGTGTATAATACATTTTCGGGGATTGTTACATTATTGGTTGCAACAAGTGAGTCCTATATATTTCCGATTTTCTTCGCCATTAAAATCAATGTACAATGTAGACTTAAAACACTAATCAATTCATATAATAATATATACGGATGTTAACGGAAAGAAAGTCCAGCCAAACGGATAGATTCACTAAATAGAGTATCTTACAGTTTTGAAAAGAAGGAAACACTTAATTTCAACGAGTGTCTAGGAATTTTAATAAATTGGCCAAAACAAGTACGCCAGTACGCGAGAAGGAAAGCGGATCATTCGTATTAATTTCGCCAGGCCGACTGAGTCAGCCAATCAAAATATAAATTCAATTTTGATTTATGTGTCCCTCTTAGCTGGTTTTGTCTCCGCAACCCTAAAGATCTTAAATGATTTTTGTTCTTCGTCTCAAAGGCATTAATTATTCGTAAATTCAAATCGGCCATATTCCATCGTTGACGTGTTTTGAATTAAATTTTACTATTCATGACCAATACGCAACGTACCGGAAAGCCTAGAACCTACTACAATGTGGCGCACGTTCAAAAGAATGGCGTAGGAATGAACCCTGACTCCAAAATACGGCCGTCAGTATAAACAAAATAATCATTTTGGTGTCAGAAACCCGGACTACAGGACACCTTTAAGTTTTCAGACAGAACTGATCATATTGAAAGAGGCAAATCTCGTTGAAACAGAATTAGTTAATTAGGCCCTATCAATAAGCTTAAAGGCCCACTTGCCGCCGTAGCCTGTTTAAAATTGCTAAGAAAACCAATTTACATGAGCTTACTACGACTAATACCACTAAACTTAAACATAGGACATAAAACTTGCTAGTTAGCTTTAGAATGTAGAAATGGGGTGAAAAACAAACGAAGAATCGAAGCCTGATAACAACAAGTTACGATCAGTGTCAGTCAACTTTCGTGTTGGATTACCCTCATTTCAGGCCTTTTTATCCGTGGTTTACACTCAAACAATTATCAGCATGCTTTTCCAGTCGCTGTAAACCGATCGTCAGTCTGTATTTCTCAGATAAATAGGCCTACGTAAAATTACACTGTGCTGTTAGTTCACTCACTCGACTGAAACATAAAATCGCCCCTGCGAGCAGTTTGGTTTGTTTACGTTCCGGGCACCTAACAATTCAAATTTTAAATTAAAAATACAAAGTGACGTCCAAACTTTTAAATTTTTGGTAAAAATAGAAAGTTCCTAACTTATACTGTCTGGGAAAAATACAGAAAACGGTCTTTCTTTTTTAATGTAAACAATATTCCTGATTTTCGCGGCAAGTGTGCCTTTAAATATATACGATTATGTATTTTACCAAGCAACCAAAACGCTATATAGGGTGTACTCAATACTCAAATATATCGGCTACTTCATTCATGTTCGTTATTAGCGCTCATCATCGGTTCGTACGGGTTACTTGCTTTATCGATATTTTATTATTTCAAATCACTTCAAATCTTCAACTTATTATGGTAAGCAGAATTTATGAGAAAAAAAACACAGGATTGACATAATCTTTATATAAATCATTCCTGAGCACTATTTAGTTGAAATAGATTTCAAGAAACATTTCGATGAGCAAAATAGGGTCATGAAAATGGAAGATTGTCCAAAAGTTAAAAATGTATAACATGTAGGGCTTGCTTCGATGTCTAAAATGAGCTTTGTGATGGCCATTGACTCCGTGAAACTTATAGAAGAGATATTGTTCTGTGGTTTAGAAGGTTGTATAGAGCACTTGATATATCTCTTTATCACTCTTCCACTTGGAATTCCACTTCAGCTTGAAAACTCGGCAATCGTAAATAGCTTAAGTCTGTCTATATTGGCTAGAGAATCAGTCCGTTCTTTACTGGTGCACTGTTGTAGACACCGGGTCTGCCATCGATATGTAAGGGGGCGAGATAAACAGAAGGTAGATGTGAATGACGGAGTTGACTCCAGTCGACCCTGGTACTACAGTTGTTACCGGCGCTCAGCTTGACCGCTCACAGCTAGCCAGTCCGTGTGAAGGGGAGAGGCTCTGTGATTTACGGCTATAGTAAAGCAGCCTTGCTCCCGTCAACCAATCTAGATAGGCTCCAGCTAATATTTGTCTAACAGGTGAACATCAAATCTTTATGACTCTCTGTGACTACATAGTAAAATAAACTGCATATGAAGCTAGGCCTATATTCTAATTATTAAACCGAAGTCAGTCTAACTGCTTACAACAGACATCCCCGTAACCAATAGATATTATCGTGTTTTAAACCTCTAATTTTTCGTCTACCTTAAAACCTCACTGGTTATTGTCCAATATGAGGCCCATACATATGTTTCCTTTCATCCATGGTCCCAATTAATGTTTTTTCCCATATATATTTTTAAATTAAAGTCACACTGACACAAGGACATGAATGAGTTTGTTTGTTTTTTTACTAGAAAAGGTATATTTATATAATTGTATTGGGTTGGTAGGTCACCATTGACCTAAAGTCCTTAGAAGTTGATCAAATGAAGGTGAGAGTTTGGTGGAAGAAAAGAAATGGTACCCTGAGAAAGAATTCAATTGGTAGTCAAAATTGATCCAGTCTCTTTGATAGCCACCATCTGCTTTAACTATCAAAACCATAGTTCGTATAAGTTAAAAAAAACAAATTGTTAATGGGAAAATATGAATATAAGACCATATGTAATCAAGACTATAGATGGAGAAAAACTTACTGGTAGATAATGATTTGACTAATATGTCTTAGAGACTTAAGTTTTCCTAAAAGCTACTAGCGACCGAGGGAAAAATCCACTGAGAAATTTATCAATTTTTATTTGGTCTGAGTTGGGATTCGAACCCGCGCCGCGTCGATGGAAGGTCTGTATGGGACTGACGGAAGATCACTCTAACCCACTGGACCCCCGAGGCCCCTGAAAAGTAGGAAGGGCAGTTGTGATATAATTGAATAGGGTGAACGGATGACATCAACTGGTTGATGTTATTTTTGCCTATAACTGTCGCAGATTTAATTTTACGAAGGACTCTATAAACCCTAGGCAGAAGAGTTTTAAAAATGTACTGCATGCGGCCGGCATTGAACGCATTAACGAATTTTTGGTGCTAGAGTTTCAGGGAAACCTAAAAATCAATAGAAACTTTAAAAATGCCTTTAAATGTGTGTTTTGAATAACAAGAATCCGCACGGAGAACTTCAAGGGTATCAGTTGATTTGAATAAAATGTATGGAAATTTACTCCTGTGTAACTAAACAGCTATTAACATTTCAAAAAATTCAACAGAACCAGAAGAGAGCTACCCACGCCCCCTGGCACGGATGATTCTAGCCGAGAAATCTGGGCTCTGCCGAATTTTTTTTTCTCTCCGTGTTCGTCATAGACACATTAGCAGCCATATAATACCAGTCGCCGTAAGACCGATAATCCGGGCTAGGATGATTCTTGATATCCTATTAAAGTATGGTTTATGGTGCACGGTATTTTTTATTACGAAAAAAGGGAAAATATGAAACCACATGGCAGATTTCCAGATGAGAACATGGCGAGCAAGTCTTTAAGAGTCAAAATCTTTTACTAAAAGAAGGATATATGTGTTTTGTACTCTTTTTAGAATGCTTTGTCCTCGAGCCCTTTGGTCTCCAGTGCGTATGGTTTCCCAGCAACAATATTTCCTGGCACATATTGTTCCTAGTATATTTTTGAACGCTAAAAGACACGACCTCAGGGTTCCTAGTATATATGGTCCCAAGAATACAAATGGGGAAGTATTGTTACGGGGAAACACAGGTACCTCAACATGGGAAATTATTGTTACGGGGAAACATAGGTACCTCAACATGGGAAATTATTGTTACGGGGAAACATAGGTACCTCAACACGTTGAAGTACTGTTACGGGGAAATATACGTACCTCAACATGGGAAAGTATTGTTACGGGGAAACACAGGTACCTCAACATGGGGAAGTATTGTTACCGGGAAACACAGGTACCTCAACATGGGGAAGTATTGTTACCGGGAAACACAGGTACCTCAACATGGGGAAGTATTGTTACCGGGAAACAAAGGTACCTCAACATGGGGAAGTATTGTTACCGGGAAACAAAGGTACCTCAACATGGGGAGGTATTGTTACCGGGAAACAAAGGTACCTCAACATGGTTAATTATTGTGACGGGGAAACATAAGTACCTCAACATGGGGAAGTATTGTTACTGGAAACACAGGTACCTCAACATGGGGAAGTATTGTTACTGGAAACACAGGTACCTCAACATGGGGAAGTATTGTTACTGGAAACACAGGTACCTCAACATGGGGAAGTATTGTTACTGGAAACACAGGTACCTCAACATGGGGAAGTATTGTTACTGGAAACATAAGTACCTCAACATGGGGAAGTATTGTTACTGGAAACACAGGTACCTCAACATGGGGAAGTATTGTTACCGGGAAACATAGGTACCTCAACATGGTTAATTATTGTGACGGGGAAACATAGGTACATCAACATAGGGAAGTATTGTTACCGGGAAACACGGGTACCTCAACATGGGGAAATATTTTGAAGGGGAAACATAGGTACCTCAAGATGGGGAAATATTTTTAAGGGGAAACATAGGTACCTCAACATGAGAAAGTATTGTTACTGGAAACACAGGTACCTCAACATGGGGAAGTATTGTTACTCGGAAACATAGGTACCTCAACATGGGGAAATATTTTTAAGGGGAAACATATACCAACAAACACTAGAACCGAGAACTATATGAAATGCAATTGACTTTTCTGTTATAGAGTGCGTTTCCTTACGGCAAATTTCAGCTATGCGAAATCTTCCAATCGACGATAACACCCCCAAAAACAGTTCCATGGTCATATTTTAACTCAGGCAATGAATTCATTGTGATGGATAAACTATACGGTTTAACAGGTACGGTCGAATGCTTATTAAAATTATTTCACTGTCTGTTTCAGTGTTATATATAAATTGTATGTAGTAAAAGATTAAACATAAAATGCACGAAGAAGAAGATATTGAATAAAGACTACTTTTTTATACTCTAAAATTACAACAACAAAAAACAGACTGTGAAACATTAGACGCGGACCTGTGCGAATGCATATAAGAAATTACACAATTTACACATTTCCTGACTTGTTTTGGCAAGAAAAAATGGTAATCAATGATTGAGGTACCTGTTTATTTACTCAATCATTTTTCTCTGAAGTTAAGCCTATATTGAAATTAACCAATACCAGTAAATTAGATAATGCTTCTCAAATAACCTTCAAGTGAGTCGATTTTCATGTTAGATCACCCAGCTTCTGGGGTGGCGGTCATCTATTGGACGAGCACTGCGAATTCCGCTCCGTGGATTCATAGTGCTCTGGGTGAGGTAAGTGAAATTCCAGTTTAACCACCACGATCTTGACTAGCGGCATAAACGTTTAATTTATTTAATTTTGAGTTAAAATAAAGAGTCATCATGAGATGCTAAATATAGGGAAAATTTCAAAGTTTTTATCTAAAAGCTTTTATCAAAGAGAGTGCCTACAAAATAACAGCTTTCCACTGATGCCAATCTTGGAGAGATAGGCCTACATTAAATTAGCTTCCATAAGCAAAACCATTCTTAAAAGCAACTAATACATCAAGGCTATTTAAATTTTGTCCGATTCGTACAGGTAACAGGCCCTACCTGCATTTTTTATTTCAAAGGCAATCCTGTAGTTTAGTTTTTCAAGGTTTTTCAAGTGACCAACTTCTCATGACAATCGGCGGCAGCGGCTTAATGAAAAAGTCCGAATCTTCGGAGCTCGTTTCACTATAAACAGAAATCACAGTCTCTCGACAGAAGTCTTTCTTCTGGGATGAGGTTAGTTTTAGTTAAATTGTCGATAAAACTAGCAAGCAGCATAAGGGGAATTACTGAATTAGAAAATAAACGACACCAGGGGAAACATCCGAGCCCTGGTGAGAATTGGAACTCACGACTTGGTGTTACCGTTCAACGACTCTCTACCGTCCCACCATTCTGTAGTTGTCTTAAGTGCTTCCTACGTTACGTATGTGTGGTCAGTTGGACGTGTTTATAAATTAAGCAAGTTGACAGTTCGTGTCAATGAAACTCCGTGAAACTGACGCTCTGTTTTCATCATTTGTTTGACGTTTCTATTAAATCAAAGTAAATATTCACGTATAGTATGATAGCAATATTGATACATTTTTCTTATAGCTTTACAAAATGTTACCCAAGCTGTCATGTGATAATTCCTTCGCTATATATATCCTGTAAAGGCGTCTGATGTCTATCTTAGCCATCTCTAATGAAGATCTCCGGAGAGTTCTTTTGGGCCTTATAAGTCACTTTTATTCATTATAGGAATAGGGGGATTTCTAATTTAGTTTACAAATAAACAGTAGTTTTGTATGTACAATTTTGCAAAACTTTCAAAGTTCTTTTGAGGTTGACCACACCAAAACGCAATAAAATGCAACGATAAATCTACATGCATTGTTTCGTATCATTTTCGTAGAGTGATGACTTTCGATGAAACGAATGGAGGGCCAATCGCCCATTGGTAAAGGAAATCGCACTCTACAGACCTTGATAACTTTTGGCACTTATGGTTCACTGAAAGCTTGATCCAAATACGTTCTGTACGTCAATTAGTGGTTCACTTTAATTCCATCGACATTAATTGTTGTTCAGTTTTGAAGAGAATGGATTTATTTTCTATTTGTATTGTGTAAATAAATTATGATGTTAAGCAATTATCCAGGTAATCAATCAGCGTGTCAGTTTAACTTAATGGGTAATTTACAATTAATATGTTTGCTGATGATTGAATCGTAAACTGCACCTGGTTGATTATCTACGACGCCATCAGTCATTTTTCAACTGAATTAGTCTCTTAGATATTTACTTAAGCTGTATTTTCAGTTGACACATGTGGAACAGCAATTACTATTGGCGCCATGTTACTATCTATATATCCTACTTCATATCGGCTAATCAAGCTTTGGATTTGTATTCTTTATCAATATGAATTTTTATCTATAAAATATTTTTAGCTGGACTGCAAATTCCTGCACCCCAACAGACACGTACACGCGCACACCACCACACAAAAACAAGCAAGAATGCGAAGCTATAATGGCGATCATTTGGTTTATTCTTAACGCTTACGCCTATATAGGCCTACATGTATATAGTTAGATACAATGATATTCGCATCAATGATATTCGATGACCGTTTTCTTCAGCCCTCTCCGATCTTTGCACTCGCACCAAAAATAACCGCTAGTCGTGCCTTTGTATTCACCCTGTCCCAACCGTGACTATCTCATTAATAGTATGTTGCACCAATGATGATCAATAACCGCACTTCTGTCTTCAGCTCGCTCCGATCGATACCATTCACACCAATGATGACCGACAACCCTATCTTCGTCTCCAGTCCGCTCCGATCGTTACATTCACACCAATGATGACCGACAACCCTATCTTCGTCTCCAGTCCGCTCCGATCGGTACATTCACACCAATGATGACCGACAACCCTATCTTCGTCTCCAGTCCGCTCCGATCGGTACATTCACACCAATGATGACCGACAACCCTATCTTCGTCTCCAGTCCGCTCCGATCGGTACATTCGCACGAATGATGACCGACAACCCTATCATCGTCTCCAGTCCGCTCCGATCGGTACATTCGCACCAATGATGACCGACAGCCCTATCTTCGTCTTCAGCCTGCTCCGATCGTTACATTCGCACCAATGATGACCGACAACCCTATCATCGTCTCCAGTCCGCTCCGATCGTTACATTCGCACCAATGATGACCGACAGCCCTATCTTCGTCTTCAGCCTGCTCCGATCGTTACATTCTCACCAAAACTCACCCATAACCGTACCTTTGTATTCTGCCCGCTGGTGCTTTCTGGCCCTTGCTGATCCATGCTCTATAGCCAATTAGGAGGCTTTATGGTATTTTGTTTCAAACCATCTCATATCCTTACGCTAGGGCCAAATTACGGAAAACACATACCGATAATAATTGTTTTTAAATTTTTAAGTCGTGACGTACTATGGTATGATGGTGTACCAAGCTCATTCCGAGCCATCGTGATATATTTTGACATGTTGGTCACCAGACCGCTCCGATCGTTACATTCGCACCAAAAATAACCTTTTCTTGGTCCTCAGCTCACTCCGATCGATACATTCACACCAAAAATGACCGATTACCGTTTCTTGGTATCCAGCCCGCCCCGATCGTTACGTTCGCACCAAAAATGACCAATAACCGTTTCTTTGTCTTTAGCTCGCTCCTATCGATACATTCGCACCAAAAATGATCGATTTAACCATATGATTATTTCCAATCGTCTTTTCGACACAAACTTCAATGGCGAGATATTATGGTATGTTGTTCCGATCGTTACATTCACATAAAATATGACCGATGGTCTTCAGCTCGCTCAAAGCGTTACAATGACACCAAGGATTGCCAACAGCCGTACCTTGGTCTTCAGTCCGCTTCAATCATTGCAATCGACCCAAGTATGACCGATAACTATATCTCTGTCTTCAGCCAGCTTCCATCGTTAAAATTGTTAAAGATGACCGATAACCATTTCATTGTCTCTATCCGGCTTCGATCGTAACATTCGCACCAATGATGGGCGATAACTGGTCTTGATCTTCAGCTCGCTTCGATCATTACATTCACACCAAAGATGGCGATAATCGATCTTGATCTTCAGCTCGCTTCGATCATTACATTCGCACCAATAAAGGGCGATATCCAACCTTGATCTTCAGCTCGCTTCGATCATTACATTCGCACCAATAAAGGGCGATAACCAACCTTGATCTTCAGCTCGCTTCGGTCGGTACATTCGCACCAATGATGACCGACAGCCCTATCTTCGTCTTCAGCCTGCTCCGATCGTTACATTCGCACCAATGATGACCGACAACCCTATCATCGTCTCCAGTCCGCTCCGATCGTTACATTCGCACCAATGATGACCGACAACCCTATCATCGTCTCCAGTCCGCTCCGATCGTTACATTCGCACCAATGATGACCGACAGCCCTATCTTCGTCTTCAGCCTGCTCCGATCGTTGCATTCTCACCAATGATGACCGACAACCCTATCATCGTCTCCAGTCCGCTCCGATCGTTACATTCGCACCAATGATGACCGACAGCCCTATCTTCGTCTTCAGCCTGCTCCGATCGTTACATTCTCACCAAAACTCACCCATAACCGTACCTTTGTCTTCTGCCCGCTGGTGCTTTCTGGCCCTTGCTGATCCATGCTCTATAGCCAATTAGGAGGTTTTATGGTATTTTGTTTCAAACCATCTCATATCCTTACGCAAGCCCGGGTCGAGTCAGACCAAAGACTTTAACAGTGGTAGCTGTTACTGCTTCGCTTGGCGCTCAGTAATAGGAGTTAGAGCAGCGACTGGTTGGCCCGGTGTCAGTATACTGTGACTGGGTGAGGGGGCTTGCTGGTTGTCTTCGGCAAGTCGTCTCGGTGAGACAGCACCTAAAAAAAGAGCGGTGGAAATCCGCCCTGTCACAAGGAGACAACGTCTTCATATAACCGAAATACTGTTGAGCAGGACGTAAAACCCCAATCACTCACTCACTCACTCATATCCTTACGCTAGGGCCAAATTACGGAAAACACATACCGATAATAATTGTTTTTAAATTTTTAAGTCGTGACGTACTATGGTATGATGGTGTACCAAGCTCATTCCGAGCCATCGTGATATATTTTGACATGTTGGTCACCAGACCGCTCCGATCGTTACATTCGCACCAAAAATAACCTTTTCTTGGTCCTCAGCTCACTCCGATCGATACATTCACACCAAAAATGACCGATTACCGTTTCTTGGTATCCAGCCCGCCCCGATCGTTACATTCGCACCAAAAATGACCAATAACCGTTTCTTTGTCTTTAGCTCGCTCCTATCGATACATTCGCACCAAAAATGATCGATTTAACCATATGATTATTTCCAATCGTCTTTTCGACACAAACTTCAATGGCGAGATATTATGGTATGTTGTTCCGATCGTTACATTCACATAAAATATGACCGATGGTCTTCAGCTCGCTCTAAGCGTTACAATGACACCAAGGATTGCCAACAGCCGTACCTTGGTCTTCAGTCCGCTTCAATCATTGCAATCGACCCAAGTATGACCGATAACTATATCTCTGTCTTCAGCCAGCTTCCATCGTTAAAATTGTTAAAGATGACCGATAACCATTTCATTGTCTCTATCCGGCTTCGATCGTAACATTCGCACCAATAAAGGGCGATAACCAACCTTGATCTTCAGCTCGCTTCGATCATTACATTCACACCAAAGATGGGCGATAATCGATCTTGATCTTCAGCTCGCTTCGATCATTACATTCACACCAAAGATGGGCGATAATCGATCTTGATCTTCAGCTCGCTTCGATCATTACATTCGCACCAATAAAGGGCGATAACCAACCTTGATCTTCAGCTCGCTTCGATCGTTACATTCGCACCAATAAAGGGCTATAACCAACCTCGATCTTCAGCTCGCTTCGATCGTTACATTCGCATCAATGATGGGCGATAACCAACCTTGATCTTCAGCTCGCTTCGATCGTTATATTCGCATCAATGATGGGCGAAACCTACCTTAAACTTCAACTCGCTTCGATAGTTATATTCGCATCAATGATGGGCGAAACCTACCTTAAACTTCAACTCGCTTCGATCGTTATATTCGCATCAATGATGGGCGAAACCTACCTTAAACTTCAACTCGCTTCGATCGTTATATTCGCATCAATAATGGGCGAAACCTACCTTAAACTTCAACTCGCTTCGATCGTTATATTCGTACCAAACAATACCGATAACCGAATCTGTGTATTCAACCCGCTTCGATCGCTACATTCGTACCAAAAATGACCGATAACCGTATGGTGGTCTGAAGTACTCTATTTGGCCATGTCCCAATGGCGTGATATAATATGGTATGGCGGTTCCAAGTCTTCCATTACTGTGCAACATATTGTTCTGTCAAACACACTCTGATTTTTAAGTTAGCACCAAATGTAATCTGTAAAAGTATGGGGGCCACGTGATCTTTACTCTTGTCCCAATATGACCTATAACTGCGTGTATGCACATGTAGGATGGTACAGTTGCACTCTCACTAACTTTCGACTGTATGGGTCCAAAGTTCACCCCTATCGTTATCCTCGTACCAATAGTGTTTTTGTGGTATGGTGGTCTCGAACAATTTTCTATTGATGCTCTAGCACCAATGATGACATGTTATTGTGTTGTGGCCCTGTGTCTGCATGATCTTCAAGCTGGAACCAATGGCGAACTATAACGGTGTGGTGATCGTGTTACCCTCGTATCATTTTGAGCCGTGGTATGGTGATTTCATACTCTTCCAGATCGATGCTCTAGCACCAGTGGTGCATGATGACATGGGGGTTTATGTCTCATAATACCCCATAACCTATATATATTCCGCATCATTATGACACTCCGATTGCAATTATTGTACAAAATATGTCCATTCGTTATGTTCAAGTTATGGGAGAAAATACTCAATTAGAGTAGGTGTTTGAGGGTTTATACATAGGTTTGTCTTTACTTAATTGCAAGCTTTCAAATACACGGTATGGCGCATTTTGAGTTCAGTACATGTAGTTTACACACACCAATTGTAAGTCCATAGTTTTAGAAATAAACTGTTAAAGATTGCACATTTCAGTAAATGTTGAACGGAGAAAATGGCCAAAACGTTTCAGTGCATTGGTCCCCACAGCTTGACCGCTCGACACATTCGAAACAACTCAGTGGGTTAAACAAGCACTAATTACACATAGGGTGTGACAACAGCTCATCGGAAATAAATAGTTACGTTTTTTTATTGCGATATTTAGTAAAGTTTTACTTTGAAATATTAGACAGCGGTCTTCCATTTTGACCCTCTAAGGGGTTACACAGGCCTTAAGCGTTAAGTGGGCTAGCACAATAGGTGATTTGCCAATTAGTTTCAAATGACGTAATTTAGCGACGTCACGATTACTGCCCCAAGTAGTAGACCGGACAAAGGATCCGTCTGTTTTTAACTTAAAATTCTCGGTATTTTACAACGGACGCAAGAAATGAAAACCTATATTCGGACAAATTATATCCGAATGAATCTAGAAATATGAAAAAATCGTGGATGAAAAGGGATTTTGACCGAGTATGGCAAAAGTCAAGATGACTACTGGGCTTGTCCGGTGTAAGACTGATGCAGCGACGTCATTTCATTGTTGCGCGTAAAACTGGCAAATGGTCTATTCGATCGTCGCGATATTACGGTATGAATATATGAAACCCTTTCACATCGTCGCGCTAGCATCGATGGTTTGACACCACGGTATGAGCGTATACATCCCTTTCCTATTGTCACGCTAGCACCGATGGTTTGGCATCATGGGATGAGCGTGTACGGCCTTTTCCTATTGTCACGCTAGCACCGATGGTTTGACATCATGGTATGAGCGTATACAGCCCTTTCCTATTGTCACGCTAGCATCGATGGTTTGACATCACGGTATGAACGTATACAGCCCTTTCCTATTGTCACGCTAGCACCGATGGTTTGACATCATGGTATGAGCGTATACAGGCCTTTCCTATTGTCACGCTAGCACCGATGGTTTGACATCATGGTATGGGCGTTTACAGCCGTTTCCTTTTGTCACGCTAGCACCGATGGTTTGACATCATGGTATGGGCGTATACAGCCCTTTCCTATTGTCACGATAGCACCGATGGTTTGACAGCACGGTATGAGTGTATACAGCTCTTTCCTATTGTCACGCTAGCACCGATGGTTTGACAGCATGGTATGAGCGTATACAGCCCTTTCCAGTCACACTAGCATGGATGGTTTGACAGCATGGTATGAGCGTATACAGCCCTTTCCAGTCACACTAGCATGGATGGTGTGATCACACTGTATAAATGTATACAGCCTTTTCCTATTGTCAAACTATCACCGGTAGTGTGATATCACGGTTTGAGTCATCTTCGCAAGCCAAGTTAAAATCTCAAACCCGTAAATTGAACAGCGCTCACTGGTGGGAATGTAAGAGTTGTCTTTCCTATACTTCTTGGCCGATCAGCACTAGTTAACCCAAAGTTCAAGGTGCACACAGCCGCCATTTCAGCGTTAGTGCCCAAGGTTTTGATTAGCTGCGAGAAGTTTTACTCGCATCCAATCAAAACAAGCTGTTCAATTTACGGGTTTGAGTGGAGTAGTCCGCCAAGGTAAAACACGGAATGGGGACATGCAGATTTTAACTTGGCTAGAGAAGATGTGTTTGAGTGTATACAGCCCTTTCTTGTCGTCGCGCTATCACCGATGCCGTGATATCACAGTAAAACTATATGAATCTTTTTCTTATGGCCCTTTCTTTGTTACACTAGAACATATGCTGTGATATCACAATATGAGTGTTTACAGCCCTTTCTTGTCACACTAGCAGCGATAGTGTGATATCACAATATGAGTGTTTACAGCCCTTTCCTGTCACACTAGCTCCGATGGTGTGATATCACAATATGAGTGTTTACAGCCCTTTCCTGTCACACTAGCACCGATGGTGTGATATTACATTATGACTGTTTACAGCCCTTGCGTGTTACACTAGCACCGATGGTGTGATATCACAATATGAGTGTTTACAGCCCTTTCCTGTCACACTAGCACCGATGGTGTGATATTACATTATGACTGTTTACAGCCCTTTCGTGTTACACTAGCACCGATGCCACATGACAGTTCGGCGCACCAGGTCATGCAGAGATTTCTGTACCATTTCACTTACTACTTAACCTTTGCAAATAATTCATTATAACTTATGGTTGTAGAATAATGGAAGGACAATGAAAACCTGTTGTGGAACCACATGGGTTATTATTCTGTTGAGAATAAACTTTGAAGTGAGTGAGCGGCCAAAATGTTGGTATTTTTTGTGTGAAAACATTAGTTGGAAATTATCGATTATTTTTCTCAAAAAGTACAAATTATAAGCTTTTAAGTGCTATTAGCCTGTTCTCGATTTGTTCAAACTTTGTTTACTTTTCGGACACTATTTCTGTTTTATAGCACGGATTTTCATCATCCATTCCGTTTTTCTATTCACTTCAAACACTATTGTTTTCTTGACAATCATAATTCATAAAAAGGCAATTTTGGCAGCTCGTGCACTATAAACCCACACACACAGGTAATAGAGAAATTGAGTTCACAGAACGCATATTTTATTTATAACACATTTGATAACAGCAGCCAATAAAATGGGGTTGGCTTTAATGTTAAAAACCGTGAGCAGTTTGTGTGAGTAAGAAAACAGCCTTGCCGGCTTGCAGTCATTCGTTTCATGGAGACTCATTACAATGAAATTCTCCCTGACGTCACCAATGCTACTTGTTACACTTACAAAGTCAATCATCAATACAATTTCATGTCCCCATTTTATACATATTGACTCGTTAAATAATTGTTATTGTTAATCCATTCGCCAGAATTGAAAATATTTTACACGAGACTGAGAACTTAACTTTCAACCAAGCTCGACGCTCCAATTGGAGAGTAAGGGGGAAGTTATTGGCGTCAGTAAAGGCCTGTCCAACGGTTTTGCCCAGTTTCCGCACAGCCTCTCGATTCCGGAGAGTAAATTCCAGAGCAATATTGGCCGAGCTTTTCTTTGACGAATACCTTGGAGAGGCCAGTTGCCAGCAGTTTTTCTCTGATCGTAGACAGAAAGTCTGAAGAGAAGGCAAGATACCTTACAGTCGCTGTTCTCTGTCTGATAGATGAATAGACACCTGTTGGCAAATATCACACGTCTTTTTCATACGTCTGGATTTGTGTGAATTTCATGAGGTAGAAGACCCGTGAAAACGATTGATGATATTTCATAGCACAAAACGGTCTATAAAGTTCCAACATTTGGTAATGTGACGAGGGCATGCCACAATTCATCAAGTCAAAAATAGTCATATCCTATATACAATTGTATGTACACGATGTAATAAATATGTACAGCTATACATATATGACACTATACACACTGGGATTAATGGAAGTTCGCCATTACCTCCTCTTCGTATAACAGTGGCACTGAAGAGGTTAAATGCAACACTAGATCAGATAAATGCGAAGTTCCCTTAATTTATGGCCAGTGTCGGTTGGGCAGTGAGCAGTGTACAAAAATCACAGAATGCTGGAGTCAGTCTTAATAACACTAACATGCACATTTACACTCATCAATGATGGGATAATGAATACGGATCCACTTACAGTGTAATTTCTCAGAGTTCGATGAACGGCACTGCCAGCGTAAAATCACTTTTTGAATCTCTTTATGTGGCCGACATGTCATTCCTGGTGGAATCGAACATGAACGTCCGGAGTAACAAACCCCTTCTCGAATCCATCGGGGCCAAAACCGTATACCCAAGTCTTTCCATGTATATTGTACTGGACAGTAGTTGAAACTCCATAGATAGCGCTGGACCTTTTGCTTTGTGCGTTTGTTTAATTTCAGTCTCATTTTACGACCGTTAGCTAACTTGAAAGAAGACACAGATTTGATATACTTTGGCATCCGTGTCTTGGGGCGCCCTTTCTTCAGTTTGTAAACGACTGTACCATTAGGTTTAAGTAGCCGTTCATTAGGTTCCATGACTGACATGAAGGCTGAATCAAATGTCCTCCTCATCATTGACCGTAACGTCTTGTAATTTAAATCTTCATCTTTAGGGTCTCGAGCGGCGTCCGGTTCTTCGACAAGATCCACAATCGGCAAGGAATTGGAAGCCGACGGACGAGAGTGACTTCGTACTCTACTTTCC
Source organism: Lepidochitona cinerea (assembly GCA_963971465.1). Lineage (NCBI taxonomy): Eukaryota > Metazoa > Mollusca > Polyplacophora > Chitonida > Tonicellidae > Lepidochitona > Lepidochitona cinerea. The sequence goes on from OZ020551.1 coordinate 21,562,420, forward strand.
CTTAAGTGACTCGCCGGGTCCCCAAGACCCTTTGGATTGTGTCGCTTCGATGCAATTCGAAACAGGGATTCTTCCGTTGAAGGAGACCAAAACCCGGCAAAAATAAGAATCAATCCGGTATAGCTCTTTATATCCATCATGTATATAAGTAAGATCCTACAAAATAAAGACAAAATTAAAGATGAAATTGTAACAAATAATAACCACATTTCTTAAAAGCAAAACAAATATAAATAGTTATCTGTGCAACTTTTTTGCTTTTTTTTTTCGCCAGTGCCTTTAACAAATAATGAAAGTTACAAAAAAATCATTATCGGCGTTAATACCTTACCTCCGCAGTAAAATCTACATAAAAATCTGAAACTTGTCAAAACGTGCCCATACCGTAACGTGAGCGATGTTTAATTATTAACCATAACTGTCAGTTGATAACTGGTTTAGATGGTTAGATGCAGGAGAGTGTCTTAGCTTACCTATCATGTATTGGAGAGAGAGGCGTGAAGGTAGATAAGACGCTGATTAAACGGCCAGGTATACCGGCGATTGAGCACAGGCTAAGTTGTACATTAACACAAATACACCTAGAGATTACACATTAAACGTCTTTCCAAAAGATTATCTTTCGTCAAAGTAACAACTGCCTCAAGTGTTACGGCACAACTTCCCTTCTACACCTCCTTTTCAATAGTCGGAGAAATAAACCCCACACTAGACTCATGTTATTCCTCTAGCCCTATATACCTCCATAGTGAACAAATGTAGCGACACGGTGTCTAGACTGGCCCTGACCACTGGCGGCGAGTCTCAAGATGAGCAGTGGGTTTGTTCGAAGCCTTCAATCTTACTCCCCACGCTCTACCTTACAATCAGAAGACAATATATAGCCTAGTTGCTCACGGCGCAATTCACACCACACAGCCTTTTATTACCACCACTTCAACTTTTAATTGATTTTATTATAAAAACAACACATTGGTTAGTCTATTTTATTTTCTAATATAAACAACGCGCAATTCTTTTTTATATTTTAATCCTTTCATAGTAACATTATTTTTTTCTAGGTTAACTTTAAGACGCGTAAAGTCACAGCTACATGAACTCCTCTGATACTTTTACCTGTACTGCGCGTTGTGAATGAGCGTTAGATCGAATAACAGGGCGAGAGAAGTTGTTTGTATACAACTGGCCGAGGAGGCAACGCGAGCCGAAAATTAACGTAAAACATGAGAGCGATGAGTTGGTGATGATGTTACCGCCGCTTAATAGGAATAAACGGACTGATAAGTAATTGCAAAAAGCGGCGTTTGTTAGAAGACGCGAGAAGGTCGGGGCAAGAAAACAGATGTTGACAGGGGTATAAGATAGCTAAAGAATGACAGGATAAATAAACAGATTTACTGCAGAAAGGGTTAGAGTTTTGGGAGGTTAACGCTGCCCCAACCCCTCTTATTGACTACCGGGTGAAGTTCCCTTTTCTCGGACCACCAACTTGTGTCTTACCTTACTTATAGTCCCCTTTATCAGCCCTCATTTTAAGGCTTTAGATAAACTACAAAAATATGCGAATAGAACACTTGTACTTTAGTATATTCACTCCCCTCCTTATGGCTTTCTCAGGTTAATACTTATTACATAGAGAGAAATAAGGCTGTCATTTTATAACGTTTTGCTGTACCAGTTTTACTATGGAATGTATTGCTTTTATCCACCAGTTTTACTATGAAACGTTTTGCTTTTATCCACCAGTTTTACTATGGAATGTATTGCTTTTATCCACCAGTTTTACTATGAAACGTTTTGCTTTTATCCACCAGTTTTACCATGGAACGTTTTGCTTTTATCCACCAGTTTTATCATAAAACGTTTTGCTTTTATCCACCAGTTTTACCATGGAACTTTTTGCTTTTATCCACCAGTTTTACCTTGAGTTCTGTCTGGTCGAAATCATATTTCATTTATCCAGACGTGGGAAATGGAGTTTTATTTATATATTTTTCATGGTTTTTCACCTTATAATAAACATGGCATAGCTAATTTAGTAGCAATGTCGCTACGTAGTGTTAATCTAAATTGTATACGATTGGGGAACCCCCTAATAACCTCCATTTATAATGTTCATGACAATTTGGTCTATCGTTGATTGACTTGAATTTTTCTGTGAAAGGATATTTCATCTGAATAAGCATGTCGATAAATTAGAATTATTAATTATGATATGGATGCATTCGCAGCAGTTGGTCATATCTGTTAACAAAATCTTATTGTAATCCATATTTAGAAATCATCCGACGGTCAAACTGAAATGACTGGCCGTGTCTGTCTAACACATAGTTCAGTTTGTCACGGGTTCGAATTGTTTCATCCGTTACTTTACGCATGTAGCTTGTCACACCTCGTAGTCTGGCATAAAAACATATCAGAGAAAACACTTGTGTTGTTCGCACTATATAATAGTTTGCGATTGTGACTTTTCTACCTGAATGGCATGGCGCCTTTCAAGTGAATGAGAGTGCCTGTGAAATTCACACATTACTTTCGACCGACTGGTCTCTTCCGTTGTAAAACCTAACTTTTCTTCGTTAAGCTTTCTATAATCTCATCTCAAACTGTTCGATAGCCGTTGGCAAAACTTCCTACTTTTCTTTATAGTTCGAGTGATAGTGAGAACAATGGCTATGTCTGGTTGTAACAGTGTAATCGGGGTGTTAATAATCCATCTATAGAAATCAATCAGTGTTCTCACAGGTCGAGTATCCCCCGTCGGGAATCTTCGGCGATTATGCATACAGTTTTGTTTTTTTTTGGGGGGGGGGGGGGGCAATCGCCAGTCGTCTTAATGACAAAAGAATAAGCTTAGTTTATATGCAAATTTCTTATTAAAAGCGTAAAACGGATCAAATTCATAAATAAATAAAATAACGTTTTTTTTTAATACTACAGCCACTTTGAACGTATTACAAAATCTGTCTTGGTGAACGGAATTAACATGAAAAATACCAGGCATGCTGGTAACAACATCTGTCAAAAACCGATCGGGTTTTAGAGTTAATTCTATCTGTAATATACCTGCAAGTAAACTTTAATATTAGAGTTATTCATTGGTTTGTTATTCATTCTAACTTTCAAGGATTTTATATCTTTGAGTTTTAGAAACTCAATAAATTGTTTTTCTTGGGGGAAATCCATTATCAGAGTAGTTAAGGGGGCATAAGCTGCCAAATGTCCGAGCAATTTCTTTGAAACAGACGTTAAGGTAGTTTTATAAGCTAAAGCAACAGAATGCCTTATATATATTTATGATCATTAAAACACATGGGCACAGGGAAAATCTTCTTGTCTAAAATAACCATGGAGACAAGTTTCTAATTGTGTACTCATAAATCCCGGCTATTTGACAATTTATGCATCATCAGCACACGTCTTCGGTTCATACATTTTGTATTTCCACGCCAATCTTTTAGTTTTTCACGGTGCTTCAAACGCTGAAAAGAATTTATGAAAAAGTCTGAATTAGGCAGTTAATGACCCATTTGGAACTTACAGCTGTCGACATTGGCTTAAAACTCACGAACTCATCGTATAATGGCTGGCCTATAATAAAGAGCATTTAGAGTAACGAAAACATAATTTCTGCCTTGTGCCTTATAAAAGTGGTTTCTTGATTTCATCTCTTACTAACAGATTTTGGTACATATTTAATTTCCGTTTTGGGCGTTACCAATCCTTATCACGTAGCCCATAAGCGCTGTTTATTTTCATTTCATTTTTAGGAAAACATAACCACCTCCCACGTGGACAGTTGGAGAGTTTATATAATCATCAACCAATATACGGACACGTCATTTAGACCTCAAATGTCAGCTTTACCATAAAAAAAACAAGTACGTCTTTTGGAAATGAATCTTAGGCACCCTGTAAGGATGTGTTTATTCGGCAGTTTGTTTATAGAGAAAAAACTTTTTTATTTTATGTTAGGATAATATGAGGGATAGAAGTTTAGCTCTAAATTAAAATAAAGTCACGAGGATAACTTTTGTTAGACTATTTTTGTGCCTTTCTAGTGAATGGTCGTTAAGTCTCGTGTGATTTATTTATGCCTCAGAATTGATACGATATGCCAAAATGTTAATTTTTCAAGGAAATCATCACCTATTTTCCCAAAAAGTTAAAGGCACGTTGTAGCCTTCTTGACATTTGTAAAGAAAGCGAATTTACGCGAGCTGGCTTATAAAAAGTAAAACCACTCAAATCAAACGTGGGCACATTATACACGTTTAGTTAGGTTTAAAATGCGTTTTTGTGTTGCTCAAGCAAAATCTTCGTCTGCATTTCCCACATTAAGTCACTGAATAATTATACTATATATATAACCTTGTTGAAACGACATAACTAGAGCTCAAGGTCGTGTTTAAAAGTAACTTACACCTACAATAAATTAACTTTCGTTCTGCATTGACATTTAAATGTTCCTTACTATTCAAATACACTTTCTGTTCGCATGCACAGGCCTCATTCTCCATGGGTATTTTGTGTTTTAACATCATTCTTCTATTTTTTCGTCGAACTTCAAAGACTCCTGACAATCGGAATTGAAATTGAAAAAAAAAATTAACTAGAACTGAAAAAGCTGCGTTCTTTCAAATTAGAAAAAACATTATGTATTAGCTGGAATGAAATTTCATTCAAAGCTCTTCCGAAATACAGCATATACAGGTTCTCTACATGTACGGGTTCGCGTCAAATCGAAAAATTTAGACACTCTCTAGGCCGTAAGAATGGGATTGACTCTCTAGGCCGTAAGAATGGGATTGACTCTCTGGGCCGTAAGAATGGGATTGACTCTCTGGGCCGTAAGAATGGGATTGACTCTCTAGCCCGTAAGAATGGGATTGACTCTCTGGGCCGTAAGAATGGGATTGACTCTCTGGGCCGTAAGAATGGGATTGACTCTCTAGGCCGTAAGAATGGGATTGACTCTCTAGGCCGTAAGAATGGGATTGACTCTCTAGGCCGTAAGAATGGGATTGACTCTCTAGGCCGTAAGAATGGGATTGACTCTCTAGGCCGTAAGAATGGGATAGCTTGGAGAAACTGGAAAATGAGGTCCTGATTTACCAAGACGGTTTGACCATGTGAAAGACGCTTCAATATTTAAATTTAGATGTTTGGACGAAAATTTATTATAATGAACAGGTCGTTACGTACGGGTCCCATCGAATTTAAGCATGATAGCAAGTTCTGAAGTGCAACGCAAAGATGCAGACTGGACAAACAATTATCTAGTTTATATTTATGAATACTAAAACACACGGGCACAGGGAAAATCTTCTTGTCTAAAATAACCATATAGACAAGTTATTTATTTGAGGGCTGATTTAAAAATTATTTTAATGAAAACTTTTTTTTAAGATCCTAATTTAACACGTTTTCCAGTGTTATTTGTCACGAGTTAAAATCATAATTCAACATGTTTTCCAGTGTTATTTGTCACGAGTTAAGATCATAATTCAACATGTTTTCCAGTGTTATGTGACGCAAGTTAAGATCATAATTCAACACGTTTTCCAGTGTTATTTGTCGCTAGTTAAGATCATAATTCAACACGTTTTCCAGTGTTATTTGTCGCGAGTTAAGATCATAATTCAACATGTTTTCCAGTGTTATTTGTCGCGAGTTAAGATCATAATTCAACATGTTTTCCAGTGTTATGTGACGCAAGTTAAGATCATAATTCAACACGTTTTCCAGTGTTATTTGTCGCTAGTTAAGATCATAATTCAACACGTTTTCCAGTGTTATTTGTCGCGAGTTAAGATCATAATTCAACATGTTTTCCAGTGTTATTTGTCGCGAGTTAAGATCATAATTTAACATGTTTTCCAGTATTATTTGTCGCGAGTTAAGATCATAATTCAACAGGTTTTCCAGTGTTATGTGACGCAAGTTAAGATCATAATTCAACATGTTTTCCAGTGTTATTTGTCGCGAGTTAAGATCATAATTCAACATGTTTTCCAGTGTTATTTGTCGCGAGTTAAGATCATAATTCAACAGGTTTTCCAGTGTTATGTGACGCAAGTTAAGATCATAATTCAACAGGTTTTCCAGTGTTATGTGACGCAAGTTAAGATCATAATTCAACATGTTTTCCAGTGTTATTTGTCGCGAGTTAAGATCATAATTCAACAGGTTTTCCAGTGTTATGTGTCGCGAGTTAGATCATAATTCAACATGGTTTCCAGTGTTATTTGTTGCGAGTTAAGATAATAATTCAACATGTTTCCCAGTGTTGATTGGGGCGAATTAAGATCATAATTCAACATGTTTCCTATGTTATTTGTCGCGAGTTAAGATCATAATTAAACATGTTTTCCAGTATTATTTGTAGCGAGTTAAGATCATAATTCAAAAAGTAGGTAGGTTAATAACTGAATAATTATCGGCACATCTGATATCGAAGGAAAGAACGCTCTTGCGTATGGATTTACAACTTCTTGTAGCGAGTTAAGATCATAATTCAAAAAGTAGGTAGGTTAATAACTGAATAATTATCCGCACATCTGATATCGAAGGAAAGAACGCTCTTGCGTATGGATTTACAACTTCTTGGTTTATACGCAAGAGTGTTCTTTCCTTCATTATTATGCTTAACTTCTAAATGTCGTCTCTTGGACCAAATAGATGCACTTTTTGAAGAGAACTTTGGAGGTAGAGTCAATTCACACAGGTGCAGCTTCAGCTCAATTTTTGTTCATTAAGTATTTGCTATGCCCCAAAAATTTGTAGTCATAAATTTTGAAATAAAAGATTCATTTAAGACTGAATACATTTTGTGGCTTTTTGTTGAGCGACAATGTCCAGGGTTCAAGAAAAACTATCCTCTTTATAATTCTATACAATACCTTGAACTTTGTAAAATTTATCTAACTATTAAATTATAACCTGTGGGATGTATAATATCAAGTTAAGTAGACCATTACACGTAAAGAGAAATGTAATAGTCCATTAATGACAAGAACATCAGTTAGTGAAGGGGCGTGGTTTGGCCTCTAGCCATCATCGAGACAACAAAGTGAAGTATCCATTGAGAGAGAAAGGGTGAATGATATAGCCAGTGGTAGGTAACCGCAAACATATTATTAACCAGTCTACTTCTCGCCTGTCATTTAGATAACAAGATAAAGTTGATTTTTACTTACTTGTCTGATACTATAGATTGACAGTGATGCTATCGGCTATTTAATGACACGATTTCAACCTAGAAATCACGGAAATTTAATCAGTTTAAACCAAATTAGTATTTAACAAAATTTTAAAAATTTTGAGAATAAATGAAACTTCTCTTGGTTTTACGGGTGGAAATCGTTGCATAAAAACACTACGACTTTTATTCACCGATATCATGATGATATTTTGGTTACATGAAAAAAACTAAAAATATACGTTTGGTTGGTAACTCCGACACATTTTGTGTTATAAGATAATTTCTGTTCGTATAGATAACACTTACTGGGCTAAACACCGATCTATAAAAACAACTTCTATATTGGATTATACTCATTTGTTTTTATCATAAGAATTTACAAATTCTCTCAAAGTTAACTTCATGCTTTTTGTCCAAGCCCTGTAAACTAAATTCTTTGTTTGTGCTTCTCAGATTAACTCCCTGAAATATACCGCTTACCCTTCGCATTAAAATTTCATGTGTGTAAAATATACCGGTACTTGGTTTGTATTTGTTGTGGGTACCTCAGAAATTTAAAATACAAAGTAATGCCAAAACAATTTAACTTTTGCAAAAAGGAGAAGTTTCTTGTTACAGCTTATCTGGGACAATACAGACAAAGTGTATGCCAAAGCGTATTTTTTTTTTTCATTTTTGAGGCGAATTGTCCGGCAAATTTTCATAGAAAAATCTAAATCAATCGATCTTGATCTGTCCTCTATATGCGCATGCTTGAAATGATTATTAAAACAGATTAAGATTATGTAGTATAGTATGCAAAATACCACATTGATGCAGCGCATATAAACATAAACAGAATTGATATATATATGCCAATCTAAAAAACACATTTCACTTAGACTATAAGAAGACTTTGTTATTTTATTCTCAAAGCTCATGCGGTGAATAAATAGAATAAATAATTAAACATTTTCCTAGAACATCAACAAAACATGATTCGAGTGGAAAAATAGAAACCTGTGGGATACACTTTGTCAGTTTCTATCTTTGAGTTTAAACACTTGGTTAAATCTATAACGGGGTTAATATCGCAGGGTTGTTATTAAAATACATCGATACATGGTCAGCCCTTGGCCCGTTTTACTCAATTATCTTGAGACGTAGGTCATCTATATCAAATTCGGACTTCTTTAGGTAAAAATTAATAAGCTCTTAAAAACATCTGGTTCGGTTTTCGGGGAAATTATATCATTATATGTACATGAATGTTAGAATGAATAATGGGTAAAATTGTATTTTTCCAAATTACGAAGTCTTCAAATGGCCTAATATTTTAATGGTTATTTTCTTTGATTTCTCTTTAAAGGAACATAAGCTGGCAAAATTTGGATTTTTTTCATCAATTTTGATTGTCAAGAGAAATTTGGGGTTTGAAGGCCAACCTTGAAAAACTAAAGGTTTGACGTTTGAAGTAGGCCTACCTTGAAAAACTAAAGGTTTGGCGTTTGAAGTAGGTCTACCTTGAAAAACTAAAGGTTTAGCGTTTGAAGTAGGTCTACCTTGAAAAAACTAAAGATTTCACGTTGAAATGAAAAACATTGGTAAAGTCAGTAACCGTGCGAGTCAAACATGTGTGCAAATAACCCACAAAATTCAAATAGCCCGGATGTACGAGTACTTTTGTTGCTTATAAAACTACCTAAATGTTCATCTGGAAGATTCACATCAATGGAAAGTTCTTCTTTTGTACGTTTTGAACAAAGCACGAAAAAATTAACTAATTCTGTTTCGAGGTAGTTTTACTGTATATGGCAACTCTTGCCACTTTAATTCAATTTTATATTTAACTTTTTATTTATTTCCTTTATTTGCAGTTTAGTGATGATGCATTTGGTGCCGAGACATTTCAAACTGTATTTATATGACATGGCTTACAATTGTTAATTTGTTTCATGGAAACAAGTGAGCTAGGTACATAGTAAATACATAAGCTCACATGACGATGATGTAGGTATATATTTCAAATCTAAATGAGCCAGTGAGTTGGTTGAGAGGTATTGGCTTGTTCACACGGGCACATAGACAGAGTCGCTGAGGCCATTGTTACACCGTCACCCAAACACAATGGAACGGCGTCTTAGACTCACTAGTCTTTCTCACTCACAAAACAGTCACAAAAGCACATCAGCATTTTCAATCTAGCACTAGACACATTGTGTTGTAGCCTACACGCGTCCACTCTTTTAAAGCTGTCAATTTTGGACAGCCTGTGTGACAAGTGACATTTTCCTGCATATTTAATCTCGATGGAATCAAGAGCCAAACATAGCTTCAGACAATGGCGGACAATTGAATGGCGGATGAGATCAGTGATTTATGTTCCATTTCTCGACACTTCAGACGACAGGTCTCTTTTCCCTTATGTGAAGTCGTCTGTTCCACTCTACCTGTATTCCTTTACCCCTCAAACTTTACTTCATAATTCAATATCCGTATACTTCATAGTTCAATATCCGTATACTTCATAGTTCAATATCCGTATACTTCATAGTTCAATATCCGTATACTTCATAGTTCAATATCCGTATAATTCATAGTTCAACATCCGTATACTACATAGTTCAATATCCGTATACTTCATAGTTCAACATCCATATATACTTCATAGTTCAAAATCCGTATACTTCATAGTTCAATATCCGTATACGTCATAGTTCAATACCCGTGTACTTTATAGTTCAATACCCGTATACTTCAAAGTTCAATACCCGTATACTTCATAGTTCAATATCCGTATACTTAATAGTACAATACCCGTATACTTCATAGTTCAATATCCGTATACTTCATAGTTCAACATCCGCAAACTTCAGTTCAACATCCGTATACTTCATAGTTCAACATCCGTATACTTCATAGTTCAACATCCGTATACTTCATAGTTCAACATCCGTATACTTCATAGTTCAACATCCGTATACACTACGGAATCAATGCTACTTTTTACCGTTTATATATCAAAGTTCAAAGGAGAAGGAAAGGAAAGAACTTGGCAAATACAGTACAGGCGCGGTAAATTTTCCTTTCTAACGGTACCAAAACCATATCTCTACGATTTTCCTCGCCAAACTGTGCAATAAGAAAGTTAAGAAGCGTTATCAGAGACCGTCTAATTGACCCGGCAGCCATCTTCACAGCAGAGCAGAGTTATGTCGCAAACCAATTGGGAGAAGCAGCTGTCCTTGGCGCTATGTGGCGCTGAAAATAAAGAAAGAAATTCGGAAGTTGGCCAAAATTAGCAGTCGATTTAAGCCAATGAACAGTTGAACTACACTGCATTTGAATAACGTAAGACTTTCGTATAGGTAACACACTTCTAGGTTTATTTAAAGGCACACTTGCCGCGAAAATCAGGAATATTGTTAACATTAAAAAAGAAAGTCCGTTTTCTGTATTTTCCCCAGACAATATAAGTTAGGAACTTTCTATTTTTACCAAAATTTAAAAGTTTGGACGTCACTTTGTATTTTTAATTTGAATTTGAAAATTTTAATTGTTAGGTGCCCGTAACGTAAACAAACCAAACTGCCCCCTATTGGCGATTTTATGTTTCAGTCGAGTGAGTGAACTAACGGCACAGTGTAATTTTACGTAGGCCTATTTATCTGAGAAATACAGACTGACGATCGGTTAACAGCGACTAGAAAAGCCTGCTGATAATTGTTTGAGTGTAAACCACGGATAAAAAGGCCTGAAATGAGGGTAAACCAACACGAAAGTTGACCGACACTGATCGTTGTTGCTGTAATCAGGCTTCGATTCTTGGTTTGTTTTTCACCCCATTTCTACATTCTAAAGCTAACTAGACATGTTTTATGTGTCCTATGTTTAAGTTTAGTTGTATTAGTCGTAGTAAGCTCATGTAAATTGGTTTTCTTAGCAAATTTAAACAGACTACGGCGGCAAGTGGGCCTTTAATGATGACGTTTCTGTCTTTCTCCGAAAACTGTTTTCAAATCATTATTAAATAAACCTAGAAGTGTGTTACCCATACAAAAGTCTTACGTTATTCATCTATACCACCTTCTAAATGCCACAGGGGCCTCCGTGGCTCAGTAGGTAGAGTGTTGGACGCTCAATCCAAACAGCCTTCCACCAATGGGTCGCGGGTTCGAATCCCACTCAGTCCAAAAATTGGAAAATTTTCTGACTCGGTTTTCACTCGAACGACCTAAGTGGGATGGTTGCCAGTTACCAGCAGAAGGTCGTGGGTTTCCTCTGGGCACAGAGCCCGGTTTCCTCCCACAATAAAACTGACAACGCCGCCATATAAGTGAAACAATCTTGAGCGCGGCGTAAAACACCAAACAATCAATCAATCAATCAATCTAAATGCCACTAAAGACAGTTACACTGTATTTGTTAATCTAGCGTCAAACATTATCGTATTGGCAAATGCTGAAACCAAGAGTTCAACTCTGCAATACGTAAATGCCTTTACTAAAACAGTGAACAGGTTGAATCCGTCTAGTTATTCGGGTGTCAAGTCACTCTGTGAAATTATTTTCAGAATCTAAAGAATACTGTATTGATAGAATCTCACATTTGACATCCAATACAAACGGCTTACAATGCTGGCAATGGGTGTAAAAGAATAAACCTTACGTCTTTGCCAGGGCATTCGGGGTCAGCTGCTTCTCTTTAGTTTGCCAGAAGAAGTTTACATAGTTCTTAATTTTAGTGCAAGACCCGTGAGTAACGAAATGAGGTGCGATGAAAGAAAGGAGTCTGGGCATCGCAGTATCTATATGCGCATAACTTGGAAGCAGATGGACTGTTATTTAATATTTAAAAATTTCTAATGCACCTTCGACTGATTTCCGGTAACACACTCCTAGCAATATTTGTGTAATATTTGTCGCTGATAGTGACATCAGCGAGTGTATCGTTTGCTCTGAAAACACGATCGGCCTTAGTCCGGGTTTCTGACTCCAAAACGACTAGTTTTTATACTGACGGACCGGAACCCGGGCTTGATCGGCTTCAAATCTTGTTTTTTTGTCGTTCTGCTTGTCGTTCTAAACGTCACCCAAACGATAATCTATTAGCTGCTCCAACATTGGCGAATGGTGGGTTTAATATCGCATAACGCTTGGTGCTGTGCCGTTGAATCGTCTGTCTATGGTTGGCATATTATTGGAAGACGCTTTGCTGAATGTCAGATAATGGTAGGGCCAAGATCGGCTTTCTCCAATGAACCAACAGCCCCTTCTGTACGAAGCAACGGTAGCCTTGAGTCCAATATCGGCGAATAGTTGGACAATCATTAGCCTAACTTTGAACCACGGATAGGTATACACTGTTGGTCCCAGCGTTGGACCAGCATCATTTTGTTCATTGTTATGATGCTGACATACTTACTGTTCACGTTAAGATAATTACAAAACAATTGTTGTACATTGGCTAATGGATGATATTACAAATACAACTTTGCCAATCGAAATCCAACGTTGATCCAATGTTGGTAACGCTACAATTGACCGACCCTAAATGGGCCACCTCTACCGACTGTGCTGCCGCGGATGTGTATTGTTTGCTCTGAAGACACTGCTAGTGACATCAAGAAGTGTTTGTTGGGACGCTTTCAAGCTCACGCGACCGCCGACTTACAAAACCTCGGTGGGGAGGGGGGGGGCGTAGTAATAAACCAAACTCATTGCACTGGAAGCCAGATTAAGGCTTGTGAAAACCCAAAGCTGACATAACTACTAGAGGTTGCCAAATCGTAGATTAATATCGTACATTAAACCCTATACTAGATGGATGGAGGAAACTTGACCGTAGGCGAATATAAACTGCCATCGATGGACAAAAAAGTTCATATTCGATGGAACACTGTAATAGAAATATGTTCCAGTGATCGTCAGGATGAGGAGTGGATTGATTGATGTTTTACGACACTATTTAGATTATTTGACATATATCCTTATATGAAACCGGACTCTTTGCGCGGAGGGAACCCCCGACCTTCGGCGAGTACCTGGCAACTCTTCCACATACGGCATTGCGGAATGGAGAGAAACTTTGTGAGCGAGGATATATAATGATAAACAGACCAGTACGAGCGTAGGTGGAAAAGTGGCCCATTACATGTTTAATCTTATAGTATAGTTTCACTTTCACGCCCGAATAATGAAGAGAGAGTTTGCACAATCAGGCATCTCTATTTCTCTCTGTCTATACGTTAACGAGTCTGGAAATGAGGATGACCCTAGAAGAGACTGTTTACACGCACTCAATGACCCCAAGTCATTCAGCACCTCCTAACTGATCGAGTAACCAAATGATCATCATGGCGCCAAATACCCCACGACTGATTACCCGGCCGCTTAGCTTCGTAAAAAAACGGTTTACCGTCGAGTTGTAGAGAGAAAGAAAAACGTTGGTATACTTGATGATTGATGCTGGACTCATTAACACTGCTTCTACACTCTAATGATCGCTCTCTCTTCTACATGGCACGGGATGGTGCATACTTTAACTTACAGAAGAAACTCCACTCCTACACTGTCGGTAAAACAGTTAAAACAACAATTCTCGAAGACCTGTGATGTTTACCTGATAAAAATTAATAGTTCACTAGGCTAAAATTCCTGTCAGCAAGTCGGCACTACTGGAAAATGTTTAGTCAATCTCGTATATTTATTTATTTGACAGCTGTATTTGAGAATTGAGTTGTCTGCCTTAGGGTATAAGAGTATCCGAGTGATAAATGTGTGTTAGTTTGAAGCCTGACCTGACGTAGAGATTACACGGGCCTTGCGATGTAACTCGGATTAATCGCAAGGAGGGTTCAACAGTGTGGGTCGTATGCTTTACTTGATAGACGCCAAACTTAGACAAACTAGTCCAATCACCTCTTCAGGACGTCAAATCTGACGCCATGTATCTTAGCTCATAGGAATACACTTTTGAAGTAGTAACCGACTTTCCAATACTGCGTAAGGTGAGAGCGGAGTTGATAATTGGGTGTTCGATTGCCCTGTGTGGTTAACAAACGGGTCAGCGGGCTAGAGTTTGACACTTCGTATAATAAGTTTTATTACCCACTGACAGTGCGTACGCTGCCATAACTATCCAATAAAGATAACTAGTATGCAGACGCTCTAGCTAAAATAAAATTGGTCTTTCGAAACAGTCACGATTTAAAAAATGTAACACGTGACGTCATAGATCTACGATATAATAATTACAGAGCACCTGGCACGTTACTTGTATTAAAGCATAACCTCTGCAGCAAAGAAAAGGGTTTAATAACAACATGTATGTACAATTACTGTTAATTATTTAAGTAAATTTAATCTTTCTACACTATAGATCTCCATACTTATTTATGTACCATCGCCTGGGACAAGTATTAATATACAAACTCCCCCAGGGGTTGGGGTACAGCTTTTCTCGCCGGGCCAATTGTTATTAGTCGACTCATCCAGCGGGGATCAATTGTTTGTAGTCGACTCATCCAGCGAGGATCAATTGTTAGTAGTCGACTCGTCCTACGAGGATCAATTGTTAGTAGTCGACTCATCCAGCGAGGGTCAATTGTTAGTAGTCGACTCGTCCTACGAGGATCAATTGTTAGTAGTCGACTCATCCAGCGAGAGTCACTTGTTAGTAGTCGACTCATCCAGCGAGGATCACTTGTTAGTAGTCGACTCATCCAGCGAGGGTCACTTGTTATTAGTCGACTCATCCAGCGGGGATCAATTGTTAGTAGTCGACTCATCCAGCGGGGATCAATTGTTATTAGTCGACTCATCCAGCGGGGATCAATTGTTAGTAGTCGACTCAGCCAGCGGGGATCAATTGTTAGTAGTCGACTCATCCAGTGAGGGTCACTTGTTATTAGTCGACTCATCCAGCGAGGGTCCCTTGTTAGTAGTCGACTCATCCAGCGGGGATCAATTGTTAGTAGTCGACTCATCCAGCGGGGATCAATTGTTACTAGTCGACTCATCCTGCGAGGGTCACTTGTTAGTAGTCGACTCATCCAGCGAGGGTCGCTTGTTAGTAGTCGACTCATCCAGCGAGGGTCACTTGTTAGTAGTCGACTCATCCAGCGGGGATCAATTGTTTGTAGTCGACTCATCCAGCGAGGGTCAATTGTTATTAGTCGACTCATCCAGCGGGGATCAATTGTAAGTAGTCGACTCATCCAGCGAGGGTCATTTGTTAGTAGTCGACTCATCCAGCGGGGATGAATTGTAAGTAGTCGACTCATCCAGCGAGGGTCAATTGTTATTAGTCGACTCATCCAGCGGGGATCAATTGTTAGTCGTCGACTCATCCAGCGAGGGTCACTTGTTAGTAGTCGACTCATCCAGCGGGGATCAGTTGTTTGTAGTCGACTCATCCAGCGGGGATCAGTTGTTTGTAGTCGACTCAACCAGCGAGGATCAATTGTTATTAGTCGGCTCATCCAGCGAGGGTCACTTGTTACTAGTCGACTCATCCAGCGGGTATCAATTGTTATTAGTCGGCTCATCCAGCGGGGATTAATTGTTACTAGTCGACTCATCCAGCGGGGATCAATTGTTAGTAGTCGACTCGTCCTACGAGGATTAATTGTTAGTAGTCGACTCATCCAGTGAGGGTCACTTGTTAGTAGTCGACTCATCCAGCGGGGATCATTTCTTATTAGTCGACTCATCCTGCGAGGGTCACTTGTTAGTAGTCGACTCATCCAGCGAGGGTCACTTGTTATTAGTCGACTCATCCAGCGGGGATCAATTGTTAGTAGTCGACTCATCCAGCGGGGATCAATTGTTATTAGTCGACTCATCCAGCGGGGATCAATTGTTAGTAGTCGACTCAGCCAGCGGGGATCAATTGTTAGTAGTCGACTCATCAAGTGAGGGTCACTTGTTATTAGTCGACTCATCCTGCGAGGGTCACTTGTTAGTAGTCGACTCATCCAGCGAGGGTCGCGTGTTAGTAGTCGACTCATCCAGCGAGGGTCACTTGTTAGTAGTCGACTTACCCAGCGAGGGTCGCTTGTTAGTAGTCGACTCATCCAGCGAGGGTCAATTGTTTGTAGTCGACTCATCCAGCGAGGGTCGCTTGTTAGTAGTCGACTCATCCTGCGAGGGTCACTTGTTATTAGTCGACTCATCCAGCGGGGATCAATTGTTACTAGTCGACTCATCCAGCGAGGGTCACTTGTTAGTAGTCGATTCATCCAGCGAGGATCGCTTGTTAGTAGTCGACTCATCCTGCGAAGGTCACTTGTTAGTAGTCGACTCATCCAGCGGGGATCAATTGTTAGTAGTCGACTCATCAAGCTAGGGTCACTTGTTTGTAGTCGACTCATCCAGCGGGGATCAATTGTTAGTAGTCGACTCATCAAGCTAGGGTCACTTGTTAGTAGTCGACTCATCCAGCGGGGATCAATTGTTAGTAGTCGACTCATCAAGCTAGGGTCACTTGTTTGTAGTCGACTCATCCAACGGAGGTCAATTCTTAGTAGTCGACTCATCCAGTGAGGGTCACTTGTTATTAGTCGATTCATCCAGCGAGGGTCGCTTGTTAGTAGTCGACTCATCCGACGGAGGTCAATTGTTAGTAGTCGACTCCTGCAGTCCCCGGGGCCAACGGTTAGTATATAGGACTTCTCTCGCTGAGACTAAATGTTAGTAGATGGCTCCTCTCGTCGGGGTCAACGGTTAGTAAAGGATCTCTCTCACTGGGCCCAATTGCTAGTAAAGGATCTCTCTCACTGGGCCCAATTGTAAGTAGAGGATCTCTCTCACTGGGGCCAATTGTTAATAGAGGATCTCTCTCACTGGGGCCAATTGTTAGTAGAGGATCTCTCTCACTGGGCCCAGCTGTTAGTAGATGACCTCTATCACTTGGCCCAATTGTTAGTAGATGATCTCTCTCACTGGGCCCAATTGTTAGTAGAGGATCTCTCTCACTTGGCCCAATTGTTAGTAGAGGATCTCTCTCACTGGGCCCAATTGTTGGTAGAGGATCTCTCTCACTGGGCCCAATTGTCAGTAGATGATCTCTCTCACTGGATCAAATTGTTAGTAGATGATCTCTCTCACTGGGGCCAATTGTTAGTAGAGGATCTCTCTCACTGGGGCTAATTGTTAGTAGAGGATCTCTCTCACTTGGCCCAATTGTTAGTAGAGGATCTCTCTCACTGGGGCCAACTGTTAGTAGAGGATCTCTCTCACTGGGGCCAATTGTTAGTAGAGGATCTCTCTCACTTGGCCCAATTGTTAGTAGATGATCTCTCTCAGTTGGCCCAATTGTTAGTAGATGATCTCTCTCAGTTGGCCCAATTGTTAGTAGATGATCTCTCTCACTGGGGCCAATTGTTAGTAGATGATCTCTCTCAGTTGGCCCAATTGTTAGTAGATGATCTCTCTCAGTGGACCCAATTGTTAGTAGAGGATCTCTTTGACTGGGGTCAATGGTTAGTAGATGATCTCTCTCACTTGGCCCAACTGTTAGTAGAGGCTCTCTCTCAGTTGGCCCAACTGTTAGTAAATGATTTCTCTCACTTGGCCCAACTGTTAGTAGATGATCTCTCTCACTAGGCCCAATTATTAGTAGATGATCTCTATCACTTGGCCCAACTGTTAGTAGATGATCTCTATCACTTGGCCCAACTGTTAGTAGATGATCTCTCTCACTAGGCCCAATTATTAGTAGATGATCTCTATCACTTGGCCCAACTGTTAGTAGATGATCTCTCTCACTAGGCCCAATTGTTAGTAGATGATCTCTCTCACTGGGGCCAATTGTTAGTAGAGGATCTCTCTAACTTGGCCCAATTGCTAGTAGATGATCTCTCTCACTGGGGCCAATTGTTAGTAGAGGATCTCTCTCACTGGTTGCAATTGTTAGTAGAGGATCTCTCACACTTGGCCCAATTGTTAGTAGAGGATCTCTCTCACTTGGCCCAATTGTTAGTAGATGATCTCTCTCACTGGGGCCAATTGTTAGTAGAGGATCTCTCTCACTTGGCCCAATTGTTAGTAGAGGATCTCTCTCACTTGGTCCAATTGTTAGTAGATGATCTCTATCACTGGGACCAATTGTTAGTAGATGATCTCTCTCACTTGGCCCAATTGTTAGTAGAGGATCTCTCTCACTTGGCCCAATTGTTAGTAGAGGATCTCTCTCACTGGGGCCAATTGTTAGTAGAGGATCTCTCTCACTGGGGCCAATTGTTAGTAGAGGATCTCTCTCACTTGGCCCAATTATTAGTAGATGATCTCTCTCACTTGGCCCAATTGTTAGTAGAGGATCTCTCTCACTGGGGCCAATTGTTAGTAGAGGATCTCTCTCACTGGGTCCAATTGTTAGTAGAGGATCTCTCTCACTTGGCCCAATTATTAGTAGATGATCTCTCTCACTTGGCCAAATTGTTAGTAGAGGATCTCTCTCACTGGGGCCAATTGTTAGTAGATGATCTCTCTCACTTGGCCCAATTGTTAGTAGAGGATCTCTCTCACTGGGGCCAATTGTTAGTAGATGATCTCTCTCACTTGGCCCAATTGTTAGTAGATGATCTCTCTCACTGGGCCCAATTGTTAGTAGAGGATCTCTCTCACTGGGGTGAATTGTTGATAGAGGATCTCTCTCACTGGGCCCAATTGTTAGTAGACGATCTCTCTCACTGGGGTGAATTGTTGATAGAGGATCTCTCTCAATGGGGTGAATTGTTAATAGAGGATCTCTCTCACTGGGGCCAATTGTTAACAGAGGATCTCTCTCACTGGGGCCAATTGTTAGTAGATGATCTCTCTCACTGGGCCCAATTGTTAGTAGATGATCTCTCTCACTGGGCCCAATTGTTAATAGAGGATCTCTCTCACTGGGGCCAATTGTTAATAGATGATCTCTCTCATTGGGGCCAATTGTTAGTAGATGATCTCTCTCACTGGGCCCAATTGTTAGTAGATGATCTCTCTCACTGGGCCCAATTGTTAGTAGAGGATCTCTCTCACTGGGCCCAATTGTTAGTAGACGATCTCTCTCACTGGGGCCAATTGTTAATAGAGGATCTCTCTCACTGGGGCCAATTGTTAGTAGAGGATCTCTCTCACTGGGGCCAATTGTTAATAGAGGATCTCTCTCACTGGGGCCAATTGTTAGTAGATGACCTCTCTCACTGGGGCCAATTGTTAGTAGATGATCTCTCTCACTGGGCCCAATTGTTAGTAGATGATCTCTCTCACTGGGCCCAATTGTTAGTAGATGATCTCTCTCACTGGGGCCAATTGTTAGTAGATGATCTCTCTCACTGGGGCCAATTGTTAGTAGATGATCTCTCTAACTGGGGCCAATTGTTAGTAGATGATCTCTCTCACTGGGGCCAATTGTTAGTAGATGATCTCTCTCACTGGGCCCAATTGTTAGTAGATGATCTCTCTCACTGGGGCCAATTGTTAGTAGATGATCTCTCTCACTGGGCCCAATTGTTAGTAGATGATCTCTCTCACTGGGGCCAATTGTTAGTAGATGACCTCTCTCACTGGGGCCAATTGTTAGTAGATGATCTCTCTCACTGGGGCCAATTGTTAGTAGATGATCTCTCTCACTGGGCCCAATTGTTAGTAGATGATCTCTCTCACTGGGGCCAATTGTTAGTAGATGATCTCTCTCACTGGGCCCAATTGTTAGTAGATGATCTCTCTCACTGGGGCCAATTGTTAGTAGATGATCTCTCTCACTGGGCCCAATTGTTAGTAGATGATCTCTCTCACTGGGGCCAATTGTTAGTAGATGATCTCTCTCACTGGGGCCAATTGTTAGTAGATGATCTCTCTCACTGGGGCCAATTGTTAGTAGATGATCTCTCTCACTGGGCCCAATTGTTAGTAGATGATCTCTCTCACTGGGGCCAATTGTTAGTAGATGATCTCTCTCACTGGGCCCAATTGTTAGTAGATGATCTCTCTCACTGGGGCCAATTGTTAGTAGATGATCTCTCTCACTGGGCCCAATTGTTAGTAGATGATCTCTCTCACTGGGGCCAATTGTTAGTAGATGATCTCTCTCACTGGGCCCAATTGTTAGTAGATGATCTCTCTCACTGGGGCCAATTGTTAGTAGATGACCTCTCTCACTGGGGCCAATTGTTAGTAGATGATCTCTCTCACTGGGCCCAATTGTTAGTAGATGATCTCTCTCATTGGGGCCAATTGTTAGTAGATGATCTCTCTCACTGGGCCCAATTGTTAGTAGATGATCTCTCTCACTGGGCCCAATTGTTAGTAGAGGATCTCTCTCACTGGGCCCAATTGTTAGTAGACGATCTCTCTCACTGGGGCCAATTGTTAATAGAGGATCTCTCTCACTGGGGCCAATTGTTAGTAGATGATCTCTCTCATTGGGGCCAATTGTTAGTAGAGGATTTCTCTCACTGGGCCCAATTGTTAGTAGAGGATCTCTCTCACTGGGTCCAATTATTAGTAGATGATCTCTCTCACTTGGCCCAATTGTTAGTAGAGGATCTCTCTCACTGGGCCCAATTGTTAGTAGAGGATCTCTCTCACTGGGGCCAATTGTTAGTAGATGATCTCTCTCACTGGGGCCAATTGTTAATAGAGGATCTCTCTCACTGGGGCCAATTGTTAGTAGATGACCTCTCTCACTGGGGCCAATTGTTAGTAGAGGATCTCTCTCACTGGGTCCAATTGTTAGTAGAGGATCTCTCTCACTGGGGCCAATTGTTAATAGAGGATCTCTCTCACTGGGTCCAATTGTTAGTAGACGATCTCTCTCACTGGGGCCAATTGTTAGTAGATGATCTCTCTCACTGGGCCCAATTGTTAGTAGATGATCTCTCTCACTGGGGCCAATTGTTAATAGAGGATCTCTCTCACTGGGCCCAATTGTTAGTAGAGGATCTCTCTCACTGGGGCCAATTGTTAGTAGAGGATCTCTCTCACTGGGTCCAATTGTTAGTAGAGGATCTCTCTCACTGGGTCCAATTGTTAGTAGAGGATCTCTCTCACTGGGGCCAATTGTTAGTAGAGGATCTCTCTCACTGGGGCCAATTGTTAGTAGAGGATCTCTCTCACTGGGTCCAATTGTTAGTAGAGGATCTCTCTCACTTGGCCCAATTATTAGTAGATGATCTCTCTCACTTGGCCAAATTGTTAGTAGAGGATCTCTCTCACTGGGGCCAATTGTTAGTAGATGATCTCTCTCACTTGGCCCAATTGTTAGTAGAGGATCTCTCTCACTGGGGCAAATTGTTAGTAGATGATCTCTCTCACTTGGCCCAATTGTTAGTAGATGATCTCTCTCACTGGGCCCAATTGTTAGTAGAGGATCTCTCTCACTTGGCCCAAATTGTTGATAGAGGATCTCTCTCACTGGGCCCAATTGTTAGTAGACGATCTCTCTCACTGGGGCCAATTGTTAGTAGATGATCTCTCTCACTTGGCCCAATTGTTAGTAGAGGATCTCTCTCACTGGGGCCAATTGTTAGTAGATGATCTCTCTCACTTGGCCCAATTGTTAGTAGATGATCTCTCTCACTGGGCCCAATTGTTAGTAGATGATCTCTCTCATTGGGGCCAATTGTTAGTAGAGGATCTCTCTCACTGGGCCCAATTGTTAATAGATGATCTCTCTCACTGGGCCCAATTGTTAGTAGAGGATCTCTCTCACTGGGGCCAATTGTTAGTAGACGATCTCTCTCACTGGGGCCAATTGTTAGTAGAGGATCTCTCTCACTGGGGCCAATTGTTAATAGAGGATCTCTCTCACTGGGCCCAATTGTTAGTAGATGATCTCTCTCACTGGGGCCAATTGTTAATAGATGATCTCTCTCATTGGGGCCAATTGTTAATAGAGGATCTCTCTCATTGGGGCCAATTGTTAATAGATGATCTCTCTCATTGGGGCCAATTGTTAGTAGATGATCTCTCTCACTGGGGCCAATTGTTAATAGATGATCTCTCTCATTGGGCCCAATTGTTAATAGAGGATCTCTCTCATTGGGGCCAATTGTTAATAGATGATCTCTCTCATTGGGGCCAATTGTTAGTAGATGATCTCTCTCACTGGGGCCAATTGTTAATAGATGATCTCTCTCATTGGGCCCAATTGTTAATAGATGATCTCTCTCACTGGGGCCAATTGTTAGTAGATGATCTCTCTCACTGGGCCCAATTGTTAGTAGAGGATCTCTCTCACTGGGGCCAATTGTTAATAGATGATCTCTCTCATTGGGGCCAATTGTTAGTAGATGATCTCTCTCACTGGGGCCAATTGTTAATAGAGGATCTCTCTCACTGGGGCCAATTGTTAGTAGATGATCTCTCTCACTGGGTCCAATTGTTAGTAGAGGATCTCTCTCACTGGGCCCAATTGTTAGTAGACGATCTCTCTCACTGGGCCCAATTGTTAGTAGAGGATTTCTCTCACTGGGGCCAATGGTTAGTTGATGGCCTCTGTCACTTGGCCCAATTGTTAGTAGAAGATCTCTCTCACTAGGCTCAATTGTAAGTACATGATCTCTCTCACTTGGCCCAATTGTTAGTAGATGATCTCTCTCAGTTGGCCCAATTGTTAGTAGAGGCTCTCTCTCATTTTGCCCAACTGTTAGTAGAGGATCTCTTTCACTGGAGCCAATTGTTAGTAGAGGATCTCTCTCACTTGGCCCAATTGTTAGTAGATGATCTCTCTCGCTTGGCCCAATTGTAAGTAGATGATCTCTCTCACTGGGCCCAATTGTTAGTAGAGAATCTCTTTCACTGGAGCCAATTGTTAGTAGAAGATCTCTCTCACTAGGCTCAATTGTAAGTACATGATCTCTCTCACTTGGCCCAATTGTTAGTAGATGATCTCTCTCAGTTGGCCCAATTGTTAGTAGAGGCTCTCTCTCATTTTGCCCAACTGTTAGTAGAGGATCTCTTTCACTGGAGCCAATTGTTAGTAGAGGATCTCTCTCACTTGGCCCAATTGTTAGTAGATGATCTCTCTCGCTTGGCCCAATTGTAAGTAGATGATCTCTCTCACTGGGCCCAATTGTTAGTAGAGGATCTCTTTCACTGGAGCCAATTGTTAGTAGATGATCTCTCTCGCTTGGCCCAATTGTTAGTAGATGATCTCTCTCGGTTGGCCCAATTGTTAGTATAGGATTTCTCTCACTTGGCCCAACTGTTAGTAGAGGATCTCTCTCACTGGGCCCAATTGTACAGTGACCAACTGTTAATAGAAGACCTTTTTCGATGGGATACTTTAGTAAATGCCTACTTCTAATAGAGGACCTTTTCTACGAGGACGAATTGTTAGTAGACGATCTCTCTCTCGCCGGGATCAATTGTTGTTAGACACAAGGATTGTGTTTCATTGAAATATCTCACATAAATCTCTATTCAGCTCCTACAAAGGACAATCGTTGGCATATATCAGTTTTATTTGACGTGAATAAAAAAGAAACGTCAGGGTCCCCAGTCACATGCCAGAAATACAAGCAAAACAAAACTTAAAAACTTTATGACAAAGGTTTAACTGTACAGTTTTTTTAAAGAGTTTTTAGATCTATCTATGTGAATCAAGAACCATTTTATAGACACCTGTTTTTGTTTTGTTTTTTTGTTTTGTTTTTTTCCATTATTATATAAATGAGAACTCGGAAGTCTGAATGCATAAGACCGTTTATTTGAAGTGTGTTTACTTGGTCAACTTGGCTGAAGAATTAAAGCAGAGGAGAACTACAGGAAAACACATTGCTCTTGGTAAAGACAAATGACTTGCGTGCTTGTTTGTTCAACAGATTTGACAACTAAGACGCCTGCGAACAAATCCAAACAAACGATGGAGAAAGATTAATTTAGAGAGGGTTCAGTTTAAGATGACTTTCACACTTCCCTGGATCTCAATGGTACAAAATCTAGTCACTGGGCTAGTCTCGTCGTTAACTGGTGCCAAATGGGTCATGGAAGGCGCCCTACTGTCACGTGATACTCCACCGCACGTGCCGAATCCCTGTATCAACCACAGAAACGTGTTGGTAAAGACGATATGAAAAGTGAACAACCACTGGTCTGTCTGTAAGCTCATGGCTAACTAGTTATTCCCAGGCAGACAAACAACAAAACAGATAAGTCAAAACACAAATCTTTAAAACAAAAGACAAATCTCTATTTAAAAAGCTTTAAGTACTCTCAAATAGCAACCGTCATGTTTGAATGCTAAAAAAATACTTATTTTAGAGTTTAAAGTTGCATTAGCTGTCAAAATCTGATCTTTCTTTATTAATTCTGATAGTCGACAGAAGCTGAACGTTTGAAGTATCTTCGAAAAATTAAGGGTCGATATTGAAATAAGAAATATCGAATTATGAGAGACAAAATTCCAATAGCCGGGCTGTATGAGCATGTTACTGCCCCACCATACATTTCCAAAACTGATATCGGCGGAAAGCTCTTATTTACTACGAACAATTAGCTAATTCTGTTTAAATGACATTTTCACTATATTTGGCAGCTGATGCCATTTTAATGTCTATCACAGTTGTCAATACTTAGCCTACTTATTCAAAAACTACGATGTGCAAACATATTTAAAGTGGCATGAGCTGCCTAAATTCGCGGTTTTTTCATAACTTCTGATCGTCACGACAGTAAGAGGCTTTGAAGGCTATCGAAAAACTAAATGATTGGCGTTGGAATGAAAAAAAGCCATGCAGTATGTGGCCTGTATGAACCGAAAACGTGTCCAAAAGTAAACAAAATTTAAACAACCGGGACGACCATTCATTCATTCTTAGCCAAAGTTAGTTTAAAACAGTACTTTATCGTACATTTTCGAGACTAGAAGCATTGAAAAGCTTCTGAATTATACCTCTTGAGAAAAATAGCCAATAATTTCAGCATTCTGTTTTAACCTCAAAATATCAACATTTTGGCAGCTCATGTCCCTTTGAAGAGAACTCGGATGCTATTTATTTAAACTCTCGGTGACATAATATTTTAACAGATACAAATGACATTCAGATTGCCGATAGTCAAATGAAATAAGACTACAGGGTCTTTTAATGTGCTTTTTAACTTGAAAGCATTACGTAAATTCGTTGGTTAGGAAACATGATTAGAAAGCATTGCAAACAGTGCAATTACGAAACCTAACTCGTATAGTCTCGGGAAGATACATGGCCAAAAAGCGATTGGTTTAGTCAGTTTGGGTTCCCTGTCTACTGTGGTAACCTGGTATAGTCAGTTAAAGTTCCCTGGTTGTTCAGCAACAAACTACAATGGCATAGTCAGTTTAGGTTCTCCCATTCCCTCATGGTGAGTCAGCTGAGGTTATCCGATTGCCACATGGTGAATCAACTGAGGTTATCCGATTGCCACATGGTGAATCAGCTGAGGTTATCCGATTGCCACATGGTGAATCAGCTGAGGTTCTCCGATTGTCACATGGTGAATCAGCTGAGGTTATCCGATTGCCACATGGTGAATCAACTGAGGTTATCCGATTGCCACATGGTGAATCAGCTGAGGTTATCCGATTGCCACATGGTGAATCAGCTGAGGTTCTCCGATTGGGGAGATGGTGAGACAGCTGAGGTTATCCGATTGCCACATGGTGAATCAGCTGAGGTTCTCCGATTGGGGTGACGGTGAGACAGCTGAGGTTATCCGATTGCCACATGGTGAATCAGCTGAGGTTATCTGATTGCCACATGGTTCCCTGGCTTCTGTATGACGAGCAACCAACTGATGTGGCTAGTTGTGGTTCCCTGGCTTCTGTATGACGAGCACCCAACTGATGTGGCTAGTTGTGGTTCCCTAGCTTCTGTATGACGAGCACCCAACTGGTGTGGCTAGTTGTGGTTCTCTGGTTTTCATATAACGAGCACCCAACTGATGTGGCTAGTTGTGGTTCCCTGGCTTCTGTATGACGAGCACCCAACTGGTGTAGCTAGTGGTTCCCTGGCTTCTATATGACGAGCACCCAACTGGTGTGACTAGTTGTGGTTCCCCGGCTTCCGTGTAACGAGCACCCAACTGATGTGGCTAGTTGTGGTTCTCTGGTTTCTGTGTAACGAGTACCCAACTGATGTGGCTAGTTTTGGTTCAATGGTTTCTGTGTAACGAGCACCCAACTGGTGGGGCTAGTTGTGGCTCCCTGTCTTCTGTGTGACGAGCACCCAACTGATGTGGCTAGTTGTGGTTCCCCGGCTTCTGTGTAACGAGCACCCAACTGATGTGGCTTGTTGTGGTTCTCTGGTTTCTGTGTAACGAGCACCCAACTGATGTGGCTAGTTGTGGTTCAATGGTTTCTGTGTAACGAGCACCCAACTGGTGGGGCTAGTTGTGGCTCCCTGTCTTCTGTATGACGAGCACCCAACTGATGTGGCTAGTTGTGGTTCCCCGGCTTCTGTGTAACGAGCACCCAACTGATGTGGCTTGTTGTGGTTCTCTGGTTTCTGTGTAATGAGCACCCAACTGATGTGGCTAGTTGTGGTTCCCCGGCTTCTGTGTAACGAGCACCCAACTGATTTGGCTAGTTGTGGTTCCCTGGTTTCTTTGTAAAGACCACCCAACTGATGTGGCTACCTGTGGTTCTCAGGCTTCTGTATGACGAGCACCCAACTGGTGTGGCTAGTTTGCTTCGCTGGCTTCTGTATGACGAGCACCCAACTGGTGTGGCTAGTTGTGGTTCCCCGGCTTCTGTGTAACGAGCACCCAACTGATTTGGCTAGTTGTGGTTCCCTGGTTTCTTTGTAAAGAGCACCCAACTGGTGTGGCTAGTTGTGGTTCCCTGGCTTCTGTGTAACGAGCACCCAACTGATGTGGCTAGTTGTGGTTATCTGGTTTCTGTGTAACGAGTACCCAACTGATGTGGCTAGTTGTGGTTCAATGGTTTCTGTGTAACGAGCACCCAACTGGTGTGGCTAGTTGTGGTTCCCTGGCTTCTATATGACGAGCACCCAACTGATTTGGCTAGTTGTGGTTCCCTGGCTTCTATATGACGAGCACCCAACTGGTGTGGCTAGTTGTGGTTCCCTGGCTTCTATATGACGAGCACCCAACTGGTGTGACTAGTTGTGGTTCCCTGGCTTCTATATAACGAGCCCCCAACTGGTGTGGCTAGTTGTGGTTTTCTGGTTGCCATATAAAGAGCACCCAACTGATGTGGCTAGTAGTGGTTCCATGGTTACCATATAACGTGCACCCAACTGATGTGGCTAGTTGTAGTTCCATGGCTGTCATATAAAGAGCACCCAACTGATGTGGCTAGTTGTGGTTCCAGGGTTGCCATATAACGAGCACCCAACTGATGTGGCTAGTTGTGGTTCCATGGTTACCATATAACGAGCACCCAACTGATGTGGCTAGTTGTGGTTTTCTGGTTGCCATATAATGAGTATCCTACTAATGTGGCTAGTTGTGGTTTTCTGGTTGCCATAAAACGAGTATTCAACTAATGTGGCTAGAAGGGGTTACTTGGTTGCCATATAACGAGCACCCAACTGGTGTGGTACGCTGGTTGCCATATAACGAGCACCCAACTGGTGTGGTACGCTGGTTGCCATATAACGAACACCTAACTAATGTGGTACGCTTGTTGGCATACAACGAGCACCCAACTGGTGCTGCTAGTTGCGGTTTCCTGGATGCCATATAACGAGCAGCTAACTGATGTGGTACGCTGGTTGTCATATAACGAGCACCCAACTGGTGTTGCTAGTTGTGGTTCCCTGGTTGCCATATAACGAACACCTAACTAATGTGGTACGCTTGTTGGCATACAACGAGCATCCGACTGGTGCTGCTAGTTGCGGTTTCCTGGATGCCATATAACGAGCACCTAACTGATGTGGTACGCTGGTTGTCATATAACGAGCACCCAACTGGTGTTGCTAGTTGTGGTTCCCTGGTTGCCATATAACGAGCACCCAACTGATGTGGTACGCTGGTTGCCATATAACGAGCACCTAACTGATGTGGTACGCTGGTTGCCATATAACGAGCACCTAACTGATGTGATACGCTGGTTGCCATATAACGAGCACCCAACTGGTGTGGCTAGGTGTGGTTTCCTGGTTGCCATATAACGAGCACCCAACTGGTGTGGCTAGTTGTGGTTCCCTGGTTCATTCAATGCATTGATTTTCTGCGTAGGCTTTATGCTTCACTGGAGGGAAATTCCGCCGAATAGACTAGATCCACCTAGCAAAAGTCCCAAGCTTTAATATGCAGCGTCGACATACTGATATTTATCAGTGTGATAACATTTAAAGATGGGAGAAAATTTGCATAGTCAAAATAATTCATTTTTCCGTTCTAGGGTTCTAGCAGGGATAATTCCTAACTGAAAGGTTAGGTATGGTACAGTACATGTAGCAGGTCACATGGTGACTCAGCTGAGGTTCTCCGATTGGGGAGATTGTAAGACAGCTGAGGTTATCCGATTGCCACATGGTGAATCAGCAGAGGTTATCCAATTGCCACATGGTGAATCAGCTGAGGTTATCCGATTGTCACATGGTGAATCAGCTGAGGTTATCCGATTGCCACATGGTGAATCAGCAGAGGTTATCCGATTGCCACATGGTGAATCAGCTGAGGTTATCCGATTGTCACATGGTGAATCAGCTGAGGTTCTCCGATTGGGGAGATGGTAAGACAGCTGAGGTTATCCGATTGCCACATGATGAATCAGCTGAGGTCATCCGATTGCCACATGGTGAATCATCTGAGGTTATCCGATTGCCACATAGTGAGTCAACTGAGGTTATCCGATTGCCACATGGTGAATCAGCTGAGGTTATTCGATTGCCACATGGTGAATCAGCTGAGGTTATCCGATTGCCACATGGTGAATCAGCTGAGGTTCTCCGATTGGGGAGATAGTGAGACAGCTGAGGTTATCCGATTGCCACATGGTGAATCACCTGAGGTTATCTGATTGCCACATGGTTCCCTGGCTTCTGTATGACGAGCACCCAACTGATGTGGCTAGTTGTGGTTCCCTGGCTTCTGTATGACGAGCACCCAACTGATGTGGCTAGTTGTGGTTCCCTGGCTTCTGTATGACGAGCACCCAACTGGTGTGGCTAGTTTTGGTTCTCTGGTTGTCATATAACGAGCACCCAACTGATGTGGCTAGTTGTGGTTCCCTGGCTTCTGTATGACGAGCACCCAACTGGTGTAGCTAGTGGTTCCCTGGCTTCTATATGACGAGCACCCAACTGGTGTGGCTAGTTGTGGTTCCCTGGCTTCTGTATGACGAGCACCCAACTGGTGTGGCTAGTTGTGGTTCCCTGGCTTCTGTATGACGAGCACCCAACTGGTGTGGCTAGTTTTGGTTCTCTGGTTGTCATATAACGAGCACCCAACTGATGTGGCTAGTTGTGGTTCCCTGGCTTCTGTATGACGAGCACCCAACTGGTGTAGCTAGTGGTTCCCTGGCTTCTATATGACGAGCACCCAACTGGTGTGGCTAGTTGTGGTTCCCTGGCTTCTGTATGACGAGCACCCAACTGGTGTGGCTAGTTCTGGTTCCCTGGCTTCTGTATGACGAGCACCCAACTGATGTGGCTAGTTGTGGTTCCTTGGCTTCTGTATGACGAGCACCCAACTGGTGTGGTTAGTTGTGGTTCCTTGGTTGTCATATAACGAGCACTCAACTGATGTGGCTAGTTGTGGTTCCCTGGCTTCTGTATGACGAGCACCCAACTGGTGTAGCTAGTGGTTCCCTGGCTTCTATATGACGAGCACCCAACTGGTGTGGCTAGTTGTGGCTCCCTGGCTTCTGTATGACGAGCACCCAACTGGTGTGGCTAGTTGTGGTTCCCTGGCTTCTGTATGACGAGCACCCAACTGATGTGGCTAGTTGTGGTTCCCTGGTTGCCATATAAAGAGCACCCAGCTAGTGTGGCTAGTTGTGGTTTCATGGTTTCTATATGACGAGCACCTAACTGATATGGCTAGTTGTGGTTCCCTGCTTTCTGTATGACGAGCACCCAACTGAGGTGGCTAGTTGTGGTTCTCTGGTTTCTGTGTAACGAGCACCCAACTGGTGTGACTAGTTGTTGTTCCCTGGCTTCTGTATGACGAGCACCCAACTGATGTGGCTAGTTGGGGTTCCCCGGCTTCTGTATGACGAGCACTCAACTGATGTGGCTAGTTGTGGTTCCCCGGCTTCTGTGTAACGAGCACCCAACTGATGTGGCTAGTTGTGGTTCAATGGTTTATGTGTAACGAGCACCCAACTGGTGTGGCTAGTTGTGGTTCTCTGGTTTCTGTGTAACGAGTACCCAACTGATGTGGCTAGTTGTGGTTCCCCGGCTTCTGTGTAACGAGCACCCAACTGATGTGGCTAGTTGTGGTTCCCTGGCTTCTGTATGACGAGCACCCAACTGGTGTAGCTAGTGGTTCCCTGGCTTCTGTTTGACGAGCACCCAACTGGTCTGGCTAGTTGTGGTTCCCTGGCTTCTGTATGACGAGTACCCAACTGATGTGGCTAGTTGTGGTTCCCTGGCTTCTGTATGACGAGCACTCAACTGGTGTGGTTAGTTGTGGTTCCCTGGTTGTCATATAACGAGCACTCAACTGATCTGGCTAGTTGTGGTTCCCTGGCTTCTGTATGACGAGCACCCAACTGGTGTAGCTAGTGGTTCCCTGGCTTCTATATGACGAGCACCCAACTGGTGTGGTTAGTTGTGGTTCCCTGGTTGTCATATAACGAGCACTCAACTGATGTGGCTAGTTGTGGTTCCCTGGCTTCTGTATGACGAGCACCCAACTGGTGTAGCTAGTGGTTCCCTGGCTTCTATATGACGAGCACCCAACTGGTGTGGTTAGTTGTGGTTCCCTGGTTGTCATATAACGAGCACTCAACTGATGTGGCTAGTTGTGGTTCCCTGGCTTCTGTATGACGAGCACCCAACTGGTGTGGTTAGTTGTGGTTCCCTGGTTGTCATATAACGAGCACTCAACTGATGTGGCTAGTTGTGGCTCCCTGGCTTCTATATGACGAGCACCCAACTGGTGTGGCTAGTTGTGGCTCCCTGGCTTCTGTATGACGAGCACCCAACTGGTGTGGCTAGTTGTGGTTCCCTGGCTTCTGTATGACGAGCACCCAACTGATGTGGCTAGTTGTGGTTCCCTGGTTGCCATATAAAAAGCACCCAGCTAGTGTGGCTAGTTGTGGTTTCATGGTTTCTATATGACGAGCACCCAACTGATATGGCTAGTTGTGGTTCCCTGCTTTCTGTATGACGAGCACCCAACTGAGGTGGCTAGTTGTGGTTCTCTGGTTTCTGTGTAACGAGCACCCAACTGGTGTGACTAGTTGTTGTCCTTGGCTTCTGTATGACGAGCACCCAACTGATGTGGCTAGTTGGGTTTCCCCGGCTTCTGTATGACGAGCACTCAACTGATGTGGCTAGTTGTGGTTCCCCGGCTTCTGTGTAACGAGCACCCAACTGATGTGGCTAGTTGTGGTTCAATGGTTTATGTGTAACGAGCACCCAACTGGTGTGGCTAGTTGTGGTTCTCTGGTTGTCATATAACGAGCACCCAACTGATGTGGCTAGTTGTGGTTCCCTGGCTTCTGTATGACGAGCACCCAACTGGTGTAGCTAGTGGTTCCCTGGCTTCTATATGACGAGCACCCAACTGGTGTGGCTAGTTGTGGTTCCCTGGCTTCTGTATGACGAGCACCCAACTGGTGTGGCTAGTTCTGGTTCCCTGGCTTCTGTATGACGAGCACCCAACTGATGTGGCTAGTTGTGGTTCCTTGGCTTCTGTATGACGAGCACCCAACTGGTGTGGTTAGTTGTGGTTCCTTGGTTGTCATATAACGAGCACTCAACTGATGTGGCTAGTTGTGGTTCCCTGGCTTCTGTATGACGAGCACCCAACTGGTGTAGCTAGTGGTTCCCTGGCTTCTATATGACGAGCACCCAACTGGTGTGGCTAGTTGTGGCTCCCTGGCTTCTGTATGACGAGCACCCAACTGGTGTGGCTAGTTGTGGTTCCCTGGCTTCTGTATGACGAGCACCCAACTGATGTGGCTAGTTGTGGTTCCCTGGTTGCCATATAAAGAGCACCCAGCTAGTGTGGCTAGTTGTGGTTTCATGGTTTCTATATGACGAGCACCTAACTGATATGGCTAGTTGTGGTTCCCTGCTTTCTGTATGACGAGCACCCAACTGAGGTGGCTAGTTGTGGTTCTCTGGTTTCTGTGTAACGAGCACCCAACTGGTGTGACTAGTTGTTGTTCCCTGGCTTCTGTATGACGAGCACCCAACTGATGTGGCTAGTTGGGGTTCCCCGGCTTCTGTATGACGAGCACTCAACTGATGTGGCTAGTTGTGGTTCCCCGGCTTCTGTGTAACGAGCACCCAACTGATGTGGCTAGTTGTGGTTCAATGGTTTATGTGTAACGAGCACCCAACTGGTGTGGCTAGTTGTGGTTCTCTGGTTTCTGTGTAACGAGTACCCAACTGATGTGGCTAGTTGTGGTTCCCCGGCTTCTGTGTAACGAGCACCCAACTGATGTGGCTAGTTGTGGTTCCCTGGCTTCTGTATGACGAGCACCCAACTGGTGTAGCTAGTGGTTCCCTGGCTTCTGTTTGACGAGCACCCAACTGGTCTGGCTAGTTGTGGTTCCCTGGCTTCTGTATGACGAGTACCCAACTGATGTGGCTAGTTGTGGTTCCCTGGCTTCTGTATGACGAGCACCCAACTGGTGTGGTTAGTTGTGGTTCCCTGGTTGTCATATAACGAGCACTCAACTGATCTGGCTAGTTGTGGTTCCCTGGCTTCTGTATGACGAGCACCCAACTGGTGTAGCTAGTGGTTCCCTGGCTTCTATATGACGAGCACCCAACTGGTGTGGTTAGTTGTGGTTCCCTGGTTGTCATATAACGAGCACTCAACTGATGTGGCTAGTTGTGGTTCCCTGGCTTCTGTATGACGAGCACCCAACTGGTGTAGCTAGTGGTTCCCTGGCTTCTATATGACGAGCACCCAACTGGTGTGGTTAGTTGTGGTTCCCTGGTTGTCATATAACGAGCACTCAACTGATGTGGCTAGTTGTGGTTCCCTGGCTTCTGTA
Organism: Lepidochitona cinerea; assembly: GCA_963971465.1. Taxonomy (NCBI): domain Eukaryota; kingdom Metazoa; phylum Mollusca; class Polyplacophora; order Chitonida; family Tonicellidae; genus Lepidochitona; species Lepidochitona cinerea. The sequence continues at coordinate 21,595,715 of OZ020551.1, forward strand.
TGACGAGCACCCAACTGGTGTGGTTAGTTGTGGTTCCCTGGTTGTCATATAACGAGCACTCAACTGATGTGGCTAGTTGTGGCTCCCTGGCTTCTATATGACGAGCACCCAACTGGTGTGGCTAGTTGTGGCTCCCTGGCTTCTGTATGACGAGCACCCAACTGGTGTGGCTAGTTGTGGTTCCCTGGCTTCTGTATGACGAGCACCCAACTGATGTGGCTAGTTGTGGTTCCCTGGTTGCCATATAAAAAGCACCCAGCTAGTGTGGCTAGTTGTGGTTTCATGGTTTCTATATGACGAGCACCCAACTGATATGGCTAGTTGTGGTTCCCTGCTTTCTGTATGACGAGCACCCAACTGAGGTGGCTAGTTGTGGTTCTCTGGTTTCTGTGTAACGAGCATCCAACTGGTGTGACTAGTTGTTGTCCTTGGCTTCTGTATGACGAGCACCCAACTGATGTGGCTAGTTGGGGTTCCCCGGCTTCTGTATGACGAGCACTCAACTGATGTGGCTAGTTGTGGTTCCCCGGCTTCTGTGTAACGAGCACCCAACTGATGTGGCTAGTTGTGGTTCAATGGTTTATGTGTAACGAGCACCCAACTGGTGTGGCTAGTTGTGGTTCTCTGGTTTCTGTGTAACAAGTACCCAACTGATGTGGCTAGTTGTGGTTCCCCGGCTTCTGTGTAACGAGCACCCAACTGATGTGGCTAGTTGTGGTTCCCTGGCTTATGTATGACGAACACCCAACTGATGTGGCTAGTTGTGGTTCTCTGGTTTCTGTGTAACGAGTACCCAACTGATGTGGCTAGTTTTGGTTCAATGGTTTCTGTGTAACGAGCCCCCAACTGGTGGGGCTAGTTTGGCTCCCTGGCTTCTGTGTGACGAGCACCCAACTGATGTGGCTAGTTGCGGTTCCCCGGCTTCTGTGTAACGAGCACCCAACTGATGTGGCTAGTTGTGGTTCTCTGGTTTCTGTGTAACGAGCACCCAACTGATGTGGCTAGTTGTGGTTCCCCGGCTGCTGTGTAACGAGCACCCAACTGATGTGGCAACCTGTGGTTCTCAGGCTTCTGTATGACGAGCACCCAACTGGTGTGGCTAGTTTGCTCCTCTGGCTTCTGTTCTCTGGTTTCTGTGTAACGAGTACCCAACTGATGTGGCTAGTTGTGGTTCAATGTTTTCTGTGTAACGAGCACCTAATTGGTGTGGCTAGTTGTGGTTCCCTGGCTTCTATATGACGAGCACCCAACTGGTGTGGCTAGTTGTGGTTCAATGGTTTATGTGTAACGAGCACCCAACTGATGTGGCTAGTTGTGGTTCCCTGGTTTCTATATGACGAGCACCCAACTGGTGTGGCTAGTTGTTGTTCCCTGGCTTCTATATAACGAGCACCCAACTGGTGTGGCTAGTTGTGGTTTTCTGGTTGCCATATAAAGAGCACCCAACTGATGTGGCTAGTTGTGGTTCCATGGTTCCCATATAACGAGCAGCCAACTGATGTGACTAGTTGTGGTTCCCTGGCTTCTATATAACGAGCACCCAACTGGTGTGGCTAGTTGTGGTTCCATGACTGTCATATAAAGAGCACCCAACTGATGTGGCTAGTTGTGGTTCCATGGTTCCCATATAACGAGCACCCAACTGATGTGGCTAGTTGTGGTTCCATGACTGTCATATAAAGAGCACCCAACTGATGTGGCTAGTTGTGGTTCCAGGGTTGCCATATAATGAGCACCCAACTGATGTGGCTAGTTGTGGTTCCATGGTTCCCATATAACGAGCACCCAACTGATGTGGCTAGTTGTGGTTCCATGACTGTCATATAAAGAGCACCCAACTGATGTGGCTAGTTGTGGTTCCAGGGTTGCCATATAATGAGCACCCAACTGATGTGGCTAGTTGTGGTTCCATGATTACCATATAACGAGCACCCAACTGATGTGGCTAGTTGTGGTTCCATGGCTGTCATATAAAGAGCACCCAACTGATGTGGCTAGTTGTGGTTCCAGGGTGCCATATAACGAGCACCCAACTGATGTGGCTAGTTGGGGTTTTCTGGTTTCCATATAACGAGTATCCAACTAATGTGGCTAGTAAGGGTTACTTGGTTGCCATATAACGAGCACCTAACTGGTGTGGTACGCTGGTTGCCATATAACGAACACCTAACTAATGTGGTACGCTTGTTTGCATACAACGAGCACCCAACGGGTGCTGCTAGTTGTGGTTCCCTGGTTGCCATATAACGAGCACCCAACTGATGTGGTACGCTGGTTGTCATATAACGAGCACCCAACTGGTGCTGCTAGTTGTGGTTCCCTGGATGCCATATAACGAGCACCTAACTGATGTGGTACGCTGGTTGCCATATAACGAACACCTAACTAATGTGGTACGCTGGTTGCCATATAACGAGCACCTAACTAATGTGGTACGTTGGATGCCATATAACGAGCACCTAACTGGTGTGGTACGCTGGTTGCCATATAACGAACACCTAACTAATGTGGTACGCTGGTTGCCATATAACGAGCACCTAACTGGTGTGGTACGCTGGTTGCCATATAACGAACACCTAACTAATGTGGTACGCTGGTTGCCATATAACGAGCACCTAACTAATGTGGTACGCTGGATGCCATATAACGAGCACCTAACTGGTGTGGTACGCTGGTTGCCATATAACGAACACCTAACTAATGTGGTACGCTGGTTGTCATATAACGAGCACCCAACTGGTGTTGCTAGTTGTGGTTTCCTGGTTGCCATATAACGAGCACCCAACTGGTGTTGCTAGTTGTGGTTCCCTGGTTGCCATATAACGAGCACCCAACTGATGTGGTACGCTGGTTGCCATATAACGAGCACCTAACTGGTGTGGCTAGTTGTGGTTTCCTGGTTGCCATATAACGAGCACCCAACTGGTGTAGCTAGTTGTGGTTCCCTGGTTCATTCAATGCATTGATTTTCTGCGTAGGCTATATGCTTCACTGGAGGGAAATTCCGCCGAATAGACTAGATCCACCTAGCAAAAGCCCCAAGCTTTAATATGCAGCGTCGACATACTGATATTTATCAGTGTGATAACATTTAAAGATGGGAGAAAATTTGCATCGTCAAACTAATTCATTTTTCCGTTCTAGGGTTCTAGCAGGGATAATTCCTAACTGAAAGGTCAGGTATGGTACAGTACATGTAGTTAATTTTAGTATTGTCGACACAATGTCATCTTCTCTATAGGCTTACATTCGTGTACTCTTTCATCTTCAGTTAAATCCTCTGAATATTGAAATTAAGTGGCATTGACTGCTTAATTAATTTTTGTTGTATCAGTATTTGCAAATTAAGTGTAGGCCTATATAAGCTGTAGAGTATGAATTATGGGACTTTTGTCCGGTATGGGCTTCAGTCTGATAAGAGTTTTGTCCGGCGGGACTTTTGTCCGGTGTGGGCTTTAGTCTGACAAGTGTTTTGTTCGGCGGAGGTTTTGGTCGGTATGGGCTTTACTCTGACAAGTGGGGTTTTTTTTTCCGGCGGGTCGTTTGGCCGGTATGGGCTTTAGTCTGACAAGTATTTTGTCCGGTGAGTCTTTCGGTCGGTATGGGCTTTAGTCTGACAAGTGTTTTGTCCGGTGAGTCTTTTGTCCGGTATGGGCTTTAGTCTGACAAGTATTTTGTCCGGTGAGTCTTTCGGTCGGTATGGGCTTTAGTCTGACAAGTATTTTGTCCGGTGAGTCTTTTGTCCGGTATGGGCTTTAGTCTGACAAGTATTTTTATCCGGCGGGTCTTCAGTCCACATAGCTTTATGTCCCGTTCCTCTGAATTAAAGTTTGAGGACATTAAGATTCGTGTATTATTGTTATCAGTGGGGGGTTTTACTTAAGATCTAAGATTAGAAGACTTTGATGTATGATCTCCTCGTATTTTACTTCTTTATCGTCTTTTCTCGAGTGTTTGAGAAAAACAACCCTCTGGGGGTATTTGCGTTCCAGTCTTGCCCCCTAACATCGATGTTCAATTCCTAGACTCTAAGTAGGCTAATTTTCCATGTGGGCTTGTCAAAGTCTGACTTTGGATCAAATATATTTGGCTCCATTCACCAGACCATCTCATTCAACCGGAAGAAATCAGCCCAATTTGTCGAGATGATTTCAAGGTGTAACGTTTTGAGACTTACCTCCCCCTGATAAAGTGTCTCGCGTGGCGCCGAATAAAACAACACGCTACCAACCATCTATCACTTACATTTCTCATTTTACCCCATGCCAACTATAATTGTTTTGGTAACCTGCCCGTTGAACCTTTATTACCATGGATTAGCCTGCTACGCATTTCTAAAAATTTCACGCTGATTCTTATAATAAGTTTGGAAGGGGGTAAAAAAATCCCCATGTTTATTAGCATAACGATCGTTTCCTATCAAAATAACCAATACATCGAGTGACATCGAAATTTATTCGAATCCGTGAAGCTAAATGTCAAGGAGGGATTAATACTTGTCAATGATAGATTGATGGATTGATTGTTTGGTGTTTTACGCCGCGCTCACGATTATTTCACTTATATGGCGGCGTTGCCAGTTTTATTGTGGGAGGAAACCGGGCTCTATGCCTGCAGGAAACCCACGACCTTCCGGTGGTAACTGGCAACCATCCCACATAGTCAATGATAGACGACCTAATGGTTAATGATTGGGTCTCTCGGATTTAAATAAACGTTGCTGGGAAACTGTCCTTTTTGAAATATGTTCCTAACTCAATCATCAAATCTCCCCTTGGAAATCGTAACTCAATAATTGAATCTCCCCTTGGAAATCGTAACTCAATAATTGAATCTTCCCTTGGGAATCGTAACTCAATTATCGAATCTGCCCTTGAAAATCGTAACTCAATGATTGAATCTCCCCTTGGAAATCGTAACTAAATGATTGAATCTCCCCTTGGAAATCGTAACTCAATAATTGAATCTTCCCGTGGAAATCGTAACTCAATAATTGAATCTTCCCGTGGAAATCGTAACTCAAAGACTGAATTTCTCCTTGGAAATCGTAGCTCAGCGATTGAATCTCCCTCTGGAATTCCTTGCCTTATAATCACATGTTCCCTTAGCCAGTCATTTGTTGTTTTGGTATTTTTGTTTTGGAGGGGGGGGGGGGGCTGACATTACAGCATTTTGTTTTTCACAGTTGCATTAACAGTTTGATCGTTCAGCGAATTCTAACATATTTTTCTCTTCAACATATCTCTAAAACTCTTCTTTTTTTTCTATCATTTTGCGAGTCCATATTTTAATCTTAACATCTGTATATATATAGCAGATCATATATCAACTGGTTTCATCCTTTACATAGTGCAGTCATACGCTGTCATACGCTCTGTCGTCCAGTCGTCTGTTCAACAAAAACCTTACACCTATGGACCGAGGGTTCAAAAATGTCTCTGAGTAGCCTATGTAAAAAGTTGTCAAGTACTCGCCGAAGGTGGTGGTTTCAAACACTAACTCTATGAGTTTTCACAATCACAGTCATTCCTCGCTTGACAGGTTTTATTCCGATTGGAATTCTTTCTACTTGCACTGTATTAATTTTTTAACATAGATTTAAATATGTAGTTTTTCATGCTTTTACATTAGCTTTTCCTATTGTTTTATTTACTTTGCTTCGTTGCTTTGAAGAAACAAATCCATATTTTTTTGTCTGTTGGGTTTCTGTTTGTTGATTTTTAATTCTGCTGGAAACGGGGCCTACATATTTATATATATTCTTTCTTTGTTTATTTTTTATTCATTTTTCTTCTTGTACACCCAGTCCTTCCACAGTCACTTTATACGTGTATTATCTCGGCTATTAGGCTCTGTTCCCTTTCTCTTCACTGGTGTTTTTCTTTTCCCTTCCTCCTACAGTCGACATTCACTTCTCTCTGTAGTTTGTCGACTGAAAGTTAAAGGGGCCTAACCTTTGAGTCGCCTCCCAGCCAGCATCCAGCCTTCTGCTGGCAATCAAAGCCTTCTGACTACCCGCTCATCCCTTTCTAAAATAGAGAATGTTTTCTTTTCAATTTTCGTGTTGATCTTATATATCGTCTTAATTCCTGACCAAACAAACTTTCAAAGAGGGCAAATACCGGAATTTGTGGTAATTGAGCGGGGTAATTCGGCCGTCTTCATCTGTAGACGACAAACTGCTCTGAGAAAGCGGAGAGACTCAGACTGGCTCTGGTCTCCTCTCTCTCTGGCCCACTCGACATTTCGCTCTCCTTTAACCCACAGTCTTCTTCAACATATCATCATATCACGTTAAATCCGGATAAAACACCAATGTCGCCCAGTTTATGTGCATAAGGGAGACATAGATAAATACTCAATTGTTGTCAATCTGACTTCTTGCTCAAACCTTTATTGCCTTTTTATCTGAATGACGCATTTGGAAGCAAATATACGTTGACCATCTCTCTCTACCTGTGAACGCCTTTAATTAAACTGAATAACCTCGAGCAGTTGATAAACACTATGATATAGGATGTCATAACTGGCACCTCTACCATTTTTATTAATAAATGGTAGTTGTTGTAACTCCGCATATGAACTATTCATACAACGTTTTCTACCCAACAAGTCAGCCAATATATTTATAATAGGCAGCAATATCACTCTCTAGCTATCACAGAAGTGTTTCATGGACAAATAACCGTATCTACAAATAAAAATATATCCTACTATTTTGCCCCCAAAAGATGCACGCACTATTTAGCTCCCAAAAGCTGCACCCACTATTTTGCCCCCAAAAGCTGCACCCACTATTTTACCCATCAAAGCTGCACCCACTTTTTTACCCATTAAAGCTGCACGCACTATTTTAACCATAAAAGCTGCACCCACTATTTTGCTCCCAAAAGCTGCACCCACTATTTTACCCATAAAAGCTGCACCCACTATTTTACCCATGAAAGCTGCACCCACTATTTTACCCATAAAAGCTGCACGCACTATTTTAACCATAAAAGCTGCACCCACTGTTTTGCTCCCAAAAGCTGCACCCACTATTTTACCCATAAAAGCTGCACCCACTATTTTACCCATGAAAGCTGCACCCACTATTTTGCCCATAAAAGCTGCACCCACTATTTTACCCATAAAAGCTGCACCCACTATTTTACCCATAAAAGCTCGACCACTATTTTACCCATAAAAGCTGCACCCACTATTTTACCCCCAAAAGCTGCACCCACTATTTTACCCATAAAAGCTGCACCCACATTTTTACCCATAAAAGCTGCACCCACTATTTTGCTCCCAAAAGCTGCACCCACTATTTTACCCATAAAAGCTGCACCCACTGTTTTACCCATGAAAGCTGCACCCACTATTTTACCCATAAAAGCTGCACCCACTATTTTACCCATAAAAGCTGCACCCACTAGTTTACCCATAAAAGCTGCACCCACATTTTTACCCATAAAAGCTGCACCCACTATTTTGCTCCCAAAAGTTGCACCCACTATTTTACCCATAAAAGCTGCACCCACTATTTTACCCATGAAAGCTGCACCCACTATTTTACCCATAAAAGCTGCACCCACTATTTTACCCATAAAAGCTGCACCCACTAGTTTACCCATAAAAGCTGCACCCACTATTTTACCCATAAAAGCTGCACCCACTATTTTACCCATGAAAGCTGCACCCACTATTTTGCCCATAAAAGCTGCACCCACTATTTTACCCATAAAAGCTGCACCCACTATTTTACCCATAAAAGCTCGACCACTATTTTACCCATAAAAGCTGCACCCACTATTTTACCCATAAAAGCTGCACCCACTATTTTACCCATGAAAGCTGCACCCACTTTTTTACCCATAAAAGCTGCACGCACTATTTTAACCATAAAAGCTGCACCCACTGTTTTGCTCCCAAAAGCTGCACCCACTATTTTACCCATAAAAGCTGCACCCACTATTTTACCCATGAAAGCTGCACCCACTATTTTGCCCATAAAAGCTGCACCCACTATTTTACCCATAAAAGCTGCACCCACTATTTTACCCATAAAAGCTCGACCACTATTTTACCCATAAAAGCTGCACCCACTATTTTACCCCCAAAAGCTGCCCCCACTATTTTACCCATAAAAGCTGCACCCACATTTTTACCCATAAAAGCTGCACCCACTATTTTGCTCCCAAAAGCTGCACCCACTATTTTACCCATAAAAGCTGCACCCACTATTTTACCCATGAAAGCTGCACCCACTATTTTACCCATAAAAGCTGCACCCACTATTTTACCCATAAAAGCTGCATCCACTAGTTTACCCATAAAAGCTGCATCCACTATTTTACCCATGAAAGCTGCACCCACTATTTTACCCATAAAAGCTGCACCCACTATTTTACCCATAAAAGCTGCACCCACTAGTTTACCCATAAAAGCTGCATCCACTATTTTACCCCCAAAAGCTGCACCCACTATTTTACCCCCAAAAGCTGCACCCAATATTTTACCCATAAAAGCTGCAGATAACAAGCAGTTAGGTAAATTTCAATTCTGTGGAACGTACATTTTTAATGTGCACGAAAAGGTCCGTATGAAATGTTTTGGCGAGTCTTACGGGATCACCAAACAAGATAACTAAAATGGCCAAATCCAGCTGTTGCCCATCGAACATCTAAAGTCAGGTAGAACTAAGGTTTAAATAAAACCAGGTACCGTAGACAAGATGTTGCAAATTTAAAAAAACGAGAATATTATTTAAAGTATGTTCAGATCAGAATGCAGACTTATCCTCCTGATATCGGAGGTTTGCCTAAACTTACTACCTTAATCTTCTTTGAGAAAATAACATTGTAAAGTACTAAAAAAAAACGGCAACAAATTGTCATCATAAAGAGCTGACATGTCATTACAGCTTGGCTAATGACCGCAAATCACCCCGCTCATTTGCCATACTGTTGGCCTATTTACGCCTACTATAAACAATCCTTCTTCTTTTCCCCGAATTATTTACCATTCAAGAAATGTATAGGCTGTATATGTTAGACGATTAAGCGTATGCCAAAAACAAATGATACTTCTGGGTTTTTGCGAACACATCTGAGTTTTGCCTTTTTGGTCTAATACCTGTTATGTCTTGGTTTGAGGTAATTTACCCCACATGGATCGATTGGTCGATTCGGGATTAGTTGATTAGTGTTTTAGGTCACACTCTAGACGACGCTATTGTGTCTATTAATTTGGTGGAGTGGGGGGATCCACGACTTTCATTAAATGTGAAGTCCTTGCCGGGATTTTTGGCGAATGCCGCTTGAAAACAGGATGTAATCCTTTGCCTTAAGTCACTCATTCCAAAAAAGCCTTTCGTCAATGCTTCGCGGGTTTTAATACGGCCCTTATAAAAAATTGTGAGTAAAAATAAAAATGAAATGAGTGCAGCGTAATTACAAAAACACCCCCCAACATTCTGGGAGAAAACTTGTTTTTAAGGTATACAAAGTTTATTTCTTCTGATAAGATAATATATACTATTAATCAAACTAATTTGTTAAGATTCTCGTTCACAATTTGACTCAAACATAAACGTATTTCTCTAATTAATGCGAGTGGCTTGGTGTTGTGGACTAGCTGATCAAATGAGAAAGGTGTGTTGACCTAGATATCTGCCAATCAGACGATCACCTGGGGTAATTACTCTAACAGGTCACCCCTGGCGCCAGTCTTCAGGCGAGATTAAAGTATTGAAGGCGCATGTACATTGAACAGATATGAAGCTACTGATATGATATAACTACACTTCATTCAGACCTTTTTTTTTCTCTCCTAGTTTGATGTATTGCATTGTCACGGACAGTCAATTAGCATCTACTTGAATGAAATGTCTAAACAGCGTGTGAAAAAAACAGGCTTTATAAACCAGAGCATTAAGTAGTTTAAATGAGGCGTACTATGGTGGAGTCAGTTACTTGATAACAGTCTACCTGATAGCCACAGGCCCCTTGCTGTCTTCAGTAGACAATTTCATCTTCATCTCCTATTCTGTCTCTCATAATGAGTTAATTTAGGCATTCTCGTGTGAAATAAAGTGTGTGAATGAACAGAAATGTATTTGAATTCACGCCCTGAGTGTAACATGCCTTATAGTCTATATACTCATGGATATGTAATGTTACGGGTCATTTTTAAGTTTAATTTGTATCATTGCACTTATTTTAATTATTCGTTGAACCGAAAATTAAGGTGGTCGTGAATGACCAATTCTAGAAAAAACAAAAATTCAGAAACTTTTTGTAAATATCCTATTACACAAAACCTCCGATCTGTTTAGTTATAAATCCAACTTGAATATAACTCCAGTAAAGGACATAATCTACCAAAGTGTCTAAACTGTTGGAAATGTCGATATGGGGTACACTTTCTTAATTCAAATATCTAATAGATCGTAGACGAACAAGTAAAGGTATCGCAAATGGTAAACACGGCCACAGGATTAAAAGTAAATTCGAAAGACAAATAAAAATTAAAATCTTTGATCTGATCTAAAACCAGATCAAATTAGTTCCATTGATATGTAAACTATATAGTATATGCATGTTCGTTATTCTTCGAATAAAGCCTTTTATTAGTAGGCCTATTATATGCTCATTAAATCTTTAAGCGATATCTGTAAGATGCATAGCCCAGTCAAATGTTAATTTTGGTCGTTGGAGTTGTCCCCCCTGGTCCGCATCTGACTATTTTTGTTATTTTTTAATTGAATTATTTATTTAAATATCAGTATTTTTCCGAATCGTAATCCTAATCTTAAATAGACAGTTTGGTTCATAGGGTAGGTCTAAATAAACTATTTTTTATACTCACGGCCGTATTTCTAAAATAGGCTACAGGCGTCAGTATAAGAAAAATAGTAATTTTAGAGTCAGAAACCCGGACTGTGAGTAACTTAACTACAAATCGTACAGTAAGTTTCCCAAGTGTTGAACCCTACAAGGGGCATCATGTGTTCAAACTTTATGACACCTAGTAATAAGTAAAGACGAAAGGACAGTTTCTTTTTTTTTTTTTCTTTTTTTTTTCGTCTTAGTTCTTAGCGACAAGAGCTGGCGCTCATTAAATTTGTACATTTCTCACGAGAACCTGGCCGTGCAAAACTAAATATTGGCTGAGCTTGTGGGTATAACTTGAACGACGAAGAAAACTGAAAAGACAAATCGATAAATTTCTTCAATGTAAAAATGAATGCACTGTGGCTAAAGATAGACCTCGTATGCGTTTACACGAGATAGTGCAGGAATTATCATATACCAGCTTGTCTAACATTTTTAAAAGCTATTGGAAAATGATAACAATTCTGTCCCACTATTAGTGAATATTTACTTGGAATTGAAAGAAACGTTAAACAAGTGACGAAAACGGAGGGTCAATTTATGACGATGTCAGGCAAGATGGCGACGCTCCCTGTCGACTTAATTCACCCTGAACCAGCTTAATGGCTTCAAATGGCCGCTTCGGGCGTTAGAGGTTACTTTCTTGCTTTTAAAATAGGTTCTAGTTTTAAATTACCAACTATCTCTTTGTTGGGTCGGTTGTCTGTTTCCCTTAACAAACAATAATATTACATCAAGGTAAAATATAACAGCTGTCCAGGTAAGACTTGCACCCTGTTTTCTTTTACGATATTATCTTGGCGATATTTGGCTTAAAATTTGCTTTGAAACACTACTACGCAACTACATGTACACATGTCTTGTCATTTTTGCTCCATGATGTTGATATATATGTTAGAGTTATTGCCCTTTATTCGTCTTTCTTCAAATTTGTTGAGCATATATCTGGAATGGGGGATCGGAGAGCATCCATCAGTGATACCAGAGATAGACTTCTGGTGATACTGATACTTTTCTTCTAACCTTAGCTACAATGTAAATGGTTTACAGTTTACTTCTGTTCAGATATTTATCAAAAGATCTGTTGATTCTGTCCAAGAAATCCATCAGGTCATTCTACTTTGAATAACTCCATCAAAAGACAAAAAAATATTTTCCGTTAAAACAGAATTTCAAAATTATGGCTATTTTCCACGAACTGTACACATAAATATATTTTCGTTGATATCAGCCTAAGAAGTGTACGTTAAAGTGACATGAGCTGCCAAAATGTTGATATTTTGACGTAAAAACAGAATGTTGAAATTATCTAATTTTCTTAAGACGTATAATTCAGAACCTTTTTAGTGCTTCTAGTCTCGAAATGTACGATAAAGTATTGTTTTGGACTAACTTTGGCTTAGAATAAATGAATGGTCGTCCCGGTTATTTAAATTTTGTTTACTTTTCGAACACTATTCCGGTTCGTATACGCCACATACTGTATGGATTTTTCATATTCCAACGCCAATCATTTAATGATTATGACAAATTATGAAAAAAGTTTGAATTTTTGCAGCTCATGCCACTTTAAATAATCGTTAAGAAATACCAAGCACGTTAAAATAAACCCCGGCAGAGTTAGGCATTCAAAAGCCAGGGGATGTGCGGACTTCCATACATCACCGCTTAAACTGTAAGGCTCTGCGTCCAATCATTCGACAAAAACAATGATTTAGAATTAGTAAGAATTACTGGAGAGATGGTCCATGACAGTAGAAAGTATTCTCTCGGAGGAAGAAAAGGGACCGACCGGCGAAACTGCTTGGAGAGATCAGCCCTATCGCCTGGTAATCACGAAGCAAATTGACCCGCCTATACTTTCAGTTTCAAAACAATCAGCGATAAATAGACTCATTGCATATTTTTTATTCTGTGTGGCTAGTTTAGTTTTCCAATGAGCTGCAAATTCCCTCTTTCTCCTAACAATCTGAATTCACTTAATATTTGCAGCCCATGCCACTTTAATGGAAAAGAAAAGTGAAATGCTAAATTAGTTTAGATTGAAAGAGTAGTGTTTACGTTGCCTTAAACAACGGTTAAATATTTTTCTCTCCCCTCATTAACGAATAATGGCAATTTCAATTTGCCGTAATAAACTCCATAACCCACAAGGCCGCTACCATTTTCTTATTGGTTTTAGTTTGAACCAACCTTCGTCTGTTCAATTCTGTCGCCATGTATAGGGGGACATTAATCTATACCTTCTTGCGTTAGGAAGCGATAGAAAGAGTTCAGGCCAATCTAAAATAGAGATTAATCCTTCTGCCATTCGTTGAGATATCAACTCTAAAACGATCGAGTGACATGTTGCTTGAACAAAGGGAGGCCACTGCTGTCGACGTCCTTAAAATTGTAAACAACGACACGTGACGCTGATAGTTGACTCGATTGTGTAGAGAGATATCCGATATAATTCTGGTAGGTAACGTTTAAGCCGCCGATAACCTGTTTTGTTATATTGATTGCTATATACTCTCCTAATACATATATAATACCTTGAAATACCTTGAAGTCCATATCATATTTTGCCTTGACATCCATGGGCGCTGTCATCTTGTTTTAGAATGTATATATGAGCCGATGTAGTGCCGATTATATTTTTGATTTTTAACAAGTATTTCTGCCCAAAGGCCTTGCGATACAGGTTATTATTGTAGGGTTACATGTTTGGGAACAGTATAGAACAGAGAATTAAATATCATACACATTATAAATTCTCAGTAAGATTCTTACAGTTCAATATGCGCGAAAATGGAGTGCGACGGCTCTCGAGCCATGTCTCGTGTTGAAGATCTCGTAGAATGGCACGAGATCTCGATTGAGTTCAGGCAACATTGTGTCATCTGAAAGCGGAGAAAATGGGGACACACAAAAACCAGTGAAATGACATACTTTGATATCTTGAGGGCCAATGTCTTGGGAACGTTAATAGTCGCTAAAGAAGTTAAACCATGTGTATTTCTAGAGATTCCCAACAGTTCAAAGTGGTATGGACTGCCAAATGGGAAAATTTTGTTGAAACTGAGTATTCTGAGTATATCCTTTAATTCTCCAAGGTAGCCTAATTCAAACGCTCAATCTGAATTCATGAAAAAGTCTGAATGTAAATAATTTTCCGCTAAAACATAATGTCCGCCAACCACGCTAATCAACTTAATAAAAAAATAGTATTTTTTTTAAAACATTTTATTCGCGTCCTTCGCTACTTCGGCGAGGCTGGCGGGGACGAAAAGGTCGCGAGTCTATATCATTCGCGACTTTCTCGAACGTGGCGGATCGCCAAACACGCCAAGGTCGGGAAACACGCTAAAAAAAGATAGTATTTTTTTTTTTGGCAATCCCGAATCGTGACCTTCGTGTCGCGAGGGTCGAGAAAGGCACGAGAGTCGCGAAAGTGTCGCAAAAGGCCGCGAAGGTCGCCAACCACGCGAGGGTAAAACATAGCTTTGGCGTGATTGGCGACCTTCGCGAAGGTCGCCATTCGGGATTGAACAAAATAGTATCTTTTCTAGCGTACTGTTTAGCGACCTTGGCGTGTTTCGCGACCTCACATAGGTCGAGAAAGTCGCGAATGAAATAGAATCACGACCTTCTCGCCCCCGCCAGCCACACCAAGGTAGCAAAGGACGCGAATGAAATGTTTTAAAAAAAAAATAACCTAAGTACGCGAACTATAATGTCTGTATTCGGCTTCCATACTAAAGTAAAACTTTGGTACAGAATGAATGAACGTTCGTCCCAGTTATTCACATTTTGTTTACTTTTCGGACACTATTTCGTTTCGTACAGGCTATAGACTGCATGGATTTTCTTCATTCCAACGTCCATCATTTAGTTTTTCGGTGAACTTCAGGCTCAGTCTAACAACTTCGGGGATTTACGTGCGCGGAATACCCTCTGATAGACTGCATGTCATTTTGAATATGGCGACCAAATAGGTAGCCGTGAAGCGTACAATTCCCAAATCCTCTTGCGGGCCACACGAAAGTGTCCCCGTGATAATGTAAGGGACCTAAACACTCGGTTTGTTAAAGGCACACTTGCCGCGAAAATCAGGAATATTGTTTACATTAAAAAAAGAAAGACCGTATTCTGTATTTTTCCCAGACAATATAAGTTAGGAACTTTCTATTTTTACCAAAATTTAAAAGTTTGGACGTCACTTTGTATTTTTAATTTGAATTTGAAAATTTGAATTGTTACGTACCCGGAACGTAAACAAACCGATCTGCCCCCTATTGGCGATTTTATGTTTCAGTCGAGTGAGTGAACTAACGGCACAGTGTAATTTTACGTAGGCCTATTTATCTGAGAAATACAGACTGACGATCGGTTAACAGCGACTGGAAAAGCCTGCTGATAATTGTTTGAGTGTAAACCACAGATACAAAGGCCTGAAAGGAGGGTAAGCCAACACGAAAGTTGACCGACACTGATCGTTGTTGTTGTAATCAGGCTTCGATTCTTCGTTTGTTTTTCACCCCATTTTTACAGTCTAAAGCTAACTAGACATGTTTTATGTGTCTTATGTTTAAGTTTAGTGGTATTAGTCGTAGTAAGCTCATGTAAATTGGTTTTCTTAGCAAATTTAAACAGGCTACGGCGGCAAGTGTGCCTTTAACTTTCAGCCTCGACTGTCCTAGGCCACTCTGAAACTTCGGGGATTTACGTGCGTGAAATACCCTCTGATAGACTGCAGGTCATTTTGAATATGGCGACCAAATATGTAGCCGTGAAGCGTACAATTCCCAAATCCTCTTGGGGGTCCCACAAAAGTGTCCCCGTGATAATGTAAAGGGACCTAAACACTCGGTTTGTAAACTTTCAGCCTCGATCAGTTCTATAATTGAAGTATTCGAGGATTCCTGATATGTACCGAAACTGCGTCTGTCTACAACATGTGGTTTACCGGGCTAAATAAAATATATTAACTAATATCTTTCTAAATGATATTAGCATTTAATAAATTTATAATTATTTTTATTTTATTTTTTCGTCTGTAATAAAACATTTTGATATTTACTTTCGACGCCATTTTTATTCATCCCAAAAATACGGTGATTTACCGTATAAAAAGCGCAGACTGTCCTAGGTGTGTCAAAGCCGACCGGTAGAGAGCGTGTCAAAGCCGACCGGTAGAGAGCGTGTCAAAGCCGACCGGTAGAGAGCGTGTCAAAGCCGACCGGTAGAGAGCGTGTCAAAGCCGACCGGTAGAGAGCGTGTCAAAGCCGACCGGTAGAGAGCGTGTCAAAGCCGACCGGTAGAGAGCGTGTCAAAGCCGACCGGTAGAGAGCGTGTCAAAGCCGACCGGTAGCGAGCGAAGATGGCCGATGGGTGTTCCAACTGCTTCAGGCTCTCTTACTGTAATAATCAGAATTTTTTAAATACCACTTTTAGGTCCAAAATCTTCACTAAAATAGAATAAGGAAATTGTTGGATATTTCCCCCCCCAAAAAAGTCAATTAGGAACTTTCCGTTATATAACTCTCCGCAATGTAAGCTAAGATGTGTTATAAAAAAGTGACAAAGACTGGAAATCTGAATAAGCATCTTGGTTATTCGGATTTTGTCCATTATTTCCTCACTTTTTCAGTAAGTACAGCTGACTTGATCAACTAATAAATTACTGGTTCAACGTCAATCCTTTTTTTCAGAGCACTTTAATCGCTGTGAATTTACTTGATTATGGGAATCTATGGAAAGAACCCGCAATTTGACAACTCATGCCACTTAATAGTATCCTAGCCGAAGAATAATCCTTTAAATCCTCCCAAAACCATGTGGTTATAATGAAAAGCAGAATAAACGTGGCTGTCCTTAACTGCATGAGGATAGAAGGAAAGTAGAAGTCTACCACCTGCAGTAGACGAAGCGTAAACCCGGTGCTGTATTCGTTAACACCAAACACAACGTGTAATGATAGTTACACGAGCAAAACAACCTCTGAACACTTCTTTGATCTGGTTAAGTAGATCATTTTAAATAGAGGTCTGGCCTGTTGAGTTTGGGTGAAGATGATAGTGTATCAGTGTAAACACGTGTCGTTTTACTACTCTGCAACCAAACCGTAAAAACACAAAATGACTTTTGACCATTTAAACAACAAATAGAACTACGTTGACTAACATTTGTCAGATATTGGGCGTCTATGTGATTCCCATCACGTTCACTACAGTTTCTTTTGTTTTCTTGCCAAATATAATCTAAGTTATATGCCACTGAAGAAAGAAGACAAAACTTATGATGAACTACCAAAATTCTAAATCAAATACTAAATTTTTGGCGAGCGAATAAATATTTGCTTTTGGTTGATTGATTCGTTTATTGATTCACTGAATGATTGATTCGTTTCTTTATTGATTGGTTTATAGATTGATTGGTTTATTGATTGATTGATTGGTTTGCTGATTCATTGATTGGTTTGCTGATTGATTGATTGGTTTGCTGATTGATTGATTGGTTTGCTGATTCATTGATTGGTTTGCTGATTCATTGATTGGTTTGCTGATTCATTGATTGGTTTGTTGACTTATTTATTGGTTTGCTGATTTATTGATTGGTTTTTGATTCGTTTATTGATTTATTGGTGGTTGATTGATTGATCGCTTGAATGATTGATTGATTGATTGATTGATAAACTGTTTGAAACCAAACCCGGCCAATTTGATCCATTGAAATTGGGTTGGAGAGAAAACCCAGGAGAACAGTTGATCATTAACTTTTAATCATTCAACATAACAACAGCATCATGAAATTCAATTTGCTGGTTTTTACCGGCTATTCCTCTCTACTTAAAGTGGCATTATCGAGCTGCCCGAATTTAGATATTTCCATGAATTCAGATTGTTTTTCGTCAAAATATATTGTTTCTGTATTTCCAGAGCCATTTAGTTTAGCGGTAATCTACATATATGGACATTGGCACTGGTTTTTAAATGACAAACCTAGCCGGGGTACATGATTTTATTTTTGCATGTTTGATATTTCTAAACAATTTAAATTGTGCTATTTCAGAAAGTTTTGAAATTTTAACGGAAAAATATCCAAGTTTTCCAGCTCATGCCACTTTAACTCGGGATATCGTGTAAACGCGTCTGAGACAACGATATATATATGTTAGGTTGAATCAGATGCCATAGAATACATAGAAAATCGGAAGAATTTTTAAAAAACGGTGGACTCCTGAAATGGACTTTGTTTATAATTGTTTACATTTTTGCTAAAAATTCTGCAAAATAGATAAATACAATTTGATTGACTTTGGATGAAAAGTGGTAGATCGATTTTCAGCGAAAAATGTACAATTAACGAACAATTAGTGCGAATTTTGTGGTACTTTGTTTGCTGTCTGGTAGACGCTGTCGGGTTAATATAAATAGATGTCCTACATGGGTGAACCCATACTGCAGTGAGTTGTGAAAGCATTACTAATATTCTATCTGATAGACTGTAAAAAACCGATGTTTTTTTGTTTATTTCTACATTATGTGATCAGGACAAAAAAACACATAAAAGTCAGAAGACGACGAAACGATCGACCAGGCTGTAAGCGTGCAACGGCTCCCTCCGGAGCGTCTATTGGAAGCTCTAACCTGGCTGAAAATAAAAGAATGGTGGGCCATCAGTGAAGAATAACGCATGTAATTTTGTACTCTTGTGTAAGAATGTTTCTTGAAGAATGTGGAATATGTATGGCAGCATTAAATTAAGTTGCTAGCAAATGACGCTCGATAACATTGGGAAGTTTAAATTATATTGGTAATTTGGGCAGATTAGGATGGGATCGTTTTAAAAAAGGTCATATTGACCATGTTTTAAAGAAACTTCAGTAAAAAGTGGATTTTTTTTTACAATGTTTATGGTTTAAATTTCACTTACATAGTCCCCCACCCACCCCCAATTTGACTAGTGAACTGGGCCTCCAAATATTCAGGTTGAGGATGGTGTTGGGGGGAATTCAGTGTTTATAGCCCATTATGGCTGCTCTGCTTACGCTTAATATCTTAATATGTATTCTGATACATTGTTATGACCGTATTGTTACATAGTCTTAAAACCCACGTAAATTTGATTTATGTTTTTCTTTTATGCTCCTATCATAAAAGCAATGGTGTTTTTATTAAACGAGAGTCCTGTAAATTGGCAACTGACACTTTTGTTGATAGACTAGTGCAAAATATCTGTTTATTTTCCTATCTTTAAACAATTAGGTCTGAATAGAAAGAAATCAGTTCGGCGCCAGTATAAGAGGGTTGCGTACTTCATGTCAGTATTTCTGTTATCCATGTAACCCAGAACGCACTTATCATTGTATTGTATAGAGTATCAATTAGAGCCTTCTACTCGCCCGACAGGTCGTGTTTTTCTTTCCCTCTAAGGCGTCTACGAACCAAGGAGCTTTCCATTCGCCAAATTCCTTTCGCCTCCATATCCTATAATCGAGGTATTAGTAGCAGCAGATCACAGTGGCCCCACTCTCTACTTCTCTATCGTGATTTTAGATTAACCTATAACATGTCTATCGGTCTATTATTCCTGGGAATTCCGGACAAACTGGCTGACTGATGGGTACGGGACAATTCAGCCTGTGTTCCTCAACAGCGGGAACTGTGACAGACGCGGGTTACCATCAAGGGACAGATTCTTCTGCAGAGAAAGGTTGTCTATAATAACCACCAACAGACTTACTAAATAATCAGTAACATTATCAGCACAATTACTGCCAAGAAAGCCGACAAGATTGTACCCCTGGCTCCATGTAACTGTCAACACTTATTGCACGGTAGTATTAATAAGGTAGATCTGTTTGCAGGCAATCCACGGCCAGGCCGTCACCACACATTGGTTTGTACGTAAATAAAACATGGAAGTAAACCTCAAAGTCGCCTTTTCCTGACGGCAAATTAACAAATAGTTCAGTGTATAAGTTTACGTGCCAGACAGAACGTTTCTTATTTGAGTGAAGGGAATCCCCTGCTCGTGTAGCAAGCCTCTGTAGTGTAAAAGAAATCGTTTTTTCTAGCTTGATTACGAATGCTTAATGAATGGCTGAGTACAGCCGCCACCTTGATGCCAATTGACGATACGGATAGTTTTGTAAACACTAGATACACGCATTAGACAAGCCAGTCAGTTAACTAAACGCACACTACTGTCACTGGTCACGTATTTAACGGTTGTTCATTTCGGAGGCTGCAGGTACCTGGCGTGGAAAAAAAAATCATTTATATCACCGTCAACAGTCAAAATCATCGCTGGGGCACATGAATGAGTGAAGATATGGCGCTATAAAATTCGATAAGGAGGTTGAAAAAAGTTTAACAGAGGACATGGAAGAGAGAGTACAGTATCATCGTTATAAAACAGATTAGATTAAAGTGACATGAGCTGCCAATTTCTCCCCATGATGTTCTGGTTGTCAGGAGATCAACGTTTGATCTACCTTGAAAAGGATTGATATTGAAATAAAATTTAAAAAATACCAATAACGCCAATGGACAGTACGAACCGAACGGACAAAATTCAAATGGCATATGTGTAAGGGTCCTATTTTGGTTGTTTTGTTTGTTTGTTTTTTTAGCCTATAAACTACCTTTAAACGTACATCTCAAAGATTTGTATGAACGAAAAGCTCTTATTGTGTACTTCTTAATAAAAATGACGAAAACTAATTCTGTTTCAACGAAATTTTCCCTGTATTTGCCGGCTCATGCCACTTTAACCGTCTCGGACTGTGATCAATTGATTGATTGATTGATTGATTGGTGTTTTACACCGCGCTCAAGATTATTTCACTTATATGGCGGCGTTGCCAGTTTTATTGTGGGAGGAAACCGGGCTCAATGCCCGGAGGAAACCCACGACCTTCCGCTGGTAACTGGCAACCATCCCGCATAGGTCGTTCGAGTGAAAACCCAGTCAGAAAATTTTCCAATTTTTGGACTGAGTCGGATTCGAACCCGCGACCCATTGGTGGAAGGCTGTTCGGATTGAGCACCCAACGCTCTATACCTACTGAGCCACGGAGGCCCCCGGACTGTGATCAAATCTAAAGCAGAGAGTGGGATTATACCTTCAGATATAGACAAACACTAAGATGTATCCGGTCTCTTTGTATATGTATTTTGGTAGGAAAGGTAACTACTCTTTGCAAACTTAGAAGATGTCATTGATTGCAAATAATTCGTGCTCATGATACCTTTAGTGGGTTTCAATTATTCACTTTCTAATGGGTATAAACATTAGATAACTCATGTTCTTATCCAGTTTAAATCCAACCAATCGCTTCACACAAATGTCACAGAAAACTAAAGATGAAACGAAAATGTGCGGACAGTGGATCCAGATACACGCTTCAGATTCATTAGCTGTTAGCCATACATCAAGAAATCCAACCATATACTAATGGTACATGTACTTTGGAGTGGTTGGGGTGGAAATCCCGATTCGTTACACTACTGCAGTTATATGTAACATAAAATTGACGATTGGTTGTCAAACGTTGGCGTAGGTCAGGGCAGCTAGAATTAATAGTCTACATGGGATCTCTGTAGGTCAGGACAGTTGGAATTAATAGTTTACAGTGGATCTCCGTAGGTCAGGACAGTTGGAATTAATAGTTTACAGTGGATCTCCGTAGGTCAAGACAGCTAAAATTAATAGTTTACATTGGATCTCTGTATGTCAGAACAGCTAAAAGTAATAGTTTACATTGGACCTCCGTAGGTCAAGATGGCCCAAATAATAGTTTACATTGGATCGCCGTAGGTCAAGATTGCCCAAATAATAGTTTACATATAGGATCTCCGTGGGCCAGAAGAGCTAAAATTAAGAGTTTACATGGGATCTCTGTAGGTCAGGACAGTTGGAATTAATAGTTTACAGTGGATCTCCGTAGGTCAGGACAGTTGGAATTAATAGTTTACAGTGGATCTCCGTAGGTCAGGACAGTTGGAATTAATAGTTTACAGTGGATCTCCGTAGGTCAGGACAGTTGGAATTAATAGTTTACAGTGGATCTCTGTAGGTCAAGACAGCAAAATGTAATAGTTTACATTGGATCTCCGTAGGTCAGGACAGCTAAAATTAATAGTTTACATTGGATCTCTGTAGGTCAGGACAGCTAAAAGTAATAGTTTACATTGGATCTCTGTAGGTCAGGACAGCTAAAATTAATAGTTTACATTGGATCTCCGTAGATCAGGACAGTTAAAATTAATAGTTTACATTGGATCTCTGTAGGTCAGGACAGCTGGAATTATTAGTTTACATTGGATCTCTGTAGGTCGTGACGGTTGGAATTATTAGTTTACATTGGATCTCTGTAGGTCAGGACAGCTGGAATCATTAGTTTACATTGGATCTCTGTAGGTCAGGACAGCTGGAATTAATAGTTTACATTGGATCTCTGTAGGTCAGGACAGCTGGAATTATTAGTTTACATTGGATCTCTGTAGGTCAGGACAGTTGGAATTAATAGTTTATATTGGATCTCTGTAGGTCAGGACAGCTGGAATTATTAGTTTACATTGGATCTCTGTAGGCCAGGACAGCTGGAATTATTAGTTTACATTGGATCTCTGTAGGCCAGGACAGTTGGAATTAATAGTTTACATTGGATCTCCGTAGGTCAGGACAGCTGGAATTATTAGTTTACATTGGATCTATGTAGGTCAGGACAGTTGGAATTAATAGTTTACATTGGATCTCTAGGTCAGGACAGCTGGAATTAATAGTTTACATTGGATCTCCGTAGGTCAGGACAGTTGAAATTAATGGTTTACATTGGATCTCTGTAGGCCAGGACAGTTGAAATTATTAGTTTACATTGGATCTCTGTAGGCCAGGACAGCTGGAATTAATAGTTAACATTGGATCTCCGTAGGTCAGGACAGCTGGAATTAATAGTTTACATTGGATCTCTGTAGGTCAAGACATCAAATTGTAATAGTTTACATTGGATCTCCGTAGGTCAGGACAGTTGAAATTATTAGTTTACATTGGATCTCTGTAGGTCGGGACAGCTGGAATTAATAGTTTACATTGGATCTCTGTAGGTCAAGACATCAAATTGTAATAGTTTACATTGGATCTCCGTAGGTCATGACAGCTAAGATTAATAGTTTACATTGGATCTCCGTAGGTCGGGACAGCTAAAATTAATAGTTAACATTGGATCTCCGTAGGTCAGGACAGCTGGAATTAATAGTTTACATTGGATCTCTGTAGGTCAAGACATCAAATTGTAATAGTTTACATTGGATCTCCGTAGGTCATGACAGCTAAGATTAATAGTTTACATTGGATCTCCGTAGGTCGGGACAGCTAAAATTAATAGTTTACATTGGATCTCCGTAGGTCAGGACAGCTAAGATTAAAGGCACACTTGCCGCGAAAATCAGGAATATTGTTTACATTAAAAAAGAAAGGCCGTTTTCTGTATTTTTCCCAGACAATATAAGTTGGGAACTTTCTATTTTTACCAAAATTTAAAAGTTTGTATTTTTAATTTGAATTTGAATTGTTAGGTACCCGGAACGTAAACAAACCGAACTGCCCCCTATTAGCGATTTTATGTCTCAGTCGAGTGAGTGAACTAACGGCACAGTGTAATTGTACGTAGGCCTATTTATCTGAGAAATACAGACTGACGATCGGTTAACAGCGACTGGAAAAGCCTGCTGATAATTGTTTGAGTGTACATCACAGATACAAAGGCCTGAAAGGAGGGTAAGCCAACACGAAAGTTGACCGACACTGATCGTTGTTGTTGTAATCAGGCTTCGATTCTTCGTTTGTTTTTCACCCCATTTCTACATTCTAAAGCTAACTAGACATGTTTTATGTGTCTTATGTTTAAGTTTAGTGGTATTAGTCGTAGTAAGCTCATGTAAATTGGTTTTCTTAGCAAATTTAAACAGGCTACGGCGGCAAGTGTCCCTTTAATAGTTTACATTGGATCTCTGTAGGTAAGGATGGCCCAAATAACAGTTTACGTAGGATTTCCGTGCGCCAGGACAGCTGGAATTAATAAATGCATTGAATTTCCGTAGGTCAGGACAACTGGAATTTATTCACTCTCCGTAGGTGAGCCAGAGATGCGAAAGTATAGATTTATTGTTTCGCAATGATTACCGGGCTTGTTAAAAAAAATTCACATTCACCAAGCCTAATTAAACGCCTTTTTTTCACGGATGTTGGGATGAGCTTTATAAGATAACAGTTAAAAAAATGCATTTATCGAGTTTCGTAAGACATAATTTTACTAAAACTTTTCAAGAGACCAAAATCAAAACAATCTATTAAGAACATGTTCTTTTAGAGATTTTTTACAAAGATCTGTACCTTTTCCTTTTGGATAAGACAAAGGCTTAACGTTGTTTTATATAGAAAGTCAATCGTCAAATGGCTCAATCCCTGTACACATTTTGATGAAATAGTATTAGATTCAATTTAATTCGTGTAAACCTATTTACATACACTATTTACATGATATATAATTAAGCTGACTTAACGTTTGCCATTTATATTGTCCCAGAAGAATCACCCACAATATTAACACCTTCAATACCCATGGTGTACCCCAAAATGGACCAAAAGGGCAAAAGTTGGTTTTCACCTCAGGGCAACCTTCTGGGAGAGATTTTAGCAGCTGCAGAAACATTCCGGTGTTACTGGATAAGGCACTTTTATCCACTTACATTTTTTCTTTCTTCCTTTTGACTGAAGTTTTCTTAACTTTTGTAATCCAACAAGTTCGGCTGTTTGGGAATTACTTGTACCACCTGTTTTCCGGGGTTTGCTGTGAAGTTGTAAGAAATCCGTCGAATCAATCTCTTCATCTCGATTCATCTTCGCTTTGAAGAATTTACCAATTACTTTTTTCCAGGCTTTCCTTGAGGCTGACCGAGACCGACAATGCCATCTGAGCAGACGTAGAATTTTACTTTGTCCCGGAACACAGTGCATGCCTGGTGGCCAGGAACATGGTCCGGATTCAATACAGACTCCTGTCTTCACCCACCTCGGCCACCATCTGAGACCCTGATCAACCCAGACATAATGGACTGGGCAAGAGGCTCGCTTTATCAACCAGTTATTGAGAGCTTCTTGTATCACAGGCTGTAATTGTAACAGACTCCCATTGGATTGATACAATGTCATATTAAGTGTAGATAATTCCAACAAAAGGTTCGAATCCGGTTGTTTGTCTGATGGTATTAACTGGTGCACGGGGTCAGACAGTTCTTCGGCAGACATCCAAAACGGGTCATAATCTTTACCCAGTCTCTTTAACAGTTTCTTTACTTTCATTCTCTTCTTGGGAGGCAGATCTCCACGAGCCGGTGGAACATTAGTGAAGGGTATCTGTATAGTCTCGCCCAGGTTATCCGTTAGTGTTAAGTGAGATTGGATATTGGCCGAAAGAGGATTTGATGCCACAGAGGCGTCCACTTGAACCGACATGCTCTTGTACAACAAGTCCAATACAAGGAAACTCCAAGCCACAAAACTAGAGGTAGCTTTCATCGTGAAATGGATATTGCTTTGACAATCGTCAAAGTTCTAATTCAAACTGATTCAGTCTCGTCAGGTCCATTGTATTCCTGTGTAAAGTAAGAAAACGTCTCATTTATACTTGGCCAAGTAACAAAAGTCACGCAAAGTAAACAATGTGAATAGCCGGATAGAAAATGGAAGGGTGAAATCTGAAGTTTTACGATTATATCTGTCTGTATAGGACTATGTTACAATTACACCATGATCATACTGGGAAATGAGCTTAACGACGTTCTCTTGTCACATAAACATAACCATGGTGTAAGATTGGGCTTACCTGACAAGACACTATCTGACCTTCCGAAATAACCAACAATACGCATGTCTTTGCATTTAGCTAAGCATTCGCAATTTGTATACGGCTGATATCTTCTAACATAAATTAGACCCTTGGAGTGAGCTACCATTAAAGTTTAATTACATTGTATTTAAATGAAGACGATTTATTTCATGATATAAATGGTTTATTACCTGATCTATCACACGTAGTGCCTTGTCCGTTTTAATGGTATAGTTAAACTATCGTTAAAATCA
Organism: Lepidochitona cinerea; assembly: GCA_963971465.1. Lineage (NCBI taxonomy): Eukaryota > Metazoa > Mollusca > Polyplacophora > Chitonida > Tonicellidae > Lepidochitona > Lepidochitona cinerea. The sequence continues at coordinate 21,621,727 of OZ020551.1, forward strand.
GGTATGATACCTTAACGATGGTTATGAGAAACGCACTTACCTGACATTCTGTTGTTAAAGAAATAAAAACTAGCAGGCTCTGCTACTGTATAATGATGTCTTTCCACTGTCTGTTATGTACCTTTTGTACACCGTCCCTTGTTAAAGAAATTCTGTTACACGCGGAGGGTACGAGAATAGTTTCATAAGTGATCTCCTGAATGGAAGCACGTACAGGGAGAGAGAGAGGGGGTAGTGAGGCCAGCCAATCGTTGTAACCCCGTCATTACCCACTCTCTCACGTAATACCATTCACAAGAAACGATTATCACAAGCTCCGTGGTATTCAATCAATACACGGGTAGGGACATACGAGTTTATCAGTTGGGGATCGGTTTGTTTATGTATCCTTCATGTAAACAAAACACTGGTGCAATGGTCCATTCAAAAGCTGTATTCCGGTAACCACTTATACCACACACAATGTAACGACTTTATTGGAAATTTCCATTTCTAAAATACTCAAATTTAGCTTAAAGGATTTATGAACAGCTTTTGGAAATATTCTCTAATTTGCGTTAGGTGTGTTGTAGAACATGTACTTTATAAATCTGACCAAAAAGAAAATTAAATTTCGGTCGCAGCACATACAAAATTCAAGCTACGTTTACCGATCTACAATGCTTACGAAAGTTAATTATCTCAGAGATTTATGACGTCAAACACGACCTCCGTTGTGTACTTACCCTCACAGCGATGACGTAATAAACGGTTTCTGTTGTCTCAGTACGTCTTCGTGGCAGTTTGTACACATCGAAGGTCGTGTATGACGTCATTTTTCCGAGCAGTTACGAAAAATACGGAAAATATGCATATTTCCACCCTGTTCGTTTTTTGACTACCAGGGAACTAACGCGAAGGTTGTTTCGTTTCAACTGATAATTTTCAAATATATATTTAGTCAATAAACAAACACAAACCAGCTTTAAATCTTGTTCATATCTCCTTTAATGTATGTTAGTAAGACTGAACTGAGTAAATTTGCTTGTCTTTTTGGAGGCATCCCTCCGCTTGCAACAAATATAGTAGAAACGCACGTAACTAGCAGAAAGGTATTAATGTATGTAGTCATGCACCGTCCCACTCACTCAATATCGAAAAGATGATGCAATGGTTTGTGTTGGAAATCACGACGATGATGCAATATTTTGACTACCGTGCTCCCGATCTCTATTTCATGAAAATTGAAAACAATAAAATGAAAAGGGTTTTTAAAAATTGATCACGAGTTTCATGAAAAGGTGACTATGTAGGACAACAGATTGGCTTTGTATGAAAGGCTTCCAGTAGTCATAATGGGTCGCGGGTTCGAATGCCACTCAGTCCAAAGAAATTTTTACAAATTTGCGGGTGGGTTTTTCCAATCGATTGTTCTATGTGGAATGTATGAGAATTGCCTAGGTACTCGCAGAAGGTCGGGGGTTTCCGTCAGGCAATAGCCAAGTTTCCTTCCCTACTAAACCTTGCAATATAAGTGAAATAATCTTGAGTGCGGAGTTAAACTCCAATTAATTAATCTATGTGGAAGAGGTACCAGGTACTCGCTGAAGATCGTCGGTTTCCTCCATCAATAAACCTGACAACGCCGGGGTTTACAACATCAATAAATCAATCAAATTGCTATAACTAAAACAGGGTTCTTAAACTTGGATGTTGATCTAGAGACTTCACAAACTCATTTACAAAAACGAACATTGTTAATCAAAGAGAATGGCGTTAAAATCAGAGAAAATGACACCAAAATCTAAAGGATTGGCCTTTGAATCAGAGAAAAGGACACCAAAATCAAATAGATTGGCATTTGAATCAGAGAAAATGACACTAAAACAAAAGGATTGGCATTTGAATCAGAGAAAATGACACTCAAATAAAAGCATTGGCATTTGAATCAGAGAAAATGACACTAAAACAAAAGGATTGGCATTTAAATCAGAGAAAATGACACTAAAACAAAAGCTTTGGCATTTTAATCAGAGAAAATGACACTAAAACAAAAGGATTGGCATTTAAATCAGAGAAAATGACACTAAAACAAAAGCTTTGGCATTTGAATCAGAGAAAATGACACTCAAATAAAAGCATTGGCATTTGAATCAGAGAAAATGACACTAAAACAAAAGGATTGGCATTTAAATCAGAGAAAATGACACTAAAACAAAAGCTTTGGCATTTTAATCCGAGAAAATGAAACTGAAACAAAAGGATTGGCATGTGAATCAGAGAAAATGAAACTAAAACAAAAGGTTTGACATTTTAATCAGAGAAAATGACAATAAAACAAAAGGATTGGTATTTTAATCCGAGAAAATGACACTAAAACAAAAGGATTGGCATTTAAATCAGAGAAACTGACACTAAAACAAAAGGATTGGCATTTAAATCAGAGAAAATGACACTAAAACAAAACGATTGGCATTTAAATCAGAGAAAATGACACTAAAACAAAAGCATTGGCATCTGAATCAGACAAAATGACACTAAAATCAAAAGAATGGCATTTGAATCAGAGAAAATGACACTAAAACAAAAGGATTGGCATTTGAATCAGAGAAAATGAAACTAAAACAAACGGATTGACATTTGAATTAGAGAAAATGACACTAAAACAAAAGGGTTGACATTTGAATCAGAGAAAATGACACTAAAACAAAAGGATTGGCATTTGAATTAGAGAAAATGACACTAAAACAAAAGCATTGGCATTTGAATCAGAGAAAATGAAACTAAAACAAAAATATTGGCATTTGAATCAGAGAAAATGACACCAAAATCAAAAGGATTGGTATTTAAATCAGAGAAAATGACACTAAAACAAAAGCATTGGCATTTTAATCAGAGAAAATGACACTAAAACAAAAGGATTGGCATTTGAATCAGAGAAAATGAAACTACAACAAAAGGTTTGACATTTTAATCAGAGAAAATGACACTAAAGCAAAAGGATTGGCATTTTAATCCGAGAAAATGACACTAAACCAAAAACATTGGCATGTGAATCAGAGAAAATGACACTAAAATCAAAAGGATTGGCATTTGAATCAGAGAAAATGAAACTAAAACAAAAGCTTTGGCATTTTAATCAGAGAAAATGAAACTAAAACAAAAGGATTGGTATTTGAATCAGAGAAAATGACACTAAAACAAAAGGATTGGCATTTAAATCAGAGAAAATGACACTAAAATCAAAAGGATTGGCATTTTAATCAGAGAAAATGACACTAAAACAAAAGGATTGGTATTTTAATCAGAGAAAATGACACTAAAACAAAAGGATTGGCATTTTAATCAGAGAAAATGACACTAAAACAAAAGGATTGGCATTTTAATCAGAGAAAATGACACTAAAACAAAAGGATTGGCATTTTAATCAGAGAAAATGACACTAAAACAAAAGGATTGGCATTTTAATCAGAGAAAATGACACTAAAACAAAAGGGTTGGCATTTGAATCAGAGAAAATGAAACTAAAACAAAAGCATTGGCATTTTAATCAGAGAAAATGAAACTAAAACAAAAGGATTGACATTTGAATCAGAGAAAATGACACTAAAACAAAATGATTGGCATTTGAATTAGAGAAAATGACACTAAAACAAAACCATTGGCATTTGAATCAGAGAAATTGACACTAAAACAACAGGATTGGCATTTTAATCAGAGAAAATGACACTAAAACAAAAGCTTTGGCATTTTAATCAGAGAAAATGAAACTAAAACAAAAGGATTGGCATCTGAATCAGACAAAATGACACTAAAATCAAAAGATTGGCATTTGAATCAGAGAAAATGACACTAAAACAAAAGGATTGGCATTTGAATCAGAGAAAATGAAACTAAAACAAACGGATTGACATTTGAATCAGAGAAAATGACACTAAAACAAAGGGAAATCAAACAATAGTCTAATATAAAAGAATGACACTGAAATCAAACGAAATGACACTGATATCAAGAACAATGACACTGAAATGAATGCGAATGACATTGAGATAAAAGAGAATGACACTGCAACAAAACGAATGACACGGAGGTCAAATGAAATTGCACTTAACTCAAAGAAACTGACGCTGAGATCAAAGCGAATGGCACTGAAAATTAAATCAAAGAGAAAGACATTGAAATCGAATATAGGACACTGAAATGGGTATGGCGCTGAAGTATAATGTTCTTAAAGGGATCTAAGGCAATGACACTGGAATCTAAGAAAAATGCACTAAAATCATAGAAAGTGACGTTAAAACCGGGAAACTGGAATGGCACGGAACTCTAAGGCAATGGCACTGGAATCTAAGAAAAATGCACTAAAATCATAGAAAGTAACATTAAAATCGGACCATGGGTGGCACTGAAATCATAGAGAATGACATTAAAATCAAATGGAACGGCACTAAAATCATAAAGAATGACATTGAAATCATAAAGAATGACATTGAAATCATAGAGAATTACATTGAAATCAAATGGAATGGCACAAAAATTAGAAAGAATTACATTGAAATTAAGCAAAGGTGTAGCACTGAACCCCAATGGAATGACACTAAACTCAAACAAAACTACACTGAAATCAAAAGGATTGGAACTAAAATCTAAGTGAATGACACCGAAGAAGGAATGGCACTAAATCGAACTGAATGACACTGAAATCGAACTGAATGGCACTGAAATCGAACTGAATGGCACTGAAATCGAACAAATTGTCAACCAAATCCAACAAAAGTCTTGGATTCACGTTGACTTTCATTTCCTGTATATCTGGAATATAAACAAATATCAAGTCAGGCTTAGATGTACCTATATAACTCTTCTGCTTCCAAGATTTCTTAAGCAAGATAAGGGGATAACATAGTTATTGTCTAGACAGGATTTTATTGAAGAGGTAGAACGGCAGCTAAGCAACATCTTCATTACCAAAAACTTGATAAGGAAATTTGGCCTGAAAATGTTTGAAATTTCAATAGAATTCTTCTTTCTCTTGAGAAAAGGCTATCTTAATGAAAAACAGTATCGTTATAATTATTTGGAATCTGATCATAACTCTAAAACATAGTCTTCTATATTCTTCCAAAAATTCACAAACCGAATGAAAAATGGCCCAATCCTTCAATCCCTGAAGCCCCATTTTAATACTACATGCAGAAACTTGTCTCTATGGTTATTTTAGTCTAAAAGGTGTTCCCTGTGCCCGTGTATTTTAGTGTATATAAATATATATCAGTAACTATTATCATATATACGGCTGGGAGTGCCTGAAGGAAGAGTAGAATGGATATGTGGTTATCGTTAAGCCTCGCAATGTACATGAAGATATGGTCAAACCTGTCATCGCTGAGACGTTATGCCTAGACAATAAATGTTATTATTTGTGGGATAAGTTTTGTGCAAACTCTCAATTGATATATATCTTTTCTCACTTCCGCTGCAGATACCAAGCACAAACGTTTGGAAAGGGAAAGTGTTTGGATTCAAACATTACAAACTATTTATCCTTTGGGCTTGAACTTGGACCCCGGAAGATGTCGTGAAAAAAACTATAATACCATTTGTGTTTCAGTATAACAAAGCTAGCATTGCTATGGCCAAGATTATAGTAGAAGAATACAAACTACTTCAAAGTAAACTTGCTCGACCTCTGACCCAAAGGCCAGTCATTGCTTATAAAAAGAACAAGAGTTTGAAAGACATACTGGTCAGGGCTAAACTCCCCTGTCTGCCTTCTACCTAGGTTTTCTGGGAAAGGGGTATGTGGTGGGGGGGGGGGGGGGGGGGGGGAATTGTGGAATTTTCACTGTCTTTTCCCATGACCCCATAATATATAGTCTGACGATATTCTTACTATAGCTTAAGATGCATAAGCATTGTCAATGCAATACAAAGTGTTCCAGAAAATTCTACTGACTAAGGCCAAGCTCCTGTCAGTCGTCAACCTAATGAAATATCATAGGTTTACTTTATTACAACAATTTATGATGGGGTATAAAGGTTTAAATGATATACCTCTTTTTAACACAATTAGAAACTTGTCTCCGTGGTTATTTTAGACAAGAAGATTTTCCCTGTGCCCGTGTGTTTTAGTGCTCATAAATATATATATCTTTATGTGATACAACTTCCATCATTTTTAACCTAAATCTGCAGGTTACCCTACAAAACGACATAAACCTAGGTGAGAGTGATTGAGAGAACATTAGTTCAGTCTTATCACAATTATTTAATTAGTTTGTGTCTTAATATATTTATTATAATTAACCCATTTCTAGCATCTGGGGTGCAAATTGATTTAAATATAGCCATTAAAAACAATGAAAGGTGGTCTGAATCCGTTGGAGTTCTCCTTTAAAGAAAGTGAGGATAACAATATTTTCTGCGTTTAATTTTTTTCATTTTTAATTTTTATATAATAAAAAATCAACAATTAGGTAACTCTATTTCACCATGATTTCCCTTAAGTATATTTGGCAGCTCGTGCAACTTCAAAAACAACTCCCAATTATCTGTCTTTAACTTCCTATCAGAGAACTGACCAACTTCCAAATTGCCTTTGGACATATACAGATTGAGAATACAAACTACTAATTATCTAACCACCGTGAGCAATCCAGTCAACAAACTTATCCGACTTCGGTCAACCTTTTCCATATTTGGAAGTGGTCTCAGCATACATGCAGAATTCAAGATAATTAGCCTACTATCCAAACCCTATGGATAGGATCATTTATGTGAGGGAATTGACTTAATTCCTCTACTAATTACCAAGAAACTTAATTCGTTTTTTCTTGTTAGCAGGCTATATTACAAGCATGCAATGTTGTAGTGTTTTTTTCCTTGTGCATTAATATTTCAAACAACTTCACGCTTAAAACAAATATTTTTTATTTACCCTTATTACTTTTATCTTTTTGCTCTCCTTTACTATTTTCTTTATTTGTCAGTTAAGTATCTTACGATCGTATCATACTCTGCATTTCATGAGTTAATCAATAAAGGATTAAATCTTTCAATGGCATTTAGAAGTTGAAAGGTAACAATAAGGTGAAGAATTACTTATGGATAACAACTTCTTGGTTTATTGGGTGGCGACGTATCGATGAAGTTCTTACATCGTTATCAAAGTCATTCACTTTGATAACGATGTAAGAACTACATCGAAACGTCGTCACCCAAAGTCATTGACTTTGATAACGATGTAAGAACTACATCGAAACGTCGTCCCCCAATAAACCAAGAAGTTGTTATCCATAAGTAATTCTTCACCATACAATAAAGGATTGTATTGTACAATTGTAGTGTTTGAAACACCTTTAAAATCAATCGATGCTGTAAAAAAATTTTCCAAAGAGTAGAAAATAATTAAACGTCGGTTCGGAGGGGGAGGGGGTGAAATAAGAGTGGCACAATTTCGTCCAGATCAGGTTTTATCCGGGTAAGATCCAGGGTTCGATATAGGCAACGAACATAGGAGTTGTGGAAGGGGGAGTAACCAAAATCCTATTAGTTAGACGGATAGAGTTGCCTACCTTTATCAAATGTTGGATTTATGGTAGTCGTAAAATCCTTAAAAATGCTTCTCTTTGATTGGTCAGCAGAGGAAATCCCTATTCCAGTTCGACCAATCAATGAAATTGGTCGCGCTATTTGAGGCTCAGCAAGCAAAAATGGCTGGCAGTATAAATACACGCTGCGAACGAAGAGGAAGCAAGCTATCTGGGGTGTTTGACCTCTATGAAAACTGTCATTTTATTTTATCTAACTTGTCTATTGGGCTCCTCTGGATATTTCCCCAGTATTTTTCACGTAACTTCGCTGTAGTTCCATCGAAACAATCATGTCTCCCCCGTGTTACGGGAGACATGCTAACATCATGTTTTAAGTATCGAGTTAACATTGCAGAAAGATAGATTCGTTCTTTAGATGGGATTTTGGACACCGTGTGACAGCCTCTGTCTCATCAACATCCTCCAACACTGAATCTTTTCTCTAAGAAATAATGGCCACAAGGTAACCTAAAGTCAAGCAGTCTGTTTACTTTCATTTTCACGGACGGCCATTTTAATGCTATTCCTTATGAAGTTATGTTATACTTTTTATGACAAAAAGTACACTTGAGAAAGTGCCTCCATATATTGATTAAATTATACTTTATAGGCCTACATAATTCTGTATAATCTAATTTGTATAATATTAACTGTTAAACCATTTTAATAGACTAACAAAAAAAAACTTATCCAAACTTTAGTTTTAGAGTTTTATTGACATTTCAAAATAATTTCATTATTAATCATTTTACATTTTTGTTTGTCAACAGCCACATTTTACCCATTGTAGTGGCATCATTTTATCCAGACTTGAAAACAAATATTAGTTATTATTGGAAACCTCTAATTAAAAACATAGTGAACAAGTTTTTTTGTATATCAGCCAGGGCTACCAGTGCCAACTTTCAACGACCACATGCCACAAAACACATCCCTGTACCGTGACATCAATTACCATGTATGTTGAGAACACTTACAGTGTGTGCAACCCATAAGTAATTATTAGGCGACATATTATAGCACCAAAAACTCCTCCAACTTGTAAAAGAATCAGACATTCCAAGACAAACAAGCCACAATTAAAGAATTTTCCAAAAATGAATTACAAAATGATGCATTATCCAAACGCAGTGATTGTAAATTTCAAGCTCAATGATGATGCATTTACCATTACTTACCAAATGTTGAACTATTCATAATCAAATGGTACAGATTAATTTGTAATCAACCTTTAGGTCACCTGTGAGGAAATGTAACACTGTGTAAATTCTTGTTTATATAAATAAACTACTAATAAATAGCTAATACCTGTATTTGTTTCTTGTAGGTTGGATCGGTTATTCCTGTTACTAGAGACTGGTTCAAGCCCATTGATACGCAAATCTGCAGCTCTTCAGATAGGGGAGGTTCAGAAGCTCCACCCTCATGAACTGAATAACCTTTTGGCAAAGGTAGCTCATATTATTTAACACTAAAATTGTTGCTCATGTGTAGACCCCTACATCAGGCCACAGGATTTCATGGTAGCGATCGGTTCTGGTAGCCTGTTGTTTTAAACCTGTTACCCATAATGAAAGCCAGCATATGGTATGATGTATAACGAAACTAGCATTGGTACCGGTTGGTTCCCAGCATTTCAATTTACGAAACCGATTCAATGTTTCTGACTGACACCGAAATTATATGGACTGCTACTATCACCTGTTTTTTTTTTTATTTGATTTGATTTATGATGACTGATCTACTATTGTGTGAATCACGGGGATATTTATATGTCAGTTGCAGTTGTCAGTTTTCTCAAATTCTGAACTTGAGATGTAAATATTTTAATCCATTACCATTGTAGGTGCATGTGTACTTAAAAAGCTCTTCATGGGATACCCGAATAGCAGCAGGTCAAGCTATAGAGGCCATCACCCGTAATGTACCCCAATGGCAGCCTAGGGGAGCTGCTAAACAAGGTGGGTCATCATTGTCAGACCATTGTTTCTACTTCAGTTTAGTACTGTGTTAGATTTATATCAGGTATCAAATGCTTTTTGTTTTCAGTTTTGTCATCATTTTGAACTAGAATACAATATTTTTTTTTATGGGTGGGTGGGACTGCTTGTTCTTAAAATAAACAAAAAAGAGCGAACATTCTTTGACTCTGGCTGGAGCTGGAAACTAGAATACATGTATATCATATTTCTAAACAGGTATATTGTGCGAGGTGCTATACTACTGAGCATAAGCCATTATCTTCTTATCATTCAAACCTATCTATTTGGTGCAGGTTTGAATACCACTCAGTCCCCAGACAATTTGAAAAAATTTCTGTCTGGCGTGGGTGTGGGTTTCCTCCAGGCATAGAGCCCGGTTTCCTCCCACAATAAAACTGACAACGCCGCTCTATAAGTGAAATAATATTGAGTGTGACGTAAAACACCAAACAATCAATCAATCCCTTGGTCATTGTATGTGGAAGAGTTGCCAGGTACTCTCCAAAGGTTGGGGGTTTCCTCGGGGCAATGAGCCCGGTTTCCTCGACCACTAAACGTATAAGTGAAATAATCTTGAATGCAGTGTAAAACATCAATCTATCAATCTTATCATTCAATCACTTTGATGGATGATGTTTAATCCAGTATATATGTCAACAACAAGGCAAGTAAAAGAGATTTGTTAGTCCTTCAACATTAACTAAAGTAAATTTATATTTTTGAATGCTCCAAGCTCAGACTGGTGTTGTCATTGTATTTATTTGATCTCTTCTTGTTACAGAACTGGTTGAAGAAGATGGTCAGTGTAGGACTGGCCAGCTTGTTTTCTCACAGTTTGATGTTAGAAAGGTTCTAACAAATGGAGCCTCCTTACTGGGTTCTGAAGGGGCTGAGTATGATATGGATGAACTTACTGTCGGTTAGTCATTTACACCTTATACATTTATATTTAGTTACACTTAGGCCAAGCTCCTATCTGTCAACCTAATGACCTGTCATGGGTTTAATTTTGTTACAATTTATGATGGGGTATAAAGGTCTAAATGACATGCATTTTTTTAACAGAATTAGAAACTTGTCTCCATGGTTATTTTAGATAAGGAGATTTTCCCTGTGCCTGTGTGTTTTAATGTTCATAAATATATATTTACACCCGTTATATATATTTTTTTATATTTCGTTTTGTTAAAACAATTTGATGGAAGGTTTATCCAATCTCTTCCTGATTGATTGATTAACATTTTACACAGCACTCAAGATTATTTAATTTATATGATGGCGTTAGCAGGTTTACTGGGGTAGGAAAACCAGCCATTTGCCTGAAGGAAACCCCTGACCTTCAACATCCGAAGTCAACTTGAATTTCTTGCTAGATGTCCATAAATATAGATTTACATAATCACACTGTTCAATCGTCTTATTTGTTTCAGAAAACCTGATTAATATTGTGGTTCTCTTTCAGGATTGGGGAGCAAGGAAAGTATTGCTAGACAACGTAACTTGTTAAACAAACGTCTAGGTTTGGACATGGCTGCTAACATGGGTATAGAAATGGAGAGTTTTTTCTCTGATGAAGATCTTGTTTCCAAACACCATAACCAACCAACAGATCATACCAGCAAAAAAATGGTAAAAATAGAATTTTGCTTATCATTTATGGTCTTATGTTAAAAAACTAAAATCCCTTTTGTAAGCGTTTAGATACTAATGATATCTTAGGCACACCCACTTTGGAATCCAGGCATTTTGTAACAATTTGTTTGTTTATAGGCTCAAATCCTCCACTCACAATGGCTTAATAAATACACTCTCACAGGATAAAAACCCTTTCTCTTGTAGTTGCAAGGTCAAATCCCACTTATAAAATAAAATTGGGTGGGTTTTCAGCAGATCACCATTTATGGAATGGTTGAGAGTTACCTGAAGAAGTATTAGGGTTTCTTATGGACAAAGAGCCTGGTTTCTTCCCACATGTATTTTCCTGATTTTAACATGCAAGTTAATTAATAGGAGGCCTTACCTTCAAAAATGGCTCAATCATGCACATGTAGTACTGTAAATGCAGTAGTAAACAAGTTGACCCATCTATGTTTACAAGGCATGGAAACACGCCTTCCATCGATGGGTTGCAGGTTCAAATCCCACTCATTCAGTTCTGAGTGGGTTTTCAATTGATCGTTGTATATGGATTGCTTGTCTGTCCAAATATGGGCTTTCCTCGGACATTGAGCTTGTTTACCTCTCCCCACACCCAATAAAGCTGGCAATGTGCCCTATAACTGAAATAATCTTGAGTGCAACCTATATTATCAATCAATCCCATTTATATGGGATTTCTTCTAATTATGTGTGTCGTTTATATGGGATTTCTGCTATTCATCATCAACAAGTTCTTACACAAAATAGTTGCTCATCTAATTATGTGTCTCTCCATACATGTGTTTACAGGCTCCAGTGGGTGAACTTGTCAGACAACAACTTCAAGGTACAGCAGGATTGAGTGCTAGGGAGAAGAATAAAGCTAAGAGAAAGGCCAAATTACTGGCAAAACAGATCTCCAGAGAAAGTCAAGGTCAAAGGTAATCCAAGAGACAACAGGAAGGGTTTTGTACAGGACCAGGGGCCAGGTCGTTTATAACTTAATGAACCTAAGAAATATTAAAGCCATTCTGTATGATTTAATTCCTATCACATATACTACCTATAAAAATTACTAAATATTCCAAGGAAAAGATATATTTAATTTCCAAGCGCTCTTAAGATTACATGTAAGAAGCAGACTGCCAGTCAATAGATGCCACAATTGCGAGTAAAACAGAAGCATATTACAGGGTTCGCACTCTACCTTGAAAACCTTGAAAAGCCTTGAAAATGGAAAAAATAAATTCAAGGCCTTGAATTACCTTGAAAAATAAACAAATACCTTGAATTAAGTATCAAAGGTCTTGAAGAAAAATCCAGTGTGGCGGTTGCAAATTTAAACAGGCTACGGCGGCAAGTGGGCCTTTAAGGTAATGGTATGGCTGCCGATGATCAGCATGAAAACAAAACTTTGGGTTAGATTCATCCTTGAGACTGAGTGAGCGTTGTTCATCGGACATTATGAAACTGAAACCACTCATTTAAGATTCGGCAAACTCTTTTTACTTGCCTTGAATTCTTCTAAAAAAACTATCCAAGAACTTTGTGAGTGGTTTCATTTGAACACAGTAAGTTCAGTTGAAAAAGAATACTTTAAAAGTATTGAAATTTTGGCATGAAATAAACGGACATGATGTTGCAACAACAACACGGACGTCAAATACATAGTTGTCATACTTAGGCCATTCATAAAAGTTATTTCGTTTCATGTAACTGTTAGTCTAGCAAAATGTTTTTTGAGACTGGTAGGATATGGTTTCTTTTTTAGTGAAGCTTCTTTTGTTTAGTCTCTCGAGACCAAAAAATTAGGTTTCATCAGGTTGATAGCTGCAGCCCAGTTGGAAAAAGATTTCTTGGATTATTTTTGTTGTTGTTTTTTTTCAATAGACTGAGATGTAGGCCTAGGTCTATGTTTTTATGTAGCATGCACCCTAGCCTTTGGAGATAAAAAAACAGACTGTTGAGCAATAAAATTGTATTTATAATTTACAACACAATTACATTGAATTAGTTAATACACATTTTTAGATTTTTTTTATTTTAGATATAATTAACTAAAACTTAAGTTTCTGCTTGATTTTATTATAAAGTGAAAACATTATCAAAATCCAACACAGGTGTTGTGTATGCATGTTAAACAGAGAGCTTTATATACTTGGATTCTCGCAAAATTTTTCGAAATTTTAGCCCTGAAGACCCTATATCAGCATTGGTCTGATCAGTAGCCTATGGGTTTTGTGTTTTCTTGTGTGACTTTGTCAAAACTGGAAATGGCCATTGCATATGATAAAACTCCTTTTATTTTGCATGCTTTAAAGGTCTGATGTTTCATTGTTACATAATATTTCACAGCCTCAATAGGTTGGACATACACAAGTGACAAAGTAAAAAAAATCAGGCAACAGTTTCAGAGCGATCTTTAAATAGCGCAGAATCGCTACCGCTTTTTCTATCAACGCACAAGTAATGCCGCCTGAGTATGTCTGATTGTGTTTGACAAGGCCTGACAGACTGTAAATTTTGCTTGCAAATACCTTGAAAAAGGGTCTTGAAAAGGTCTTGAACAAATTTCCATCTTGAGAGTACGAACCCTGATATTAGCCAATCATATTGCTGTATTCAGAGTATACGTAACGACACTTATATAACTTGGGATGTTGTTGTTTTCAGCACGGACTCGAATGATACAGAACCTGCCCCCAAAAAGATGAAAACAATGGCAGAACCAATCATTGAGGAAGACACATCTAACAATGTTATAGCTGACTCAAACGCTGACAACACTGTCAACATGGATGAGGTATAGCTACATGTATAGTCCTGTCTTTTCTTCTACGATGATATCACTGATTTATCAAATATACAAACTGTTACCATTATATCCTATGGACAGAGTTAATTGATCTCCAAAGTAGTTTTGCTTAGCGAATATTAAAAGCAGAGAACTTCTGAACTACGTATACTGTCATTTTTTTTCTGCAGGCGGAAGAATGGCCGTTTGAGTCTTTCTGTGAAGTGTTGTTGAATGATTTGTTTCACGCATCATGGGAGACAAGACATGGAGCTGGGACTGGTTTAAGGGATGTCATAAAGTTACATGGACGAGGTGCTGGCAAAACTACAGACACACCTAGTAACCAGGTTTGTAATACTTACACATATTGGCAAAGGGGCCTCATTGAATGTTCAATGTGTCTTTCACTATTGGATGGTGAGTTCAAAACCATAAGCACCCCCCCAAAATATTTTGAACTCTTTAAATCCCTTCTTTTTTATGCTGCTCAAGGAAATTAATCGTAACAAGAAATAGTGTGTGTTGTATCACTAAATTTTCTCTTCAATGTTAGTATGCTGAATGCAGCATATAACAAAATATTTATTTCTGATGATTGACCGTTTGTATTATGTGTAGTATTATTGTATTACAGTTGACTGCTGCCAACCAGGCCTGGTTATCTGATGTAGCGCTGCGACTGGTCTGTGTTTTGGCTCTAGATAGATTTGGGGACTTTGTGGCTGATGAGGTGTGTTTCTCTATTATATATTGTCACTTTTGTTTTGTTTCTGTATTAATTGACTCTCATGGAATAAATTTCCAATGTTTGCACACTGGCAGATTCACAAGACAAATTTAAAGCACAATCAACAACACCTATCTCCTTTGTGCTGTTATTGAAGTATCAACCTATATACATGCTCAAAATTATTAAGATTAAAGGACTTTAATGTACTTATTTTACAATAAAATGTTGTTTAAAATTAGATGAGAGAAATTTGTGCAACAGTTTTGTCCAGATCATCCGATTCTCATCTACAAACACAACTGACAAAATTGTGCATGACATTTCAAAATTGTTTAACTTAAGCCGCCCTGTGGAGGAAGGCAAATGAACAGACAGCGAATGATTTAACGTAATAATATTTAACTTGATTTCTTGAAGGTGGTGGCTCCAGTCAGAGAAACATGTTCTCAAACTTTGGGTGTGGTATTAAGGTATCTGGATGCCCCTGGGGTACAGGGAGTACTGGGTGCATTACTTCAACTGTTAGCTCAAAGCCAGTGGGAAGTTAGACATGGTGGCCTCTTGGGACTGAAGTACATGTTAGCTGTCAGACAGGTAAGTTGTTCACCTGTATATATTAGGACTGTAGTACATATTAGCTGTCAGACAGGTAAGTTATTCACCTGTATATATTGGGACTGAAGTACATATTAGCTGTCAGACAGGTAAGTTATTCACCTGTATATATTGGGACTGAAGTACATGTTAGCTGTCAGACAGGTAAGTTGTTCACCTGTATATATTAGGACTGTAGTACATATTAGCTGTCAGACAGGTAAGTTATTCACCTGTATATATTGGGACTGAAGTACATATTAGCTGTCAGACAGGTAAGTTATTCACCTGTATATATTGGGACTGAAGTACATATTAGCTGTCAGACAGGTAAGTTATTCACCTGTATATATTGGGACTGAAGTACATGTTAGCTGTCAGACAGGTGAGTTGTTCACCTGTATATATTGGGACTGAAGTACATGTTAGCTGTCAGACAGGTAAGTTGTTCACCTGTATATATTGGGACTGAAGTACATGTTAGCTGTCAGACAGGTAAGTTATTCACCTGTATATATTGGGACTGAAGTACATGTAAGCTGTCAGACAGGTAAGTTATTCACCTGTATATTTGTGACTGAAGTACATGTTAGCTGTCAGACAGGTAAGTTATTCACCTGTATATATTGGGACTGAAGTACATGTTAGCTGTCAGACAGGTAAGTTATTCACCTGTATATATTGGGACTGAAGTACATGTTAGCTGTCAGATAGGTAAGTTATTCACCTGTATATATTGGGACTGAAGTACATGTTAGCTGTCAGACAGGTAAGTTATTCACCTGTATATATTGGGACTGAAGTACATGTTAGCTGTCAGACAGGTAAGTTATTCACCTGTATATATTGGGACTGAAGTACATGTTAGCTGTCAGACAGGTAAGTTATTCACCTGTATATTTGGGTTGAGGTTCACCAGTGATTTGACCATAGTGATTATCCTCAAAAATTTCTTAACTAACTGTGGAAGGGTTGCCAGCTATGTGGCGAAGGTCGGGGTTTCCTCCAAACAAAGCGCCCCATTTCGCCGACAACTAAACCTGTCAATGCTGTCATATACTTGAAATAGTCTGCAATGTAAATGTAGTATAACTTGTATCAATTCACCGATTATAAAAATGTGATTGGTATTTTTTTTAGCTGTAACCAGGTGAAAATTTGAAAGCCTTGTACTATTGGCAGGGACACTGGCATTGAATAATTAAGAAAAAATCTGACACATTTCAATACTAGAAATTTTTGATAAATGAGTTTTTGATGGAAATTGTAGTCATTACCCTTATCAGGATACTTGAGTCAAATCAATCTTACATGATTTCTTTTAGACTTGTTGATGTCTGTTTATAGGACATACCTTCTAGTCTTGTTGATGTTTGTTTATAGGACATTTATTCTAGACTTGTTGGTGTTTGTTTATAGGACATTTCTTCTAGACTTGTTGATGTTTGTTTATAGGACATTTCCTCTAGACTTGTTGATGTTTGTTTATACGACATTTCCTCTAGGCTTGTTGATGTTTGTTTATAGGATATTTCTTCTAGACTTGTTGGTGTTTGTTTATAGGACATTTCTTCTAGACTTGTTGATGTTTGTTTATAGGACATTTCTTCTAGACTTGTTGATGTTTGTTTATAGGACATTTCTTCTAGACTTGTTGATGTTCGTTAATAGGACATTTCCTCTAGACTTGTTGATGTTTGTTTATAGGACATTTCTTCTAGACTTGTTGATGTTTGTTTATAGGATATTTCTTCTAGACTTGTTGATGTTTGTTTATAGGACATTTCTTCTAGACTTGTTGATGTTTGAATTGTTTATAGGACATTTCTTCTAGACTTGTTGATGTTTGTTTATAGGACATTTCTTCTAGACTTGTTGGTGTTTGTTTATAGGACATTTCTTCTAGACTAGTTGATGTTTGTTCATAGGATATTTCTTCTAGACTTGTTGATGTTTATTTATAGGACATTTCTTCTAGACTTGTGGATGTTTGTTTATAGGACATTTCTTCTAGACTTGTTGATGTTTGTTTATAGGACATTTCTTCTAGACTTGTTGATGTTTGTTTATAGGACATTTCTTCTAGTCTTGTTGATGTCTGTTTATAGGACATTTATTCTAGACTTGTTGATGTTTGTTTATAGGACATTTATTCTAGACTTGTTGATGTTTGTTTGTAGGACATTTATTCTAGACTTGTTGATGTTTGTTTATAGGACATACCTTCTAGACTTGTTGATGTTTGTTTGTAGGACATGACCGGGGCATTATTACCCATGGTGTTACCACCTATATTTTATGGTCTACAAGATGTAGATGATGATGTCAGAGCTGTTGCAGCCTCTTCACTGTTACCTGTGTCTTCATCTCTTATAGAGTTATTACCTGAACAGGTATGTTCTTATTATCAGTGTGACCTGAGCGGCCTTAATCTGGCAGTTTTTTTTAATTCATTCTGATTGCCAAGAGAAGTTGAGTATTTGAAGTATATTGAAAAACTAAAGAATTCAAATCGAAATGAAAGATATTGGCAGTGCCAATAACGGGTGCAAACCAAAGATATGTGCTTTTAATGGATAAGATTCAAATAGGCGAGAAGTGGTAGTACATTTGACGGTTTTTGTTCCTTATAAAAGCTATCAAAACATTCATATCCAAGATTGGTATCAGCGGAAAGCTATTTTATGTAATTTCTGAGTGGATTTTTCACTTGATTGCCTTATATGGAAGTGTTGCCAGGTAGATGTGGAGGCTCGGCTTTCGTACGGGCAAAGAGCTTCGTTTCCTTTCCCACTAAACCTGGCAACCCTGGCATATAAGTGAAATAATCGTATTTAAATATGTGAAATATTTTGTATTTCTTCATATAATAATGAACAATTAGCTAATTCTGTTTCAAAAAAAATTTTTCGTTATACTTGGCAGCTCATCTGACATGAACTGTTTATGTTTAGATTCCTCAGATTGTGGCCTGTCTATGGGAGACTCTAATGGACTTGGATGACCTTACAGCTTCCACAAACAGTATTATGACTCTTCTCTCAACACTTCTATCTTATCCAGCTGGAAACAAACTACACTGGTAAAGTATCCACACAACTTTGGTATGAAATTGATGGTTACAAATTCTGACTGGCAGGTTGAGAGCATTTTGGTTTTGCTTATCCGTGTTTATTGACCTAGCCTGTTGGAAAATTAAGTATGCCAAACGCATTAGCCTTCCTGACATTCTATGGTCTGTATGGCATAATGATAAAGCTTATAGGGTGTTGGTACTTTTGTTGCCATATGACGTGAGTTGTTGAGTATGACATTACCATTAAGTCTCATATATCTGTACATCATACAGCAATCTTGTAAATTATACATTATATCAAAACTTTAGAATGGGCACAGTATCTAATAAGTTACCAAACGTACATTTGACAATGACAGCCATAAAATAATATGTTCTTTATACAATGTTGTTTGTATTTTCCAGCAATAGTCAGTCATTAAGTACATTAGTTCCACGTTTGTGGCCATTCCTTCGTCACAACATTACATCAGTTAGAAGTGCAGCTCTTCAAACATTCCTCACTCTTCTATCAGCTGACAATACACAGGTAAGTTTGTTATTAAACAATGGCTCACTGGCAACACATAGTCTATAAGTTTGACATTTATACAAGCAACAAGAAAATCTGTCTGAGCTTGCCAGAAACGGATGCATTACGTAAGCATGGATACACAACTAAAATGGTTTTATACTGCACAGAGGGAGCCCCCAAGAGCTTGTACACATTATCGTCAAGTCTGTCATGCTATAATAAATTTATCACATATATAGGTAGATAGAAATGTTCTAGAAACACTTGTTGATTATGATCTCACATCAAATTGAATGTAAAACATGAACGTTGTCTAATTGTATACCTAGCTGACATGTTAGGATGTCCATTTCGGTTCGTTTTGGCAGAATCTGGGGATTGTTTGTTTCATGTCACTTGTTAGACTGTCGTTCTGCAGTTTGACAGCTGTGATGCAAGCAATATATAAGATAATGTATCAATTTTACTTAGCCTTAGACTTCAACTACTATTTAATTTGGGTACACTATATTTCTGTTAGTTTTTATATGACATAAACACTTTCTGTTCACCTAGGTGTTGGCATGGCTTACGCCTATCTACTCTGAAAGTTTACGTCACATTTTCCAGCGTAGTCTGTTAGAGGATAATCCCCATGTACTCCAGATTGTAGAAACGGTATTTATATTACTCCTTCTCAATGGTTTCTTGTATCATTTGTAGCCTAATGTTGAATAAAGTGGCTTGAGTTGCCAAAATGTTGATATTTTGATGTTAAAACAGAATGTTAAAATTATTGACTATTTTTCTGAACACGTATAATTCAGAACCTTTTTAGTGCTTCTAGTCTTGAAAATGTACGATAAAGTATTGTTTTGGACTAACTTTGGCTTAGAAAGAATGAATGGTCGTCCCGGTTATATAAATTTTTGTTTACTTTTCGAACACTTTTTCAGTTCGTACAGGCCACATACTGTATGGACCTGACAGACAGCGTTCATAATTCAACAATCCACAGATTTTATCTGATATTCATTTGATGGCTCATTCTACTAATTGTAGGTATGGTTAAGACTTGTGGATTGTGTACCACCCTCAGTATTACTGGCCACTGCCTCCCAATGGGTAGCTTTATGGCTATGTCTCATCATGCAACCAGCTAAGGTACCTTATGACCCAAACTACTTAATAGAGGCCAAACATAGAGGAAAGGTAAGTACCAACTTATTATGAAATTATCGAATTTCACTCACTATAAGTCAACTTCTGATAAATTTTACTTAGTTTTTTAATTAGTTTTTGGATGTTATCAACTGGCATGAAATGTTCATTTAAACTATTAGTCTTAGATATATTTTATTCTGTATAAACTTACAACAGGACATCAATTCTAGCTGTGACAAATATTTCCAAAAACTTTTTTGGACCCTCTTACTTTGCAAATCTTTGTCGATTTCAAACTTTACTTTTGTAAATTTACACGAGTTGTCTATATTTTTAAAATAAAAAAAGAGCAATGATGTAGATGTAGAATTGTAGATTATTGGTATGCCAGGACTACAAAGCAGAAGGGGGCCTCCGAGGCTCTGTAGGTAGAGCGTTGGACGCTCAATCCGAACAGCCTTCGTGGGTTCGAATCCAACTCAGATTGAAAAATTGGAAAATTATCTTACTGGGTTTTCATGTGAACGACCTATGTGGGATGGTTGCCAGTTACCACTGGAAGGTCGTGGGTTTCCTCCGGGCATAGAGCTCGGTTTCCTCCCACAATAAAATGGCAACGCTGCCATATAAGTGAAGCAATCTTGAGCACGGCGTAAAACACCAAACAGGAAGACTAATAACATATGTTTTTCCACCTGTAAGGTGACACTAACAGTCTATATATGTTTGTCCCAGGAACAGATACCAGGTAAAGCACGTCTGTCTGCCAGTGGAGAGAACATAGGTAAACATACTCAGGAATACATAGGTGGATTTCACATGATGAGCTGTTCACAACATGACCTAGATATAGGTGTGATGAAAGCACGGACATCATCGGCCAGGTAAGTTTCTACTCAACACAATAACATACTCAGGGTGGATTTCACATGATGAACTGTTCACAACATGACCTAGATATAGGTGTAATGAAAGCACGGACATCGTCAGCCAGGTAATCGTCCTACTCTTACATTACTCAACACAATAACATACTCAGGAATACATAGGTGGATTTCACATGATGACCTGTTCACAACATGACCTAGATATAGGTGTGATGAAAGCACGGACATCATCGGCCAGGTAATCTTCTTAATCTTACATTACCCAACACAATAACATACTCAGGAATACATAGGTGACCTGTTCACAACATGACCTAGATATACAGACTAATTATTCACCGATTGAATGTTTAGTTTTACCCATTTAAGTGGCACAAGTTGCTAAAATGTTGATATTTATCCGTTAAAATAAAATTCTTAAATTATCAGCCACTTTTCCAAAAAAAGTACAAATTAGAAGCTTTTTAATGCTACTCATCTTAACATTGTATGTTGAATTAATGTTTTTTAACTTATGCTATATAGGAAAAGCTATTTGTCTCCGATATTTAAATTTTGTTTACTTTTTTAGCACTATTTTGGTTTGTTTGGGCCACAGGCTGTATGGGTTTTCGTCATGCCTACGCCAATCATTAATTTTTTTTAATTATCCATTTTATCCATGTTTATGAAAAAGTGTTAATTTTTATGAAGTCCTCTTTCTGGAACAAGATTTAAGGGCAAATGGCTACATAATAATTATTATTGCAATGGCACACCTGAAATATTGAATTATTTGAGTTTTTTTGTTCTACAAATCTACCGTTCTGTACATGGATTTGTAAAAAAGGGTGGAGGACCTAAAACACTAAATACCTATAGAATGATTTTGTTTATGTCTGTAGGTTACTTGGTTGTCTGTGTAGTTACCTGACTCAGTCTGAAGTTGACCAGTGTTTACCTGTGGGGATGGAGAAACCCGCAGACAGTCTATCTAAACTCTTCCTCTATCATCTACAGTCAAAGTCAGCTATTCAGAGGTTTGCTGTTGTACAGACTATTGCAGAATGGGCCGCAGCAAGTAAGGTAAAATGATGAAAGAACTTGATGGGACAATTTCATTTTGTTGTTCATGTTACAATATTAGCCTTGGATAAAGGTTGATATTTTGACCAATATATCCAACCATTCACTACAAGCCCTCAATCCGTTCAATCCTTATGTATTATTGTCATCCCATTGGACTATATAGTAAATATGTGTTTAAATTGCGTTGTCCTAAGGAGTCATATTCTGCATGAGACAGGTGAGAGGAGGTCATCAGCCGGATACAGGACTTCCCTTGTTGCGCGTTCTATCACACTCAGATAAAATAGAATCGTATGTGAAAGATTTGGTAGTTGCTCCAAGCATAGAGCCTGGTTTTCTCCCCCACTAAACCTGGCAATGCCGCCACAAACGAAATAATCAATAATCTTGAGCGCAGCATAAAACATCAATCAATCGATCCATCAAATCCATCTTGTGCCAAAGAAACAAATGAACAAAAATCTGTCTGGGTTTCTCCACCATGTAACTGGAGCATTCTTTTATATATGTAAAGTTACATGTATATTTTTTTAATACAATTAGAAACTTGTCTACATGGTTATTTTAGACAAGAAGATTTACCTGGTGCTCGTGTGTTTTAGTGTTCTTAAAGCGGCATGAGCTGCCAAAATTCACACTTTTTCATAATTTCTGATCGTCACGACTGTAAGAGGCTTTGAAGGTCATCGAAAAACTAAGTGATTGGTGTTGGAATGAGGAAAATCCATACAGTGTGTGGCCTATACGAACCGAAATAGTGTTCGAAAAGTAAACAAAATTTAAATAACCGGGACGACCATTCATTCATTCTAAGCCATATTTAGTCCAAGACAATACTTTATCGTACATTCTCGAGACTAGAAGCACTAAAAAGCTTCTGAATTATACGTCTTGAGAAAAATAGCCGATAATTTCAACTTTTTGTTTTAACGTCCAAATATCAACATTTTGGCAGCTCATGCCCCTTTAAATATGTATATTTGTATACAACCTTTTTGATCCTCAAAATGTATTGTGTTAGCTTTAAACAACAACAATTTAACTAGAAAAATATGAACGTACCTTGGTCACTGTATCTCATTATGTAGGTCATTCACATTGCTGTCTGTAATGTAAAAGTCTTTATATCTGTTACAGGGTGAAGGTATAGGACCAGAGCTGATCACCCGACTGAATGAGTGTTTGATTGATACTATTTACTTTGATGAGATTGCTTTACCATTCACCCGTTTGCAGGGGGAATGTAGAGAGTTTATCTCCCTTCTCTCTCTAAACGGGCAAGATCTTTCCACCGTCTTTATACCAGGGTAGGTACATCGACCGTCTAGCATGTATTACCTGGAAAATGGAGTATTACCTGGAAAATGGGATAATCCTAATCAATATTTCTCACAAATTAAAAAAGTGGATTTTGTCATTGCATTTGAACTGCATTTTTTTTTTTATTATTCAAGCAGGCAAACTCTTCAACAGTAGTGGGGGCCTCCGTGGCTTAGTAGGTAGAGCGTTGGATGCTCAATCCGAACAGCCTTCCAAAATGGGTCGGGATTTCGAATCCCACTCAGTCCCCAAAAAATTTGAAAACTTTCAGACTGGGTTTTGACTCGCACAACCTATGTGGGATGGTTGCCAGTTACCACCGGAAGGTTGTGGGTTTCCTCCGGGTATAGAGCCCGGTTTCCTCCCACAATAAAACTGGCATTGTGCCATATAAGTGAAATAATCTTGAGCACAGCGTAAAACACCAAACGATCAATCTGCAACAGTAGTATACTGTTTTTATCTAAAATCCTAAACCTTAACAATGTGCTATTCAGACAATAACATTTTATGCTAAACTGTTGTCTTTGATTTTTATACGCCCGCTCTTAAAGCGGGTGTATATTGGTATACCGTTGTATGTCTGTCCGTCCCGGATTCGTGTCCGCTCCATAACTTAAAACCTATTGCCTGAATTTATTTTTTTTCTTCTGATATATGTAGCTTATGGGTAGACGGTGTGTCGCGTACCAAAATTAAATTGGAGTCTCAATATTTTTGGCGACCAAAACAGTCACCAGCCTTTTGGCATTGAGTTTCTCTGGAACTATTCGATGGATTTAATTTTTTTTTTCAGATATAACTAGCTTATGAATAGATGGTGTGTTCTGTACCAAAATTAAATAGGGGTCTTGATATTTGCGGCGACTAAAGCGGTCACCAGCCTTTTGACATTCAGTAAACCCAGAACTATTGCATGGATTTTGAATTTTTTTTAGTTATAACTGGCTTATGAGTAGATGGTGTGTTCTGTACCAAAATTAAGTTGAAGTCTTGATATTTGCGGCGACCAAAACAGTCACCAGCCTTTTGGCATTGAGTTTCTCTGGAACTATTTGATGGATTTAAATTTTTTTTTTAGTTATAACTGGTTTATGAGTAGATGGTGTGTTCTGTACCAAAATGAAGTTTGAGTGTTGATATTTGTGGCGACCAAAACAGTCACCAGCCTTTTGGCATTGAGTTACTCCATAATTATTTCATGGATTATAATTTTTTCTTCTTCTAATATATGAAGCTTATGATTAGACGATGTGTCCTGTACCAAAATTGAATTGGGATCTTTATATTTGTGGCGACCAGAACAGTCCCCAGCCTTTTGGCATTAAGTAACTCATTACTTATTGCATGGATTATCAATTTTTTTTCAGTTATAACTATCTTATCAGTAGACGGTGTGTCTAGTACTAAAAGTAAATTGGAGTCTCGCTATATGTGTTGACAAAAAACAGTCACCCAGCCTTTAGGCATTCAGTAATTGAGGAAATGGCTTTTATTCTGTGGTTTCACAGAATAGCTTAGTTATATCCAAACAACTTATTTGATAACCAAGGTGACCAAATGAGTTGCGACCTTCTTTCTATTGTCTAATCTGTAATTAAATGAAATTGCTGTTGTATGCCTATATGTAGTGTAGACACTTTTGCAAGTAGCTTTGGTACAGCTTTTTGGTACAGTGTGCTACAATGAATTTACCCTTGCGGGCGTATTATGAGTTTCTTAAACTCTTGTTTATTTTTTTTATTTATTATTTTTTAGTGGGGGGTGGAGGGAGATGAAAATATTTACTTACTCCTACACTGCTATAATCTTCTACATGTATATTTGTTGAGTTGTAATTATAATAGCCTATATTTCTTTGAGACAATGAAAATGAATTCTGTTGAATAATGCTTGTTTGAATGGGTATGTTGTTGTAGTGCTGTGATATCATTAGAACAAGCTCTGTCTCTGACTACCAGTATGTTTGACCAACTGAAGGAGAAATTACCATCAGGATGTCTGTCGGAATGTGAAGACAGAAAGAAACAGCTTCATGTCAAAGTCATGGAGACATTTAAACAACAACAACTCTTCACCATGAGGTACAATACATCCTACATTCATCATGTTGACATTATCATGTTAGACTACCTATATTATTGAAGTATCGAGAAATATATTCTAACTGGGCGTTTCTGAGAAAATAGACACTTGGTGTTATAAATATAAAAATCTATGAGGTATTGCTCAGGGCATATTGTATGGCAAAAGTTTGGGTACCCATAGTTGGGCTTGACTATTCCAGCCAATACACCCAAGGTCCCTGATCTGTACATGAAGAGAACTCATGTTTTAAATGACCATTGCTGTCTAATATGTCCCCACTATTTATGTCTGAAATACTTTGCAGAGCATTTCTACTTGTATTCAATATTTAAAGCAATAATCACAACAATTTCTTTATCTCTTTTCCTATTTTGACGCCCAAACTGCAGGTACCAAAACCCCATGTATGGGATTCAAAATCTGCCTAGATTAGGCCCTGGTTGATCGTAACTTGTATAAAATGTATATTTTCTTGTAGAATTCAAAGCTCTCTGGCTCGTGCTTTGATTCTATTGGACAAAATGCCTGAAAAATTAAATCCTATTGTTCGGCCATTGATGGACTCGGTGAAGAAAGAGGAAAACCCAAATATACAGGTACCAGTCTCCTTGTATGTTATATGTTGGTGAAATAATTGAGAGATTGAGAAATAAACTGTATATATACTATAGAAGCCGAATGGTTTTTCATACTTCTAAATTGACATTGTTGGTCATTTTTAAGCCTCCATCAAAATAAAAAATGTGTCTTGTCTGGCATAAAACTAGTTTCAGTTTTATTTAATCTGTCACCAAAATGTTTTTTTTTTCCTTGTGTTATTTAGAATGAAGTGGCTGTAAGTGTGACAAAACTGATACAGAAATGCTCTGTTAAAACCCCAAATCCCAACTCCAAGATCTTGAAAAACTTGTGCAACTTTTTATGTTGTGATTCTAAAGTGACTCCTCCTTTAAAGAGGTCAGGGATTTCCTTATCATTCGGTAAGTGGTTATTTCTATTGAACAGGTTCTGTGTTCATTAGTAGAGCTCTTCAAATTGGAAGCACTTGATTGCTGCATGTGGAAGGGTTGCCAGGTACTCGCTTCCTCCGGGCAATAAACCTGGTTTCCTCACCCACTAATCCTGGCAATGCCTCCGAAAGTGAACTAATCTTGAGTGCAGCGTAAAACACCAAACAATGAAATTGAAGGTGCATTAGTGAATTGATTAACATCTATATTTTCATATCAAACCCCAAAAAATACAACTCTCTGTACAATTTTCTGATCATTAAACATTACGCCTGTCCCAGAAATCTAGTGAGAGCAGGTCATCGGTTCTTTCTTCCTTTCAGTAGAAAGCACAATCCTCTACAATGTTAACATTTAAATTTGAGGCTAATTACCTGAATCTTATTACGGCTATTCCCCTCTATTTGCAAGTTGAGCCACACATTAGTCATCCTTGACAATAAAAAAAAAATGATATAATTTGACATGCCAGTTTCACACTACACATGATTCAACATAGGTACCACCATTTTGACACACCATTCTCAACCAAACTGTGGCGTTATCAATATTGATTACTGTGGCCATTTTTTCACACATATTATGCTATTACTCTAAAAAAAGCTGATTGGGCTGTTGCAAACAGTTATGGATGTCTTGTCCAGTGAGATATAATGAAATACCTTTGATTCTAGATGTACCAGCTGAAGTGGAATGGACAGCTAAAACAGGAATCATCACATTATTTAACTTACAAAGAGTGAGTATCATTCAGGACTGTCTTATTCAGATTTATATTTTTGGCTTTTGCTCCTAGCTTTATTCAATTTGAATAAATTACTTTGTTGAAATATGACTAACTGTATCATAGATATATATTTTAGAATGTATTGTCAAACCTTTGAAAAAGATAAAACTTATTTTCTTTTTGGTTTTCCCAGGAGCAAGAGTCTGGTCGACGTAGGGGGTGGATAAAGCGAGGATTGACCTCTCAATCTTGTGTTGACCTTCCAGCAGTAATCAATGATGACTCAGAGGTAGATCTATTATACGTTGAAGTAATTTATATTCTTGTAACATAATCTTGGCCATATCGATGCTGGTGTGGTCTTTTATAATATGTTAGTATTCTAAGGTACATGCTCCAAATCATGTCAACTGTGTGGGTTTTTCACTCCCATCGCTCTGTTTATATTTACCATTTTTTAGACAACGAAACTCCAATATACACAGAGACAAGGTGCTGAGTCAACTCTTATTGCTATGGCCAGAGAATTCCAGGGAGAGTTACCTCAAACTGTCCCCACATTGTGGCAATCTCTCTGTGGACCATTATCAAGTATTCAGGAACAAGGTAAACTACTTCATATTCAAGCCAAAGAGATTTTTGTTAAACATTATTACTATATTACTCTCACCGGATAATTTTTTAAACAGTAAATGCTTTTGCTTTTCTCATGTAATCCTTGGTATCCATGACTTATTTTTAGAGAGCAGAAGTGTGTGTTGTTAAGTTATCTCTAGGATATGAACATAAGGTTATGTATCCAAATGTACAACTGGATGTCAATTCCTATAGTTTAACATGCATCTGTAACATGGTGCAACTTACACAAGATTAGTAAAACTAGGAACTAGTTGCACAAAGGTATAGTAAACTTAACCCAGATTTCAATGCACTGCATCACAAAGAAATTTGATATATGGATATATAAAAGCTCACAAAATTCATACATATTGCATGCAAAGACACGCATGTTTCTACGCAGATGGATATCCAGCTTTAAATTCCAGTTTACATTGTGTATTGATATTGATCACAAGCATTGGTTTTATCATTAGGTATCTTTGTATTTGAAGTAGTTGGTGTTTGTGCTTCAATTATTTGACGGGGCCTCCATGGCTCAGTAGGTAGAGCGTTGGACACTCAATACAAACAGCCTTCCACCAATGGGTCGAGGGTTTGAATCCCACTCAGTCCAAACAAAATTGGAAAATTTTCTTACTGGGTTTTCACTTGAACAACCTATGTGGGATGGTTGCCAGTTACCACCAGAAGGTCGTGGGTTTCCTCCGGGCATAGAGCCCGGTCTCCTCCCGCAATAAAACTGGCAATGCCGCCGTAAAACATCAAACAATCAATCAATTATTTGACCCCTACCTCCCTTTTGTCAAAATGATTTTGTTAGACCTGTTTTATTTACTGTTTGTATTCAGGTATTGAAGTGACAGAATCCGAGATTTCAGCCACAGAACTGATCCAATCCTTACAATTACTGGAGACAATTAGTGCTAGTCTTCATAAAGATCTCATTTCACAGGTATTAAGATTTATAGTAAATATGGTGACGTTCAGTTGGCAGTGGGATAGTCGCTCAGCCCTAAACAGGCCTTCCATCGGTGGGTCATGGGTTCTAATCCCACTCAATCCAAAGAAAATATGCAAATTTCTTATATCACGGTTAACTCCCCCACTAAACCTGACAATGCTGTAAATAAAGGAAATATATAAGTGAAATAATCTTGCATGTACCATAAACCATAAATCAATCTACTAGTAAGAAAGTGACAAGTAGGTATGGGTATATAAACACTGATCATTGCCTTGATCCATTTGACAACAGACATCCCTGTTTACATTACATAAGGAATTATTTATCGGCAACGGCAAAGTGATTTGAAAGTATAATATCACAGTCCAATTTCATATCAGTAAAGAATGTTTTCAAATTTCTGACTGTGGGTCATTATTGGTTTTAAAAGGTCCTAATTCTTGATGTTGGTTTACATTTTGTTACAGCTGTGTAATTTCTTGCCAGTATTACTGTTGTGTTTAAGCCACTGCTTTACTGCCGTCCGTCACATGTCTGCTCGTGCTATATCTTGCCTGGCGTTGTTGAAAACGCTCCCAGTGATGGAGTCTGTTATAGAACAAGTGTTACCCATGTTAGGGGCCTCCGACTCTGATGTCAAAAGACAAGGGGCTCAGGAAGCAATAGCCAGTATCCTTTATCTACATTCTTATAAGTAATACCAGCAAATATATTTTAATTTAAATGTAAATATGAAGGCAACACTACCAGCTATTGTGTCGGAAATTGAAATACAGGTTGTAGCAAGTTCATAATGTGTTCAGTGATTGCTGGATGCCTATGCCCCAATTTAAGAAACTTAATTATTGTTTTAATTGCATACATGTCGTTCCATGACTTCTTATGCCTTCACGACCTAAGTGGGATGGTTGCCAGTTACCACTGGAAGGTTGTGGGTTTCCTCCAGGCATAGAGCCTGGTTTCCTCCCACAATAAAACTGGCAACGCCGCCATATAAGTGAAATAATCTTGAGCGCGGCGTAAAACACCAAACAAGCAAGCCTTATGCCTTCAAGTTTCTCATGTTAGTTTTCATACTTTTCTTCCCAGCCATTCAATAGTTATTTGCCTGAATAAGTGTGGCGGCTCCCAGTCTAGTAATATACTTTTCATTTATATCAGTTTTGTTGGCAATAATAATCTATTTGTTGTTCTTTTGTTCTAATGGCTACCTGTTGAGTTCTCCTTAACCCAGCCTTTAGATCTTATAGAACAGTTGGGTGTGGATTTAGTGCCCTATATGGTCATGTTAGTGGTGCCTGTGTTAGGTCGAATGAGTGATCAGAATGACCCTGTACGACTTATGGCATCCAACTGTTTTGCTTCTCTTATTCGTCTCATGCCACTAGAGGTAAGGTCACCTAAGATAAAATATCTCTTCTTCTGTCATACCACTTTCTTTCAAATTCTGATTCTCTACATTATTTCAGTCTTATCGCAGCGATTGGTCCAATACATACCAAAGTGGTTTTCAAAAATTTATAATAACGAAGACAAAAGTTAGTCCAAAGCACTTTTTAATGTACCATCTCGAAACTAGTGAAACTAAAAACATGTAGTTCTTTAGAAGATTTGCTGATAATTTTGGCAGCTGATGTCACATTTAAATTACAATTTTAGTTTTTTTATACCCTAGCGACAAAAGTCGTGAGGGTATATAGGGATCTGCCTGTACGTACATGTATGTACGGATGTACGTATCCCAAACGGTGTCATCGCTCTACAGACCACAATTCTTATCAGATCGTCACGAAACTTAATACATATATTCATAATCATCACCCCTTGTACAAGTTCGCATTTCAACTTCCTGCTGTCAAAAACTAGGTTTCTATTAATAGAAATTGGCCAGAATCTTGACGTCATCACTCTACAGGCTGGAATTCTTATCCGATCGTCCCAAAACTTCATACATATATTCATAACCATCACCCCTTGTACAAATTCGCGTTTCAACTTCCTGCAGTCAAAAACTAGGTCACTTTTACTATAAATAGAACTTAGCCAGAATCTTGACGTCAACGCTCTACAGGCTTCAATTCTTATCCGATTGTCACAAAACTTTATACATATATTCATAACCATCACCCCTTGTATAAGTTCGCATTTCAACTTCCTGTGGTCAAACTGTTACTATTCATAGAAATTCGCCAGAAGAGGTCAGAATTCTTATCAGTTGTATGAAGTTTTGTGATAATCGAATTAGCATTGCAGTCTTTTGAGCAGTCTTTTACTTACATGCATACATACGTACATATGTAAATATATACATATGTAGGGGGGGATCCTTATATACCCTCGCGACATTACTTATACGACATGGGGATGCGAGGGTATTAGTATCGTCTGCGATGCCTTGTACAACTTGGCATAGGTGTCAGAGGAGTGTAGAGGTTTTCCATGCTCTTGTCTACAACATTTCTTTACCATACATATTGACGGTCACATCTTTTGTAGGCTGGTATTCCTGACCCACCGGAAATGAAAAGCTCTCTAATTCAACGAAAAGATGATGAGAGGCAGTTTTTAGAGCAGCTTTTAGACAGTTCAAAGTTAGATGATTATAAAGTTGATGTCCCAATAAAAGCTGACTTGAGAAAATATCAACAGGTATTTGGTAGAATTATATACCCTTTTAATTTAAATATGGCTGTTCACATTTTGGCTCATTAAAGAATTTCAGCTCCTTATGGCGTTGAGTGAGATATTAGGTGCTAATGAAATAAAACACCAATGAAGATTTGTTTTAACTTTGATAAAGGATGCACTGGAAATCTTGGTCTACTAATGTGTTTTATTACTCTTCCCCAGGATGGTGTGAACTGGCTGGGCTTCCTCAATAAGTATAACTTACATGGCATTCTGTGTGATGATATGGGTCTTGGTAAAACCCTCCAGTCTATCTGTATCCTGGCTGGTGATCATCACAGGAGAGACAAACTCTATCAGGTCAGTTAACATTTCACAATCAATTATTGGATATAATTATATGGGTGACATGATATTATTGACATGTTTATGGAAACAACTGTACAATGAGAAACTTGTTTTCACAGTTATACTATTCATAAACATGTTTTTGTCATCAGATCTCAAAAGAAGATGGCCTAAAACACAGAATCTGTTTATTTGTCCTGAATCCATATGCAGCCTGACACGTTCTCACAGTGACATGAGCTGCCAAAATTTCGGATCTTATTAAGATTATACTTGTCAAAAGACCAAGGGGTGTTTTACGTTTATTGAAAACTAAATCTTCTCATTGTTGCTTTGACTGATGTAAACCTAACCTTGTTTACATTAAGAAACAAAAGTGAAATATCTGGGATGGGTATGGGTTTGAATTTCTATTCGTATTTTAACATACATTCCCCAGTGAGGTATTTTCGTACCCAGGAAGTGTCCCTCGTATACTCAACTTGGTGGAATATTATTTCTTTATTCTGTTTTATTGACAGCTCATGCTAATTATATCTCGACATGTTCTAATTACTTTAATAGGCCAGTCAGCAGGAGGACTGTAAAGCTTTACCCTCTATTGTCATTTGTTCTTGTACCCATCATGTACTGTTTGTTTACTTAGGCAAATCAACAGGAGGACTGTAAATCTTTACCCTCTATTGTCATTTGTCCACCAACACTAACTGGACACTGGGTCTACGAGATTGAAAAGTTCATCATCAAAGATTACCTCAACCCTCTACAATATACTGGTCCTCCATGTGAAAGACTCAGGTAAAAAAACACCTGTCATGTATTAGACTGATCTAGTGAGAATGTTTTACTTTCCACTACGATAACACTGATGCTTGAAGTTTTTGTTTCATTTGAATGTATTCTTGACCAGTGTTATTGGACTTAATCTGACTTTGTATTATACAATCAAAAATATTTTTGAAAGATAAAATTTGACTGATTTTGGGTACGCCTATGGCTAAATCGTCTTTTTTGAGAAAATGTGATAAATGTCATTGAAGAATTTTATGAAACAATACTTCAAAAATTAGTTGTAATAATGTGTTTCTTTTTTAATTATAGACCACTGTCAAAAACTACGAGAAAAGAAAGCATTGTAATATTTCTGAAATGTCCAACAATTGCAAGTCTTCTTTCCTCAGAGTTTTGACAGTGGTCTGTTATGCAAAGTTATTCAGTGGAAATCATAGTGAATGAAGATGTTTTTAATTAGTTGTCCACTCTTTTCAGATTACAGAAAAAAGCAAAAAAGCACAATGTGATAGTTGCCTCCTACGATATTGTTAGAAACGACATTGATTTCTTCAGGTGAGTGGACAGTTTTTATGGTAGATCAATGAAATTCTGTGCACATGGGTTTGTGAGGACTACTGCTATTGTAGTTTAGATGCCAAATCAATGAAATTTTTTGTAATGTTGCCCATGGCGTTCAACTGTACCATTTGTGCATTTGAAATTTTCCTTGTGAATATTTCCAAAGCTATTGCACTTCAATAAATTTTGAAAAGAGCATAGCAATGGCTATTCCTTCTTGCAGAGCAGTTCTTGCTCTTTCTGTTTGGTTAGAGGGATAACCACTGAGTCCAACACAGTCCTTCCATCAATGAGGGGCGGGATAGAATCACACTCAGAACAAATACAAATTGACAGGTTACTGTGAGGATTTGTCTCTCTATCACCTTCTCTTGTGAGAGGGGGGGGGAGAGTGGGTGGCTGATTGCCGGAGTCAATAGAGTGGTAATATCTCACCCGCAACCTTCCATAGATGGTGTGTGGTTTCATATCGCACTCAGTCCAAAGATAAAATAAACAACTTCTGAATGAGTTTTCACTCAATTGCAATATGTTAAAGGGCTTTCGGGTAGGCTTACCTTCAAAGTTTGGGGTTAGATACAGGTTTCTTCTCAGCCACCCCACAGATGATTATGGTATACCTCATTGGTGATACGGTCACACAGTTATCTCATGGGGGTATATATAACTACTTTACTTTAGTAGTTATAACACTAATCATACCAATGTACAGGGATAGCCTGTACAAAGATTTGATTTTGAAATATCTTTTATCCTTTCAGTTCTATCCACTGGAATTATTGTATACTGGATGAAGGTCATATCATCAAGAATGGTAAAACAAAGGTCAGTTATCAACCAGTATTATCAAAACATATTTTTACTTGAAATCCATTTCAGTTTTTTTTGATAGTTGGTTTACCTTGATTGTTATGTTCTGTATTATAACCAGGTTATGATATTTTCTTTTGCTATTCCAGCTGACAAAGGCAGTCAAACAGTTACAATGTAACCACCGATTAATCTTATCTGGAACACCAATACAAAACAACGTACTAGACTTGTGGTCTCTCTTTGACTTCCTCATGCCAGGCTTTCTGGGAACTGAGAAACAGTTTCAGTGTCGTTATGGTCGGCCAATTCTACAGAGTCGAGATGCTAAGAGTACTTCCAAGGAACAAGAAGCAGGTTAGTTAATATACTCCTATCCATATCTGGGCTTTGGTTGGAAATTGATATCACCTATTTTGACATACTGATTATGGTGTAGACTCTCATTGTTGAAGTATTCCCATGTAGCTTTATTAACCTTTCTCAGGTGTTATGTAGATAGAGTTAAATGATCCTCTGTACAAGCAAACATCACCAGTTAAAGAATCTTAAATACATGAATACATCAACTTCTTTAATAAGATATTACAATTCAGGAGTTTAAAGGTTCTAATGAGCATACTATTGTACACTCTATTAGATTGGTCCTTTCTGGTGGGGTTTGAATACACATTTTGGCAGATTCTTTTGTTTTTGAACTACCTAAACATACATATCTAACATTGGTATCAATGCGGAGCTATTATTTTGTATTATTTTGTATTATTTCATAAAAATGATCAACAATTGGCTAATTTTGTTTCTTTAAGTACCACCATAAGCTGGAATATACCACTGAATAATCAACCCACTTAACACCCATACAACTGTTATGTGTTTTTAAAGTCCAATCAATCAACCCATACAAACCTTATCATGTTGTTCTGTTACAGGTGCCCTGGCTATGGAATCCCTCCACAAACAAGTTCTTCCTTTTGTTCTGAGACGTTTAAAAGAAGATGTTTTACAAGATCTACCTCCTAAAATCATTCAGGATTATTACTGTGATCTCAGCCCTCTCCAGGTACATCATACACAATCAACTCCTTTACCTGACACTCCTGCCTTTGTAGTGAAATAATGCTGATTGTTAAATAAAACATGTAGCAATAAATTAGTTTTTTTTATGTTCCATTTTCATGAGTATTACGTTTCAGATAAAATTAACTATTTTAAGTTTAAGTTTCTTTTAGAAGAATTCTTTGATTATCTTTTATTTAATTATATTTTTTTCAGGTTCAACTATATGAAGACTTTGCTCGTTCACGTGCCAAGAAAGGAGTAGAGGATTCTGTGTTGACGTTAGCTGCTGATGATAAACAGGCTAACTTACAAGGAACACACATATTCCAGGCATTACAATACCTCCGTAAAGTGTGTAATCACCCGGCATTGGTACTTACAAAACAACATCCTAAATATGAGGAAATCACAGGTCAACTTAAACATCAAGGCACTCCATTGCATGATCTACAGAATGCTCCAAAACTTGCTGCCCTCAGGTAACCTCAATCAAGTCCTCAATGGCATTGGAGAAGTTTGAATTCTGATCTATTTTGACTTTTAATTACCATATCCGTATGAACATATTTTGATCAGTATGAAATTTTACACCAAATAACTGGCCAATTTTGTAAACTTCTGATGTTCGTTCTACTAAACTGGCGTAAGTTACACCTGTGGCATATGCATGTCGAATGATAGTAACTTACGCATGGTTGCAATTTCAAGGCGCAACTCCATGCTGTAAGCCCACGCGTAACTTGACAGATTAGTAGAACAGGGCCCTGAAATGTAAGTTAATTATGGGCACCTATTGATTTAGTGATATGAGTCTGTTTATAAGTATAGTAATATTGTTTTGCAGGCAGTTATTACAGGACTGTGGGATAGGTGTGAGTAGTTCACCTACTGTTGGTCAGTTAAGTCCAGATACACCTGTGGTCAGTCAACACAGAGTCTTACTTTTCTGTCAGCTAAAGAGTATGCTGGATTTGGTGGAGAAGGATCTCCTCAAGTAAGTCTTATGTAAAAAAAATATTCAGAATTTTAAGAGTTAGTGTTTAAAATACATGGAAAACTGAAGGATTGACGTCGAAAAACAAAAATAGTCAGTAGCCCATACAAACAAAGGATGTATGCAAATAATGAAGAAAATTACAATAGCCGTGATTTAGGAGTTAATTTTGGTAGGGTTGTTTTTTGGCTTAATAAAACTACCTACGTGCATCTGCAGGAGTGTTCTCAACGGAAAGCTCTTATTTTTGTACTTTTTGATAACAATGACCAACAATTTCTGTTGCATCTAATTTGCCCTCTATTTGGCAGCTCATGCCCATATAAAATGTCATGTGCTGCCAATATTCCCACTTATATTTCTGGTGCATATAGCATATAGAGTTCATTGAGAAACTAACAGATGGTTTATAAAGTATAGTATACTTGAGAGTAAAAGAAATCCCCTTATTGGGCTATATTTCTAAAGAACATTTATACAGCTGCACCCACTTACTTCCCTAAACAAAATGTAACTGATTTTTGTTTAATTTTCAGATGTCACATGG
This sequence comes from Lepidochitona cinerea, assembly GCA_963971465.1. NCBI lineage: Eukaryota > Metazoa > Mollusca > Polyplacophora > Chitonida > Tonicellidae > Lepidochitona > Lepidochitona cinerea. The sequence continues at coordinate 21,658,199 of OZ020551.1, forward strand.
CAAGTGTTACTTATCTACGTTTAGATGGTAGTGTTCCGGCTGGATCACGACATGGCATTGTCAATAGGTTGGTTATCATACAACACTGTTTTCCCATCATACAACACTGTTTTCCCATCTTACAACACTGTTTTCCCATCATACAACACTGTTTTCCCATCATACAACACTGTTTTCCTATCATTCTACACTGTTTTCCCATCATACAACACTGTTTTCCCATCATACAACACTGTTTTCCCATCATACAACACTGTTTTCTCATCATACAACACTGTTTTCTCATCATACAACACTCCTTTCTCATCATACAACACTGTTTTCCCATCATTCTGCACTGTTTTCCCATCATACAACACTGTTTTCCCATCATACAACACTATTTTCCCATCATTCTACACTGTTTTCCCATCATTCTACACTGTTTTCCCATCATACAACACTGTTTTCCCATCATACAACACTGTTTTCCCATCATACAACACTGTTTTCCCATCATTCTACACTGTTTTCCCATCATACAACACTCCTTTCTCATCATACAACACTCTTTTCCCATCATTCAACACTGTTCTCCCATCATACAACGCTGTTTTCCCATCATACAACAGTGTTTTCCCATCATACAACACTGTTTTCCCATCATACAACACTGTTTTCCCATCAAATAACACTGTTTTCCCATCATACAACACTGTTTTCCCCATCATACAACACTGTTTTCCCCATCATACAACACTGTTTTCCCATCATTCTACACTGTTTTCCCATCATACAACACTCCTTTCTCATCATACAACACTGTTTTCCCCATCATTCTACACTGTTTTCCCATCATTCTACACTGTTTTCCCATCATACAACACTGTTTTCCCATCACACAACACTGTTTTCCCATCATTCTACACTGTTTTCCCATCATACAACACTGTTTTCCCATCATACAACACTGTTTTCCCATCATACAACACTGTTTTCTCATCATACAACACTGTTTTCTCATCATACAACACTCCTTTCTCATCATACAACACTGTTTTCCCATCATTCTGCACTGTTTTCCCATCATACAACACTGTTTTCCCATCATACAACACTGTTTTCCCATCATTCTACACTGTTTTCCCATCATTCTACACTGTTTTCCCATCATACAACACTGTTTTCCCATCATACAACACTGTTTTCCCATCATACAACACTGTTTTCCCATCATTCTACACTGTTTTCCCATCATTCTACACTGTTTTCCCATCATACAACACTGTTTTCCCATCATACAACACTGTTTTCCCATCATACAACACTGTTTTCCCATCATTCTACACTGTTTTCCCATCATACAACACTCCTTTCTCATCAAACAACAGTGTTTTCCCATCATACAACACTGTTTTCTCATCATACAACACTGTTTTCCCATCATACAACACTGTTTTCCCATCATACAACACTGTTTTCCCATCATACAACACTGTTTTCCCATCATACAACACTGTTTTCCCATCATACAACACTGTTTTCCCATCATACAACACTGTTTTCCCATCATTCTACACTGTTTTCCCATCATACAACACTCCTTTCTCATCATACAACACTGTTTTCCCATCATACAACACTGTTTTCCCATCATACAACACTGTTTTCCCATCATTCTACACTGTTTTCCCATCATACAACACTGTTTTCCCATCATACAACACTGTTTTCCCATCATTCTACACTGTTTTCCCATCATACAACACTCCTTTCTCATCATACAACACTGTTTTCCCATCATTCAACACTGTTCTCCCATCATACAACACTGTTTTCCCATAATTCAACACTGTTTTCCCATCATACAACTCTGTTTTCCCATCATACAACACTGTTTTCCCATCATACAACTCTGTTTTCCCATCATACAACACTGTTTTACCATCATACAACACTGTTTTACATCTGTTTGATTGATGCACTTGCCTTTTGTTCGAATGATTTGGTTTTTTGTGCAGAATTCGATGGAAATCCTGTATAATGTATCCAATATTGAGATTAAAAGTTTGTCGATGATGTTGTTGTTGTTTAGGTTTAACAATGATCCCTCTATAGACCTGTTACTGTTGACCACTCATGTTGGAGGATTGGGACTCAATCTGACCGGGGCGGATACCGTCATCTTTGTGGAACATGACTGGAACCCTATGAAGGATTTACAGGTTTGTAGAAATAAATATAAAATGGCATGAGATGCCAAAAGTCATAATTAATTTCTTATAAAGACAGATTATTTAATGAACTAATTGGGGTATTAAGGGGGATACAAAATAGCGTATGGAAAGTATTCTTTGTAGAATAGTGTAGGTGAGCAGTGATGTTTGTTGCTACAAGGGTCTGTACCAAAGATGTCACTTTCTATCCCGTCATTAGTTAAGTGACCTCAATAGGCATCAGAGATATTCTTATTGTTAAGACAGTAAAAGAGTTCTTGAAAGCTATATGATTTACTTTGAAATAAGGAAAATCCATACAGTCTGTGGTCTGCAAACCAAACATCTAGGGGTACCAATTACTGGTAACCCTCCCCAGGGGTCGAATTCAAATTTTTTGACTGGGTGCACACCGTGCACCCAAAATATGACCTTTTTTGAAAACGGGTGCACCAATTTATATTAGGGTGCACAAGGTAAAAAGTTACAAACGCTCAGTAAATGAAGGAGGAAGGCTTAAAACCGATCTAAATTCAACGTAACAATGCAGAATAGTTTATTTCCATTTGTAAATTAAAAACAAAAAAAAAACAGCGTGAACTGTCTATACCTATAGCTCTAAGAATCTTGCATGGCCGTCCTTGAGATTAGTTGATAGTTGACTGGTTCTAATGACTAAGTTATACCGAAATTGTCATCAAAATATTTGATAGAAAAATAAATCTTACCAAACCGTATGGATAAAGGGTGTTTTATTTGTTTTTTACTAAATTGAGTCCTCTGTGAGGTTCAAGCGTCCCGCTCGTGTCTGTTGCAGTAACGCTAACGGAGGAAATCGGTAAAATGACGAATCTTTGAAGGCGTTTATTTCTGTCCGCTGTCTGAGTTAATTTGATTGACATGCATTCAAACTTGGTCGCCTTGCCACACAGACCCCTAATGATAAACGAAGCCACTCGAGAGAAGAGAAAAAACAACAACAAGGTGCTTGCACGCTCGCCTGAAGTTTTGTCTATCCTCAATTCAGGCCGAACTAATGGCCCGGTTTATTGCCTATTGGGACCCCGTGGATATCAATTGTACAACCTGTATATATAAGTGCTAAAGCGGTAGAAAGTTTCAGTGAAAGATCGCCACGCTCAATGTTGAATATTAGAAGTTTACGTCAATTTTGTTTTTCAACAAACCAGTAATGAATAGAGTTATATGTCCACACTCTGGTTATATCCTCTGTTACGACAATTATCCTTTCCATTCATCAGCTAGAAACATCGATGAATTGCTGCTCGCAGCATTACGGCGTACAGACGTAAGCTACCGTACTTTGGTCGTTAGGTCGCTGTGAAGCTATCGCTATACCCTTAGCTTGAAAAGTCAGTAAATGAATTTCCTCGCTGCTTCTCGCAAGTTGAAAGTAAATTAAGTTAAGTTCCACAAACTTTTCAATAAAAGCTACATTTACCAATTATTGTCTAGCGGATTATTGATTAGTACATATCCACGCAGCCTTTCGGACCGCTCAAGGTTTGTGACTTTGACGACTTGTGCTCACGAAAAGGGCCAACATTACATACCTTTCCGGTCGTAGTACAGTGTTTTTTACAGTATACCTGCTTTTACTCTCTTTTATATTTTTGGGTCCACCAACAAAAAATTGGGTGCATTTGTGCACCCATGCACTCGTCATTTCGAACCCTGCTCCCACATTGGCAATCAAATGAAAACCCCATAAAAGACCTTTGGTGGAAGGTCTTCGTTGGACTGAGGGACTATCACTCTAACCGAGTGAGGTGCCCAACATACACTGGGGGTACCCTGTATAGGGAATGTTACCATTGAGTGCCTTGTATCAATCTGTGTATGTGATTATTTGATTGCAGGCCATGGACAGGGCTCATAGGATTGGACAGAAAAAGGTAGTAAATGTCTATCGCTTAATAACAAGAGGTACTCTGGAGGAGAAAATCATGGGGTAAGATACATTCAGTAGTATGATATAATTGAGTTACTTTTTGGTGTGTTAACGTTTGTTTTAAGTCAGTTGCTGATCCCATTTAAGATGTTCTCTTGATAAAGATTTTTTTTTTTTTTATTTATCTTTTCGGTTTCCTTAAAATTCCTTCTCTTAGTTTCAAGTTATTTGTTGAAGGCTGCTATTTGATCATTTTCTATACGACTTTGTTTTGTATTATTACCAAATTTCATTATCTTTATTTTGGAGTTATTTATATTTACGTTCTCTTTCTACAGACTACAGAAGTTTAAACTGACAATAGCTAATACAGTTATCAGTCAAGAGAATTCCAGTCTGAAAACCATGGGAACAGATCAGCTGTTGGATTTGTTTACACTGGAAGAAAAGAACAAGGGAGATAAATCTGAAAGTCAAAAGTCTGAAGCTACCAGTCTGGAACCAAGGAAAGAAAGTATGAAATCCTTATTAGAAAACCTGGGGGAATTATGGGATGAGAAACAATATGAGACAGAATATAACCTTGACACCTTCTTACAGTCATTGAAATAAGTCTTCATTCAAATGTACTGTTAGTTTTATTTCAGTTGTATATTTGTTTATTAGGCTAAGAAAAGCCCAAAAAGTGAACTTTTACGGTTTAAAGCTAACAGACTATTTTCTTATTATGTACATTTAAAGCTCTTTAGTCTTTGATGGAAAATAGGTCCTTGATCACTAATTAAAATCTGTTTAGTTGTCAAAATTTTTTTGGACCTAAATCTCATCTATTGAGACCTATTTTCCTTCTTTACCAAATCCTTTGACTGCAATTTTCTGTACTAATATTACACAAATGTTTTTCATTTGGCGTTGTACTGGACAGTAAACAGTGCTTAATGGACATCAACATGAACAGATGTTGTGTCTTATATTTATTTGTTTCTCTAATATAGAGATCAGAATGAAGGGATAAAGTATAGATGTCACTACGTATATATTCACCTTTATCCATTTTCACATCCACCAGTGTCTACCCATTTTACATGTTTATATATTTAAGTTTCCGTTATGTTTGTTAATTATTTTTTTTACATTTGATGGCTTCAAATCTGTGTAACCGACTAAAGGTTCAATGCCCTTTTAACTATGTGTACAGCTTAATTGTTATAAAATATACATGTAGCTAAAAAGTCGGAATATGTGTCTGTTTTCCTTTTTATGTAATTTTCCCAATTTTTTCCCACTTATCTGTGACAATTAAAATAGGAGACTGAATGCCCATTAAATGCAAAGAAAGTCCAACCAAAAGTCTACAAGTGACCATTAAAACAAGACCCCACCAACCTTCAAATGACCGTTAAAACTAGACCCCACCAATCTCCAAGTGACCATTAAAACAACACCCCACCAATCTCCAAGGGACCATTAAAACAAGACCCCACCAATCTCCAAGGGACCATTAAAACAACACTCCACCAATCTCCAAGTGACCATTAAAACAAGACCCCACCAATCTCCAAGTGACCATTAAAACAACACCCCACCAATCTCCATGTGACCATTAAAACAACACCCCACCCATCTCCAACGGTCCAAGTGACCATTAAACTAAGACCCCATCAATCTCCAAGTGACCATTAAAACAAGACCCCACCAATTTCCATGTGACCATTAAAACAAGACCCCACCCATCTCCAACGGTCCAAGTGACAATTAAAACAAGACCCCACCAATCTCCAAGTGACCATTAAAACAAGACCCCACCCATCTCCAACGGTCCATGTGACCATTAAAACAAGACCCCACCAATCTACAAGTGACCATTAAAAGAAGATCCGACCAATCTCCAAGTGACCGTTTAAACAAGACCCCACCATTCTGCAAGTGACCATTAAAACAAGACCCCACCATTCTACATGTGACCATTAAAACAAGACCCTACCATTCTACAAGTAGCCAATAAAACAAGATCCCACCAATCTACATGTGACCATTAAAACAAGACCCCACTAATCTCTAACGGTCCAAGTGACAATTAAAACAAGACCCCACCAATCTCTAAATTACCATTAAAACAAGGCCCCACCAATCTCCAAGTGACCATTATAACAAGACCCCACTAACCTCCAAAAGACCGTTAAAACTAGACCCCACCAATCTCCAAATGACAGTTAAAACAAGACCCCACCATTCTACAAGTGACCATTAAAACAAGACCCCACCAATCTATAACGGTCCAAGTGACAATTAAAACAAGACCCCACCAATCTCCAAATTACCATTAAAACAAGACCCCGTCATTCTACATGTGACCATTAAAAAAAGACCCCACCATTCTACATGTGACCATTAAAACAAGATCCCACCATTCTACAACTGACAATTGAAACAAGACCCCACCAATCTCCAAGTGACCATTAAAACAAGATTCCACCATTCTACATGTGACCATTAAAACAAGATCCGGCCATTCAACAACTGACAATTGAAACAAGACCCCACCAATCTCCAAGTGGCCATCAAAACAAGACCCCAACATTCTACAAGTGACCATTAAAACAAGACCCCACCAATCTCCAAGTGACCATTAAAACAAGACCCCACCAATCTCCAAGTGGCCATCAAAACAAGACCCCAACATTCTACAAGTGACCATTAAAACAAGACCCCACCAATCTCCAAGTGACCATTAAAACAAGACCCCACCAATCTCCAAGTGATCATTAAAACAAGACCCCACCACCTCCAAGTGACCATTAAAACAAGACCCCACCAACCTTCAAATGACCGTTAAAACTAGACCCCACCAATCTCCAAGTGGCCATTAAAACTAGACCCCGCCAATCTCCAAGTGACCATTGAAACAAGACCCCACCAATCTCCAAGTGACCATTAAAACAAGACCCCACCAATCTCCAAGTGACCATTAAAACAAGACCCCACCAACCTCCAAATGGCCATTAAAACAAGACCCCACTAATCTCCATTTTACCATAAAAACAAGACCCCACCAATCTCCATGTGACCAAATCTTTCAATGGCTAATGTCCATAAGTAATTCTTCACCTTATTTCAAGTTACCATTAAAACAAAACCCCACTAATCTCCAGGTGACCGTTAAAACAAGACCCCACCAATCTCCATGTGACCATTCTACCGCTGTTCATATAAAGATGAGGTTTCCAGATGGCCATTGATAACTTTCTCACCTCCCACGGACCACTGGATATGGAGTTTAATTTGAGGATTCCAATGTCTGCTTTGTTGTGGTACAACTAATTAACTACTCGAGCCCTCTCTGGCTGGGCAGTTAGTCTACTTTTGGCTGTTTGTTAACTGCCTCAGACACAAAACAATAGCAACACGGGATTCCCTATAAATAACTCGTTAAATGTACATTTTTGGCCGAAAGTTGACTTTTATCTGAGATATCTCCTTTTATCCTAGATATCTCCTTTTATCCTAGATATCTCCTTTTATCCGAGATATCTCCTTTTATCCTAGATATCTCCTTTTATCCTAGATATCTCCTTTTATCCGAGATATCGCCTTTTAAAAAAAATCTTTTTCTTTTCACTGTCAATCTTTGTTCGAAGACTTTCAAAACCCACGTGTTGTTTTTATTTAAGGAGCCCGAATTTTTGCTGGTGATAACATAATAATGGAATTCAGATTTATTCCCCTGAAAAGGCTCTATGTTAGTTGATCGCCCGCTGTCTTTGGTATCATTTCGCGAATTCTACTCGCATACGGAAGCTTTTCGATTTTACGATCATGAACATCGATAGTTAGGGAACATGTTCCCATCACATTTCAGAGGTCTGGGAACATTCTATCATGTGTCCTTCCCACTTTTTGGAGTTCAAGAAAAAATTCCTTCGGGATAAAAATTTTCATGGCAAAATGTTGCAGGTAAAGAAGTCAGATACACTGTACATTAAAATCATCAATCATTTTAGCGCACTTTATTGATCATATTTTCCTCTTGGTCAGTATTGCTATAAAACGTCAAATGAGATAGACATGGTATGCATGTGCGCCGAGCAGAGGGTCCTAGTAGGTTAGCCTTCCGAAGCAGATGTCCTCAGTGACATTTTCCTAGTGTAGAATAACAGGGGCGGATCCAGCTTTTTACGAAAGAGGCCCTTCGATTACAGAAACATAACAAATTTAAGAGGCATTAGGCGAGGGTCCAGGGGCCGTATAGGCCCCGGAAGCTCTGCAGTTCTTGATTGCCCGAGAAGCGTTTTGAGGGTGCTCTGCAATTAATTCTTAAAAAATAACAGTAAAGTCGTTATGTTCCCCAGTTTTAAGTGAAGCATTGTGACGCTTTAAAGCATGGAGAAGGGGTGACTATTCCAACGCATTAGGCGAGGGTCCAGGAGCCGCCTAGGCCCGGAAGCGCAGGGAATTCTAGATTGCCTGAGAAGCGTTCTGAAGGTGTTCTGCAATTAAAAATGCTAATAATTTCCGGATTTTGCTTTCCTTAATTCTTAAAAAATAACAGTAAAGTCGTTATGTTCCCCAGTTTTAAGTGAAGCATTGTGACGCTTTAAAGCATGGAGAAGGGGATGACTATTCCAACGCATTAGGCCAGGGGCCGCCTAGGCCCGGAAGCGCAGGGAAATCTAGATTGCCTGAGAAGCGTTCTGAAGGTGTTCTGCAACTAAAAATGCTAATAATTTCCGGATTTTGCTTTCCTTAATTCTTAAAAAATAACAGTAAAATCGTTATGTTCCAAAGTTATAGATGATGCCTTGTAACGTTTTTGAAGCATGGGGGAGGGGATGACGCATCAGGCAGGGGCCGCTTAGGCCCAGGAAACTCAGGGGTTCTAGATTGCCTGAGAAACGTTCTTAAGCTGTTCAGAGAGTAAATAATTTCTGGATTTTGCTTTCCCTAATTCTTAAAAATAACAAAATTAGACCCGCGGTTTGTTTTATATTGATTTGGGCATGCAATTATATGGGAAAACTATACATACTTGTGCTATATAAAAGGGTCCGTGGATATCTTTCTTTGTTGAAAGTGGGAAGGGGGCAGACTATCGAAACCCAGTAGGCCTATATACAGGCGTGGGTCCACGGGCCACCTAGGCTCTTAAAATCATCAAGCAAATCATCTGTCCATGCCTTTCGCTATACTTTCTTGAAAGTAACAGTTGCAGTACTGAAGACACTTTCTCAGAGAAATCTTGTATATAAATCATCGACGATCCGCCATATTTGATGGAGCTCTAAGGCTCTTCATGGCCGAAGATATGTCTAAACAAAGAACGGTGTATATAGTTTTGTTCTCTTTTCTTGAGTGCCATATTCCTGTCAGATAAGGCCATCATTTCAGTGTTTATAATAGAATATAGGTTTATTAGGTAATTCAGCTTGTTCATTGCTGGAACCATGAAACACGTTGCTTAACATTGCAACACGGATTTTGATGTCCAAAATATTCAAAAAGAAACATATCACCATAGTTACCGTGGTTAGTGGTTACCGTCAAACTAAAGATGACATGGAACTGGCAGACCTTGCATTAGATTGCATATATAATGGTACGTTTTGATGTGTTAAATCCTTTCTCCTCTCACTACCTTTTTTCTCTCTTCTTTTTTTTTTCTCCTCTACTTTTTTTTTTCTCTTCTTTTTTTTTTATTCAGAAAAAAGGGGGGGGGTCCTGATCCCCTGGACCCCCCCCCCCCCCCCCCTGGACCCGCCTTTGAATAACACTAATTATTTCGGGAGATGACAAATTAACATCATTTTATTTGTTGTATAGGTGTTTTGTTTGCAAAATTTGTATCATGATATAAGTTTTATTCAAATCTTTCAATGGCATTTAGAAGTTGAAAGGTTACAATAAAGAATTACTTATGGATAACAACTTCTTGGTTTATTGGGTGACGCCGTTTCGATGTAGTTCTTACGTCATTATCAAAGTCAATGACAAACAACACAATAATTCATTTATATAACAGATGAGAAGATTTTCCGTGTGTTATAGTGTTAAAAAATATATAACAGATGAGAAGATTTTCCGTGTGTTATAGTGTTAAAAAATATATAACAGATGAGAAGATTTTCCGTGTGTTATTGTGTTAAAAATATATAACAGATGAGAAGATTTTCCGTGTGTTATAGTGTTAAAAAATATATAACAGATGAGAAGATTTTCCGTGTGTTATAGTGTTAACAAATATATAACAGATGAGAAGATTTTCCGTGTGATTTAGTGTTCAAAAATATATGAGAACAGATAAGAAGATTTTCCGTGTGTTTTAGTGTTCAAAAATTTATAACAGATGAGAAAATCTTTGTGACTACAGAAATACTCCTTCAATGAAAAAAGACAACTCTTTCCATATGTTCTGATTTATAGACGGAAAATCCGCCAAACCTGTATTTATTATTAAAACGTAATTGTTATATCACAACTGGCATTAGCACGCCAAGGCTTCATTCGAGATGACGTCGCCAGCATTGAAATATGTCCTTTCTCATCTGTTTAATAAGTATGCCTAATGCGAAGGTCTGGGACCATAACCTTCTCTTTGTTAATTGCATAACATCAGTTGGGATATTTTCTCTCTGTCTTTTCCCGCAGTTGATCTAAGTGGAATAGTCGTCAGTCATCATCCATGGGGTAATCAAATCTAACCACAGACCGATGCTGTATCCAGACCATTCTCAGTTTGTTTACATTACGACCATATTGTTTACATTGGGCAACCCAGTTTCGATTTATTAACCTAGATTTTCTGGTCATCCGTCTTGCCTCGCCCACTCATCATGACCACAACTTATCTTACCGTTGACCATCCGAGATTCTGTCCTCAGATATTTATTAGCATCTGGGATGAATATTCATCCCAGGTAGCATAGACACTAAGCAAATTTATTATAAGCACACCTGCCCTCTTGCTTCGCAAGGGGGGAGGGGGGGGCTCAGTCGACAGAGTGATAGTCCCTCAGTCCAACACAGGCATTCCGTCAGTGTGTCCTGGGTTCGACTTTGGCATGTTACGCTTCCAATTATATGATAAAGTGTCGAGATGCTGATGTAAAAGCTAATACCAACAGGTAAACTCTCGTTTCAGGTCTTTTGGATTACAAACTTATCATCATGTGCCCCCAAACCAGATATTTATATTTCTCAGATTTAGTCCCTATATAATGAACCATTCTTTAGATCGTTAAGAATTTAGGATGTCATAACTGTTGTAATAAACATTAAGAGTGCATGTCCAGGCCCATTGTCTGTAGAAACTTTTCAAATTCAAATTCAAACTGATATCAAAACGTTTGAAAAAAATGAAATGTCTCAAACTTCTTCTATCTGGGAAAAATGTCAAAAAAGATGTAAATAACTTTCTAGTGTTTGATATTTGAATAATGCACCTGAACGTAGCCAAATAATATAGATAAATGATATTATGAGAAAGATTTTCCAATCTACTTGAAGTGGTGTGAGCTGCGAAATTGCCAATTAATTACATTTGTTTAAGTGTGAATAGTAAATTATGAACTGCTTTTCTTTAAAAATCCAACCTATGTGCATTGCATGCTTGTTTAAAGACAATGAGAATAAACTGAATGTTTAACATCGCGATTTAACAGCAGCAAGAATTCATGACTTGTACCGAGTATAATTCAAGTTAATTTGGTCCAAATAGCCCATTTCAATTTAATACAAATGGATTAAGGTTTAAGCGGTAAGATTTCATTTTGTTGACATAACATGACCTTCCTCTGAAATAAAATTCAAATATATATGGAAGGATTTGTTTTGGTATGGCCGCAGTTACTCTGCCTTTTCGGGCGTATTTTGAGTTTCCCGAAACTCTTGCTTATTATCAGGTAGAGTTGGTAACTGTTTGTTTCTGATAATTTTACTGGCCAATTGCTGTAAAAACAATGGACTGATTTTAGTGACATATGATATAAATAAGAAATTCTCCTTGAGATGTAAATAGCGCCGGATTGTTAATAGAAGAGCGATTGCTGTCATACCGGAAGTCCAGAGGTGTCCATTGAGAATGGATGGTCAGATAAGGAAGGTCATATCTCACAGCTATATATCGTCCGGCACAAATCACCGACAAAACGCCTATTGTCACAAGCCACCTCATTAACAATGACAGTAAGGCCGGAAACTCTTCTTATGAATGTTGGTCTGTAAATAATAAATATTCCGACAGCGACCTCAAAGGTCCTCTGTAGGCTGGATGTCCAGGTAAAACAAACACCTGGACTTTTGTTGTAAAAGGAAAAACACAATCATAATTCTATGAAAATATGAAGTATAAAACACTCTTCTGAGAGAGTTAACTAAAATTCGACTTTTATATGTTTTACCGATCTTGACCGCAATATAGACCAACTTCATTTTTTTAGAAAAGCAGAAATAGCAAAAATGATACTATGAAATCCATTTTTTTCTTCTTATTATATACAATTGACTCCAATATTATTTGCAAAAAGTAGGGCCTATAGTTCCAAACCAAATATGTGATCAACAAAACTGACATGTCAATCTGATGTTGATTTATAATGATTCCATCAATTATTTATTACATATATAGAGAGTTTGAGTAAAAGAGCGGATAGACAAGGTCAATCTATTAGTTGCATGTCATTGTGCAGGTTTATATACTGCAGGTATGTTGTTATTTACAATTTCTCCGGCTAGAATAAACACAAAACTTCAACTCAAAAGTCTCTCTCAATACGCCGATGCCCTGACATTGCCAGTGTACTGTTCAGAGAGAGACAGAAAAGAAGAGCGACCAATTGTAACAATCAAGATATTGCGTGTACTGTAGTTCGGACACATACATATATGATTGTGTTCGACAAATAGGGATTTCTTTCCCGGATGCAGATAATGTCTTGTCGGCGGAAAATCACGTTTTAATGAAATCCATAGAAAACGTTCTTCATCCTCTTTGGTAAGCCTATAGACGAGTTAATAATGATACTCGGTAAGAACTACTATATTATGAGTAAGCCATTGGACAATTCCATTATTCAGTCTCATTAATCCGTCTTTATAACCTTTCTCATGAAATAAAGTCATCAACTTGTAAGATAAGATGAGTTTGGCTATATTATGATCCTTTATGGTTAAACATTAAAACCAATGAGCTAGGAAGTTCGGTAACTCCAAAAACAATTACATATCTTAATGCTGATTACTGTTATTAAGAAGGATTAGTTGACTTTGACATCTATATGCTATTCGTCTTTCTTTATTTTGAAACTGTAAAATTCAAACATGAATTTCTCCAAGCAAACGATTTTAGCATGAACCAAGCTTATAACAACAGCACGTATCGCATCAAGACGAGCTCATACAACAATGTGGACACATCATTAGGGCCTAATACATCAACTTACCCACAGTCAGTTATCGACATGGCTGGGAAAATTATTATTTACAATACAATACATTTTACGTAGATTGTGTCTGTTCTTCTTTAGTTTTTTTGTAATTTTCTGACTAAGGAACATACCAAATTGAGGAGCGTACGTTGTTCATTAATAAATTTGACGAAGGAAAGCTCTGCTTCTTTGTTTGCGAATACCCCATTTGTCAGTTGATTACATTTTGGAGTAAGGCGAACGTGGATTCTGATTGGTCAGTAGAAACTCCTGGAGTTTATCGATTGGAGAATAACTGATATAGTATTTGTTGGAGTATAAAGACCGGAATCTGCACGGAAAATCTTGTATTCTTCATCGGTTCTCAAGAATTCTGTAACATTAAAAGGTGAGTCCATGAACTATTTTTTCCATGTTACTTAGGTATTTTGTTTTATTTCTTAGGTGTACATTTTGATGTTTTTCGCCACTACTTTCAACGTTTTGAACAACATTAGTATATTTTATGACGATTTCCTGCTACTGTTATATTCACCCCTTCTTGATGATGATAAACGAATAACCATAGGCACGAAATATTTGACTGACTTTAAACATGACTCCTTTTTTTCTTTTAAATAAAATTGTTTGCAATTTGCATTTAACGAAATTTATTATTTGGTAGGAAATCAATTTATCTACTTGAAAAAACATCCAGCTCAAAAACACTTGGTGAAATCTATGATAGACAGACTGATGGGGCTTTTAACGGAATCGATGGGTATTGTAACGGACATGTTCGGTTATCCGATAATGGGGAATCAGTGATGAAACATAGGACAGCACTTAGACTCTGATGTCGTTAACACAATATTTCTCTCCACTGTCATGGGCTTCTTCTGATGCAATAGAGGATATTGTAAGTCAGTTTGTGGGGGATGGGATACAGCCTCAGATAAGTCACTGCTTCAAAATATCATAACAAAATATATTCCGCTAAATAACTTATATTTAGTCTTAAAGTCTTAAAAAAACAGCTTTTTTCCATTTTAGAAAAGTACGTATATTACAAATAGCCTATAAAAGTATTTAATTTTGAAAAACCGACATTGTTAAAAGATAGGCCTAATTATCTCTTCGCCTGCTTAATCTCACAGAATAGTCAGTTATTTCTTGCCACCTTGGAAATGGGCCTCTTTATGACTTTCTGTTGCTTTTACAAAAAGGTTAGCTGTTTAAAAAAGGGGTTTTTAAAACTTCATCAGAAACCCAATCATTCCTCACTGAAGAATACAAAGATTACTTTACTACGAAATATTTTGCCTATGCGCTATGTTAAGTTATTTCCGAAAATTAAAATGAACATCATTTTTACTATAGAGAAGCTATTTATAGGCATATGTTAATATAGTCCAGGATATGAAGGCATTACTTTCAGATGGACAAGGCTCGACCATCTCTGGACACATGTAATAATCTTCGGACAGGCGATCACGACCATCTGTATAGATTATAGCCGCTAATGGGTTGGTCAAATCTCGCACTTAAGGCATATCGACAAAGACAGATGCGTCAAATACATGAGCCTTTTGTAAACAATTAAAATATTACAAGGTTTCTTTTCGTCTTAGGTTGAAGTTGTTTTTTTTTCTTCTCTCGAATTTCGCCTTTTTCCTTTGCATATATATATCATACAATTGTCTTGTAAATCATACATTACTTTCTTTTAGAAGCAAGTCTGCGTGTCAATTTAGTATAACCAAATAAAGGAACCTGTCAAGAAATGTTTTCACATAAAAAAAAAATACTCATATACATTCATGTTTAGATGGCCATGTCATTTTTAAATGTTTTGGTGGCATTGTCCCGGTTTATAAATATTAGAGAGGAATTTAAAGATGTACTTTAGGTTGAAGTAGCTGTAGGGCTGTTATTCCGTGTCTATGGATTTCTTTGTGGGAACTCTTATGGGCATGGTTCTGTGGAAGTAGCATACAAATAAGCCAGTATCACTTCTAGCACACGCAATCAACCAACCACATTCACTGCTGAATTAAGGAGACATCTGGAACATATATAGAAACTGAGCTTTAACCAACATTCATTATTAATACGGGTGATATTTTATATAGAACAGTTGTCCTGCATCAGTTGGGCAAGATATTATTATTGTGGTTATTGTTATTACTTAACACTGATTCTCTTAACTTGACCACGCATACTTTAGCTTTATTTACTCTATTAAATCCAAATATTTTATAAGTGGCATGAGCTGCCAAAATTCGATTTTTTCATAAATTCTTATCAAGAGAAGTTCAGCGTTTGAAGTACCTTATAGAATGGATGTTGAAATAAAAAATATTGGTAAATTCGTGCAATAACCGGTATTACCTAACATACATCTGCAAGATTGGTATCAACGAAAAGTTCTTCTTTTTTTATATTTGGATAAAAATGACCAACAATAATTAGCCAATTCTGTGTCAATGAAATTTTCCCTATATTTGGCACCTCGTGTTCTTTAAAGAGGCATAGGATAATATTCCAAAAGTCATTCAAAGCAAAAGAGCGCCTTCTGTGCATAGTTTGGAAATGAAATAAGAGGTGTTAATTTGATCACTGAGGTTTTTGTGATACTTTGTATCTAGGTAGGACCTATCGATCACCTACCCATTTAATCTGATCCAATCAAAGTGCTGATAGAAAACAACATGTAACATTAACAGAGCAATTATTTGATGTCTGCAGCTGTTCAAACACCCCAATGCTAACTATTACGATGGACAAACGCTGTGGGCTAGAAAGTTTATTGAACTCTCTTCTCTTCGTTGACATAACGTTTGCTTGTTTCACCTGTGTGTTTTCTCTCTCTGTCACTCTGTAGAGGAGCGGTATTTTATCTCATTTTGTTTCTTCTTTTCCAGTTGTTCCGCAGCTCATAGTTCTGCCCACCCCAGGTGATAATATCAATGATACGGCTGAAAGGATAGAAACTGGTAATTAAAACAAACAGTACATGCAGTGACTCGGCCGTGTTTACAGAACTGTCAGAATCCCATATGTTTAATAAAGACGATTTGAAGCACCAAATTTCTTTAACTGTCTGGACAGTGTAAGGTACTAAACTTTGTGTGACCTGGTTGTCACTTGGCAGCAGTCAAGAAGTTCTGTCAAGAAATGCCCTGTTTCTGGAACCAACGTGACCCCATGTGAACAACCTAAATATCCTGTTTCTGGAACCAACGTGACCCCATGTGAACAACCTAAATATCCTGTTTCTGGAACCAACGTGACCCCATGTGAACAACCTAAATATCCTGTTTGAACAACATAAAGATCCCGCGTCAACAACCTCAAGACCTCGCGTTATTCACCAAAAGGCCCCTTGTCAACATTCCAAATATCTTCTGTCAGCAATCTAAAGAACCCGTCTGAACAACAACCTAAAGATGAAATGTAGTCAACTCCCGTTCCTTGTAGTACATGTATGTGTATAGTCTTTTGAAAAGGGACATTCTATCTAGAAGCGTATCAACATTTTAAAGGGTATCGAACGCTTGTGATTTCAGTAACGGGTATTCGATAGTCATGGTTGATTTATTTGACTGCCCTTGCCCCAATAACACAGACTTACTTAACAAGTCACTGCCTACAATTGCACCTGATGAATGGGATGCAAAGGATAGTTTGAACCTCGGAAAAGACGAGGCACTTCAAGCATTCATTGAATTTAAGATCGCTATTGCCATAGATTATTATTATGTACCTGTATGTTCTTGTCTGGGTATTTTCGGTAATATTTGGTCTTTTATTACGCTAATGTCCGCTACAATGAGACGATCGTCTACCTGTCAGTACATGGCAACCATTGCGCTAGCTGATACAGTTATTCTAATCTTGAATATCCTTTTCTTGGTGAGAAAGTTTCCAGGTTATGAGATATTTAATGCTTGGACTTGTCGTCTTATTCTCTTTATATTTTTCTTTGCCATCCATTTTGACGTCTCGATCATGATCGCCATGACGTTAGAGAAATACTTAGCAGTTCGTTTTCCATTGAAGGCAGCCTCATGGACGCCTCGGACCAAATTAGTCATATCGGTAATAGCGCTTTGTATCAGTGCTTTAAATGCCCAGAATCTCTTCACCAGAGACATGATCTACAATGAAGCCACCAATTCAGAATCCTGTTCTCCTGTCAGTGCTGAGGCCGAATATTTTCTCTTCAAAATCTGGCCATGGATTGATTCATCTGTGTATTGCTTTATTCCTCTCACTTCACTCTTTCTTCTTAATATACTGATCATCGTCTGGCTGAAGAAGTCCGAGAAACTCAGAAATACAATGGAAAACCGTTCGATATCAACCCGTATTCCATCAAAGGCAGCCTCCACTCTGTCTGTTGACTCAAGTGTCAGTGGAGCGTCCAGTAAAACCAAAAGTAAAGAGGCCCAGATAACCAGAATGCTTCTGCTGGTTTCCTTTGCTTTCCTCTTGCTGGTCGGTCCAATGGCAATAATCATTATCGTTGAAAAACGATATGACTTGTCTACTACTCCCTATGAAGCGGCGAAATACCATCTCACAAGAACGATAATCAACAACCTCATGTACACCAACCACAGCCTCAATTTCGTACTATATTGCTTCAGTGCAAAACGTTTCCGAAAGGCCACTATTCAGGTGTTATGCTGTAGTCGTCGGTCGGATTCGAATGGTTCCGTGAAGTTCAAAAACTCGTCGGCCAGACCCATGTCTGTTTCTAGTATATCCACCTAAACAAACGGGAAATATTCTATTGAATGACAATAATGATGAAAACATATTGATTTAGTCCATAAATCGAGTGTCTCATAACAAACGAAACTTAAATAGAACTTAAATAACTTCGTAGGTTTGAAAATATCAAACTAGAATTTTGTGCACTTTAAAACCAAACGATAATTAGGTTTAATTTTCAATTATTTTTTTTTTACTTAATCGCGTTAATATATTGAAACTTTAGTTCTCATCAATAGCCCAAGAGTAGCGCTATTGTCGCCCAAGTAATTAAAGCTATGGGAGTAATACTCAACTGGGCAAGCCCAATATCCAACATGTCCATTTCTTTTTTTTTGGGGGGGGGGGGGGATAAAATTTCATGTTATCAAAACTGCTCAATGGCAACTTAAGAAATGCGACTGGTTTATTATAGTAGTATATATTAAAGGTGAAGTGTGATAAAGTGTGTAATTTTGGGTTTTAATTATTGAAATGAAGATTTTATTAAACTTTGAATATATAGTTATATAAACTTTTGAAGTATAGCGTTTGATTGTTATTTTTCAACCACCCAATATAATAAGCACATTTTATATTTTTGTCAATGTAATTTGTCAGTTATATATGTGGCAGTTTATCATTGTTTATGTGATAAGTCAGGTCCTTTTTCGATGAAATAAAAGGCAAACAGAAATTCATTATAGTGTTTTTATTTCGGTTTTATTCTACTGAACATCTTGAGTTTCGAAAGCATATCTTGTTTGTGCTGTTAGCCCTATATATAAGTGACAATCAATTGATAATTAATTCTTGCTTTGAATATATATAAGCGAGTAACAATTCCCGTGTATACACCCAATTACCGTTTAATATGAAGGGATATTATAGCGGAATTCACAGGCCATGCTGAAGACAGCTTTACAAAAACTGGGCCAATCCTATTACCACTTCTGAAAGAAAATTTGAGGAATATCGATACGTGTCTCGTATACAACTAACTGATCCTTGACATCGGATTTCTCTGGATAGTAAAAAGATGAGTGTTCCCGACGAACACTAAAGACGGTTGGTGATTGGAATGTATCGCGCGAATTAGTAAATTAGTTTCAAATCAATACCCTGCAGTTATATTGGGACAAACTAGCCGAGAAATCTGGGCTCTGCCGAATTTTTATTTTCTCTCCGTGTTCGTCATAGGCGACAAGACACATTAGCAGCCCTATAATACCAGTCGCCGAAAGACCGATAATCCGGGCCAGGGACAAACTAGAGATGAGCTCAAATGTTTTTAAAATCTGAAAATAGCCCCTTGACATCAGGACATGTCAATGTTGTTTCTGTACTGATTGATGTTTTACGCCGTACTCAAGATTATTTCATTTATATGGCGGCGTTGCCATGGTTTAGTGGGTATTTCACATACCCAGTAAACTTTTAAGATGAAGTTTACTATATTTAACTCGGCTCGTAAAAGAAGGCTTGATTGATTGATGTTTTACGCCGCACCCAAAATTATTTTACTTATCTATATGCATGACGGCTTTGCCAGGTTCAATGACGTAAATCAAAATGATTGTATTATCAACGTCCGTGCTTGACAAAAGCCCGCGTCGTTCATTGGTTCCTTCCCTAATTTATGCCAATAACTCCATAACTTATCCTTCCTCTGCGATCTTTCCTTGTAACGATCTCATCCAAAAGCCATATACAACGTTGACTATTGAATTTTCCTTATCCATGTGAAAAATGTTTAACCATTATTTCGTCTGACCGAGAAAATTCAATAATACAAATCTCATGATAGAAAGGTGATAAAAACTACATGTTTGGCAAAAGTTTAATATCGTTTTTAAGATGAAGTTAAATGTATTTTAGCTTAAGTGTTCACTTTACGGGTTTGTTGCTTAAAAGAAATTACCTCACCGTACACCCTCGAGGTTGAATTAACAGAAAGCTCTTATTTTGTACTTCTTAAAAAAAATGTCCAACAATTAGCTAATTCTGTTTTAACGAAACTTTGGCAGCTCATGCCACTTTAAGTCGAGTTTCTAGGTTATCATTTTGGTTGAGATTCGGGACTGCACGTGATTCTTAAGTGCATAATCTTCACGAACATTTTCGATTACAATCGCCCTTTGGTTCTCACTTTGGGTAATACAGACAACGTCGCCAGATTTAGGAAAGAATATATATTCCGGCTTAATGGGCAGATCAGTTAATATACATTAATGACATTGTCCGAATAACTTCAGGGCCATTTTCACTACCTATTTGGTCATATTATTTCGCCTTCATTATATAGCCTATATGACTCAATATTCCGACAAGAGAAGGCACTTGTTCTATATATGATATCCAAAATAATGTAATGGAATCTTTTTAAATGTTTTAATGTTTCATTCTTTCAATGGGACACAATTGGGAGACAAGAAATTTGGTGCTTGATTGATTGGAGTTTTACGCCGCGCGCGCTTATAACGGCGAAGAATTTCTTGCAAACCTATGTTTGGCAAGGCCACATGTGCAGTATAAAACTCATGTAGCCTTTTCGAGTCGGTCTGCAATTAACACATGCATTATACCCGTAAGCTTACTGGTCCATATAGGCTTAACGCGGATTACTTATGATTACGTTTGCTCTTTGAAAATGTTCCTGTTAGTTTGACATGCCATTTTTAGGGGAGATTAAATTATTAACCTCCATTGCATACATAGCAGGATTATCCTAGGGAAACACGCTTACCTATTTAGTTTATGCAGAAGGTAAAGAGCTGAGAGCAGTATAGTTCTCGGTCTAAAGGACTGGTAAATATGTCGAAGTCAAACCTAGGAATACAATATTGTACGTTTATGAGGTAGGCCTAATATGTGATGTCAACTGTTGGATTCTAACAATGGAAGACTCCATGAGTTTACTCCGAATTCGTCTTGATCTCAGGCCGTTACAATCGAATCGGATGTTGGAGTTTCTAGATTCTTCGCCCTTTTATTCAGTCACAGAAATAATTGTAAATGTTGACGGTGGCGATTTGACACTGGAAGCCAAACATACATATCGCCGAGCTGGACATTGTATTGTTAAAAACTTTTCTGGAAGTTATATTTTACCTGGCTTTACGGAGGAGAAGACATGGAGATGTTATCGAGACGAATCAGACCTGTTGGTTATAGAGGCAGTCTTGTTCAAAGGTGCCAGTATGGAAGGAAAACCGAAACTACAATTCACAGTACGTTTGATTTGGACAGACCCTATGAGTGAAGTATTTGAGGACGAGCTAGATTCAGTTAGTTCTACACAACATCAGTCTTCTTATCATTATACAGATACGAGACATAAAGTTATAGGACAAACATGTGATCTTTCTGATGCCAATATTGAACTCACTAAATATGAACCTCTCTCAAATCATACTTTCGTCTTCAATGATTTTGTCGACCAAAGAGAAAAGGAGTTTAGAGAACGTCTTACTCGGTTCCGTGAAGAAATTGCTAGAATCAGGGGCAGTAGACAGAGCGGGGATGGTTTAAACGGTGTCTCTGTTGAAAAGAGGACTCACGGAAAAGGAAAGGAAACAGTTGAAATAAAACAATCTCGACCAGCCTTGACAGAAACACAATTGTGACATATCGATTTAAGAGTGTGTATCATGAAACTGTTCTAAAAAAAACTAACAAAAATTTAGTTTTCTTTTTTTTTCCATATTACGATTAATGGCCACCGTTAGCCACGTTTTAATGCAAACAAAGAATATAGTTTCATTTACGTCATTGTACCTTCAGGGTATAGCATGACTAAACATTTTAAAGAGATATGTTCAACTTATGAAATTCCTAATCCCTAAGACTTTCATTTTATAAAGCAGCATGGTCCCTTGTGACTGTGTATTCGTGTAAACCAGATCATGATCAGGAATCCGCATACCAAGTTTAGTGAAACTCTTCCGATGTATACGCCAATAGTTTATTATAGATTTTGTAATCATTAAAAAGACAAAGTGGCTTTCGACGGCCATATTTTTGTGTGCAAATCAAAAAAGTTACTTGCGCAAGGGTGCCGGGTGTCCATAAGACAAAGCGGGAAACAAACGTGCAATGTTTTGGGAAAGACGGTGTAAATCGCAAGTTATAGAAAGTCAAAGATGGTAAAAAAGATTATAATTAGAAAAAGCCATCTTCGGATGGTGATCTAAAAGCAGGAGGCCTGACTTGTGTTTGCGGATTGACACAGGGACAATTGACACCTGGTCAATGTTGACAAGCCCATACAGGAGTCGGATAAAGTACACAGGACCAGTGATGACAGCTTGTACTACTGGTAATCCCAATTGGCACTTCAAAGGGACTATAACTTTTTGTGATGGTTGGCTATTTAGTTCCAATATTACACAATTGTCGTTATTTTGTCATACCACGGTTTCCATTAGGCTCACAGGGGGAGCATTTCTCAAATAAAGCCCATTTACAGATCGGTGAAGATCATATTGTAAATAGTAATACATATATATCTGATAACAGATCAGATAACTTTGTTGAAAGTTTGCCAACGGTTGAAGCTATAAGCATTTTTTATTTATTTCGTATTGAAGACTATGGCAGCGTTTTCTATAAATTATTATGTAGTCTGGCAGAGCCTTTCTGCGCTTTTAGGAAATAGAAAATAACCCTAATCAAAAGGAATACGTATATGCCTACCTATTTATCACAATACATACTGGGAAATGCTCAACTGAAACTCGGTCTCGGACAAGCAATGTTCACGGGTTTTCACAGATAACTGTAACGACTCGTACGCTATAAACAAAACCTCGAATCGCATTTCAAGTAATCTGTAGTGTATTAACAATGTGTACAGGAATGAGCTCGATGGAAGACTTCGTTTTACTCGATCTGCCTCCGACTATCGAGATATGTCAAAGTTCTCGAAAAGTCACCATTAAGTTTAATCTAAGACCTTTGGCTGCCTTAGGTCTTCTCCATTGCAGACGATCAACCGGTGGAGGGGAAATCTCCACAAATGCAACAAAACAGCAAATCAGTGCAAATGCGAGTCACTCAGTTAGACGAGGAAGTGTCCAGTTCCACACAGCGTATGAAATCACAGAAACTGTTCCTTTTGAGCTAGACTATAGCAGTTGGCGATCACATACCGCGGACGACGGTCAGTGTATATTAACGATAAACGGGCTATAATGAAAGAGTAATCTCGAATAACGTTTCTGCTTTGTCATTAAGTTTCTCAAGCGAATATCTTTGAAAGGACGTAAATCAGAAAATATGCTTTGGACAATTGGAATCAAGCAAATAGTGATTGGGTAAACCTGCTTACCAAAAAGGTCAGAATGTCATAAAATCAAGAAGATGTGTTGAGGACCTGTGGATACTTGTGTGACCTGTCTAAAACGACTTTCCAGATTCAGAATATTTGATGGTCCGACCATGTTTTACACAAACGCTTAGCCACTATGATCTGTAAAAATTCAACATTAACAAACATTATACTGGACATTTTACTGATGTCTCTCTATAGCCGAAACTGCTTGCCTGACTAAATTATACATGTATATGTAAAAATTACTTGTGTTCAAAATGAAAGAGATTAACTCGGATGATGTTAGTTTTTATTTGTTTTTTCGTTTGCGTAAATTTATATGCTCTAAAAGTTTCATTTTCATTTTGTTCTTATTAATTAAAATGTGATCGTTAAGCCTAATTGACCAATTGATCTCAACTAGCTTAGTAACACGAGCTGCAAAATATAGGGGCGGAAACTAAATAAACTATTCTTAAATTTTACCAACAAGTGCAAAATAAGAACTTATTGTAATATGGATTGATTAGTCGATTGATTGATTGATTGATTGGTGTTTTATGCCGCACTCAAGATTATTTCACTTATGTCGCGACGTTGCCAGGTTTAGTTGGGGAGGTAATTATCGACCTTCGGTGAGTACCTGGCAACTCTTTCCACATACGGCGACCGAGGGACAAATCCACTCAGAATTTTTATGATTGTGATTCGAGTCCGCGCCGCATTGACGGTAGATCTGTGTGGGGCTGAGGGACGATCACTCTAACCCACTAGACCACCGAGGCCCCCTATTGTATTATGGAAAGCAATTCTTTAAAACTCATAAACGTCTCATAATTTTTTCAAAGCATTTTTCTCGCAATATAGCACCTATCATATCCTTGGCAGTGTATAACCCTATACTATCAGCCAACTTGTACACATTCAGACTATTCGCTGGCGACTTTCCAATGTCATACTCTTCTGCATAGAAATCTACACCTGAAACGCCAATTCGCATTAAAGTATGATCTTAGGGTGCTCCCTAACTGGTAAAAGCAGTGGTTGCAAAACCTGAACGTACTGGAAACCACAGTATACTTTACTCCAACTGCCTTGACCATACGAATCCACCAGTCAACCTCTCAAAAACCAAACACAAAAATGTGATCACATACAAAGGTCCCCGCCAATAAGCTAGTAATGAAATGTCATAAAATTCCGACCAGTAGTTCAGATATCTTGCAGACGATTATTAAAGAACCAATGGAAATATCTGAATTGGAGACAAACGGAAAAACGGACGGACCCCCAAAATAATAATAAAGACCCCCCCCCCCCCCCCCAAATAAGCTAAAAATAAAATTATATAAAATTATTACCACTGGTTCGTGACAAGCAGCAGCCAATGAAATTATTCGAATTGGAGTGGAGGGTGAAACTTGATCAATAAGCTGAAATGAAAATTTTATAATTTTCTAACAATTTTGGCCAGCAGTTTAGGGGATATCTTGCAGACAAGCAAAACCCACTGGAAATATCCAAATTGGAGGCTAACGGAAGAACGCACGGATATACAGATACCAAAACTTGATCCCCACCTATAAGCCATTGATATATATACTTTTTTAAATCTCACAAGTGGTTCGCAAGTGGTTCGGAATTACAAAGGTACCCACCAATAAGCTATTGATAAGTTTTTTTTTTAATCCGACCAGTCGTTCGGGTATACGGAACCGTAGAGATTTCGTTCCACGAATTACTATTTCGTTCCACGAATTACCATTTCGTTCCACGAATTACCATTTCGTTCCCCGAATTACCATTTCGTTCCACGAATTACCATTTCGTTCCACGAATTACCATTTCGTTCCACGAATTACCATTTCGTTCCACGAATTACCATTTCGTTCCACGAATTACCATTTCGTTCCACGAATTACCATTTCGTTCCACGAATTACCATTTCGTTCCACGAATTACCATTTCGTTCCACGAATTACCATTTCGTTCCACGAATTACCATTTCGTTCCACGAATTACCATTTCGTTCCACGAATTACTATTTCGTTCCACGAATTACTATTTCGTTCCATTACGAATTATGATAACCAATGGCTAATGGCTTTATAACTTTCCAGCTAACCAATGAGGATGAGCATTGCATATTTCTTGGCCGGCTCTGGTCGATGTAAAAATTGGTGCAAAAGGTAGAATAATTACATGAGATTAATAGATTGAGGATGGTGATGAAGGGGCGGGGGTGGCGGGGGGGGGGGGGGGTCACCTGTACGCATAGCCTCACTTTGAGAACCTATTTCTAGAACAACAACGGAAGCCATAAATCGTGGTACGAATGAGTAAATCGTGGAACGAATGAGTAATTCGTGGAACGAAGTAGTAATTCATGGAACGAAGTAGTAATTCGTGGAACGAAATCTTTTCCGTATTCGGGAGATATCTTGCGCACAAGCAAACTATCCAAATTGGAGGCTAACGGATGAACCCCAAAGACTTAATTACAAAGGTCCCCACCAGTAGGCCTCCTGACCAGCCGTTCAAAAGATATCTGACAGACAAGCAACAACCAATGAAAATATCCGAATTTGAGGCTAACTTAAGAATGGAGACGTACACGCGCCCAAAATTTGAAGAACTACAGAGGACACCAGCCAATGAGATATTTAAAAATGTTTCATAAAATTTCGGCCAACGGTTCTTGAGATATGTCGCAGACAAGTTCTAGTTTAGGGACAACGGACGACAGACAGCACAAGGACAATAAGGTGAAGAATTACCTATGGTTAACAACTTATTGGTGACTTTGATAACGATGTAAACTACATCAAAAAGTCGTCACCCAATAAACCAAGAAGTTGTTATCCATAAGTAATTCTTCACCTTATTGTAACCTTTCAACTTCTAAATGCCATTGAAAGATTTAGCACAAGGACAATTCGTCCTTAGGCCTAAGCATAAAACTGTCAAAATTGCGGTACCATGTTAAATTGTGTGGAGCTTGAAACCGACATGTACTATATCAATTTTATTTGGTTGTAAAGGATTTCTCATGTGTTGATCTATTTGAAAATCGTAAGGAAATATCTTAACGAGATTTAGGTAATTAGCCACAAATCAAAACGTTAACGGTAAGGATGACACGCAAATTCGTGAAGCGTTCCATATTTTTATAAAGCTTCTTTTTCAGTCTCCCTGCCAAATCCCTTATTTTTGCGCATATTTGTTTTTTTTTTTTTTTTTAATTTGAGAAACCGTATTCGTTTGTTCCATCTAGACGGATTTGAAGTGGGGAAAAATTCATTGGGAAGAAAAAAAAATGATTACAGCACCCGGTGTTCCCAGGCGGTCACCCATCCAAGTACTAACCGGGCTCGACGTTGCTTAACTTCGGTGATAGGACGAGAACCGGTGTTTTCAACGTGATATGGCCGTAATCCAAAGTTTAAGTGAAATACAACCCTAGAAAACTGACTGCAGTCATTGCTGGTTCTTCCCAAGAGACTAAGCGACAAGTTCGATATCTGTTGATTTTATCCGAAAGTAGCAGTAGAAATAAAAAAGATTAAAGGGGGGTAACTCCGAGCTAGGAGGTGGGTTACAAGTTACATAGTGATAGTTTGGCATATTTGAATATTGGATTGAAACTAACGCAGGCCTACTGTACATACTTTAAGCTTTCAATCAATGCCTGATAACTGATTTCTGTGTGTTTTATTTTAATGTTCACACAATTTTGAAAATACTAGAAAGCTTCTGAATTATACGTCTTGAGAAAAATACCCAATAATTTCAACATTCTGTTTAAAGTGTTTTAACGACAAAATATCAAGATTTTGGCAGCTCATGCCACTTTAAGCCGTAAATTACAATAGTACTATTCTCCTTAAAAACACCATCAATGCATCATGGAATATCACCCACAGAGAAAATAATAATCCTTTAAACCCATCGTGGTGACACTGACATAACTTCATAAGCCTCTAAACTTAGTTGTTCTCGATCCTTTACCTTAAAAAAAAAATTTCAACTCAACCATAGCTCATCATCCCTAAACTGAACTGTTCCAACAAATAGGCCTACCATACCAGATGCTCAATTTACTAGTATGGACCTATACAAGGCTATATTACTATTAGTTTGAAGAGAGAGTGTGACGATGAGTTTATATTATAATATAAAGGGCGCAGAAACCCTGCCTGTCCAATGCAATGGTATGGATGGTGTTGCTCATCAGTAGCGGTAAATCATAAAATAATGGTTCAGACCTTTGTTTTTTATTTCGGCTGCAAATTGTACTTTAAATGTAGGCCTACATGAAGACAATCTGATAGACCACTAGTCCGAAATATCTGCGCTGATGATGTAAGACATTTTTTGACAGATAGGTCATCATCAGCTGATGATGACCTATCTGTCAAAAAATGTCTTACATCATCAGCGCAGATATTTCGGACTAATAGACCACGTACTGACCGTGTCTGTTGTTTTTATGTTTCTATGGACTAAATTGTGTCCGAAATAAAAGTATTATTATTATAGATAAATCAAAATTATTTTACGTGTGTTCTGTTGGCCAACGGATCGGTGCTGTGTGGGACTGATAATGATATAGCCCAGGCATAGGCCTTACAAAGTTACAATCATGGTCATAATACAGTCACTCGAGTCAAGTCCCTTAATTTGTATTGATGTGATGAAAATCTAGTTGACATGTTTGTTCCAGAAATTAGGATTAAGACAAACAACTTAACATCAATCACCAAATTACACTGTTCTTCAGCAGACAACTTTACCCAACAGACTGCTCTGGGTCGAACTTGTCAGCACTTGCCTGGAGGTATTAATTTCAGGTACAAGCAGTGCGACTAAAGATCTCACTGTGGCCGATGCATGTTTAGACCAGACAGAGTTGCCCCCCTTCGTTTGTCCGGCTTCTTAACAACACCGCCATGTTTGTTGTCAATGGCAACTTCAGTATAAACTCGACGCAGCTGACAGACGTTCACGCAGAGTCGAGGAAACCAAAACCATATAAACATCATCTGAAAAACTGATTAACCATTTCAAAACACAAACATACAACATGTCTGAAACACCGTTGGATTTCGAAAGACTAGAACTTGAAGCGACAATTGGATTTAATGGTAAGTATTCTAACTATAAATTACTCTGTAGAGTCTAGATACTAGCCCCGGCATGCAGGCTTCTTCTGTTGTACGGGTATCCGATCAGTTATCGTACACTTTTGCCGGTTTTTCAATGCTAAAATTTACATCAGTGTTTGCATTGACAAGAAATTTCACAGAAGTGAAGCTGGGCTCAGCCGACTTTTGTTATTATAGTTTAATTTCTCCCAAGACTCTGAAATAATGTTTAGGGACCGGACATTCACCCGCTCGTTTTGCGTGTTTTTGTTGAGTGACGGGGACCAGTTATCGTACACCCATCGTGAAACCTGTTGTGACGTCATCTTTCGTGTTCGAAAATTCCCCGACACGGCCAAAGGCGACTATTCTTGCATTGCCTGACAAATGTAACTTCATAAACAGTTCTATTAATATTTGGAGGTTGAAATTTTGCAAGAAGATGCCTCGATGAGTAAGCTGGCTGTCATCGACGGGAAAACCCGATCGCTTGGGTTAAAGACGCATAAGTGCTGGGTGTACGATAATTGGTTCTGTACGATAACTGATCGGATACCCGTACTTGTAGCCCGAAGGGATTGTTTACCAGAATTAATATTATCTAGAATACTAGACGGTGCTGAGTGCAGTACGGTCTTATTTAGCCCACATTTTTATTATAATTATAAATTTATACGCCTACTTATAATGTTATATACTTTATAAGGGATAGGCTCTCAATTGAAGTTACCCCGAGGCGGACCTTCGAAGTTAAATCTTACTCTTAATTTCGTAGAGGTATAGGCCTATCAGAGATGTTTATTTTGTTTTTCATAAGTCAGCCAAATAGTTGTGGATTACTGGATATGGCCGTGAGACACAGTAGTACTAGTTGATCGAACCTCCAACTCCTTTCAATTAAATATTTCCAGATACAAGTAACATGCAGTACACTGGTGCACATGCAGTACACATGATACACTGGTGTCTTTGGTGATACAAATTGGCTGTTGGACATTGATTTCTAAAGCTGAAGCATTTATGTTAACATAACACTAGTCACTACGTCATAACACTTAACAGTTTTTAACACCAGTAAAATAAGCCAGACGGATCATGTATCAGAATTACTTCAATCCACTCAAAATGTTGCAGACTAATTGTAATTTGTAACGTTAATTCACTCAAATGTACTTACAAATTCTAATATGTGGACATGGCAAAGCCCTTTATTTTCTATAGACCCTTTCGGCTTAGAATGACGTTTTTATGACGTTGCTCGAATTGTTTGGCATTGACGTCATTTTCCTGTTGCAGGCGCTATGACACAACTCTATCGCTGGGCGTTAGACAAAATAAGCACGATTTCAACGTCAGATTGATCCAAAAACTTAATGTAGCGTCATTTTGCCATACACTGAGGCTACTGCGCTAGCGTCAATCTTTTAACCGAAAGGGTCTCTTGGTTAAACTGACAAAAGCAACCATTTTGACATAACATTTGAATGGAATCTCTTTTCTTTTTCTCAGGTGTTGTTCCTTCAGGTCTTATTGTACATCCAGACCGACAACATTTCATCTATCCTCTTGGATGTACAGTTATAGTTGAGGGAATTTCTGATGAAAAATCACCAAAGAAACGCAAACAGGAATTTTTAACTGGACACACAAATGATGTATCATGTTTGGCAGTTTCAAAGAGTGGGCGCTTTGTGGCCTCAGGACAGGTTACTTACATGGGATTTAAGGTACAAAGAACTACTTTTCTGGATATGGTATATAATATAATGCAAATAGAAGACATTCAAATAATCTGGACATAGCAATAAGTGGAGTTGGCAAATTAACCCTTTTGATTTTTATTTGACAGGCTGATATAATTATCTGGGATTTTGAAAAGAGAGAGTTATACTGCAGACTTGTGCTACACAAAAACAATGTAGAGGCTTTGAAATTTTCCCCTAATGACAAATACTTGGTCTCCATTGGTGGTCAGGATGATGGCAGGTAAGATTTACTCTTATACATGTAGTTCTTTATGTTATATAAAGTACTAATTGTAGAAAACAATGGTCTAACCAGCTGGGAGCGGTGACCATTGTAGAAGGGACGCCATTTTGTCGTAGTTACAGGCCGGTTGATATTTTAGCTCTGGCCCCTATTTTCCTACGAAAAAATTGTTTACCGATGCAATAAATGCCTTAAAATGAATGACCAACCTTTTCTGTCTTAGTATCCATTCCCCTTTTGTCGAACTATAGGCTTGGGTTGTTGCATTCCATCGAAAGTGGGTTGGAACATTTTCCCGCGAACAAGGCGGCCATATTGCCTGTGGAATCATGGTTAATTTTGCAAATTTAAAAATGGCTTCCTCCCATAGCGTTCCGCCCTTCGGGCGTCACAATAGTCAATAACGCTACATACCGGAGCTAATAAAGTACATAGGGGCCTACTGGCCAACCTTTTTTATAAACTGGATTGAATATCTTAATGCATTTTTTCCTAGACAAAAAAGTCACTTTCCCAAAATCATGTTTGAGCAATAACTTTAAAAGTCAGTTTTCCATCAATCTGTTTCATTTGTTGATTTCTGTTATTATTTTTGGTTGTTTCTAGTGTGGTTGTATGGAGTATTGAGAAGAAAGATGCTATTTGTGGCTCACCAGCACAGGTGATGAGTGCTGGAACTACTACATGTATCTGTTATTCCAACTTAGATGATAACATGTTTGTCACTGGTGGAAAGTAAGTTAATTTCAGCTTGACATAATACAATTTTAACATTATGTGAGGTTAACAAAACTCATTGGGCCAGTCCATTTTAACTGGTAGCCTTTATATTCTAAACAACATTTTGGAATCTACGTGCACAATTTTTTCTTCGTCATTGTGTTTTAAAAACTGTAAATTTATTGTATTTATTAAAGTTCAGGTAAATTACAAAGAATCTTTCCTTATAACATTTTATTCTATTCATTGACAGTGGTACATTGAGAGTCTGGGAATTGGATCTCCATAACAGAAAAGTTCGTCCTACTGAGGTCAATATGGGTCAACTCAAACGAATCATCAACTGTATTCAGGTACATATAATACTGCATTGATTACTTACATGTAGAATTCCTCCTAACACATGGCTTGCACCATTCAAAATAAATCACAGAAACTGCCATTTGCTTTGAAAGAATAGAATTACACAACAAAGGTTTTCGTTTTTTTGGCCTTATTGTCAAAATTGATTTCCCTATATTTTAATAAAAATTTATTCTAAATTCCAGATGAATAATGATGACACGTTTTTCTACTGTGGTACAACCAGTGGAGATATCATCAGTGTGAATGTCAAAACCAAACTATACCAGTTTGATGGCCCACCAAAAGGAAAGTTCAGTTTAGGGGTTACCTCCCTTGCTTTACTGAAGACCGGTGAGGTATTGGTGGGTGCAGGAGATGGAACTGTAGCAGTTGTCAAGGGAGAGAAACTTAAACGAGTTGCTGGGTAAGATTTCACTTTACAACCTCAGTGTGTAAAAATGTAACAGTAATATTTTTCGTCTTTTCAACAAAATGTTGTTTTTTTTATAATTGTTGGAAACTTTTTTGTTTTTGTTACTTGTTCCATTCATTTATTTATTAGAGTTTACAATGAAGGATTTCTAATCAATTTGCTTGTAATATCTTACAGGAAACAACAGAAGGTTCATGGGGCAGTAACCTCAATAGCTCTAAGAGGACTTGGCCACCAGGTTAGTTAAACCCTGAAATTTCTACTTACAATGAACCTAGCAGAGAAATCTTGTCTCTGCCGAATTTTTTTTTTCCGTGTTCGTCATAGCCAAGATCACTTTCATAGTAAAAAAGGGATATATGTTAAGGAGACCCGCCGAAAATATCGGCGGCGCAAATTTCACAACAAATAAGCAAAGAATAAAATATTTACCATTGCATTCCGATAGCATAGACCACGAAGAAGGAGTTTGTCAAACTTAGGCCGCTGTAAAGTGACTAAAGATATATGATTGAAGTATTTCTACGACGCCCCGCACAGTTTAACTGGTCGTTTAAATGTTTTACTATGGCGGTTACGTCAGGTTGAAAGCCAGTGGACTTCGAAACAAATATTGACTGCATAAGGGAAAGTTTACCACTTTACAGCGACGTAAGTTTGACAAACTCCTTCTTCGTGGTCTATACTATCGGAATGCAGTGGTAAATATTTTATTCTTTGCTTATTTGTTGTGAAATTTGCGCCGCCGATTTTTTCGGCGGGTCTCCTTAACTTATATCCCTTTTTTACTATGGAAGTGATCTTGGCTACAATGAACCTGATTATTTTTGTTGCCACATGTGTTTTTTGTGGGGCTTTTTTTGGCACCCTATATAGTTAGACGGTTATATAGCAGCACTATGTTAAATAACAAAAATTACCATAAATAATTGAGATCAGTGCATCACTTGAGTCGCATATATTAAACTCTGGCCATGGTGTGTAATGGTGCATTTTGTTTTCTCTCCAGTTTTTTGTCAGCACCAAGAAGTCTCACATCTACAGATTTAACCTGTCAGAGTTCAGCCATGAGATGATTGGGACTAGACATTCCACAGCAGTCAATGACATTATCTTCCCAGCGTAAGTCAAAAACTCAAATATTCCTTAATTTGTCTAAGCTAAAATTGAGCCTGTTTCAAGCGGTGACATTAAAAAAGATAAGAGTACTAAATAATGATTAAAAAGGTTTAAATGATACAGACTGAAATTAAAGCAAAGTCTCAAATATTTGTAAGGCACAATTAAGATATAAACTTTAGAGCACAAGAAAATTCATTTTTTTACTGACGATTATCCGTCAACTCAACAAAGAATTTTTCTTTGGTTTTGTTTACAGTGGCGCCTCTGAACTGTTCATTACCTGTGGAGCAGAAGACATTAGAGTGTGGCATACTGATACGTGTAATGAACTACTCCGTATTAGCGTTCCCAATATGGAATGTCATGCCATCTGTTTGACTGAAGATGGTAAAACTCTTATCAGTGGTATGTACACCCTTTTTACATTACACTAAAGTTGTAAAACAAGACATGTAAATATTGTTTTATCCTATTTCCAATCAAAACGTATACACTTAAAATTTGATATATTCACACATTGTCCACTCCCAAACTTAAGAATGACTTATTACTTTGATGAACAAGATTGCCTTTGGAAATCTTCCAAATTTACAGCAGCCAATTTATATTATTCTAGTTTTTTTAGGAAATTCTTAGGGGCTTTATTCCACCATAGGATTCATTATTTATTTATGCTATTGAAATGTTGCCTGTGTATTTGACAGCTTGGAATGATGGTAAGATTCGAGGGTTCTATCCAAAGACAGGCAAGGCCATGTTCACCATCAATGATGCTCACAATAAAGGTGTGACAGCCATTGCATGTGCTTCTCATGGACATATCATTGTCAGTGGTGGTGGAGAGGGACAAGTTAGAGTGTGGGAAATCAATCATGGCTACTGTCGTTCTGGCCCAGTTATAACCACCAAACAAGTGGAGGCAATGAAGGAACACAAGGGGAAGGTGACAGCCATTAAGATTACCCGTGATGATAAAGAGTGTGTCTCCTCCAGTATGGATGGAACATGTATTATCTGGAACTTAGAGTAAGTACTCCCATAAACATTTCAAGTAATGATTACGGGTAGTTTCCAGTCTATGCATGTCTTTTTCCTAATAAATATATATCAACGTTTCCAGATCATGACCAAATAAAAACTGAAAAATGTGGATTTTCCAAGCGGTCGCCGTATGTGGAAGAGTCAGGGGTTTCCTCTGGGTAATGAGCTCGGTTCCCTCCACTAAACCTGGCAATGCCGCCATATAAGTGAAATTATATTGTGTGTGGCGTAAAACATCAATCAATCAACCAAATCATCACTTCCATGTACTACTACTGATTTAAGGAAATATCTTTTCTTTGTTAACTACATTATAACTGGTTTTCACTAGGGCCCCCTTTTCATCTTTAGCTTTTTAAATAAAAATGCAATGTTTTCTATTATAGACGTTTTGTGAGAAAGCAGATCATGTTTGCTAACACGTTGTTTAAATGTGTCAGCTACAATTTGGAAGAGTGCCAAATGATAACCAGTGGAACGGACAGGAAAATCTGTTATTGGGAAATCCTGGATGGGTCCCAAATTCGAGAGTTGGAAGGTTCTAAATCCGGTTCTGTCAATGCCATGGATCTTTCTAGAGAAGGCAGTCAGTTTGTTACAGGAGGTGATGACAAACTCATAAAGGTAACAATTGAATCACATATACAATACTGTAGTATGATTTTAAAATGTTAGCCACATGTTAGCCGACCCGTGTTCAAGACCAGTCAACTAATGATTGCATATTGATTTTGGATGGCCTCAATATCATTTTACTTGAAAGTCTGCCTTACCAAGTTTGTTGTGCATTTTGGAACGGGATTGATTCACTGATTTATTGCATTTTCAATACGTTATTGTTAACATAATTTCTGTTTTTCCTGGATACATTTGTTATAAGAATTGTCAATATTGGCTTTATTACTATTTCAGGTTTGGAATTACAATGAAGGGGAGGTGACCCATGTTGGAATCGGACACAGTGGAGATATCACAAAAATAAAGATCTGTCCAACTGGAAAGTTTATCGTGAGTGTCAGTACCGATGGCGCTATCCTGAGGTGGAAATTTCCTCAAAGACACGCATAACCTTTCAATATTTGCTAAAAAAAATTACAGCTATTTCTCATTTATTGCTGTTTTTAATGGACCTTCATCCAACAGAAGTGAAAGTTTTAAAAGATAACCACAATAAATGACATTACAGTGTATATACATCTATATTATGACTATTTACAACATTTCATGTTATTTATATTATACATCACATAAACTTATATTAATAAATAACAAGAATTTTTTTTAACTTTTTGTGTTTGTATTGCTGATTTGTGATCCAGACGTTTCTGTTCCATGAACTCTGGTCTTCGTCCCAGACAGCTAATATAGGTTTAGTCTTGTATTAACATCACAGCCATCAAAATTTCAACCCCATGCTTGTGTTTTGCAATAATGTAAAACAAGTTTCCCATCACTTCCAAAGCACTGAAAACATATTAAAAAAACGTCCATGGAAAAATACACCTTAACTTTGAGTTGGGTTTAGAGTGATTATCCCTCAGTCCTACACAGACTTTCAAATCACACTCAGACCAAATATGGAAAACTTTCCTTGTCGATTTTTCACTCAACCGTTATGTAGAAGAGTTGCCAGGCACTCGCCGAAGGTCAGGGGTTTTCCGGTTTCCTCCCCCTCACTAAACCTCGCAACACCACCATATAAGTGAAATAATCTTGAGTGTGGCGTAAAACATCAATCAATCAAAAATGTATTAGGCTTAATACAGGTCTAAATGACGTCACGTAACAAAGAAATTCCATTGTTACGTTACAAAATTATACCAGTATTAAGCCTAATACACTTTAGAACAACCTGCCCCGGAGACAACAGACCCCCAAGTCCCCTTAACTTTGATATCAGAGACAGAAGACCACCTAAACATACAACCCAAGTTTCAAAGTGAGACTACAAAGTGTTATTGAACGCGCAGACAGATGGAAGCTATCACTAGATTTGTGCATCTCTAATAAAGATCATCTAAAGATTAAAGTGGCATAAGCTGCCAAAATTCACACTTTTTTCATAATTTCTGATGGTCACAATAGTAAGAGGCTTTGAAGGCCATCCAAAAACTAAGTGATTTGCATTGGAATGAGGTAAATCCATACAGTATGTGGCCTATACAAACAGAAAACGTGTTCGAAAAGTAAACAAAATTTAAATAACCGAGACGACCATCCATTCATTCTAAGCCAAAGTTAGTTCAAAACAATACTTTGTCGTATATTTCCGAGACTAGAAGCACTAAAAAGCTTTTGACTAATACGCCTTCAGAAAAATAGCCAATAATTTCAACATTTTGGCAGCTAATGCCACTTTAAACAGTATTTAAGGATAGTGATGGTGAGAGATTACAGGAATCCCATATACTTACATCATAAACAGTTCCTACTTCAGTGTCCGGTGAGGGGGCAAATGACTGGTTCACATATAAGAACTGTTATGCAAAAACAAAAAACAAACAATAATCCTTTCAGATTTAACAATTAAAAACATCTGAATGTCCCATATTTATACAGTTTGATAAGCAATAAACTGAATATTTCAAAGCAGTGCAATCTCATTGGTTCCTTGTAACTAGAAGTTACAAAATCCATTTTTTTTTTTTTAAATTAACCTCTCCAGTATTTAGTCCAGTCAATATCTTTTCAGTCAAAGTATCTCAGTCTGATTGGAAAAAGGACCAGCCTGGGCCTGTTGATCTAAAGAAAATTAGCTTAACAGCAGGTTAAATGACTGGACGTAACAAAGAAATTTCTTTGTGATGCAGGATCATCTAACCTACCATTAAGCTAATTTTCTTTTGAACAATTGGCCCCTGGTCACTAACAGCGATATTTGAAAATATGCATCCCAAGCAAAGAATATCAATAGTCCATACTCTACAGTGGAAAAACAACAGTCACATTTAAAGACAATAATAAAATATTCAGAACTGTCTTTCTTACTGTAAGGTGTTCAAATGGTTCCTTCAGTTCAACTCTGGAAGAGTTGCCAGGTACTCAGGGGTTTCCTCCAGCAATGAGCCCTGTTTCCTCCCCCGCTAAACCTGGCAACGGTACCATATAAGTGAAATAATCTTGAGTGCGACACAAAACATCAATCAAAGCTTTGGCCTGGAGTGTAGGCCTACCCAACATTTCTTCCATATGGGGTGATAAAGTGAAAATTCTGCTCAGAAATTGTAAGATTTTTTGGACAGAGTGGGATTTGAACCATTGACCGATGGACTTTGTCAACTTTTGCTCTGCCAAATGAGCCACCGAGACCTGCATAAAACAAACAAGTTAATGTTGTGGTATGGAATGAGAGTGACCTGAAGAACGATTGAATTAAACAAGGAAAGTATCAGTAAAACTTAAGGATGTTCCCTGATCCCCCATCCCAGATATATACTTAAACCTATTTGAACTAAGACATATTAAGGGCAAAAATATATCAACATACTGGAGGAAAATGACACGGCACAACTGCTTCGTAGAGGATATATAACAATCAGGTTTCAAAGTAACATACAAGATATAGAAAATCAAGACTTCATCAAAATTGACATTGGCATTGAGTATATACTAGCCAAGTTTCACACCAATACTCAAAATACTAACCAAGATATTACCCAGACAAAAGATATGGACAGAATTTGAGGACTTAGGGCAATACCACTAAATATATCAACATCACAAAAAGAAAGGGACACTGCTCAGTATATACCACGTTTCAAACCTATCCTCAGAATATTAACCAAGATATTATCCGAACAAACATATGGCCAGAAGTTGACGATTTGCAGAAACTAAGGGTAAATATATCAAAATAAGGAAAGAAAACTGGAACACTGCACAACTAAATGGTAGTGATTAGATACTAGCTAAGTTTCAAACAAATTCTCAAAATACTAAATGAGATACAGCCCGAACAAAAGACATCGACAAAATTTCCCAATTTGCTGTAAGAAAGGGCAATAACTCTAATACAACTAAATGGTAGTAAGTATATATCAAGTTTAAACCCAATCCTCAAAATTTTAACGGGGGCCTCGTGGCTCAGTCAGTTTAAGTGATAGTCCCTCAGTCCTACACAGGAATCCCATCGCTGTGGCACGGTTTAGAATCCCACTCAGACTAAATATAAATTGTAAAATTTCGGAGTAGATTTTTCACTTGGTAGCTGTATGTGAGTTGAGAGTTGCCAGGTACTCTGCATAGGTGGGGGTTTTCTGTGGGGAATGAACCCGGTTTCTTCCCCCACTAAACGTGGCAACGCGGCCATATAAGTAAAATAATCTTCAGTGCAGCGTAAAACATCAATCAATCAATCCATTGGTGTGGTAGGGATCATTCAGTTGGCACATACAAATCTTAGACCTTTTTACTTTTAACCTTGTGCTTGGTGCTTGGATATTCCTGTAATAACTGTTACATACTTTTACAGGTTATGACCAAGTATGAAATTCAGAAATCTCTGACGTCCTTCAACTTAAAATTTCAGGGAATTGGACTTACTGAAAATGACTTCCTGCAGTTTTTAATACACACCATGTTGGCTATTTTCAACATGTATGAATTAAAACCAGAAATTCTGTGGTATGAGTTGCCAAAATGTTAATATTTTAAATGACAAATTCATCCGCATATAAATACATACAAAAGGACACTTACCAAACTCTCAGAGGGCTCACTCTTAATATACTTCTTGATAAATTGAGAAACCATACCAATTTTTTTACAACGTTCCACAGCCCACTTCTTTTTCTTCATAATGGGAGCATCTCCCGCAGGTTTCAGTAAAATATCAACTGGAACGAAAAAAACAAATTCAGTGACAGTGGTTAAGTTTTCAGCCAAATTCTTCAAATCCAAAATTTTTTTAAAGTCATCACAAAACGATTTTGCTTTTTTCAAAAATGTTTTGCTTGCCAACGCTATCTGTAAAATCCACGCTTTGTCCTATTAAGGAGGTAAAAAAATGAATCGTGCATAAAATATTTTTTTCTAAAAAAAAATTAATCCGTCCACTGAGGTGTGGTAAAAATTATTATTTTTGTTCAAAAGTTGGATAAAAGCAAAAGGCCAGTCCTTAAATATAACACAACCTATGATAGAATGATTTTTTTTGGTCAAGTTCAAGGTTGGCATGGAGAGCATGGTCTACGGATTTTCTGATGTATCGGGCAACACTATAAAAAATTTTATCAAATATCATTTCATTTTCAAGAATCATGTGGGTCCGTAGACCAACTGTTAGACACAGCTTATAGTGTATAACATTTAAATGCAATCATTTTGTGAATGTATTTAGTCCGTCATATACAAAAACATTGCAGTTAAGTAAATAATCACTCACTAACTTTGTGGATTCATAAATTCGGCAATTCAGAGAAAGCCACGGATAGTGGACTGTGTGAAGCACTTGCCAATATACGAAGCTGAAAGGTCACATAAATAATATGTTCATCTGTATTCGAAATAAAAAGGCACATGTACATTTTCATCAAAGTTATGTTATTTAATCAACAGTTTCTACCCCATTTTATAAATATGTTATCAAAGTTTCAGCCAAAATTGGCAAAAACGAGGGCCTTCAGTTACTAGAGTCTACGAGAACTTTATTTGACATTATATGGTTATAATAGCCAATAGGATTGAAAAACTAAACCACATAGAATAAAAAAAATGATTTAATGAATCTATACTTTGTATTAACTCAAAGAAATTTATCGCTATTTGTTTGGAAACGGAAAGTATGCGAGTGCTTCATGAATCCCGAGCAATGAGGCTGATGTTTCTGTTTTTAAGGGAAAAATATGAAAATTTTGGCAACTCATACCACTTTCATTTTTTTAGGTTTATGTGATGGTAAATCAGTGTTAACTTCAGGGCTTACTCCCCTTGTTAAATGTTATACTGACTTTATAGGCCATATCTAACAGTTGATACCTGTGGCCAGGAGCCTGATTCACAAAGCGGTGTAGGATAAGTTTTTTATGTTTTATGTAACTGCCATAGCCAGTTTGCTATGACAGTTAAATAAAAACTTACGCTACACTGCTTTGTAAAACAGGCTTCAGAATCCAATTCCCGCAACCTTGTGCAAATATTTGGTCC
The DNA here is from genome assembly GCA_963971465.1 of Lepidochitona cinerea. NCBI lineage: Eukaryota > Metazoa > Mollusca > Polyplacophora > Chitonida > Tonicellidae > Lepidochitona > Lepidochitona cinerea. Next base: position 21,698,711 of record OZ020551.1, read on the forward strand.
AATTTAAATTCATTTCTAATCCTTCAACACCTGTCGTGATCGGCGAAATAATAAACACCTTTCGGTTTCGAAGTTGTTGTTGTTGTTGCTGAGGTGGCGCTGTCCACTGCCACTGGTTCATGTCTAGAAGCAGAACTGTCATCCGGATCTGTTGGCTTGTCTGAAGCGGTTTCTGACATCTTCTCAGTTAGGACCTGGCTTGATTCATTCCCATATGATATGCCTTTTATCTATCTCATTACAAATAATCGCCCACTTCTGCACATAAGATACTTTGCTCAACAAAGGACGCCATCTATCAACAATCCTTGTCAAGGGGGAGTAATCAAGAATCGTGTGACTGCACATCTACACTCTATATAACAAATTAAGAAATTAAGACATCATTCACCACGTAGTAAGTCGTGTTGTTAAAAAAACAACTAGGCCTATAAATTGTATAATATATAAGTAGCCTATAACTAGACTACGTGGCGATGTCTTAATTTCTTATCATTAGTATGGAACCCGGGTTTAAAAGAGAGTTTCAAACATTTATCCCCCCTATTACGTCATGTAACAACCAGTCTAATTAGACCGATTGCCTTATGACGTCATAGAGATTCATCTGCACAGAAAAGTATTTGAGAGTGCAGTTATTCGCGTGGCTACACGTAGGCCTACAGGGCTTCATAAAGCGATCACTTCAAACAAGTTCCTTTTAAATTCCATCCCATAATTTCTTCAAATGACGTTATTAATTAGGCTTTCGGTCTATAGACTTAAGGGTCATCTAGCTGTTCAGAGTTTCCAAGCATAGGCCCTACTTTTCACCCTTTCCTCATGGCAAAATACACCCAAGTTAAAACTGATTAATGACTCTTCATAACTCAACAGAACTAGGCTACATCTTAAATGTTTACATATGCATAGGTCTAAAGTTAAAACAACGTCAGTTGTGTTCAAACTGGTTATGCTGGGATGTGAGCTACACTTAGAAAACATTGAGGTTCAACGCATTTTGTTGTTCACTGAGCAGGCATATTTGACCTACAAATACAAATAAAATGTAGGGTTACATGGTATGGATGTAGTATTTACTGACACACAGTCTTACTGAACCTGACCTGAAAACAGGCAGTTTATTCAGGGACTCACAGGTAGACTACTATTTTTGCAGTAAATAAGCTGTATATTTAGTATTGCATGCAGAGGCGTAGGATGTGTAGGTTTCTACACAGGTGGATTTTATTGTCCTCATCGTCCTTAATTGGTGTTCATTTAAATATACAGAATAAACAGATATTTCGATGGGTTTAAATAATTTTTTAAAAGTCTTACCTTAAGTCCCCTCAAAACAACCTTATTTGTGATAGTGAATATATTGATGGTGTTTTTGTGGTGTTTTGATGAATGGAGCCCAGCAAAACATAAGCCTACATTTATGAAATTTGAATGTGGTGTGAAATATTGTCGCCTGGTAAGGTGTTTATATATGCCTACTTTGGAAAAAAATTGTCAAAACTGGATAAGAACATGAAAACATGCATGGTTAGGAAGGTTTATAGCTGAAGCATTGTTTAACAAGTGTTCGCATAAATTGTAGGGCCTACTGTCCCAGGAAACAGACATAGCAGTACCAGGGCCACACGTGTACGGATACCCCACAATAGTTAATAACACAGTGACACCGTCCACTCGTAATGTATGCACTCTGAAAAAACTGTCAAGATTTGATTGGATTCGAACTTTTCTATTGTCCGTTTTATAAAATAAGTCAATATATTGATTGAGGTCAAAACTTATTCGAATCCGAGAGATCCGATGTTAGCGGACTTTGAAAATCATTAATTGGCAATAATAAACAACATTTGGCTAATACTATTATTGTAGGATTGATTCGTGGAGACAGAGAGCGATACAAAGAAACGCCGTTCAAGCCCCTCCAAATGACATTTGAAATCGATGTTCACGTTGGTGAAAAACAGACCCTATGACATTTAACATGGGAGAATATAAAAACACACTGTCGAATTATTCATGCCCATAATAACAATTAGAAATCTGATCACCAATTCCTCACTCGTAGTGAATGTATTAAAGACAAACTATTCCACACTATTCCAAACACAGATAATAGTTACATAGCAAACAAAATTTTAATCATTTTACATTTTATCAATATGGGAAGATATGAGAAGATGAAATAAATAATTCTTGACATGAAAACACCACATAAGGTATATATCGGACCTAGAGACCGATTGCTAAATAACGTCATCGGGATAAAACTGTATTTAGAACAGACGATGACGAAAATAGTTCCCGACACACGTACAGGTATATATATTCGATTTAGAGTACTGCCAACAACAAACACGCATATATTGATGCACATTTCAAAGGTGGCACGAGCTTACTGCTATAATTAGCCTAACTATCGCTAGTATATTTATGAACACTAAAACACACGAGCACAGGGAAAATCATTTTGACTAAAATAACCATCGAGATCACTTTCTAATTGAGCCAAAAAGGGGCATGTAATTTGGACATTTGTGCGATCATAACTGGTTGTAATAAACCAAAACCCATAACAACTCATTAGTTAAAGACAGACAGGAGCCTGGTTTCAGTCGATCAGTAGTATTTTCTGGAACACTTTGAGTTTGTTATATATATTTATGATCATTAAAACACACGGGCACAGAGAAAATCTTCTTGTCTAAAATAACCATGGAGACAAGTTTCTAATTGTGTTAAAAAGAGGTATATCATGCATTTAGACCTTTATACCCCATAAATTGTTGTAACAAACCAAACCTATGGTATTTCATTAGGTTGACGACTGACAGGAGCTTAGCCTTGGTCAGTAGAATTTTCTGGAATCATTTTGTAACACATTGGCAATGGTTACGCATCTTGGCAAGAACATCGGTGGACTGAGATTGACCCCCCTGCACAGACAAAACTATGTAGCAAACAACAAACAAAACAGCCATAAATACCATCTCACAACCAGCAAACAACAAAGTTAAGGCATTTTACTTTAAAATAGTTCGTATTCTTCTACTATAATCTGGACCATGTTCATGCTGGTCTTGTGATACTGAAACACCAACGACACAACATCTTTTTCAGAGCACATTCCCGGGTCCACGATCAAACCCAAACCACAAACAGCCTGCAATATTTGAATCCAAAAGCTTTCCCTTTCCAAACGTCTGTGTTTGGCATCTGTAGTAGAAGTGAGCATGATTTTGTTTTTCAGAAAAGTATACTCGGCAGATAGGAAAAACTTTCCCTGGAGGAAAAGGAAGCTAATTTAGCGGCCAATATTTTAAATGAGAATCAGAAATATACTTTGGTTCGTGAGGCGTTTGAATAATTGCTGAAAATATCCGATCGACGTTTTGGCATAGTGTGCCACATTAATTCATTTGGTTCCGAGTATTAGGATGAATAATTACTCAACATAAAATTTCCCTGTATTTATTTTCGTTGTTTATACCCAATATTAAAGAATCCAAATTTGAGGATCATAACTGGTTTGTGATGTTGTTAGAACTTAATTAAAGTGGCATGAGCTTCCAAAATTCACACTTTTTTTTCATAATTTCTGATCGTCACGACGATAAGAGGCTTCTATAAAGGCCATCGAAAAACTAAATGATTGGCGTTGGAATGAGGAAAATCCATACAGTATATGTGGCCTGTGCGAACCAAAAACGTGTTCGAAAAGGAAACAAAATTTAAATAACCGGGACGAGCATTCGAAATATCATCATTTAAAGGCACACCGCACACTCATAGCTAAAATGCAAAACCGGACATATTTTATCTAAAATGTTTAATTTCAATGGTTTCAGTGCCTTCACAAGTGCATGAATAGCGCAAATTCTAATATAGCCAAAACACACCATAAATCAACACATATTGTATACATCCCTTCTATATAGTCCTGTTCATATAACTCCATTTAAGTGAGTGGTTAGACACAGTCTGAGCCAAAATCACCGAAAGACTTTTTCTGCATTCCCTCGAAAGGGGGAGGGGAGATGCGTTTACAACGCCACGTCAAGATTAGCTGTATTTGTGCTGACTGCGTTAGATCTTCTAAAATGATAAATGACGTTAGAAAACTACTGTCTTGACGTGGCATCACACAGAACTGGCCGAATTCGATCAAACGGCCTTTCTCCAATTTTTCCCAGAGCCACGGAGTTGTTGAAATATGTATTAAAAACAATTTCTCAAATGTTTCAACTTGTTCGATCTATAGAATAAATAAATAGGAATATTTAGGCAAAAGTTGATTTACCGCCACACTTGCACTTAAAATGATAGACAATAACAGTTAAAGGCACACTTGCCGCCGTAGCCTGTTTAAATTTGCCAAGAAAACCCATTTACATGAGCTTACTTCGACTAATACAACTAAACTTAAACATAGGACACATAAAACATGTCTAGTTAGCTTTAGAATGTAGAAATGGGGTGAAAAACAAACGAAGAATCGAAGCCTGATTACAACAACAACGATCAGTGTCGGTCACTTTCGTGTTGGCTTACCCTCATTTCAGGCCTTTGTATCCGTGGTTTACACTCAAACAATTATCAGCAGGCTTTTCCAGTCACTGTTAACCGATCGTCAGTCTGTATTTCTCAGATAAATAGGCCTACGTACAATTACACTGTGCCGTTAGTTCACTCACTCGACTGAAACATAAAATCGCCAATAGGGGGCAGTTCGGTTTGTTTACGTTCCGGGTACGTAACAATTCAAATTTTCAAATTCAAATTAAAAATACAAAGTGACGTCCAAACTTTTAAATTTTGGTAAAAATAGAAAGTTCCTAACTTATATTTTCTGGGAAAAATACAGAAAACGGTCTTTCTTTTTTAATGTAAACAATATTCCTGATTTTCGCGGAAAGTGTGCCTTTAAATAAGCATAGAACTTGAGCCTAAGTTATTTCACTCCAATAGCGATGGAAGATTATTATATGCAGGGGGAAATAATTTCGAAAACAAATCTTATTAGCTTATGGCGTTAAAATCCCACCATCCACATCAAGGACGTATAGGCCTGGGCCCTTTCGCCTTTCTCAACATGACAGAACAGCACTGGACGTAGACGATTCCTAAGATTTTAGTAGTCTACCCAGGTTAGTGACACGTGCGCGTAGAGCATGATGGGTAAAATCCTGATGTAAACACCGGCGGAATAAGGTGCATTGTTTTTCTTTTGCAATCTGCCATTTTGGCGTGGAAGACACATTACCATGTCGGCCTTTCAAAACCCTGCCGATATCCATGATGCACAGGCTCTTCTTGCACTAAAATCTGCCCCAGCTAGCCCAGCTAATGTGAATGTAAGTGCCGAACCAAGAGGGACAGCCATTGCCCGACTGGAAGGTCGAGACTTCAAATTTATGATGCGACAGACTCGTGTGACGATCGGGCGGAACAGTAGCAAAGGCGATGTCGACATCAACATGGGTCATTCTAGTTTCATTTCTCGTGTGCACTTGGAGGTGCAATTTGAGCATCCGAATTTCTTTTTGAAATGCAATGGAAAGAATGGTGTATTTGTCGACGGAACGTTCCAGCGAAAGGGGGCGCCTCCACTTCAACTTCCTCGATCGTAAGTCGATAGTCTTAGTACGAGTAGCAAAACAACATTGCTCTGGGCCTCGTGTTTACATGTGAACTAGTAATGTTTACATATAAGGTCAGGCAATTTTTAATGCGTGACAACCTGTTCATTTAAACTATCCCATCTACAACATATATGGCTACTCTTATAGACTTCTCTCGTTATTTTTTGTCTCCTACTCCTAGCTGGATGATAAATAAACATATCAACTTGAGGTAAAATAAGAACTGTTTGAAACTCTCTCATTTTAAGCGTTGGTTCCATTTTATCTAATGACAAATAATTAAGCTTGTGTTGTTGACAAAAAATTGTTGAGCTGCCAAAATTCACACTTTTTTTCATAATTACTGATCTTCACCACAGTAAGAGGCTTTGAAGGGCATCGAAAAACTAAACGATTGGCGTTGGAATGAGGAAAATCCGTACAGTTTGTGGCCCATACGAACTGAAATACTGTTCGAAACGTAAACAAAATTTAAATAACCGGGATGACCATTCATTCATTCTTAGACAAAGTTAGTTCAAATCAATACTTAATCGTACATTCTCGAGACTATAAGCACTAAAAAACTTCTGAATTATACGTCTTGAGAAAAATAGTAAATAATTTCAACATTCTGTTTTTACGTCAAAATATCAACATTTTGGCAGCTCATGCAACTTTAATTATTTCTCAGAGGTAAAATCCAAATCATTGACATACAAAAACGTTTGATCAGTGAACCCCCACATCTCGCGTGCAAAACTTCCTAAATAAAAGTGCTGCATGAGAACATTATTTTAATAAGCCCCTGAGTGTAAAGGTATAACTAGTCCGAAATATCTGCGATGATGATGTAAGACTAAACACATTTGATCAATTTTCTGGGAATTCCTTGACACCCTTCGGGCTGTCAAAACTACCTCTCGTTTCTCATCAAAAATATCAAGATTCTCTTCATAACTTTTTAAAAATAAAATTACAAACCCGTGCTTTAATGGTTTCCCTTTTTCCTTGCACCAGTCTGAAGTCTGTACGTAGACACCAGCCATAGATCTGCCCGGTTAAATTTCAAATTGTACCAAACCTTTCCGAAATCTGCCATTCGCATAATCTCTCATTGATACTTCACTATGACGCGAAAGGTCAACCTGTCACATGATTACCCACTGGCAGGCGATCACGTGATAGTTTGGCTGAAGTATACACAGAACAACTGCTTGAGCTGAACTAATCATGTGACAGGTTGACCTTTCCGCGTCATAGTGACGTATCAATGAGAGATTATGCGAATGGCGGATTTTGGAAAGGTTTGGGACAATCTGAAATTAAATTGAATCTAATTGCCAAGAGAAGTACCTTGAAAATTAATTGATTGACATTGAAATGAAAATTATCAATGATAATGTTTGCCAATAACGGGAAGTATTAGTACATATTTGGGGTTTTGTTTCTATCGTGACATACATTTCCACTATTGCTGTCCATGGAAAGTTCCTGTTGTAGTTCTTGATGTAAATGACAAACATTTTGCTAATTCAACACCAACATCTCTAAATCATCCCAGTTAATTATAAGTATATTTCTGATTTCAGTTGTATCGTGAGATTTCCTAGTACTAACATCAAAATCAAGTTTGATTCTTTGATTGAGGATTGGAAGCCAACTCCACCAGCAGCAGTCCTTCAATCACCTAAGAGAAAACCCATCAGTGTTGGTCCTTTGCAGATAAACATACCAAAGCCAGAGGTGTCCTTTAGCAGTCCATGTCCTTCCCCAACAGGAACTATTAGGTAATACCTGAAGTCCATGAATGGGGAAGTGGGAAGCGTCCCATCACCCCATATTTAGGGCACTCGCGCCCTCTCCATTAGTCAGAAACCATGGCTCTTCTTCTCTTCCTGCGGGGCCTCCGTGGCTCAGTAGGTAAAGCGTTGGACGCTCAATCCAAACAGCCTTTCACCAATGGATCGTGGGTTCGAATCCCACTCAGTCAAAAAATTGGAAAATTTTCTGACTGGGTTTTCACTCTAACGACATATGTGGGATGGTTGCCAGTTACCAGCAGAAGGTCGTGGGTTTCCTCCGAGCACAGAGCCCGGTTTCCTCCCACAATAAAACTGGCAACGCCACCATACAAGTGAAATAATCTTGAGCGCGGCGTAAAACACCAAACAATCAATCAATCAATCTTCTCTTCCTCGTATAAACTAATCAATCTTCTCTTCCTCGTATAAACTAGACATAACTGAGATACCCCCCCCCCCCCCCCCCCCCCCCCCCCCCCCCCCCCCCCCCCCCGCTCTGCAAGAAAAGTCAGCCTATCTGAGATAGTGATAACATGATAACCCTGTCTTCATATGGAATGAGACCCATTGGAGGAGTATTTTGGACAAAACTGTGTCTATGGACGGACAGAGGGAACAATGATTGGACGGATGTATGAGCTTACATACACACTTCATGGCAGTAGAAGGGGGGGGGGGGGGAGGGGGGAAGGTAGGGAGGAGGGAGGGGCGATAACACGATAACCCTGTCTTCATATGGAATGAGACCCCAAAAATGGCAAAGTCCTATAAGTCAAAAACGTCATAAAAATGTGAAAAAAGGAAATATCATCCTGTAAGTTGGGCATGCACATCTACATACCATTGGTAACATATTTGTGAAATTTCATTGAAATCAAAGCAAAATCTTAGTAGTCCGGACAAAATTGTGTCTACAGACAGACAGACGGACGAACAAGCCGATTCCAGTATACCCCCCCCCCCCCCCCCCCCCCCCCCCCCCCTAACTTCGTTGCGGGGGGTATAACTAATCAATCAATCAATCTTCTCTTCCTCGTATAAACTATTATGGGTTGCATAAGAAAAGAAAGATGGCAGAGGTTTTAGATGCAACAACATTTCTCGATATAGAATAAGTTTAAGTTTCTGAAGAACTTCATATAGTTGAAAATGAGCCTCGGAGCCTTGTTAGGGACGATTTGAGTCAAAATGGAGATATCAGAGTCACATGCCGTGTAAAGCTTAATAAGAACCAATACATTTTCCAAACTGCGGTTACTGGGATAGTCCAAAAGGGGAGAGACTGATTTGAGATTGTGCAACCATTGACAATTTCAAAATCTATCACTCATGAACGTCATATAATGTAGTATAAGCAGGCTGACTTCGGCCAGTGCTCGGAATATGGGGTAATGGGACGTTTCACTTTTCCCCATTCATAAACTTCTGGTAACACTCTCTCTCACTATATTCTACCAAGAAGCTAAATACTTGTTTACAGAAAATGACATTTATATTTGCCCGATGTCTTTTTTTTTTTTTTTTTTTTTTAATGTTCTTCCCTCTTTTCAACTGTACTAAAAGAGACCTTGTTTCATTCGTCTTTCAGAATTTATTTAAATGTTAATTAACATTGGTATCTATTACAGTGCCGCCAATTCTTGTCCGACAAGTCCTCGTGGTGGGCTTTCTAGGTCTGGCCTTGTTCCTGACTTACAAATGGCTGCTATGTATGCTGCAGCTGCCAACAAAAGAGAAGACAAAGACAGTCCAGCCACTGGTAACCAAGATACCCCAAAAGATGAATCAAAACCACCATATTCCTATGCTCAGTTGATTGTACAGGCAATCATGTCAGCTCAGGATAAACAATTGACTCTTAGTGGAATTTATGGCTATATTACTAAAAATTATCCTTATTATCGTACAGCTGACAAAGGCTGGCAGGTAAGATTATACCTCTATACAATTTTAATTTGGGAATTATAAGATTACACAGGGTTTGGAATTATAACTGCAGGCATGCACAAATGCATGTTATTCCTATTGCAGCTGAATGTTTAATGGAGGATGTACCAAGGTACCCAATCTGTCAAATCCTAATATGATAATGATTACCAAAAACATATTATTAATGAAAAGTGAAAAAAACAACAAATCTTTTCTCTCTAGGCCTTGTTAATAAGTACACAATCTTAACCTGTTTTGATTTTCAATTTACTTTAATAAATTTAAAACAAAATTCATGTATACCATGTACATGTAGTATGTGTAGTGTGAATAAAGAGTCAAAACCATCTATATTATATTGGGTATATTATATTGGGTGTTTGTTTCAGAACTCGATTCGTCATAACTTATCTTTAAACCGATACTTCATCAAAGTTCCTCGGTCTCAAGAAGAGCCAGGTAAAGGGTCTTTTTGGAGAATAGATCCTGCATCTGAAGCTAAATTGTCTGAGCAAGCCTACAGGCGGAGACGACAGAGAGGAGTTCCATGTTTTCTCACACAGTTTGGAGGGGGACTGTCAACAAGGTAGGAAAGGAGGGTTTATTTATCTAATGGAGTTTTTATGGCATGGGGATCTTTTACCAGAGAATGTAGAATTCTGCTTCAAAAAAGAAGGAATATAAAGTATACAGTAATGTCTTGGATTTGCTTTGTTAATGTTTGCTTAGATAGATTTGCCGTTTGAAATACTGCATTAGCTGCTCCACTTTACAAGCAGGGGCTTGAAATAGATACTGTCTCCCATCTGTGCATAAAAAAGTATTTTAAAGGGGCGTGGCACATCTTTACCTAAAAAGGCTGCTATTTACCCCAATGCTTAGGACTCATGATGTGTGTCTCTTGAAATATATAAATATTTTCCCATGAACTTATATATCACAGTATTTGAAAGCTGAGATAAGTTTGTGTGCCTTAACATTAATATTAATGATGTTTATTGCTTTTTGTTTTATTACAGGTCAGCCCCTGCCAGTCCGAGTCATGTGACTGTGACATCCTTCACTCCAGACCCACTCTCCAGGGAAGGTAGTCCGATCCCAGAAAGTCCTGCTGAAGGAGACAATTCACAAGGAATCATGTCTGCACCAATTATAACCTCTGTACCCCACCTTCCCTCAGATCCCCGTTTTAGTCAATCTGCCCCTGGATCACCATCAGGTATGTGACAAACTTCCAAACAAACGGGTAGAAATATTTGGTCAAAGGGAAAACAACTCATTGAGGTGAAAATCTAGCTTCGAGATGTTTCTGTCTTTTACTTGTAAAAGCATGTCTAATCAATCCACTGAGGTAAACCTTTTGGCCCCATGGGCAACCAGTCATTTTAGCAAAAGCAAAATCCAACGTGCTACTGATACTGTTGTTCAATGACCCGGTTGTTCTGCATAATGTTATCGTTTACATCATATGTAAAAAGGTAGGCAGTAGGTCCTGATTTGTCACATAACTTTCAGTTTGCATTGATTAGTCTCCCTTTATTGCAGGCTCTCGGGTGATCTCCCCTTTAACTGTGAGCTCTCTGAAGACTAACTCTCCAGCTATACATCATATGCCAACTGTTATCACTAAACCCAAGATGATTATGTCTCAACCAGCACAGGTATATGTGAATGGTCCTGGACTGACAGCAGCACCAGTCACTAACGGAACACACATTTCTTTAGAGGCTAAAAAGGAGTCCACATCAGGTAACAATGTCAAACATACAAGTGTCAGTGGTAATGTAACCTTCAGCTAGGCCCATTGACCTTAGCTTTTGAGTGTGTCATTAAGTCCCAATCAATCATTCAGATATTTGTATCCATGTCACACTATTACAAGAAGATTATAAAGAATGATCTTTTTGACAAGAACAGCTATTTAAAGAAGTTTCTATAACCATTGACTATAAATCAGCAGCTTACAAATAGCTGAAATAATGTCTACGAAAAGCTCAGGATTACGTTTTGATTTGGTCTGCTTTTTAGGCTCAGGAGACAAATGTCAAAGTATGCACCGGGGCCTAGGTGGTCTAGTGGGTTAGAGTGATCGTCCCTCAGTCCCAAACAGACCTTCCATCGATGCGGCGTGGGTTCGAATCACACTCAGACCAAAATAAAAATGTAGAAATTTGTATATTTGCTATATGTGGAAGAGTTGCCAGGTACTCCCCGAAGGTCAGGGTTTTCTTCCGGGCAATGAGCCTGGTTTCTTCCCCCACTAAACCTCGCAACGCCGCCATATTAGCGAAGTAATCTTGAGTACGGCGTAAAACCTCAATCAATCAATTAAAATATGCAGATTAGAATTCAGATATTTATAGGAGATCTTTACTAAATACAATGTATTTCTATTTACAGATCATAAGCCCCAGCATACCTTGTTAACGAGTGCTTTAGGACAGCCGATTATGACTGGCAAATCCCTGACATTATCAACAGTTGTATCCAACTTAGCTATGTCATCAGGTAACCCAGGTATGAAGACTCAGATGATGACTGGTCCCGGTGGACAGACCATGGTTCAACTTATACAGCCTGTCTCACTGGCTCAAGTTACTTCAACAAATCAACTCAACTCACAAGCCGGATTGGCAGTAAGTTAACATGATATCACATGGTGCTTGTCATCCACTAATTCTAAATTGCTCAAAAGAACAATAGAAACTTTTAATATCTAAAGCTAAGGACACACTATAGCAAGTGTTATTTTCCAGCGCAAAATCGCCTGAATGATTCAACACCCATAATTAAAGTGGCATGAGCTGCCAAAATGTTGATATTTTGACGTTGAAACAAATGTTGAAATTATCGGCTATTTTTCCAAAGACTTATAATTTAAAAGCTTTTTAGTGCTTCTAGACTCAAGAATGTACGATAAAGTATTGTTTTGAGCTAACTTTGGCTTAGAATGAATGAATGGTCGTCCAGGTTATTTAAATTTTGTTTACATTTCGAACGGTTGCCAGTTACCAACGGAAGGTCGTGGGTTTCCTCCGGGCATAGAGCCCGGTTTCCTCCCACAATAAAACTGGCAACGCCGCCATATAAGTGAAATAATCTTGAGCGCGGCGTAAAACACCAAACAATCAATCAATCAATACATTTCGAACACTATTTCGGTTCGTGTAGGCCACATACTGTATGGATTTTCCTCATTCCAACGCAAATCATTTAGTTTTTCGATGACCTTTAAAGCCTCTGACTGTCGTGACGATTAGAAATTATGAAAAAAGTGTAAATTTCGGCAGCTCATGCCACTTTAAGCTGGTGACACTAACCTTTCTTTTGCAAAATAGGATTTATGGCAATGCAGTCAGCTCTGTGTGTTGTTTTCAGCAACACGTAATAATGATAATGTATAATAATAATAATACAGATGCCACCTCAATTGATGACTTTATGGATATATTTAAATCTTATTTTGAAGTTATTATCCAAAAGGAGGTAATTTTCTGATACAGATGCATTCATACAAGCTATCCATTAAACAGGAAAAAACGTGCCATAAGAAAAAGGATTTTTTTAGGTGTATCAACCAATTTACTTCAACTGATATTATTTTGTGTTTTATCAAGCAGACAGTTATTACAACGGTGGGATCAATGCAGACTTCTGACGGAGGTTGTCTTATTCAGACGAGTAAGCCGTTGACTGGAGGAATTTTGACCAGTGCTGGACTACCCGCTAATCTTACACTACAACCATCCACCTTTCCCGTCTCCTTGGTTCAAGTGAAAAGACCTGCTAGTCCCAGTGTACAGAAATCAGAGGCCAGTGAACAGCCGGATGTGAAACGTGTGAAAAGCGATGGCACAGAATGAGAGCCTGTAGTTCACAGAAGCTGAAATGAACTGTACAAAACGGTTACCATGATAACCATAAAAACTGTTAAATGACTCTGGGTATAGATTGGTAATTTCCGACTGATTTATTATGTTCTCTTCAACATGTCGGCATGATATATTCAGTAACCCAATTTGTTATATGTTTACGTCTAGTTGAATTTTACAATCTACTATACCTTTATACTTACATTATGGTTATAAGGAGAGAAAGTGCTGTACCATCTAATCCATCATTAGTCACTGTAATCAGGTATCATTCCATATATAGACTAGCTCAACCCTCACATCTATCTTATAACCCAGTAATACCCTCTGAATTTCTCCCATTCCCTTCATCTCCTTCAAAACATAATCATGGTTGTTTAAGATCAAAGAGAACAGAAATATCATTATCTTAACCAGAACTAACCTTGTAGGATTAGTTATCCCTTCACTTGGAGGATTAGTTTTTCTACATTTAGATATGAGCATTTAGAAAACTGCGTGGACCACCTATCACAAAGTCCTTATTTGAACGTTAACTCCACCACAGCTGTTTAAAAAGAAAAAAGTTTCTAAAGTATTTCTAAGAAAACTTGTCACAAAGATAATGCGAGCTAATGAAGTCTGCCCAAAGCTCATTTATACAACAGAAAGATGATCACGTAAACCACTATATTCCTACGTTATTCAAAGGTCATAATGATTAGCCAAGAAATATGTTAGAGAAATTACCTTGGTTGAAATTGTAAATACTTTTATATAACATCAAATTGTGCATGTCACAGATTTTTGTGATGTAATTAATTTTAGGCAGCTGTTAAAGTGTGCCATTTGTTGTAAGAGTTTCAAATGGAACAGAATGATAAGCTGTTGTTTATTGATTACAAGTTAACTTTTGTTAAGTGTTTTATTTTGACAAGCTTGGAATGTGATCTTGCTTCCACTTCTGTCTCAATTTTACCATGTTGGTTTTCTTGTTTATTTATTTATCTCTGCCTTTCCTTAACTGGAACGGTTTCTTTTCAACAAATACCTTTTTAATATCTTTTTTCTTCTCTCTCTTTATACATTTATCCTGCTTTATTGTAAAGGTCATGCAACTTTTGTCACTTCACTGTAAATATATCATTGTAAAGGAGGGTGACCTACTTTACTTTTCATCAGGTGTGATTTTGCGAGCTTCTCATTTAGGTTTTTACCTGTGTCTTAGCACAGTTTCAAGGAACAGTTATATTCATAATATGTAGATTACAGACCTGGCCATACAGTTGATGAAAGTGTATCATTTGAGGAAGTGCTTTATGTTATTGTATGGGAGCCAGTTAATATAATTGTAAAAGAGGAAACCATACTTCTATAACTCAGCTTTTTGAGAATATATGTTGTTTCATCCAAAGATTACCCGTTTAATAAATTTTGTATTCATAGTCAGTGAACCATTTTACTGTATTCCTCCAGACATTCACTAAAATCTCCATCTTGTAGTCCGCTTTTTGTGTAGTTACCGGAAATAAATCTGCCTTTTACAGTATACTCTGGTGGTTACAATTGTTCTTTATTAAAATACACCGTAGAAAAATATCACTCAACCCCAAAATAGGTTGTTTATGTACAAGTGGTTCAATTCTAGTATGAAGTGGTTTTACTACACTTTGTTGCAATACCCGATGAGAGCAGCTACTCTCGAAAACTTCTAAATAATAACTTCACCCTTTTGTTAAATACAGCAAATTTCAACCGCCTATCACTATGAGAACTTGAGGTTAAATAGATGTTTTCTAAAGGAGTAATGCCTCTGATCTAGTCCCACAATCTAGATTGGTTAGAAATGTTTCCGTCAACATGTTCAGTTCGTAGAGACAGTAATTGTATTTTAATCAGAGGTCAAACGTCATTGGGATTGAAAGACATCTTATATAATATTTGTTAATTTGATTGATCGATACTTTTTATTCCAGGCAGGGTCAATAAAAAATTTTTTTCGACGGTACCAAAAACCATATATTTCCAATTTTGTTCTCGCCAAACTGTGCTAAAAGAAAGTTGCAAAGTGTAATCACACGGTGTTTGATTTCTGCCAAGGCAAAAAATTACGGCAGTGTAACGCCGTAAATCTATGGCACAATATCACGGCGTTATAACGCCTTAATTTACGGCGTTAAACGCCTTAAATCTTTGGCTCAATATCATAATGTTATTAATCAGGATATTCTCTATAGTCGTATAGATATTGTCTGAGGACCTGCGACAATATGCCAATAGGGAATATTCAGATTAATGAAAATTTTATCATTTGGTTATCAATGTTATGTTTCATAAAATATTTTTGGTTTTCATGTTGTAAATCACGTCATCTTTGATTGATGGCTCTTCTCTCTTTTCTTTTTTTTTGTTGTTATTAGTGATAACGACTTTACAGATGACTTTAAAAATAGCCAGGGGTAGTGTACCAAGAGTTGTTCCCCTTTTCTGCATAAAACATAGGAACATATTTCTTTATTTTTCGCCCGACTCTAAAAAAAAGTCGGTCGTATATGGTATCACCAATGCCGTCCGTCCGTCCGTCCCGGATTCCCTTCCGCCCCATAACTGAAAGAGTTTTGATCGGATCTTTACAATTCTTTCACAACATATACCTTATGCCGGGTAGAAGGTGTGTCGTGAACCATTTATGATATATTCGGTTGCATAATATGGCATCTACATTAGATTATGTAATATTCTCTTTTAGTCTATATCTTGGTTCCCTTGCGCTCCATTCACAACATAACCTTAATGGGTAGAAGGTGCGTCATGAACCATTTATATTTTTGAACACTAAAACACACGGGCACAGGGAAAATCTTCTTGTCTAAAATAACCATGGAGACAAGTTTCTTATTGTGTTAAAAAGGGACATATCATCTAGACGTTTATACCCAATCATAATTTTGTTATAATAAATCCCAACCCATGATATTTCATTAGGTTGACAACAGGCAGAAGTCAGTAGAATTTTATGGAAAAGATAATTTGGCTACAAATCATCAGTATTTTTATGTAAAGCTAACACACCGATTTGCCATAAGTTTAGATAGTAGGCCTAATCGATCAGCTCTGACATTCTTTAACGTACACTGTACCGAAATCCGAGATAATAGGACGCCCTGGGGGCATTGAAAGCTTGGGTCATTTTTCAATGGGTTTGTGTATTTTCGAAATATAGAGTACCCTGTTTATAGAATTAAGGTCAGGTTCCAAAGAGCAATAGTGCTTTTTATTAAAATAACCCTTTTCTTCAAGTAATTTTATTGCAATTTTCAGGCCTAATTTCGTTATCAAGCTTTTGGCAAAAAGGGGTTGTTTAGCTGCCGTTCAACCCCCTCGGCCATAATTCTGTTACATGGTATCCAGACATTTCGGCCTGGGACATATCGGCCTGGGACATTTCGGTACAGTACATTTCGGCCTGGGACAATTCGGCCTGGGACATTTCGGTCCAAAGTGAAAAAGAGGACATTTCGGCCTACCTTGGTTTTAATTATATTTGATTAAAGATTTTCTCATTTCTTTCTCTTTAATATTCTATTTCTATATGCTCAAGTTGATAAATAGGTTTATTTTTGTGGATAAAGCTAGGAAGTTTACATGACTATACAATATGTTTCAAGGGGCCAAACTGCCCAGGATAGACAAATTTATTTATATTTTCTTGTCAAAAGTTGTATAATAAAGTGAAAATTGTCTGCAGCACATGGCAAGTTCATTAACTAAAAATTGAAAGCTTTGAAATGCATACCCTTTTGTAATTACCTGTAGTAAAAAAATCAGAAAACATGATAATAGTGTATTGTACTAGAAACAATGGAAACAATTTTGCAAATTCGCACATCAATTTAAATTATTAAAACAATTTTCAATTATTTGAGTAAAAAGATATACCTCGACAAGTTGGACAGTCTGGTATTTGTTTAAAACCTAAATTTCAGTGGGGCTGACATCAGAATGGTTAACATAAAGGTCTGAAATCAACTTCTTGGTGTATAAATAACTAACATCAGGTGTTTACAGAGAGAACCCATAACTTAAACGCTTAACAATTTTAGAACTTAAGTTTCTGATAGACTGTCTAATTAGTTCAGGTAATACAGTATATAAAAAAATGTATTCATTAGAATTATTTCTAATTTTTGCAGAAAGCCTTTAGTTTCTACAGCAAACAAAATTTCACTATTTCTCTGACTAATACCTGTAACATATGTATCATGAAAGTTTGAAAGATTGTCCAGAAGCCCACTAGTATCACTGTTATAGCTGAAAAATTGCTGAATATGGAGAAAGAAATGAGAAAATATACAATTAAATAGAATAAAAACCAAGGTAGGCCGAAATGTCCCCTTTATCACTTTAGGCCGAAATGTCCCAAGCCGAAATGTCCCATGCCGAAATGTACCGTACCGAAATGTCCCTGGCCGAAATGTCTTAGGCCTAAATGTCCCGGATCCCTGTTACATACATGTAATAACTATTTCCGAGCATTTATCAGCAGGTTTTATATGCTTTGATGTCCCATTAGCTTGTACTTAAGGCAAGACGTTCTAACTAAGTACGGTTATGTTGGTTTCAAGGATTAGCTAAACTATCTATAATTTCCTGGATACAAAGTCACGACTTACGTTTATATTTGGATCATTTCCGAGCATTTATCAGCAGGTTTTATATGCTTTGATGTCCCATTAGCTTGTACTTAAGGCAAGACGTTCTAACTAAGTACGGTTATGTTGGTTTCAAGGATTAGCTAAACTATCTATAATTTCCTGGATACAAAGTCACGACTTACGTTTATATTTGGATCATACATGTGAGAAAGGGGCGTGTATAAAAGAATATCGGTAGATATCACCCAGACTTATAATTCTGGAGAAATCCATAACATGGACTAATTTACCAATAGAAAGCTCCCTATGGTATCAGATAATTATTTAGGCCAAAGCAGAAATGAAAGTCCTCTATTGAGGAGAGATATATCATCTGCAGTGATTACTTCATTTATGACATCTTCGGTTGCATAATATGGCATCTATTAAATTATGTAATATTCTGTTTTAGTCCATATCTTCTTTAGTTTTTACCTGATCTTGACAATTTTGTCAGTGTAAATATAACAGTTATGAGTAGATGGCTTGTGTGGAACTATTAAAGACATCCCTAGTTTCATAATACAGCATCCATATTAAATTATGTAATATTCTCTTTAAGTCTATGTCTTGTCTGCTAGCGCTCCATAACTTGGAGAGTTTTGATCTTTACAATTCTTTCACAGCATTTACCTTATGGACACATGGTGTGTTGTCAACCATTTGTGACAATTTTTGTTGCATGATTGCTTAATATGACATCTATATTAGATTATGTAATATTCTCTTTTAGTCCATATCTATACTTTAGCTTTGACTTGATCTTGACAATTTTAGAGTATATATACCTAAGGTAGATGGTGTGTGTGAACAATTTAGGATATCGTTGGTTACATGATACGGCATCCATATACCCGTATGTTCATCGAATAGAGAAATGAAAATCTTTCATATGAACATAGGATTTCAATCGCTGAAATTTAAATAAATAGGTTCTATAACGTAGATTAATCAGTCATAGCGGAGGGCGTATGTTGAGTGTTAACAAAATAGTATTGAGACAGTTTTCAACTTATCTAATGACATATTTGTTTTTCTTTACCTGTAATTAATTATAGATGCCCGATAATGCTTCATATATTGCCCAGCAAATAAGTAAATCATGCAGCAGATAGCCACAAACGTGCGTTTTTTTTTTAAATATAGATGACGTTTCCAGATGGGCATTAGCTCCCACTGACCGCTGAATGCTTTGATTGCTGACTGAGACAGTAGGCCTACACGAGCGTTGTGGGTGCGCATGTACTTTCACTTTCGGCTATTTGTTTACTGCGAGACTGTCACACAGAAAACAAAATAACAGGGTATTCCCAAAATAACTCTTTAAATGTATATTTTCAGAGGAAAGACGACTTACAGTCAGTCTTTCATCCGAGATTGAACATTTCCTATTTTTCTACTAATAATCTGAATGCCAACGGAGAATCACAACAAACTTAGGGGCCTACGCAGTGGCTGCTTTTAAAGAAATAACTTTTAATTGAATAATTATTTACTTGATATTTGATGTTTTGACAATTCCAAAATAATTTTTTTCGGATTTTAAAAGAATTAGTGTAAATAGATGTTTGGCCAATGAACTATATACGCTTCGTGAAATGGATCCTCAAAACTGGGAAGTGCGTCTCGTGCGGCCTGTCAGCAGACTAATACTTCTTCCTCTCAATTTCTACTTGTAAATTGCGCTCTCCACCAACGATCGAGCAAAAGTTTGTCAAACAGGGTAATTTTCAGTTTTCTTCAACACTGTTAACTACGTGTAAGATTCGAACATGAATATGTTTATCAAGAGAAGCGAGGTCATCTTTCTTTCCCAACGGTTTCTCAAAACAGTGAAGTTCATCATATCGAGTAAAATAAACTGGCCAACTTCCAATGTATTCGAAAGGCAAAAAAAATAAAATAAAATAAAAAACTATCTGCTCCGCCTCACAACCATCCTAAAATTCTAAGATTTACATCCTAATGATAATTCTAACACATGCGACCCTCGTCCAAAAACAATGGACACTTCCTTTTTTTCTTGCAGTTATCACAGCGTATACGCAGAGAATCAATCCATTATTTCTTAATGATATATTTATGAACACTAAAACACACGATATAGGCCTACATAGCATACGCCTAGATTCCTACTTCATTACTTGCTCGCTATGTTCATCACAATCGTGAAGTGCGACATATAGGCCTATAGTCTACATACTTTCTCTATTGCAAAACTCGCTAAAAGTTGAAGTGTTCGATAGCAATTGGTCGTTTCTAACACTACAACGGTATATAAAAATTATAATACAAGAGAACGTGAGTTCTGGCATTTTAGTAACATAGCAGGCCTACTCAGTCAAATCATTCGAGTGAAAAAAAAAAAAAAAAAAAAAAACTCCCGAAGAGCCTGATTTTATCATAGTATAAAAGACTGGCATTGTTAATCAAATCATTGTTATCCTGTTAACCATTGAAAAACTTTGTTTTGAAAGAGGTCGGTTGATTGACACTGTTTACATTTTTTTTGATTTGTTACAAAAAATAACATATTTAGTCGTCCCAGTACGTCATATGTCTAGAGCAACTAAGAAACAAAATCCATATGCACATGTTCTATGTCTTCGTATACACCAATAATATAATAGCAGAAGTTGTCACCCATAAAACGCGTTGAACATTCCTGTAACTTGTAAGGAACCGTCATAAACGGTAGAACGAGTTGGAACTTATCTCCCCTTTTGTCCACAAGGTGTCGCCATGTTGATCACATGACTCGACCTAGTAACGAAGCCGATTCAAGTAAACAAACCATGGTTGCCCAAGTCACCGAGTCGCTGTGTCCTCAGTATATATAGACTCCTTGTTCGTTTAAGACAGTATATTACCTGGTTTTGACAGAAAAGGGAAAATGGCTGCAACCGCTACAATGATGTCTCAAGGACCCTCCACATTATCAAACCGTGAGCCTGAACCCGAGCGGCCAATTTTAAACGACTCCGGCTCCCGTAATGTAAACTTTGAAATGACTTACACGGGAAATACTGGAAATGATATGGGTATATCAACTAGTGGATACCGTGCTGCAAAGTACAACCCCTCTGAATGGGCTGAAAGCAACTACGGACGGTATTATGCCTCATTTGTGGATCGCGATAATGCAGAAAGGGTACGCCACGAATCCAAAAGAACCGTGAAAGAAGCAGCTGCCACATCTAACAGGACACAGGCGGATGTTACTAAAAAACTCGGCGAAAGACTAAAAGATATAGAATTCTGGAAATTTGAACTGGAGAGAGAAATACAAGATGTCATTAGCGAAACCGATTTATTGCTTGCCCAGAAAAAAAGGTTGGAAAACGCTCTACGGGCTACAGAAATCCCCCTAAACATAGCCACAGACAATCTTCATTCCAGACAAGGACGCCAAGGGGTAGATTTGGTTCAAGACCATGTGGAAATCTGTTTGCTAAAGGTAAGTTTTTAATTGCAGATTTTGTACGATTACTATGATCAGCACGTTGACACTTCGTTCATATATTTAATTTACTTGGAAATGATTATAACATCACCCTCTTTACATTTTCTCAATTTCAGGAAGTGGAAATCATCAACAATGTGTGTGATTTACTAAGGAAAACAATTGACCAAGCAGAGAAACAAATAAGGTTAGTTATTATTACAATTTACAGTGTTATAACAAACATACTGCTCTACCACAGCTTTCCAGTGTAAAATCACCATCAGGCCAGACAGATACTACAGCGTAATAGTCTCATTTTAATGTGATGGCCGGTGTTTTCCTGACGAATAATAATAATTACCAAAGAAGCACTATTAAATATTGAGCCCATGTTTATAGAGCGAATGTAAAATTAGTTCAATTAACAGTAAATATACATGTTTACTATCTAACTTTGCACCTGGCTGTAACACAATGTTGAGAGATATATGTTGCTATGTCAGTTACGCCTTGTGTTGTAGTTATGTCAGGCATAAGTATTTTGAGACAACACTCAGAGTCTAATTAACAGCCTTGTATATTTGTAGACTTAGTCGTGATGCCAAACAAAACCTGGAGATGGATTGGAGTGATAAGAAGGAGGCCCTAGAGATAGATACAACATCAGGTGTTCTGAGGAATCCACATACTAATAAACAGTTTTATGCAGGAGCAGCCAAGTTCGAAGAAATGTAAGCAAATGTTTGACTTTGTCTATAATTTGCCAAACTTGTGAAAACATTTTAGATTTTGTGAAAGATTTTTAACATAATATATTCTTCTATATTAACTTTTGTGTGTACTTAATGTTTCATTTGATCGAAGATCAGTCTAAGATATATTTGATATCTATTAGTGATAGATACCTCACTACATTCAGACAAACTTCTAGCAACTTTTATAAAACATGTTAATGTTTTTGCAGTCAATCTACACCGGAATCCTGGGCCCAATACTCCCATGATAACATTGTGAGAGCTGAGCATGAACGTATGGCATCCATCCAGTTGAGAACGATGATTGACAACATTCTGGAGGATACTTCACGTGATATGAGTGAACAATCTAATATCATTGATGTAGCTCTACAAAAACGAATTGAGGAGATGGAAGATGCTAAAACTAAAATGGAAGAGAATTTAACAAAAGTAAGATTAAAGTGCCTTTTTTTTCACTTTCACCCATAAAAAATCTGAATTATGAAGTAATACCTGATCAACCTTGTGATAAGGAAATTTATTTGCAATACTATATAAACAAACTAAATAACTTAGATGCACAATCATTCATTATAGGTCATTTATAGTCAGCACACACCTAAGCATCCATTCTAGAGCCCTAAGAACTTTTAATTTCTACTTTTGAAAAAATAGCTGATAATTTTTGGATTCATAGTGCATCAAAATTCTAATATTTATTCCTTAATAATGTATCATTCAGTTCCGTTGTTATATGGCAACCATTCCGTTTATTGTAGTCAATATTAGATATCTAATTATTCATCCCTTTTGTTAGGTGTGCGGTGAGATTGTACAAATGGAGAAGAATATTTCTGAATTGAACAAAGCCATCCGTGAAAAAGAGGATCCATTGAAAGTTTCCCAGACTCGTCTTGATAACCGGACATATAGACCTGGGGTTGAACAATGCAGAGATCCAGTTCAATACAAGTAAGGAATTTTTCCACATAAGACCCTTTTGTGTTCAAGAGGCATGAGCTGCCAAAAGCAAGATATTTTTAGGAATTCAGATTAAGAGAACGGAAATTTGCAGCTCTTTAGAACAAAAAAATTGTTCAATGAGTGTATACCTTTTATTAACTCTAAGAAATTTATCAGCTGATCTGTTCCAAGCAGTTTTGCCTGCCTGTCCCTTTACTTTCCCTGAAAAGGGATACCAATGGTGAAATTTACTTGTCCCATCGGAAAATGTAAATGCTTGTTTCGGTAAAAGATTAATAGTGAGAATAGAATTGTGACTGATCTATTTCTATCCAAACAGCTACATGAAATTTCTCTTTTCTACTTCAGACTTGTGGGAGAAGTGAATGAGATTTTACAGACAGTGGATTCCCTTACAGACAAACTAAACCATGCAGTCAACTCTCTGAAATCTCTTCAAGACAATAGAATGGCTTTGGAGAAAGATATCTCCAGGAAGAAGAAGAGTTTGGTTATTGACCGTCAGCAATGTGCCACAGTACGCACACGGTACCCGTCAACACTCAAACTACAGGGGCATCAGTAACCATGTACCCCTAACACACTCTGTCCCTTATCTGTAATAAGATTCTATTTATAACTTTCCATAAATCGTTCGGTGATATTCTATATCGTTTCATTGTAAAATCAGGAGAAATGTTTCTTTAACTGAACCATTTGATTATTTGAAATAAAATCAGCTTGACATAACATATTGTTTGTGAATTTCAATAACATGGCTAATAAAATGATTTTCTTAAACCGAGCACTGATTATTTCTCATGACGTGCCAAGTTTAGATGGAAATTAAATGTCCCAGCTCTCGAAGGAAACCCAACCATCCAATGATTGATTGTTTGGTGTTTTACGCCACACTCAAGATTATTTCACCTATATGGTGGCATTGCCAGGTTTAGTGGGGAAGCAATTTTATTTGGTCTGAGTGGGATTTGCACCTGCAATGCATCAACGGAAAGCAATTGTCGGACTGAGAGACTATCACTCTGCCGAGACTGACCCTCCCTGGAGTGAGTGATTGGGGTTTTACGTCCTGCTCAACAGTATTTCGGTTATATGAAGACGTCGTCTCCTTGTGACAGGGCGGATTTCCACCGCTCTTTTAGGTGCTGTCTCACCGAGACGACTTGCCGAAGACAACCAGCAAGCCCCCTCACCCAGTCACAGTATACTGACACCGGGCCAACCAGTCGCTGCTCTAACTCCTATTGCTGAGCGCCAAGCGAAGCAGTAACAGCTACCACTGTTAAAGTCTTTGGTCTGACTCGACCCGGGCTTGAACCCGGATATCCCAGGCCTGAAGCGGACGCTCTACCGACTGAGCTATCGGGTCTGGTGACCCTCCCTGGAAGAAATTGGAAAGTTGGTCATAAAGCAATGGGCATATCCTGAATACTATAAGTCATATAATAATCTTTTTATTATACATATGCAATCAAACGCCAACAACAATTTATCTATATCAGCACCATCTAACATCTTGCAGAGATATGAGGGTTCTGACAATACGACAGGAGCGAAGCAGACGACTCTGCGGTGACGTCAGATTCGAACGTTACACATCATCGAACTGACGTAGTCGCTCTTCTCTCTGCCGATACCCAGATGAAAATCCAATAGCACTATCCAATATCGATTTCGGCTCCAATATCGACTGATATATGATCGACACGTGGTACAAATGCTAGTCTTTCATTGGTTAATGAATACTGGTTGTATAATAAAAGACAATATCGCACATGTACATATGACAACCCATGATCAGCAAAAAACGAAACAGATCTACAGAAAATCTTTATCTCCTAAATTAAAAAAAAGAGCCATCAGAAGTTGCCATATCCCCCCGGATCCCCAATTTAGAAATTGTGGTTTATATAATTTAAATGCAATCTTTTATTTGCCTTTGCCATGAGAACAAACTTTTCAAAGTGTTATGACAGGACGTTTGTAAGTTATGGATTGGACACCAATTTCATAGATTGGGAATCCAGTAAATTGACTGTGGCTGCCAGCATAAAAATGGGAGAATCCTGGACCCTGTTTCATAAAGCGGCGTAGATGCATTTTTTGCGTAACTTTCATACAAACGTATCTCTACAGTATGGGTTGCTATGGCAGTTACGTGAAAACTTACGCTACGCCGTTTTGTGAAACAGGGTCCTGGAAAGCAATCCTATAAGGTAAATTGGCTGTGGATTGTGGTGTAAAATTTATTTCAAAGTGATACAAAGCGTTCAAATTATCAATCAAATGCATACACGTACATTGGGAAAGGTAAATTTTATGTGATGGCGGACGTAAAAATCGCTGAATCCTCCAAAGCAATCTCATTTGTCCTTTTCATGAGGTCAACACACTATTCAAGTTTCAAAGTGGTAAGCCTTTCCGACAGTTGTTAATAAAGTCAATTTACACAAGCTTACCGAAAACCACTCAAACTATATATGGGGTGTAAAAGCATATATGCAGAATTGAAGCCCAAATACACCACTTATCAGAAACTGGTTAACATCAGTGTTGGATTACCCTCATATCAGTTTTTAGCTAGTTTACTATCTCAAATGTATTGACAGGCTTTTAATGTCCCTTACACATCATTAAGGCGCTGTAGAGAATACCCATGTCTTTGTTTGCATTGAGGGTACCTAACAAATCAGATTCTTAAGTTCCTAACTTCTGTTGTCAGCGAAAAATGCAGAAATGCGTCTGCTGCTTTTAATGTTAATTTGTCATGGGAGAGGAAAACAAAACAAATACTTTATGGTTCAGAAGAAGCATGTCTATTTTTCCTTTCCAATGGTACCAAATAACATATTTTTGCAATTTTTTTTTCATCGGCCATGATGAAGAATGCTGTATTAGGTTACATACACAAAACAAATTGGTCAACTTTTAAAATCTCCTATTTAAACCCAGGTTAATTTCACTCTCTTCAAAGTATTCCTATCCCCAAAAAATTGCTTTCAGTTTTGTAAACTTACATTGAATAACAAAGGAAGCTTTGGGGAAAACATGGCTATCTGCGTGCCATATTGGTGAGTCAAAGACATTGAAGACGATGAATCTAACTTCGCTGTCAGGCGTGAAAAAAATTTACCAAAATGTGTTTGGTACCGGTTGGTAAGGAATCAGTGCGCTTCTTCAGAACCCTAAAGTGATTCGTTTTCTCCCCCCTTTAACACTTAACCGCATTCTGGATTTTAGTGGCAAGTGTGCCATTAAATCCAATTGAGGATTGTTCTGAAAGGGCAGAACTCCTAATAAAAACTTGTTTCAAAAGACTAGTATTTACTATATTTGACAGGGAGATAAAGGCACAAATGAAACACCTTTTTAGGTAAGTTTTGGAAAAGATATCTTACATACATAATTGTTAATATTTATCGCATAAAACAGGTGTTTCAAAGTGTTGTCAGATGACAAGTATACAAGGATGCCAATATCTTACAATAATGAAAGGATTCCAACAGGTTTCTGATATTATAACAGTGGGTCAAATTTCAAAATAGTGAGACTAATTGACTGAATGATGTTTTACGCCACACGCAAGATTATTTCACTTATATGGCAGCGTTATCAGGTTTAGTGAGGGGAGAAACCGGGCTCATTGCCCGGAGGAAACCCTTGACCTTCGGCGAACGAGTGAAAAATCCAATTTTGATTTGGTCCGAGTGTGATTCCCACATTGTACATAATTGAGCTTTCCGTCACTTTGCGATTATAATAAAAGTTTATAGACACAAGTTAACAGGTCCTTAGACTCAATAATAGGAAAAAAAGAACACTTCATCAGAATATCAGATGAGCTTTGTATAATAAGACCCTATAGTCTACAGGTAAAACTCTAACTTTGCACAATAGATTGATAGAAATAAGGAGTTTGAAAACAGATTTAAATGAAGCATTTTATTTACTTCTAGAGTTACATATACATTTAATAGTATTTATCATATACATAGAATAAAACAAATGGCAATAGTCTGGATGTAATGGAGCACAAGAGACAAACAAAATGATAAGTAGGGGTGGGGAAGGGGGAGATATATTGCACTCTGTACAATATGGAGGAACTGATGTCTTTGAAGACTACAACATTCACATTAGTAGCGACGTATAGATGAACCCATTGTTTTGTATGCATCAAAGCGATTATCCTGTTGTCTGCTAACTGTCCCAGAACTACCCCCTCCCCCCATCAAAAGGGAAGTTACTTGGGCAGCAGCAGTAGGGTTCTGTATATATAATGTAGTCCCTGGGTTTGGTAGCAAGCCAGAATTCATAGCAAATGTTCCTCTATTATCTGACTGTGAGCTCATCTGATTTGGCCAGCGATGGTCTGATTGACGTGATATTGTTGTGTCAGTCGTATTAACTCCTCCCCATGATTCGACCTTCCCGTGATCTTCTGACCACTGATCTCTTCCCGTTGAGCCAGAACCTGAACAGAAAAAAATAAACAGTAGTAGAAATTTATGACAGAATGTAAGAACATTCAGAAGACCCGTCAAAAAAATGTTCTCAGGATTACAAACAGTTAGGCAACTTATGTACGGAAGGTTAAAGTATTGTCTCCAAAACAGGCGATGACAGAATAGTCAATTTTTAGAAAACATTTTTTTTATATGCAAAGACGCTTAAAGGCCCACTTGCCACTGAAGCCACACTGTTCAAAATACTAGGGACCTTGCCCGCTTGCTCAGAATTTGTTAGCATTCCTGGTACCTGATAAACCCAACTTTCAATTTCAAATAAAAAATATAAAATGCCAAAACTTTCAATTTTTTGGTAAAAAAAATCTAACTTCTGTCAAGGAAAAATATAGAAAACCATCCAATGTTTTTTTTATGTAACCGATTACAACAAGAGATGTTGCTGCAGTAATCTCACACTGGCTACAGCTGCATGTGTATTGTGGCCAGTGGGTGTTCGATAACATTATTTTAGGCATCATTTTGGAGGCCTTGAAGCCCAGCTACATGCAGCGATATTTTAGAATACTTTTTGAGTGTTTTTCTTTAGAATGCGCAATGTTTTGGATTGTCTGTCTCAATTGACAGTACTGATAGGACCAATTTTACTGTCAAAGATGTTGATACAACCCCCTGCTATCACTTACCGATGACAGTTTGTCCAGAGACAAATCCTTTACTTCTACCCCCTCGATCCTCTTGACCATGCCAGTTATCTCGACCACTTGGACGGCTATCAACATATCTCGTATCACCTACAGCCTGACGGCTTTCTGAAAAAGTATGGTGAAAATTGATGTTTAATTTAGGGAAGAAAATAAACCTGGGAAGTCTGAACTAGCAGGCAGATACTGTTAACCAAACAAAACTGAGGAATTGAGGAACTGTTACCAAAGAAGTTTAAATCATAAAACCCATCTCACCTAATTTATGTCTTTGTCCAGATAAATAACATTTATTATACCTAATGCCTCCCCCTTCGATGCAAGACAAGCAAATCAACTTGGAGGAAAAGCCATGCGGCCCTTAGCAAAGGTGGTATTACAATTTAGTGAATATAATGAAATATATTTTCCTGAAAAATCTATGCTTAGAGGTTTAGGGGGATATTTTCTTAGACCAGACAGACAGATTGCTTTCACCAAAACTGCGGGAGATATTGGTCAGATTCTCAAAAACCGTAAACAAAACCTCACCTCTTCTGTCCGTTTGACTAACACTTCCACGATCATTTTTCCAATCTGCTCTTGAATCTCGCACCGGCTCCCTAGTTCTGTCTGGTAATGACTGTCGCTCATGTACAGCAGTGTCTTGATTACGCACACGTACATGTGAGTCGTCTCGTCTGCTGCGAACGTCATCTCGTGAACCTCTATCAAATCTGTAGGATGAGTTAGGATATGATTACATAGTATTTAGAGGAAGTATTTATGAAGATTCCTTACAGCTTAAAACATATCAATTATCTTGAATGCGGCGTAAAACATCAATCAATCAATCATAAAACATATCCTGGTCAGAAATTCCCAGTTAACCCATAAAGAACATTTGAGGCTAGTAAGTGTATACATATACAATTGCTGAAACTGAATAATTCAGTGGCCAGTTAATCAAACTAATTCACATAACATACCTATCTACATCATCTCTGCTAACATTACGAGTCTCTCTTCTTCCTACGTCTCGGTTTCCCGTCATCCTGGTGCTTTGGTCTCTATTTCTCCCTGTATCCCGTGTCACTCGGACATCTCTCTCCACATGTCTAGTTTCAGTACGGTTTTCTCTCGGCCTACGTGCAGTATCAGCAAAACGACCAGCAGTATTAGACCGGGTATCTCTACGATCATATTTATCACCTCGCCTGTCATAGCTGTCCTGGTTCCTATCTCCATAGCGATCATTCCTGGGATAACAAAGGAACAAGAAAATAAACGTATATATGCATTCCAAACGCGACTTTGGTACATATCCCCCACCAGACAACAAGTTTCAATATATATCCCTAGTTGAAATTGACATACCTGTCAGAGTAGTTATTGCGAGAGTCATAGCGATCTGTTGTCACCTGTCTCTTATTGTTATTCCAATATGGATCTGTATCACGACTATTCTGACTATCATATGGTCTTTTCATGGCTCGTCTTTGCTGCTCCTGTTCTTGTCTACAACAAAACAATTAAAAGAATAACAAATTTTACAGACCACATTGGCATAACATTTAACATTATATTGAAAATAAGCCCCAGATTTCTTTTGAATTAAGTGACATGTTCAAGGTTTTATTGCCCAGTTTATTCAAACGACCATACCCTGACAACATACCAGGATCCCCTCAAGATCAATGCTCATATAAAAACAGTTAAGAAAAATACTTAAAATTCAGTCTTGATGGTAAACCCTTACTTTATCTGTTCCAGCCGTCTCTGCTCTTCAATTCGTTCCCTTTCAATACGTTCCCGTTCTCGCCTCTCTGCCTCTAGACGAATCCTGGCCTGTCTTTCAGCATCCATCTTTTCTCTCTGTAGCTTCTCACGTTCAATCCTTAGACAGAAAGATGAGAAATCAGTCAAACCTGCTTGTGTGAAGGTTAACATGTGTTTATATAGCTTTGGTCACAATTCTACAAGCTTCATATGTTATAAGAACTATAAGTTTTCCAAATTTTCACTAGTTAAGAAAATGAAGACCGGAAAAAGAATAACATTTGAGTAAAACAATATAATGAGTATTGCTTTGTACAGAACTTCTTTTTAAAAAGTTAGCAAGATTGAAATGACCAGGCTGAAGACATATTTGTTTTAGGCTATATGTTAACTCTTAACACAATTTTAATAATTTTCATTCAGAAAAAAACAAAAACCATCAAGCCATAATATGATAGTTATCATACCTTATCCTTTCCTTTTCTCTTTCCAGACGGACAGCCTCATTTTTCTGTTGCCATTCAATCTCCCGTTGACGTTGTCGGGCCATATCCAAGTTCCTCAGACGTCGAGATTCTTCATCTCTCAAACGTCTCTCTCTTTGTCTCAACCGTTCTCTTTCCCTGGCTTCCTGTTAATGACGATTGAAACAACCAGTTAAACTTAATAGCATCCTTACAAAAAATTAATGACAACTCTTTCTAAAAAAAAATTAAACTGAATGACCATTATTTAAATGATTTCTTTAAATTAACCCTACATACAATTGTGCATTAATACATAAAAATCATTAGGAGCTATATATCACCTTAATTTTATCAAAGGAAAGTATTTCTTTCTTGGGTGCAGAATCTTTTTTCTGACTACTTCTGTCAACTGAACGACTGTCTTTTTTGTCTCCATCTTTACTGTCATCTTTAGATTTGCTGGCTCCATCTTTAGCAGCAGCTGAAGAGCGTCCTACAAATTAAGTTAACAGTGTGTTTACGTTTAGTTTGGACTTACATAAAAATGTTTGTAAAAAAAAACCCTTAAATTTTCATAGCAAAAACCTTTGATTTTTCTCTTTATCTTTCCGAGTTATTTATTAGAAGATAAATGCAAGACCAAGCTTCATTTACTACAGATAGAATCACTGACAGACAAAGTAAGAAAACAATTTTGAACATCAACACATCATTCTTTACTGCACACAAAAATCACAGCCAATTAAGTTCCGGTGAAAACGTAACTAAATGCACAACAGATAAATATGCACATCCAATCTACACCAAGCAGAAAAGTTCAAAACAGTACAATTAGGGAAATCATATAAAAGTTCTAAATTCTAATTTATATGGCAGCATTACCAGCCTTAGTGCGGATATAATCAAATCCACTGCCCAGTGAAAAAAATACTTTATGTTGTTTTTTTGGACGAAGTTGCATGTGATACTGCGAGCCATTGATGGAAGGCTGGTTTCAGAATGGGACTCTGATTATAGGGATCACTTTAACTGAAATACATCATGCTGATTTTTAAAAGCAAATTTTTTATTATGTTTCTGATGAGCTTTGAAACGTTTGAGTCTTTAAGGTCATGAGGAATTATGGGGCCTGACTGCGCAGCAGGTCCTTAACCAGCAGAAACATTTCACACTGTTGCTATTTTCACAGAGTCTTCTTATTTGGAAAGTTTCTTCCGCTTTTAATGAGTTTGAGCAAAGGCTGAATGAAAATTTAGAGAAAAGATTTAGTTCTTAAAGCAAAAATATTTTGTTAACCAGCATGAAATAGATTTATTCCCATACACGAGCATATCAATACACCTGTCCATACATTCTTATAGAAAAATAAACAAAAAATAATCAAAAGCTTTCTTCAAACGAGATTGCCTCTAGAATTTGAAGTATTTTATCTAAAGTGTTCACTATAATGCTTGCAAATTATTAGGTAATCTATTTTCATTCAGAAGACTTTCCAATCCACTACCATTAAAAACCCCAAATAGTCAAGAACAGAATGTGTGCCAGAGTGAAAAGTCACTATAAAATCAGAGACACCAGATCAAAGAGAAATATATATGCCACACGCACAAGGATTATAACAGAAAATATGAGGTGAGAAAAAGCAGGCTCAAAGCTAGAGAATCACAGACAACATTGATATATGTGACAGCCATAAAGGCCCACCTGAATCTCTGCGAGATGAAGAGGAGCGTCCTCGATCCTTATGCTCTCGAGGCTTACCATCTTTACTGGCTTCTTTTGAGGTTTCTTTTTTCTTATCATCTTTCTTCTCATCCCTCTTTCCATCTTTCTTTTCATCTTTTTTCTCAACTTCCTTTTTCACATCTTTCTTTTCGTCTTTTTTACCTTCGTCTTTCTTCACTTCTTTCTTATCATCCTTCTTTTCTGTTTTTTTCTCAACTTCCTTTTTATCTGTATCTTTTTTGTCTAGAAGAAATTAACAATCACTGGTTGAAACTTAATGCAACAGATAAACTTAATACTAATCTCTGGTAAATAATAATAGATAGATGGCACGCTAACTTCGTGTTTT
Organism: Lepidochitona cinerea; assembly: GCA_963971465.1. Classification (NCBI taxonomy): domain Eukaryota; kingdom Metazoa; phylum Mollusca; class Polyplacophora; order Chitonida; family Tonicellidae; genus Lepidochitona; species Lepidochitona cinerea. The sequence goes on from OZ020551.1 coordinate 21,731,246, forward strand.
ATGCCTTATCATGGTAACTGTATGGCGGTATTGCCAAATTTGTCCAGTTAAAAGCAACTATTATGAGAGAAAATCTTTCGGAGACAGCACCAAAAACGAGAAATACTTTTTGGATGGTGTGTAATTTGACAGAAGGCCGGTGCATCCAAGGCTATGCCAGAGGCTTGCCAATGACAAATGCGTGTAACAAATAATATCCAACCTTCTTTCTTGATTTCTGTAGTTGGTTTGGGTTCAGCCTTTTTGGTTGCCTTTGATTGGGCTGCTGGATCACTTTGAGCCTGCAAAAATCAAAAGATAAGAATCAACTGTACTTTCTCATGCGGAGAAAGATTACAAAGCAATATATATTATAATAAAAACCAACAGATGCTTACTTTTCCAGACGGCTTGTTCAAAAACTTACATAACAGACTTAGAGAAAAGTTTTAGCAACCTACCCTTTCAACTACTATCATTTTTCCATGTAACTCTGTACGGTTGAGATGCTGGATGGACTTGGTAGCCTCCTCGTGAGAATTCATGGTAACAAATCCAAAACACTGGGAACCAGGGCTACGGGCATTAGTTACAACTTTAGCTCCTATAACCTAGAAAAACAAAACATAACCATTGAAAATATTCCTGCAGTAACAACCCCCTCCTCGGCTATCCTTAAGTATTTTAATTAAACAACATTTGCTTTGAGAGAGAACTGGAATTAAAAATTAGTAATAAAATTCAGTTTACCATGGTTAAGTGTTTATACGCAAGGCACAGGAAAAATCTTCTTGTCGATTGATAGATTGTTTGGTGTTTTACGCCGCGCTCAAGATTATTTCACTTATATGGCGGCGTTGCCAGTTTTATTGTGGGAGGAAACCCACGACCTTCCGCTGGTAACTGGCAACCATCCCACATAGGTCGTTCGAGTTAAAAACGCAGTCAGAAAATTTTCCAATTTTTGGACTGAGTGGGATTCGAAACCGCGACCCATTGGTGGAAGGCTGTTTGGATTGAGCGTCCAACGCTCTACCTACTGAGCTACGGAGGCCCCCTTCTTGTCGAAGATAACCATGGAAACAAGTATACCAATGGATTGTTTTTTAAAAGGCGTCTTACCTTGCCATGTTTAGTGAAGAGAGCTTTAAGATCGGTGGCCCTTGTGGTACTGGCCAACCCCCTCACCCACACATTTCGACTTGTAGAACTGGCAGCTTTGCCAGCAGTAGATTTACCATCTGCAAGAAAACAATAAGAGTATTAACATTGGCCAACCATTTATTTCAAACATTCTAAACTCAGAAAAAAATAATAGAAAATGGGTTTGACTTGACACAGATTATTTCACCTATATAACCTGCTGGAAAGTTCAGTCGGGAAAGGTTGATTGGTGATTTACTCATTATTTCTAATATGGCTGCATTACCAGGTTTAGTGGAGGAGGAAACAGGGTTGTGTTTCCACAACCATTCTAATATGGCGACATTACCAGGTTTAGTGGGGGAGGAAACAGGGTTGTGTTTCCACAACCATTCTAATATGACGGCATTACCAGGTTTAGTGGGGGAGGAAACAGGGTTGTAGTGAAAACCCAAACACATATAGGCACTGATAGTAATAGAAGGATTTAGGTTACTCAGACTCTGAATAATATTAAAATCTGTGTAATTTAATTTTTGTGACCTCACCTTTTGTAGCAGGCTTTGCTTCTTTGGCACTTGATGTACTAAAATAAAAAATAACATTTAGAATTAACAAATGCAATTATACTTTCTAGATAAATATGGGATTTAGCATTAAACTGAGTCAAATCCTTACCTTATAAACTGCGTGTTGAAATAATGATTTGTCCTTCAATGCGATCACTTACAATAAATTACTCCAAAAAAAAAGCCCTTGTGTGAAGTTGCGTCTACGAATTTTGATGACTTTAAAAAACAAAGCACCAAACAAATGGTGAATGGTTTTAACGCCTTTTTTAGGTGTGTGTGTAATGAATGTAAATGGATTGCGTTGGATGAAATGAAAGAATACTCAACCATCGGGCTATAGAAGCTAGTGGTTCGAGTAGTAGTTGTTTCCATCGCCAACAAGCACAAGATGGACGGGGGCAAACAAACCTTTTTACTTTTGCATCTTTATCCTCTTTCGTATCCTCAGTCTTGTCTTCAGATTTTATAGCCACTTCTGTAACTTCTTTCTTCTCCTCTGTTGATTGGTCAGCATCCCCATTAGAAGATGTACTGGTAGGGGGAGCCTCCGTGGAAGCCTCCTCTGTCTTAATACCATCAGGCGATTCAGACTTAATACTCTTATCTCCTTTAGCCCCTTCCAGGATATCAGAATCCAGGTCATATTGGGTATCATCTACCTGTACAATTAAGGAGACATTGTCCTCGCTTTGTTGAGCTATTGAGGTGTCCAGTTTGATGGTGTCTTCAACAGTTAACTGTGTTTCTATAGGAACACTTGATGGACTAGGGGGCTCCATCTTCAGACCAGTTATCTTCTTTACCTGAGCAACATTTGCTGGTTTAGCAGTTGTTGGGGCCGTAGTTTTTGTTGAAGCAGCTGGTTTGACTGGGGCTGCCATCATTTGTGCCGAAGGAGTGGCCGTTTTTGCTGGAGCAGTGCTTGATTTTGTTGAAGCCGCTGTCTTCGCTGGAGTCGTGCTTGTTTTTGCTGAAGCAGTGCTCGTTTTTACTGGGGTCACAGTTTTTGATTGATTTGTCGTTTTTGCTGCAGCCAAAGCGGTTTTTGCTGCACTCGACGTTGTCTTAGCTGCAGCTGTTGTTTTCACTGCAGCTGCAGTGGTTTTTGCTGGACCCACACCAGGTTTTGCTACAGCGGCTGCAGTTTTTTCTGGAGCAGCTTGACTTTCTTCTTCAGTCTTGATATCAACCAGTTCCTTAGAGTCGACTGCCTTAGCGTCGTCAGCTGATGTATCAGCTGTGGAAGACATTGGTTCTTCTGTTGGCTTAGATTCTAGAGAAATTCAAGAAATTAGATGAAGATCTGTTGTTGACAAACAAGCACAAAGTAATGAAACAGTAGTACTCCTGTTGGCAAACAAGCACAAAGTAATGAAACAGTAGTTCATCTGTTGGCAAACAAGCACAAAATAATGAAACAGTAGTTCATCTGTTGGCAAACTAGCACAAAGTAATGAAACAGTCGCTGATCGTATACGAACCTACTGCAATACAATCACCCCTTCCCAAGAACGACAAACAGATTTAGAAAAGTATAAACCCTTTAACCTACATTAGCATAAATCATGTCAGCACACATTCATTCTACCATATCCTGGTTACAGTAAGAGACATTCAGTTGCTGAAGATTCACTGTCGATGGAAGATGATATAAAACTGTATCTATTCACTTCAGTTATTCACAATTGGCATTTCATCCTGCGAATCTTTCGAATCAAAGAGAGTTTCTAAGAAGAATCTTCATGAAGACTGACGATTTGTCTTTTTGAATCACAACCAGTCCAGGAAAGGAGTTGAAATTGAACTTAAATTAGTTGAAAATTGTCACCATTGTCTGCAACCGTTCAAGTCAATACTTCACTTGTTGATGTATCATTTTGTATTCTGCTTCGGTTTCATCAACTGGGGAAATTCTCTGCATTCGACTGCCTCAATTAACACCAGGGTTGCATGATAAGAAAGTTTGCTTGTCACACTATAATAATCATACGAGTCCAACATTCTACCAAACTGAACGACCATGATATTTTCCCTGCATATTTCAGCTGATCACAATAAGTCAGAAGAGTTTAATGGTGTAACAAGTCTTCCAGACCAAAGTTTCTCAGCAATCAGATTGTTTCCTCGGCAGCATTTCACAAATCCGATTTACTTCCGGTTTCATCCTTGTCACAAGAAGACATCACAATTCCAGGGATCAAACCAAACATCTCTGCTTATCAGGAATCAATTCAAAAATCTGTATTCCTCATAACCAGACAAACACACCTCTTTCATTCACAGTTCAACCTCTTTATAATATAACTTACAATGGTCCGATTAAGAAATCGGAGGTGAGCTAATCTTACCTGCTTCGTCCGAGGGTTCCTCCTTAACTTCCTCTCCTGTTTCCACCATCTCTTCATCTTCTAACTCATCGAGATTTTCCTAATAAGAAAATAATTTAGCCTAAATAAAAAAGATTAAGCTGGATTTTTAGACTAATTTTTAGATGCCCTCTAAAAATAATAAATCAACTAGAGATTAAGTGATTGCACGCAATCACTGGAGATGGCTCCGCGAGAGGGGAACTGATTGACAAGGGTATTAGAAAACTGAAAACTTATAACAAATAATGCCGTATCACAAGTTTACTCCCAATAAAATATTGCTCATAATCTAATATGCTTCATAGCAGCCATATTGTATTGGGCACATGGCTGAAAATTTATCCCAATCGCCCTTTCCTCAATGTCAAGGCATACCCCAGGTTTGATATTGGATTGCGCAAATTGCTGAAAATCAATCCCAACTGTCCTCTCAATAATGTCAAGGCACACCCCAAGTTTGAAGTTGATCGGATCAATCATGCACAAGTTATTGCCCGGACAAGAAAATCATGTTCATAATCCAATATGACGGATAGCGGCCATATTAGATTGCACACATTGCTGAAAATCAATCCCAACCGTCCTCTCACGAATGTCAAGGCACACCCCAAGTTTGAAGTTCATCAGATGAATGATCCACAAGTTATTGCCCGGACAAGAAAATCATGCCCATAATCCAATATGACGGATAGCGGCCATATTAGATTGCAAACATTGCTGAAAATCAATCCCAACCGTCCTCTGCCCGATGTCAAGGCACACCCTAAGTTTGAAGTTGATCGGATGAATCATCCACAAGTTATTGCTCGGACAAGAAAATCATGCTCATAATCCAATATGACGGATAACGGCCATATTGGATTGAGCACATTGCTGAAAATCAATCCCAACCGTCTTCTGCCCGATGTCAAGGCACACCCCAAGTTTGAGTGAGTGAGTGATTGGGGTTTTACGTCCTGCTCAACAGTATTTCGGTTATATGAAGACGTTGTCTCCTTGTGACAGGGCGGATTTCCACCGCTCTTTTAGGTGCTGTCTCACCGAGACGACTTGCCGAAGACAACCAGCAAGCCCCCTCACCCAGTCACAGTATACTGACACCGGGCCAACCAGTCGCTGCTCTAACTCCTATTGCTGAGCGCCAAGCGAAGCAGTAACAGCTACCACTGTTAAAGTCTTTGGTCTGACTCGACCCGGGCTTGAACCCGGATCTCCCAGGCCTGAAGCGGACGCTCTACCGACTGAGCTATCGGGGCTGGTCCCCAAGTTTGAAGTTGATCGGATGAATCATTCATGAGTTATTGTACGGACAAGGATGGAAAGACGAACGGTCATATTGGACTGTGCACATTGCTGAAAATCAATCCCATCCATCCTCTCACCAATGTCAAGGCACACCCCAAGTTTGAAGTTCATCGGATGAATCATCCACAAGTTATTGCCCGGACAAAAAAATCATGCTCATAATCCAATATGACGGATAGCGGCCATATTGGATTGCGCACATTGCTGAAAATCAATCCCAACCGTCCTCTGCCCGATGTCAAGGCACATCCCAAGTTTGAAGTTGATCGGATGAATCATCCACAAGTTATTGCCCGGACAAGAAAATCATGCTCATAATCCAATATGACGGATAACGGCCATATTGGATTGCGCACATTGCTGAAAATCAATCCCAACCGTCCTCTGCCCGATGTCAAGGCACACCCCAAGTTTGAAGTTTACCAGATGAATCATTCATGAGTTATTGTACGGACAAGGATGGAAAGACGGACGGACGAACCCGAAAACATAATGGCTCCGCTTTCGCTTTGCGGAGCCATAAAAAGGGAAATTAGAGGATCAATTTCAAGAGCAACTTAAGCCACAGAATTTGCCCGTCTGAGTGGGCAAAAGTCTGGAATGTCATTTAAGCCTTCAACCTTTACATTATAGAGAGCAATGATTCCTGAGCCTCAAACAACAATCCAATATGTTTCTTGTGCTTTTTGTTAGTGAATAACGAACGATTAAAACCTTCGTGATCATTGAGATTGAAGCGCCAGGAGTCTGTTCAAGATCAAGGCCATTGTCAAGGCCAGATCAATAGGGGTGTCAGGCCGATAAGCTTTGTGATCAAGTAAACCAATGACTTGGCTGAAAAATGACAGTTTATAGACCTCAACATTCTGCTAAAAATAAACTTCTACTTTGAGGGTATGGTTCAACCACTGATCCAAAATTAGCGACCTCGATAGACAAATCAAACTCTTCCACATACATTAATTTTTATTTGGTCCGATTGAGATTCTAACAACGCCGCATCGATGGACAGAATGACTATCACTTTTACCAGCTTAGCTACTGAGGCCCCCCAAAAGGCAAGAGTGTTTAGTACAACTGGAAAGGATAAATTAGGGTATATCTTCTGGGCTTTCCTACCTCTTGCTCAACTGGATTTTCTTCCTCTGGTGCGACTTCGTCTGTATTATCTTCCACAATGTTTGCGTCTTCCTTCATTTCATCTTCCGTTATTTGAGCGTCAGTCTCAGTCCCCTCTTGCTCTTCTATACTCTCGTCCACCTAATGTACATAAACAAAATCAGGTTCACGTTCTATAGTTGTGCTAGATAAAAAAGGTTATTGGGATGCTTTGAGACCAGGTTTTTTGTCCACCTTACTAGGTCAGCAAACATGAATTTCGAGGTCGCTTGAGTAGAAAGCCATATCTAGGGCCGTTTTGCTTCTGGAAAACGATAAGATTGACCATCAAAATGGCTTGTACGAAATAAATAAAAGCAGTAGGTCTATTCAAAGACATGTTGAAGGAGACTGTACAATTTCACACATGATAATGATTCCTATATATTTCCAGGTAACGGAATCGGAATAGATTCTGGTGATCTTTTCTGGTGTTCATTACCATTGACAAACTCAAATGTTTGACAACCCTACTGTTCAGCTTAAAGCATGCATGATTTAACCATACCATTTCAGTATCTTCCTGCACATCTCCGTTTACATGTGTATCTTCCTCCTCAGCTGTTTCCATCTCCTCCTCTTCAGGCACGGCCGGATCTTCTATAGTTTCCACATCTTCTGATACCTCCTCTTCTTTGGTTTCCTCTTCTACATTTTCACCACATACCTGAAAGACAAGTTATAACTAGAGAGGTCTATTGTGTAATTTCATCTGAAATGCGCAAAATCTTATTGTACATTTTTGTTCAAAAGCACAGGTTTCTCTAGATTAATGTTTTTACCCCACTGAATATGAGAGTAGGAAACCAAGTTCTTTGCCACGTCGGTAACCTCAAACATTTGGCGAGCAACTCTTTCACATAAAACTTTAAATCCACTCCACTTCTTTAAAAAAACAAATTGTAATGTGTTTTACCTCTTTCTCTGGTTCCACATCAGCCCCTGTGAACAAGATGAAGAAGCAATAAGTCATATGTATGCAAATTAAAGACAAAATGTCCTTTAGCAAAAGGACAATTAAATTTTAAAACAGGCTTTAATATATATTTTTTTTGATTTCGAGAAACAAATTAAACGAGGTAGGTGAGTTGATGAGAACAAAATCTCTCACACACATAGCTGGAATACTGGACCCACTTGCTCAAAGACCTCTACACCATGGACAGTTTATAAGCCCTATTAAGTTCCATGTTGTAGACATACGCTGTGAGTACTCTTAGTGAAGAGCGCTTTGAGCAAGTAGGCCCAGTACTGTATTTATATATTGGTCACACACACCAATTATCATCCTTACTGAAAGGCGTGCACTCATTTTTGTGAGACAGGCATGCACTCATTTTGTGAGACGGGCATTAGCCAACAGGACCGTTGGATAATTAATCATGAAAAAATTCACAAGCAGATTTAGCTCCCATACTGATTTTTAATGTGTTTAGGATTAAGGAAAGCACACAGACATTCCTCTTTCAAGGGAGTCTTTACTTATCTGAAGTTTGTTATTGTTAAAGGAAGATCGCTTTAATTAAATATAATTTTCTTACTTGGTGATTTCTTAACTGCTCTCTGCTTTCCTGGAGTTCCCTCCCCTGCCTCGATGACAAGCACACTGGGGTCTTCACCTTCATCCTCCAAAGCCTAAAATTGTAAAAACAAAATATTCCATGGTTTGAGAAGGAACAAGGAAATCCCTGGAGTCTTCAACAAATAAAATTGTATTCAAAGGAGACAAACAACTTCAGTAAAAGTAGATTTTTGTAAAATCAATGAAGACTTAGAGTGAGGCTAGAATACTTCTACTAAATCGAAAAATAACAGGATATTGAAAGAATAAAAAGTACGAAAACGAAAGATAAGATCAGATATTTCTACTGCATGATTACTATCCGTGCATGAAATCAGCAAGTGATTGACAGCTGGAGAATCCTGTAAGACAAACCCATATCCTTTTAATCGTTAATGAATGGGAGCAAATAAAGGCTTAAACCGTAAATTCGCATGTCAAGCTGAGTCTATTGTTTATCCGCGTGTTGAGCTTCACCAAAACCTCGCGGCCATTTTCTACCTACCCTGATCATTCGTGGGCAAATAGGCAGGTTGGGGAAAGTCGCCAATCGGCGGAGTGTCCATCAATCGACGGATAAACCGGGGAACGACAGAGAATAGACCCAGTCGTTCGGTGTGTAAAGTTTGGACAAAAATGACAATTTCCTCCCTATCTGTTCTCATTCGCGTTTTCGCCGAACTATGGAGTTCTACGACTGACATCGTGCGTCAGAGCCCATGAAATTTATTTCTTTCAAGTCTAAAACAAATTGCACCATTTTAAGCATGTGTTTTAAAAGAAACCGATATATCTACTCTACTCACATGCTTTAGTATCCTCGTGTAGTGCACGCTCTGTAGTTTCCAAAAATCACCGCGCGGTGTAAATCCATGCCCAAGTAAGGCTAAAATTGTTGAAGTACTGGAAGCGTGCAGCTCTAACATGGAACTTCCTGTCACTCTTCTGATTGACCTCAGTCTACCTTTGCTGTACAGTACATTTTTGGTAGATGTCGTATCCAGTCCTTCCGACAATTTCCGCCTTACTTGGGCATGGATTTACGCCTCGTGGTCATTTTTGGAAACTACAGAGCATGCACTACACATGGATAGGTGAAGCATGTGAGTAGATAAATCGGTTTATTTTAAAACACATGCTGGAAATGGCGCAATTTGTTTTTGACTGTTGGTTTTAAGAATTTGGGCGGATTGTTTGCTTGTGAGTTTGGGTGCCCATACCTGTATACAGGTATCAAAATGTCTCTGGATCAGTCTATGTTTGACAACAAGCTTGGAGCATGCACTGTTGTCGTACAACTCGATAGTTCGTCAAAAACGTGAATGAGGACAGATAGGGAGGAAATTCATTCAAAGGGAGGACATCATTTTTGTCCAAACTTTACCCACCGATCAACGGGGTCTATTCTCTGTCGCTTGACGGTTTACCCGTCGATCACTAGACAACCCGTCGATTAGCAACTTTCCCCAACCTGGTAAGATAGGCGTGGTCATGTCCTTTATAAGGGAATAACAAACGTAACTGTAACATGTGTTAATAGCAAAACAAACCGTCTTTTAACTTTTTATCGATAATGAGAAACAGACGTGATTTAGGCTTTGCTGTGCAAACGTCAGTGAGTGTATGTTAGATTCTCAGCACCAAACTGTAACAGTCTAATTGTTCGGGCTAGTGAGTAGTGCTAAAAAAATTGTGAGCTATCATTTTTTACAAATTCCGAGATCAACTCTTAGATTTTTCAAATGCACCCTATGTTGACGTGGTATTGAAAAAGCCCATGCGAGCGTATCAGAATAAGGTGCGAATATAGAATACGTCCGTCACCTGCAACTTACAGTAAAACACATAGTTTCCTTTCAAATATTCTGAATAATACCTTAAGGAACTCCCTAATCGGAAAATCCGTCTTTACTTGCACAAAATTCGCCTACATTTACTAATTCGCCGATTTCACTCTACACACAAGCAATTCCAAACACTCGCCTCGCCATCTTTGCTTCGTTTAATGTATGTGACAGGACAATGTACGAGCTTGCCTGAATACGAGTCTCTTCGCCAGTGTTCAACTTCAACGAAGTTTTAATTTCTTCGTTATTAAAAAATCATAAAAAAAAGAAAAAGAAAAACTTAGGGGGTTCTAGGGGGGCTTGCCCCCCTGGCTATCATAAAATATTTACGATCACCGACCATTTCTTATTGACAAAAGAAGTTTTCAAAGTGACGGACGTATTCTATATCCTGTCCCAGAATAACGTCAATCCACTCAACATATTGCGGACTAAACTTGCACGTGTGCTCGGAAGACCGAATCGCCATCTTGTACCTTCTAAACTGAAACTGAAAGTCCCAATATTTGATAAAAACAAAGCAGTTTTACCTTCTGTAGCCTTTCTATCAGCACAGCTTTCACGCCAGTTTTCTCGAGTCCTCTTTTTTCAAGCTCTGATCTCAAATCGACGACTCTAAGATCAACTAATTTCTTTGTTGTAGGTGAGTCTGTCGTCGCCATCTTCGCTATCGCCGATATCAGGGTGAAGGTCGTTTAACGAAGCAGCTGAGAGCAGATTGGTTACATTCTGTCCACCAGGGGGCGTCCTTGTGGAAAGAGGCATATTTCAATGCCGACGATGGCAGCTGAGAAAAGAAAACAACAAATCCAATTTGACATTTACAACTGTGTGAATGAATGGGGAACTTTAGATAAGTAAGCACTCAACTTCCTTAAAAAAGTGCTGAAATAGAACTTGCCTGTCAGTGACAGTGACACTTACAACTTCAGGGGAAATGAGCTGTTTCCATATCGTTTTCAAGACTTGATAATGATATTGATAATTCAACAAGTTAAATCCGACTCGTTATCTACATTCTGACATTTGCTGGTCGTCCTAATGAAAATCAGATTATTGAACAAGGAGGCAGATAAGGAATTCACTTTGGTGAATTAGACTGCTGAGTGCTATACGGCCGTACCATTCCTTGCTATTTTGCTAAGCTAAATATAATTATTAAAGTGGCATGAGCTGCCGAAATTCACACTTTTTTCATATTTTCTGATCGTCCTGACAGTAAGAGGCTTTACAGGCCATCGAAAAACTCAATCATTGGCGTTGGAATGAGGAAAATCCATACAGTATGTGGCCTGTACGAACCGAAAACGTGTTCGAAAAGTAAACAAAATTTAAATAACCAGGACGACCATTCATTCATTCTAAGCAAAAGTTAGCTCAAAACAATACTTTATTAACGTACATTCCCGCGACTTGGCGCACTAAAAAGTCTTTGAATTATACGTCTTAGGAAAAATAGCAGATAATTTAAACATTCTGTATCAACGTCAAAATATCAACATTTTGGCAGCTCATGCCCCTTTAAGTCTAATTTTAAAATCTAAAGTCAAAATTCAAACTCTGTTGACAAGATATTGATGATATCGCCCATCATCAATATCTTGGCAACAGAGTTTGAGGAACTTCAACTAGAGATATCCAAACTCTTTGGCCAAACTATAGACTAGTATATAAAGTATATTGTCTTTATTGATGATGTGTGGCCATCAGAGCGGAAAAATGGGGTGATTCTAAAGAGTTACATGTTTCAATATGGCACGTCTTCCAGCAGCCGGCCACACGTCATCAATATACTTTGGCTACAGAATTTGGATATCTCCAGCTAACCTTGGCAGTGAAAGATGAATTGATATATCCTCTCATTAAAAAGTAAAATAGTAGGGATATAGAGTCCAATTTTCAAAAGTGACATGAGCTGTCACTTTTTTCATAAATTCTGATTACCACTCATACTTAAGTTATTCTATGAAATGTTCTGTATGAATAACTCCGGAACCACAAGTTGGAATTTTATGAAAACATTTTTGCAGTTTTAAAGGTAGGGTCCTTCGTAGTTGATTAAGCGGGATTGAATCCCATTCGACCAAATGAAAGATTTCTGAGTGTCTGTACTTTCATCTACTTGTCCACCAGGCTTTGAATCAGATATTTTCATTGGTAAATTGCTTTTCTGGTATTTGGAAGCCGAACAATTGTTAAACTACTGATGGGTTTGGGTGATTAGTTATAAAAGTAACCACTCTCGATTGTTATGCTAGATCCTGTTCACGAAGGCTACACCTTCAGCTTTCTTCAAACATTTCAGATTACTACTGCTTCATCTGCAGCTTTATCACGAAGTATTCCAGGAAAGAATGAGGTTAGAAAGACAGTGTTTTGTCAACCGACAACTTCTTAAACCTTGGTAAGACCTTGTCAACAACTCTGATATCATGACAATGATAACAGTTCATATGACATGAAATTGTACAATTGTGTTGTAAATTTGTTAGATCTCTATGATAGGAAGATTTTTTTATTCATTTTAGCTCTATCAACAATTCTTTGCCTTTTTTTTTTGATTGATTGGTGCTTTACATCACACTCAAGATTATTGCACTTATTTGGTGACATTGCCCAAGGTTTTTGTAAGGTTTTTTTTATTTAATTCAGGTCAAGGCAATTGATATGGTGACCTCCTTGTTTACCTTTATCCCCTCTCCATTTTAAGCTCCCTCAGCTCAAGCAGTACATTACCTTGGTGCTCCCACGTTTGCCCTTTAAGTCAGGGATTAATTTATTGATACAAATACTTAGGGTAAAGATTCAGACTTAATCCAAATGCTGAAGCATGAATTTAAACTCATTGTGTTACAGGAAACTAAACAGATCAAAAGGTGATGAAGGGAATATGACAGATATTAAATCATCTGCAGCCAGCATTACTGTCAAAGCAGGTAAATTGTCCTCTCCACCAAGAAGCCAGGCCAAACATTTGAAATGGTGAGACAAATCCAGCTGGGCCTCATTGTGACGTTACAAAAGTCATTCCATTACAGAGCTATGTGAGATGGTTGCCAGTTACCAACGGAAGGTCGTGGGCATAGAGCCCGGTTTCCTCCCACAATAAAACTGGCAGTGCCGCCATATAAGTGAAATAATCTTGAGCGCAGCGTAAAACACCAAACAATCAATCAATCAAACATTACAGAGCTGTTTCACTGAATTAATTTAACCTTTTTAACATTTGCTTTAGCTGGCCCATGTGTTTAACTGTTAGTGCATGGTGACGTCCATTCTGCTGTAAACACAATACATTGTAAATTTATATTGATCACTTACTAATCACTCATGTCGTATGGGAGAATTGTACTATGAATGTAAACAAAGACTCTGACTCAGGTAAGATGTATGATATGGGCTTCTCTTGCCAGTATTGGAAAGTAACATTCAGCTCGAAATCTGAATTGTTCTTTAATTCAAATCACTGAACCTAATTGCTCTTATTTTTGTCTTTTTTTTTAAAGAAAAAACTGTTGAAGTAGACGACAGCCAGGAGATCAGTTGTATCAATCGATTGTTGACAAAGGCTGTAAAAACCAGAGCTTCCCTGAATCAAGTAAATAACAGTTATCCAACCTTAATCAAACAACTATGTCAATTGTCATTGTGAAATACAATATCTTTCTCATGTTAGGGTATTGGTTTTCAAATAGGTTTCATTATGTTACATGTATACTCATAATTTTCCTCAGGGAAATATTCTAGTATATATTGGGTTGTCAAAAAAAAAAATGGTTCATTGATTGATTGATGTTTAATGCCACACTCAAAATTATTTCACTTATGGCAGAGTTGCCATGTTAAGTGGGGGAGGAAACCAGGATCTTTATCTGGAGGAAAACCTCTGCCTTCAGTGAGTACCTGGCAACTCTTCCACATACTGCGATTGACTGAAAAATCCACTCAGAAATCTTTCATTTGGTCGAATAGCTCCGAAAAAAAAGATCGCAACAAAAAGTTAACCTGAGGGTTACTGGGAGGGTTGGAATTTGTCAGAGTTTCAAGAGATATTGAGGTCAAACAACAAATCAATAAAATGTAATTGTTTGCAATTAATCTTGTCTTACCGATATCATAAAATTATCTTCAGATATTATATGACTTAAATCTTGGTAAACTACATTCTGTCTCGTCTAGGAAACTGAAGGAAAATCAGATGACCCAAAACGCACCATTGGCAGGCTGGAAACAAATCTTAAAGAGGAAAGAAAATCCAAAGACAAAAATATAAGACCAAAGTCAAATTGCACAGGACATCAAAGTGTTTCAAAATGTAAAAGTGAAACCAGAGTTTCAACTACCGCGAGAGAAAAAAGAAAACCAGGCAGTTTACCTGGCAACAAAACAACCTCAAAAGTTATTCCCCCTTATAAGATTGAACCAGAGAGAGTTAATAAAGTAAAGAGTGTTGTTGCAGCCAAAGTAACTACGCAGATAGATAGAAGAGTTCGTCCAGATGCAAAGCAACAATATCAAAATGGAGATACTGTGAAAGCTTTGTCTCAAAAAGAAGAATCCTTTATATCATCTGATGATCAAATGTCAAAGTCTTGTTTATCATCTGATGATCAAATATCAAGTTTAAACAATCTTCTTGAAACTGTTAGTATTGATGAGGCGGATCCAAATATTGGAACAAGGGCTGACGACAAAGGGGAGGAAATGTTTCATATTTTAAAACATGGGTAAGACATTATTTTTTCTTCTTTATATAGGGCTATTTCTTTTCTTATAATACAGAGTGACCATTATGTATTTAAGACTATTAAAACTCTTGTCAGTCACTCTTTCAGTCTGTATTATAAATTCCATTTATGTATGACTGTATGGATTTCTTATCTGTTTTCCCCTCCTTTTAGAACTCACTTGACAGTCCCAAGCCAGCTTCGTAAATTTTGTTTACGCAATTATCAACTTCGAGAAAAATTGAGAATTCAATCTATAACAGGAAAAGTTGAGGAAGCTAGTCATAAGGAGACATTTTTTAACAAAGTTTGTCAACTGGTATGATCTAATTATTTTCTTCACTATCTCCTATAGTATTCATTTGTCCATGTTTCTTTCTGGCAACATCCTTAGTGTTAAAATAGCCAATAAATAAACTGATGTATGGTACTATTTCGTAAGTTAAAACTTTCGCTATCCTTTTTCTACATTGAGGCAATTATATGGATAATAACAACTCCTTGCAATAATTTAATACACAATGATTTGGCACTGGTACAAATTCAATTATATGCAGATCGCAATACAGAAGTAGTGTCACTTCGAGCGTGAGACCCGTGTTTTCTCAACATTTCAGAACTTTTATTTGTCATAATCAGGAGAGTACAGATTTAGAGACATTTATACCATATGCAGCATATATATAGAATAAGACATACTTGATAAGCATTAAATACACATCAGGTTAAGGGATTAAGATAAAGCTAATCAGTTGACAGGGTAGGTTGAGGGGCACAAGTGGTGGATATAAAGGATTAAGAGCTCCAGTTGACAGTGATTAAATTGTGTATCAGATTGTGAAAGAGTATGATGGTGCTAGTGTAATGTTTTAAATGTTGGTTAATAATAAGTAGTTAGGAGCCGGTATTATAAAAACATGCCATACTCAACTCTGACTCCATGCTCAACTGAGCCTACTCCCAGGAGTTTGGATCATAGATTGAGATTATGAAACAATCTGAGAACGTGCTCAACTGAGAACAAACACAAAGGCAGTCTCAGCCTAGTTGAGCAAGGATTATTGGAGTTCTCTAGAAGGGGACGTAAAAATGAACGTTTGTTTTGGTGTTGTTGCAACTTGCAACAAGTCATCGGCAGTTCAACCATTAGGAAATTAGTAAAATTAAAGGTTTAAAAGACTATTTTATCTTGAGTCTCACTTGGAGGAAGGTCGATAGCATGCTCAAAATTTCTGACTAAGCTGAGCACAGAAACAAACTCAAAAGTTTGATCAGTCAACTTTTCCAGTCTGAGTTTGCAGTTGGGATATACTCCTGTGAGTATGCTCAAGGAGAGTTGAGCAAGGAGTCTGAGTTAAGAACAGCATGTGTTTATATTACCGGCCTATGGCCAAGTACCCATCCCTGTATGACCCTCTTACTTATTACTTATTTATAACTGACTTTATTTACTTGTTTAAGTGGCATTTAGAAGTTGAGCATAATAATGAAGGAAAGAAAACTCTTGCGTATGGCTTTACAACTTCTGTTTATTTGGGAACACGACGTTTCGGTGTAGCTCCTAACACCGTTATTCACTTGATAACGGTGTTAGGAGCTACACCGAAACGTCGTGTTCCCAAATAAACAGAAGTTGTAAATCCATACGCAAGAGTTTTCTTTCCTTCATGACTTTATTTAGTTATTGCATTTTTGATGTAGTCCATTCCAAATCATAAAGTTGAGCTGGCAGCCAATATCCACAGTCAAACACAGCTACATGAGAGACTCTCCAATGAACTCAAGAAACTCGGAGAACAACCGTTACATGGTGAGTCCATACATTGTTACTTTAATACAGTCAATTTGTCTTCCAGATGAGCTCTTACTTACCGTTTCATGAGAAGATGGTCATCGGATTAATGAAAGTGTGACATCATAAGGTTTCTCAAAGAGAATCAGAAACAAGCATTGCCCGCTCCCTCTCCATTGCCTACCTGTGTAGAACCTTGTTCCCTATCACAAGAATCAGAAACAAGCATTGCCCCCTCCCTTTCCATTCCCTTCCTACATGTATGTAGAACCGTATTCTCATGATGTTGTTAGTGACACAAAAAAAAGCACGAAGTTTTGTTCATAAATTTTTTTTAACCCTTTCTTCCATTTCAGATTCTCTACCTTTAAAGGATGTTTTACAAAGGAGGAAAATGCTTGAATTTATTTTCCAAACCTATGAAAAAGCTGGCCTAGAATGCACTCGTTTAGCTAAAGGTAACTTACTATTTTCTTTCTATAAGGTGAAGAATTACTTATAGATAACAAGTTGTTGGTTTATAGCGTGACAACGTTTGGATGAAGTCAATGAAGACAATTTTTTTTCCTTCTAATTTTATGCTCTCCTAAAACTTTAGAGAGAGCATATGGTTGCGGCTTTGTCCTTCCGTCCATGCATGTTCCTTCAAATTTTGTATCATGTTTAATATTGCGAGGGTTTGTTAGAAAATTGCCTGATGTATCTGGCAGTCCGGCGTCAACTTTCCCTTCCGCTCCATAACTTCTAAAGTTTTGATTTCATCTGCACAATTTTTTCTGAGTATATACCTTATGGGTGGAATGTGTGTCGCGAACTATTTTTGACATCATACATTGCGTAATATGGCAGCCATATTGGGTTATGTAATATTTACTTTTTCTCTCCATAACTTTAACAAATATGATCCGATGTTTTCAAATCTTTCATGTTACATACCATAGTGTGTAAAAAAGTTGTTTATGATATCAACTATTGCAAATTATTGGATTATGTACATTCCCTTTTATTCTTACTTTCATTTTCATGAAAATAACCTTTAACTTATAAAATGGCTTCTACTTTTCCGATTCTCATCAAAAAAGGATTTTTTCAAATTGCAAAAATGTTTCTAAATTGATTAAAACTATTCTTAAATCAATATATAACGTTTTAATCAAATGAAAAATACATATAATGATTAAAGTTTTATCTACAGACAAACAGATAAGTAACCCAGCCTTGTTCTATTTACATACTCTATTTAAACATACTCTAAAGCTCTAAGTCTCTTATCACTACAAGTGTTGACAGTTTTATGGTCCTCTATACCACATGGCCATGCCATGCTCAACTTTTTTTTTTTGTAGCCAAATAATATAGAAAAATGATATTATGAGAAAAATTTTCAAATCTACTTGAATTGGTGTGAGCTGCAAAATTGCCAATTAATTGCATTTGTTTAAGTATGATTAGTAAATTATAAACTACTCTTCTAAAAAATTGAAACATTTTAGTCCAAACTATTTTGACAACAAGCAATGTTTAACATCACGATTTAACAGCAGCGAGAATTGATGACTTGTACCGAGTACAAATCTTGTTAATAATCTTTGATCCAAATAGCCCATTTTAAATTTGATACAGATGGATTTTAAAGGTTTTAGTGGTAACATTTCATTTTGTTGACATTACATCACCATTTACCAAGCTTCAACCTCCTTCCTCTGAATTTTGAAAATTAAATTAAAAAAAATATGGAAGGTTTTGTTTTGGTATGGCCGCAGTTACTGTGCCTTTCCGGACGTATTTTGGGTTTCCCGAAACTCTTGTTTTCTTTGGGATGATGATAATTTCCAAGTTATTACCCTTTGTTTCTTCAAATTGTCAAATCTATTTGACCAAAGATAGGAAGACTGTTCTTCATTTGGGTTCGCTCTATTTTTCAGACCATGAATGTATTTGAATTAGCTTGGAATGAACAGTTTCTGGTATACTACTGTTAAATATTTCAATTTCTTATACTGTTATTAAACTAGGATGGCTTGCTCATGGCACTCCAAACCAATGGATATACATATTTTTTGGTTCATTTTCCTGCCCTGTCCAATCTTTACAAAATAAAATTAAAAATGGCATAAAACACCAACAACACAACTCGTGCCCTAATTTATTCCTCGTGCATCTTTTTTCCTCCATAAAAGGGATATTTGCAGAGTTATTCCCCTTTTGCCATCTTTCTTCGGATTTGTTGACCGTATCTGGGATAGGGGAGAGCATCCATCAGTTTTTCTGATACTTTTTCTTGTTTTATCACGTATTTAGTCTAGTTATTAGATTGTGGAGAAGTTTGAAATGCACCTACCTGTAACCAATTTGAGCACTTTTTCCCTCTTCCCTCAATAACTAAACTGGGGGTCTACAAAATATGTTAATTAATCTTGAGTGTGGCGTAAAGCATCATAGGGGTATAACTTGATTTGAATAAAGCCAAACCACCTTGGGCAACTCTTACTGCCTTGAACATGGTGTACAATATCATGTACAATATATTATGAGTTGTTTTGTGTGTTTTAGTTTTAGTAAAACTGCTGTTGCTGTAATTTCTTATGATGAAAGCAGTTGCTCTCGAAAGCTCGTAAGCAACATCACCATGTACAAAGTAGTACAAGTTGTCCTATGTGTTTTTGGTTTTAGTAAAATTGCTCCATGGTAGAATTCAGCTGGAATAAAGAACTAACTATTCTGGGAAAATCGTTTCCATAAAAAGGCTCTAAATTAGGACAGTTCAAAGATATGCGATCAAAATTGTGTTCAAATATTTATAATTGAATTAATATAGACTGAAAACTAGAACGGTCTCTTCAGAAATTAACAATCATGTGAAGTGTTAAATTGTCCTTAATATCTTCTGCCATGTGACTTTGGTGCCCTTTTGCATTTTTATATCCACTGATAGATCATATTTTACTTGGTTTTGCATGCATAACTGTTGATATTAAATTTACATGGCAGACAACGTTTTCTGTTCAATTCTGAGTAGTTTTAAATGGACCAGCAGCTTTGTGGCCATTTTGGTTAGTAATAAAATGGCTTTAACAAACTGTATCTTGGGAACATCTGATCTCCTTATTTGAAACATTTAGTTTCTCAATGATTTTAAAACTCTCCTATTGTCCTAATAGTTAGAATTTATGAAAGAATTGTGCATTTCACAAGCAGCCTATGTCAATTAAATCAAGTTAATAGTGTTATACATAGTTTTGAAACCAGTCTACCTCAGGCCTCTATATAACAGGTGATAAAATGACCTCATGGTAACTGTACAATTTTCAGTGATTCAGATGGCAAAGTTGGATAAAGCAATTCACCCAAACCCTGTAAAATTGTCAAGTCAAGCACAACCAGGGGTTTCCTTGGAGACAGTTTTTCAACCTGAATCAGGTGAGTGACTGATAGTTTTCCTTCCAAATGCACTCATGTGATAACGGTACAACAATTGTGTTCTGGCCTATATAGCTGTTTGGTTGTTGTGTTTGCAACATGCAGGAGATGCAAATATAATAAAAGATACACCCGCACCATCTTAGATTGTGGCACCATACAGGACTCCATACAATCACAAACCTGGCAAACAGTTATTTATATAATTCATATCAGAAAACGATAATATGTGTAAGCACTTACAAAATCTGTCTGAAGTAATAACCATTATGAGTGTTACACTGTAAATGCCACAGGGCATGCTGTTGTCAATTCTGATAAAATCTAGTAAATGAAGACAAAAGTGTTTTTTTTTTGTTTTAGTAGAATCTCAGATGGAATATCACAGTGAAAAACAGCTGTTGAAGTATTTACATCTCTGCCAAGTTAACACTCAGTTAAGGATTCAAGAAACACTGGTCAATCAGGTTCTCATATCTTTGCCTGGATTGAACAAACAGTTGTCCACTTCAAGGTAAATACTTAAAGTGGCATAAGCTGCCAAAATTCGGATTTTTTTTCATAAAATCTGATTGTCAAAATCAGTTCAATGCATGAAGTACCTTGAAAAACTAAAGGATTGACGTTGAAATAAATAATATTGTTACAGTCAGTACCCTGTCCGAACCAAAGATATGTGCTAGTAACAGACAAAATTCAATTAGCCGGGATGTATGAATTCATTTTTGGGACTTTTGCTGCTTATAAAATCACCTTTACATACATTCTCAAGATTGGTATCAACTGAAAATTCTTATTTTGTAATTTCAGATCAAAAGAACCCTGCAATTAGCTAATTCTGTTTCAACGAAATTTACCTTATATTTGGCAGCTCCTGTCACTTTAAATATGCTGTGTATTTAGACTGTAATGGTCCAACAGCTAAAACCAATAAGAAATCTTATAAGGTGGATTGTTTGATGTTTAACACTCAAGATAATTTTACTTAAATGGTGACTTGAACAGGAGAATTAGGGATGGTGTTTGTACTTATAAATAATCTTATAAATATCATCCCACCTTTCAAAAAATATGGACATCATGCTTTAAAGTGACATGAGCTGCCAAATATAGGGGAAATTTTATAAGCAGCAAAACCTTAAACAAACTCATATTTCCCGCCTTCTTGAATTTTTTTTTCGTTTGTACAAGCTTCTGACATTACTCATGTTTTTTTTTTTATTTCAACATCCATTCGTTAGTTTTTCAAATATTGAGCTTTTCTTGACAGTCAGAATTTATGGGGAAAAAAATTACTTTAATAGTTAGCCCTCTTCAGGGAATGAACTATCAAAGAACTATATCCAATTGTTTAGATCGGATCTGGCGTGTTAATATCGCCGTCATAACTATGGGACGTAACGCAAATAACATTTTTTACAAATTTATGATATCCCGAACGAATAGTCAAAATTGACATCACGGAGAGTGTTTTGTCATCATGTTATGACATTAATAAAGTAGTTGTTGTGCCAAAGTTAAGCCGCGGTCACACTAACGCCAATCTAGTTTACTTTAAACGTGTTTTGATGAAACCTGATCGCTTCGAACAACTTTGCGGTCACACTGGGCCTGGCGATGTTGATCGACTTGATAACTTCTGATTGGACAAACAGTTCATGTGACTTATCTAGGTCATACTCATTAGCCAATGAAAACAACGATCAGCTTTCTGCATTCACGCAAACCAGTTTCGCTCAGTGTGACCGCTCACATATACCGAACAATTTTGAAGTAATCACGAACGACTTGTAGTGTGACCGCGCCTTTAGTGACGTCGTTTCTTTCGCTTCCTCTGTAACGTCAGATCGATAGTTACATCTCATAATAATGGGTGGCACTCGCTGTACTTCAAATGTCACGTGACAGTCATTCCACTTATATAGTTCATTGTGCACTATGACCTTGTTGTTGTTGACTTATGCCCGGTATACACTAAGAGTTTTGCTGCGACCCGACTCGACGCAACTGTACCCGACTCGAGTCGGGTTCAGTCGGCTTGGGTTGCGTCGCGTCGTAGACCGGTATACACTGCACGCAACTGAAGTCATTGGGAGACATAACGTTTGAAACTCTCTAGCAGAAAAAGGTACAAAAAAGACGCTTGTTTGACGTCACGTGACTGTAGTAAAGTTTCTGATTGGCCTACGGATTCAGACTCTCTACGACGATCGTCGCAAGAGTGGATACACTATCTGACCAGACCCGATTCAACCTGATTCTTGATCAAATATCTAGCACGTACAGATCACTCCCGACCCGACGCAACTGAAGCCGACTGACACCGATTTGCGTCGTGGACTGGTATACACTATACCTTTTCTCTGCGATGCGACGCGATTTTCCGGTCTGGTCGGGTCGCAGCAAAACTCTCAGTGTATACCGGGCTTAACAGTATATTCATGAATGGATTGCAGGATTTCCCAACTGCAGAATTAGAAAATATATCAGACAGTTGGTGCTGATCATGTCAGGGAAAATTAAAGGATTCACGTATTCATTTGTTCTTGCTTACATTATTTTCTTAACACTACTTTAACCGAAATTAGCGAACTTGGTATACAAAACAATTGCAATTTGACTTAAAACAAAATCAGGAAAGGAACAGTTTAAAGAAAATCGAGATTATAACAGCATATGTTGCTTTAATGGTCTCAGTGAAGATCTATTACTGTTCACTGTGGATATAAGAGACTTTTCAAATATATTCTTCCCTCACTAAACCTGGCAACGCCGCCTAAGTGAAATAATCGTGAGTGAAGCGTATTGCATTAATCAGTCAAATCAAATCAAACTTTAACACAAAACATCTTTTGTATGGTAAGACAACTTCTTATTATATATATACAATACATATATACATGTAGTCGCGACGTTTCGACCCAGCTTCTAAGGTCATTCTCAAGCTAATGAAAATTAAAATATCAACAGGTTATAAATACAGATGATTAGAATTATCGTAGAATTGTGAACATCATAAAAGAATAATTAGGTTGTTGATTGGATTAGAAAACATCATGGATAGAAATGATTACGTTAGTATAAGAACCATTAACGTCATAGAACTGCGCTCATTATTTGAAATTCAAAACATTTTTCTCGTTAGAGTATCGTTGGAAGAGAGCGTTACAAAAGTAAATGATATCACGTCATTTAATATATATATAGTTCGAATAGACGTTGTAAAGTAAAAAATTATTACGTTAGAATGACAACGTTATTGTGTGCAACGTTATAGGGCGCATGTAACGTTACTATTAGATAACATAGAAAGAAATACAGTTTATGAGTCTTTGTGATTACATTAATTATTATACAATTATTGACTCTCGTGCCAGTTAATATGATGTTATAATGACCTGGACAAGTTATATTGACCGATGCCGAAGGCAGAGGTCAATATAAGTTTTCCAGGTCATTATAACCATCATATTAACTGGCAGGAGAGTCAATAATTGTTTTATTATATATCAAGTTAGCGTATATATTTATTCTAAACCTTCACAGAATTTCAGGCAGATGTTATATTTACATAATTCACGTAACATAGTACATAGGCATTACAAATACAATGGGTTAAATTACGTCATGTGGATTGCGTTTCAACGATCAAATCTGATGTCATCGGAATGACGTCATAGTAATAAAGTTTCACTTAAAACAAATTACGTTGCGCACCAACGAGAATGTGACGTCAAATCTTATATTAACCAGCAAGTCATGTAATATAAGATAATATTAACTGTCACGTGACCGCCTATTGACCAATGAAATTGCAACACTCACTCAAGTTATATAATAAATACATCAAGGAAAGATATCTTGTTTTCTTTCTGTATTTCCATTGTAAACTTCATTCGTTGATGTTGGATATTCAAATGTTCTAGCATTTTTGAAGGGTCATCTGTAGGTTTCAGTGCGGCAAATATGTCGTCAACTTTCCTATACCAGCATAAGGGTTGGATTGGTGCTGATTGAAGGGCGTCTCGTTCTAGTAAATTTCCGTTATTAAAGGTGTTAGAGGTGAGTGAACCCATAGGATGAAGTTTACAATGGAAATACAGAAAGAAAACAAGATATCTTTCCTTGATGTATTAATACACAACAAACAAACAGGACTTCAAACTAGTGTTTACAGAAAACCTACACACTCTGACCAATACATTCACATCAAATCCAACCATCCAGAGAAAACAAAAACAGCCATAATCACAACCCTTACGAAAAGAGCAACCAACATTTCATCGACAACCAATCATTTACAACAAGAATTGCACAATCTAAAGCACACATTCACAATCTACAACCAATATCCAGAACAGTTAGTTAACAAAACTATCTACAAAACTACTCATCCAAACCATAGAAGAAATAAGTCTGATGAAATAAAAAATCAGGACAAATCACCCATCTTAATCACGCTTCCATATATTGGCAAAACAAGCCATCACATCGCTCGACTCATAGAATCAAAAACTCCCATAAGAACAACTTTCACAACTGGTCCAAACCTCAAAACTCTACTCAGAGCTTCGGGAAAAAAGGGAGAAATCTAGTTTAGACCAACCAAAAGGAGTAATCTACCAACTCGAATGCAATTGTAACCAATCATATATAGGTGAAACTCAACGTCCACTTAACATAAGAATTAAGGAACACAAAACATCAGTTACCAAATTGGACAACAAATCAGCAATTTCAGAACGTATCAATAATTTTCCTAATCATAAAATCAAGTGGGAGGAGACCAAAGTGTTGGACGTTAATTTCAAGCATTGGAAGAAACACAAACTACAAGAAGCCATCCAACTGTATTTCTTTCTATGTTATCTAATAGTAACATTACTTGCGCCCTATAACGTTGCACACAATAACGTTGTCATTCTAATGTAATAATTTTTTACTTTATAACGTCTATTCGAACTATATATATATAAAATGACGTGATATCATTTACTTTTGTAACGCTCTCTTCCAACGATACTCTAACGAGAAAAATGTTTTGAATTTCAAATAATGAGCGCAGTTTTATGACGTTGATGGTTCTTATACTAACGTAATCATTTCTATCCATGATGTTTTGTAATCCAATCAACAACCTAATTATTCTTTTATGATGTTCACAATTCTACGATAATTCTAATCATCTGTATTTATAACCTGTTGATATTTTAATTTTCATTAGCTTGAGAACGACCTTAGAAGCTGGGTCGAAACGTCGCGACTACATGTATTGTGTATATATAATAAAAAGTTGTCTTATCATACGAAAGATGTTTTGTGTTTCATAACTCAACTTCTAAATGCTTATTAAGCAAATCAAACTTTGCTGATATATACTCACTTTAAGAAATGTTTGAAATTCTCTTTAAACGTCGGTTCCATACTAATGATATAAAATTAAGACATCACCACGTAGTTAGTTGTTTGTGAACAACTCCAGCTTTCAACACCTATACCAGTACACACTGGACAAAGACACCGGTATAGGTGTTGAAAGCTGGAGTTGTTCACAAACAACTAACTTTGTGGTCTTAATTTTTTATCATTAGTATAAAAAATCACCTTCATGGTTTAGAGTAATGACCGTTTCTTGGTGTATTTTGTCCAAATTCGCTCATATTTTGTCCGGCCCATACATTTGTATCTCTGTTAGTACTGGATTGATTGATGGTTTGGTGTTTTATGCGGCGCTCAAGATTATTTCACTTATATGGTGGCGTTGCCAGTTTTATTGTGGGAGGTAACTGGCAACCATCCCACATAGGTCGTTCTAGTTAAAACCCAGTCAGGAAATTTTCCAATGTTAGTACTGGAAGGATGGGCTTGATTGATCAGTGTTTTACGCTGCACTCAAGGTATTGGTTTGAATTGGTATATATACACACTACCAAGTAGTTGTGCAATGAGACTTTTTTTTTTTTTTACCTCCGTGAATTGCATTTTTAGATCGCCGATACCCTTTTCTTTCTGGAATCCTTCAAATTTTGCCCAAAGATTTTGTTCGGCCTATTGGTTAGAAGCATAAAAATTCTGACCCTACACATTTTTATAAACAAAAGTAGTGTTTACATTCCTCATTGATTAGTCAAGTAAATGCATTGACAATAAATTTGTCATAAATGTATTGAATTTGCATATGAACCAAATGTTAGTAATGCTGGAAGAAACCATTTATTTAAATTTCTGTTGGATCTATTATCCTGTGTTCCATATATTCCCAAGGGCCCTTCACCGAACTCATCATTAAACCAGCATGAACTAGCCTTCACACTATGTTAACAACATCGAGCAAGTGCTTATGGGCTCATTTCTGTAATTCGACCAAACTCTTCCCCTCCAATACTTAAAACCTGTACTTCTTTCATTGACAGTTCTGGAATGCTGTACCGTGCCATATATTCCATTCTTGGGTATCCTGGTCATCAATTACCTACACTGGTCAAGGATTGCACTGAAGATTGAGAGGTCAAATCAAACCAATAACCTACACCGGTTAAGAATTGCACTCAAGACTGAGGAGACCAAATCATACTGGGTTAACCTGGTCGTGGATTGCACCGATGACTGAGGAGACCAAATCATACTGGGTTAACCTCTGAGGAGACCAAATCATACTGGGTTAACCTGGTCACCAATTACCTGTACTGGTCAAGAATGCACTGAAGACCGAGGGGAGGCCAGTTACCTGTACTGGTCAAAGATGCTCGGAAAACTGAGGGGCGAGAAGTTATCTGCACTGGCCAAGGATGCACTGAAGACGGGGAGACAATTTACCTGCACTGGTCAAGGATTGCACCCAAGACTGAGGGGCGACCAATTATCTGCTCTGGTCAAGGATTGCACCCAAGACTGAGGGGCGACCAATTACCTACACTGGTCAAGTATTGCAAATCATTCAGGGTTATCTTGGTCACCAGTTACCAGCACTGGTCCAAGGAGAGACCAAATCATACTGGTCATTAATCACCTTCTCTGGTAAAGGATTGCACTGAAGACCAAATCATACTGGGTTATTCTGGTCAAGGATAGCCAGAGCGCCAGGCAACTGTGTGAACTGTAAAATCGATAACACGGATCCCGGTTTGCCAAAAAGCAGTGAAATTTTCTGTGTAATATTAGAGCAATAATGATTTGAAGCTTAGATCTTTTTGTTATTTCCCTAATCTAGTCTATAGTTTTGTAAGTCAGACGGGCCTTCCTTCCATTTTTCACTTGCCGGCGTCCAGGCAAAGAGCCAAGTTCTCCCCCACACTTAACTGGCAATGCCCCCATTTAAGTGAAATAATCTGGAGCAAAAAAACTCAATCCACCAGTTGATCCAGGTTGGATTTTTAGCCTTTGAAAAAGTTAACCATTGCTAATGAGGGGCATCGGCTGAGGTTTTCACAGCACTGAATATTTCATTTTCAAACGGCGGCGTTTCCAAGTTAAGCGTGAAAGAAAGCCAGTTTTCATCAGGTACCAATAAGCTTTTCCCATCCAGTGGAAAAGGTTCATTTAGACAGAATGGGATTCACACCCTTGGTGGAAAGCCATAAAGTTAATGAAGTTATGTAATTTTGTAAATCCCCCTAAGCTGCCCATGCAGGTGAAATGAAAAACAAATTTAATGAATAATGAGTTAATGAAGCCATCCGCCCATAAAACAAAAAGTCAAAAGAGATACAAATGTGGATGTAGAATTTTATTTAAAATATCTGACCATGATTTACAGATATAAAATATCATCTAACAAAGATAATAAAAAGCTGTAAATCTAGAGATTTCAAATGACATAAAAACGTTAAAATAAAATGACATAAACATAAGACATGATTTACCAGACAACTATTTTTACACGAAAATATTAGAATGCATGGAAATGAAAAATGATCAGATTTAATTAAGTCTTCTTAGTAATCGTCAAATGTTGTCCTTTTTCCTGGAACAAAAAAAAAAGGTCTAATTTACACATTTTATTGATATTGTTGGTTATGTATACACCCCATTGAGAGCTCTACAAGTTACAAAGCGAAGTACAGCAGTAATTTTTGGCATGGTAGTGATCTTTCATGAATCAACCAAAATATCTGACCCACAAATAACTCGGTTTCTCCGCTAACTAATTTTCTTATTTTATATGCTCAAATCTAGTTGCACCAGTCCGCAGAAATTATTTCTGCACCTAGGTTATAATGAAGTCAAGTTATTTACACCCCCACAAACTGACCATGCAGCCTAATGGATGGATTGTTTGGTGTTTTACACCGCGCTCAAGATTATTTCACTTATATGGCGGCGTTGCCATTTTTTTTGTGGGAGGAAACCGGGCTCAATGCCCGGTGGAAACCCACGAGCTTCCGTTGGTAACTGGCAACCATCCCACATAGGTCGTTCGAATGAAAACCCAGTCAGAAAATTTTCCAATTTTTTTTGGACTGAGTGGGATTCGAACTCACGACCCATTGGTGGAAGGCTATTCGGATTGAGCGTCCAACGCTCTACCTACTGAGCCACGGAGGGCCATTCCAGCCTAATAGATGAATAATGTTTTTGAGCGCTATCCGCCCATTAAATGAAGGGTCAAAGTTCTAGAATTAAAACATTAAGAAACTATACTGTCAAGTCTCAAACTTACCTCTTCCACCACCGAATCCACCCCGTCCTCTGCCACCGCCTCGACCTCTAAATCCACCCCCACGGCCACCTCCTCCTCGACCACCTCCCCCTCGGCCACCTCCACGGCCTCTAAATCCACCTCTTCCTCCTCGGTCCCTGAATCCACCGCCGAATCCACCACCGCCGCCACCACCACCGCCTCGGTTTCTGCGTGGTCCTTAAAATTGATCAAAATCGTTGTTTTAGATGAAACTTCAAAAGTGAGAGAATTTATGTTAAGAATATTTGTCCTTTACACATCGGATGTAAAGGTAACATTCAATTGTGTTTCAACCCATATTCTCTGGATAATCTTACATACAAAACAAGTCTTATAAAAAGTCTTTTTCTAACATTCTATGGAGTGAGGAGAAAGCGAAGTAAATATAAAGAACATTTCATCTTTTGCTTTGAAAGGTTAAGTACAGAGTTGGGTTAGCATTGCCTGGTTTAGTGGAGTTTTTGACCCAGAGCGAACAGACAGTGAGTACCGGAAAATCCTTTTACACTTGGGTTAAGGAATAAAACTTATCTGTATCAGCATTTTTTCTTTGGACAATGTGATTTGAGTGGGCATGGAAGACCATGGCTCTACTGACCAGGGCCCCTACGGAGATTTCATTTAAAACAAGAGATCCCTTAAAGGGATCTTTTAACGCCCGCGTTCATCTATTCATATTAAATTGATTGTTTGGTGTTTTACGCTGCGCTCAAGATTATTTCACTTACAGCAATAACTGGATATAGGAATTGGGGCCTACATAAAAAATCTTATTCCAGGGAAATAACTATTATTGAGGAAAATTAAATTGTGAATCAGACTGGTCAATCAGACCAGTATTTTCTTGGAATAGAAGTAACGAAAAAACAATATCGCCCTCCTGGCGGCCATATTGAATATGCAAATGAGATCAAAATGAACGGTGCATAACTAGACCATAGGGTGATAATGTATGTTGATTTTGATTAATGTCAGGTAGTTTTCTTCGAACAAAGATAAAGAAAAAAAACATCGCCCCCTGGCGGTGATATTGAATATGCAAATGAGATGAAAATGTACAGTACACAACATGGCTATAGGGAGATAATGTGAGCCAAGTTTGGTGAAAATCGGATTGGTAGTTTTCTTGGAAAAAAGTAACAAAAAAAATATATCGCCTCTGACAGCCATATTGAATATGCAAATGAGATGAAAATGTATGGTGCACAACTAGACCATAGGGTGATGTATGTTCAGTTTGATTAAGATTGGACTGATAGTTTTATTGGAATAAAGGTAACAAGCAAAAGTTTTCTTGCAATAAACGAAAAAAAAAACATCTCCCCCTGGCGGCCATATTGAATATGCAAATGAGATGAAAATGTACGGTGCACAACTAGACCATAGGGTGAGATGATGTATGTTAAGTTTGATTAAGATTGGACAGGTAGTTTTCTTGGAATAAAGATAAAGAAAAAAACATCGCCCCCTGGCGGCCATATTGAATATGCAAATGAGATGAAAATGTACAGTACACAACATGGCTATAGGGAGATAATGTGAGCCAAGTTTGGTGAAAATCGGATTGGTAGTTTTCTTGGAAAAAAAGTAACAAAAAAAAAACATCTCCCCCTGGCGGCCATATTGAATATGCAAATGAGATGAAAATGTACGTTGCACCACTAGACCATAGGGTGAGATGATGTATATTAAGATTGATTAAGATTGGACAGGCAGTTTTCTTGGAATAAAGGTAACAACAAAAAAACAACATCGCCCCCTGGTGGCCATATTGAATATGCAAATGAGATGAAACTGTAGGATGCACAACTAGACATATATGGAGATAATGTCAGCCAAGTTTGGTGAAAATCAGACTAGTAGTTTCCTTGGGATAAAGGTAACAAAAAAAAAACAATATCGACCCCTGGTGGCCATATTTAAAATGCAAAATGAGATGAAAATGTACGGTGCACAACTAGACCGTAGGGTGATGATGTACGTTGAGTTTGATTAAGATTGGACTAATAGTTTTCTTGGAATAAAGGTAACAAGCGAAAGTTTTCTTGGAATAAAGGTAACAAAAAAAAAACAATATCTCCCCCTGGCGGCCATATTGTTTATGCAAATGAGATGAAAATGTACGATGCACAACTAGACCATAGGGTGATGATGTATGTTGAGTTTGATTAAGATTGGACTAATAGTTTTCTTGGAATAAAGGTAACTACCGAAAGTTTTCTTGCAATAAACGTAACAAAGGAAAACAACATCTCCCCCTGGCGGCCATATTGTTTATGCAAATGAGATGAAAATGTACGGTGCACAACTAGACCATAGGGTGATGATGTATGTTAAGTTTGATTAAGATTGGACAGGTAGTTTTCTTGAAATAAAGGTAACAAAGAAAAAACAACATCGCCCCCTGGCGGCCATATTGAATATGCAAATGAGATGAAAATGTAGGATGCACAACTAGACTATATGGAGATAATGTCAGCCAAGTTTGGTGAAAATCGGACAGGTAGTTTTCTTGGAATAAAGGTAACAAAAAAAAACAATATCGCCCCCTGGTGGCCATATTGAATATGCAAATGAGATGAAAATGTACGGTGTACAACTAGACCGTAGGGTGATGATGCATGTTGAGTTTGATTAAGAATGGAAGATTTTCTTGGAATAAAGGTAACTACCGAAAGTTTTCTTGCAATAAACGTAACAAAGGAAAACAACATCTTCCCCTGGCGGCCATATTGTTTATGCAAATGAGATGAAAATGTACGGTGCACAACTAGACCATAGGGTGATGATGTATGTTAAGTTTGATTAAGATTGGACAGGTAGTTTTCTTGAAATAAAGGTAACAAAGACAAGAGATCCCTTAAAGGGATCTTAACGCCCGCGTTCATCTATTCATATTAAATTGATTGATTGATTGTTTGGTGTTTTACGCTGCGCTCAAAATTATTTCACTTACAGCAATAACTGGATATAGGAATTGGGGCCTACATAAAAAATCTTATTCCAGGGAAATAACTATTATTGAGGAAAATTAAATTGTGAATTGCAAAATTAAGCTCCCCTAGAAATTTTGGTTGAAAACAACATTGCCACCTGGTAGCCATCTTCAATATGCTAATGAAATGATAATGTACGGTGCATAGCTAGAACTTAGAGGGATGATGTGTGTCATGTTTGGTTAAGATCAGGTCAGTAGTTTTCTTGGAATAATGATAATAAATTTCATTTTCAAATTTGGTCAAAAAACAACATTGCTTCCTTGCGGCCATATTTAATAAGCAAATGAGACGAAAATGTAGGGTGCACAACAAATTCAGAGGGAGATAATGTCGGCCAAGTTTGGTCAAAATCAGACCAGTATTTTCTTGGAATAGAAGTAACGAAAAAACATTATCGCCCTCCTGGCGGCCATATTGAATATGCAAATGAGATCAAAATGAACGGTGCATAACTAGACCATAGGGTGATAATGTATGTTGATTTTGATTAATGTCAGGTAGTTTTCTTGGAACAAAGATAAAGAAAAAAAACATCGCCCCCTGGCGGCCATATTGAATATGCAAATGAGATGAAAATGTACAGTACACAACATGGCTATAGGGAGATAATGTGAGCCAAGTTTGGTGAAAATCGGATTGATAGTTTTCTGGGAAAAAAGTAACAAAAAAAATATATCGCCCCTGACAGCCATATTGAATATGCAAATGAGATGAAAATGTATGGTGCACAACTAGACCATAGGGTGATGTATGTTCAGTTTGATTAAGATTGGACTGATAGTTTTATTGGAATAAAGGTAACAAGCAAAAGTTTTCTTGCAATAAACGAAAAAAAAACCATCTCCCCTTGGCGGCCATATTGAATATGCAAATGAGATGAAAATGTACGGTGCACAACTAGACCATAGGGAGAGATGATGTATGTTAAGTTTGATTAAGATTGGACAGGTAGTTTTCTTGGAATAAAGATAAAGAAAAAAACATCGCCCCCTGGCGGCCATATTGAATATGCAAATGAGATGAAAATGTACAGTACACAACATGGCTATAGGGAGATAATGTGAGCAAAGTTTGGTGAAAATCGGATTGGTAGTTTTCTTGGAAAAAAAGTAACAAAAAAAAAACATCTCCCCCTGGCGGCCATATTGAATATGCAAATGAGATGAAAATGTACGTTGCACCACTAGACCATAGGGTGAGATGATGTATATTAAGATTGATTAAGATTGGACAGGCAGTTTTCTTGGAATAAAGGTAACAACAAAAAAACAACATCGCCCCCTGGTGGCCATATTGAATATGCAAATGAGATGAAACTGTAGGATGCACAACTAGACATATATGGAGATAATGTCAGCCAAGTTTGGTGAAAATCGGACTAGTTTCCTTGGGATAAAGGTAACAAAAAAAAAACAATATCGCCCCCTGGTGGCCATATTGAATATGCAAAATGAGATGAAAATGTACCGTGCACAACTAGACCGTAGGGTGATGATGTACGTTGAGTTTGATTAAGATTGGACTAATAGTTTTCTTGGAATAAAGGTAACAAGCGAAAGTTTTCTTGCAATAAACGTAACAAAGAAAAACAACATCTCCCCCTGGCGGCCATATTGATTATGCAAATGAGATGAAAATGTACGATGCACAACTAGACTATAGGGTGATGATGTATGTTAAGTTTGATTAAGATTGGACATGTATTTTTCTTGGAATTAGATAACTAAGAAAAACAACATCGCCCCCTGGTGGCCATATTGAATATGCAAATGAGATGAAACTGTACGATGCACAACTAGACTATATGGAGATAATGTCAGCCAAGTTTGATGAAAATCGGACTAGTAGTTTCCTTGAAATAAAGGTAACAAAGAAAAAACAACATCGCCCCCTGGCGGCCATATTGATGGCAAATGAGATGAAAATGTAGGATGCACAACTAGACCATAGGGTGATGATGTATGTTAAGTTTGATTAAGATTGGACAGGTAGTTTTCTTGAAATAAAGGTAACAAAGAAAAAACAACATCGCCCCCTGGCGGCCATATTGATGGCAAATGAGATGAAAATGTAGGATGCACAACTAGACTATATGGAGATAATGTCAGCCAAGTTTGGTGAAAATCGGACAGGTAGTTTTCTTGGAATAAAGGTAACAAAAAAAAACAATATCGCCCCCTGGTGGCCACATTGAATATGCAAATGAGATGAAAACGTACGGTGCACAACTAGACCATAGGGTGATGTTGTATGTTAAGTTTGATTAAGATTGGACAGGTAGTTTTCTTGGAATAAAGGTAACAATCAAAAAGTTAACGGACGGACGACGGACGACGGAAAAGCGATTTGAATAGCCCTCCATCAGAATGATGGCGGGCTAAAAAAACAACATCGCCCCCTGGCGGCCATATTGAATATGCAAATGAGATGAAAATGTAGGATGCACAACTAGACTATATGGAGATAATGTCAGCCAAGTTTGGTGAAAATCGGACAGGTAGTTTTCTTGGAATAAAGGTAACAAAAAAAAACAATATCGCCCCCTGGTGGCCACATTGAATATGCAAATGAGATGAAAACGTACGGTGCACAACTAGACCATAGGGTGATGTTGTATGTTAAGTTTGATTAAGATTGGACAGGTAGTTTTCTTGGAATAAAGGTAACAATCAAAAAGTTAACGGACGGACGACTGACGACGGACCACGGAAAAGCGATTTGAATAGCCCTCCATCAGAATGATGGCGGGCTAAAAATCTTATTACAATACAAAAATTAGCTATAAAGTTGGATAAATTTACCTTGTCCCTTCTCCTGAGCAAAATCAAGAGCTATGGTTCGCCCATCTATGACTTCACCCTCATATTTCTTAAAGGCTGCAACAGCTTCCTCAGGAGTTTCATACTCGACAAACCCATACCTATAATTAAATGATCAGTAATCATAACATGTCCAGCGTTATCGCACCATTAACATTCATTACCGTTTAAATCCTATTAAAAGCTGAGAGAGTTGTACGAGCTGCCAAAATTCATACTAATTAAAAAATTCTGATTATCAAGAAAACAAAATACTTAGAGCCTACGAAACATTTAAATGACAAAAATGACCATTCATGTTTAAGTTACTTCTAAACACTATACGACCTTTACATACATTCTAAAGACTGGTATCACTAAACTTATAATCAACAATTTTACAAAATTATCCAAAACTGTTTAATAGAAAATTAAACAACTTTAAAGGAATGGAATAGTAGATTGGGTATTTGACATACCCCATGCTAAGGCAGCAAAAAGCACATGCACCTAAAAATTTGGACATTTAAGGTAGACGGTCATACTTTGGGATTCCACAAATTATAGCAATATAAACTGGATTGTTGGAGATCTCAAAATATTGGAAACAAAAACTAACCCTTTAGAGCGTCCACTATCACTGTGAGTTAACAGTCGTACATCTTTGGCATCAGGAAAATGACCTCTAACAGTTTCTTCTGTTGTTTCATAGCCTAAGTTTCTAACAAATAATACTTTTGTCTTTCCAGCTTCTACAAGACAAAATATAAACATTGTTTCATCAAAGACTCAAAAATTCCACATTCAAAAATGCCACATCCCAAAGATAGCGTTGAATGATATTTGTACAAACCTTTAGATGGAGGAACGGTCTTGTAGGGACCGAGGCTGATTTGTTGACCATCAATATTCATACGTTGTTTGGCAGAAAGTGAATCATTGGCATCTTTTGGAGAATGAAATGTCAAGAAAGCAAACCTGTGGAATGGAAAACATTCAATATTTGTTCAACAACCTTCTGGAAGCACCTGGCAACTCTCCCCACACACTGCGATCGAGTGAAAAATCCACTCATACATTTTTCAATTCACAATTGGTCTGAGTAGGATTCCATCGCACCGCATCAATGTGAGGCCTTTGTCGCACTGAGGGGCTATCACTCAAACCTACTGAGCCATGGAGGCCCTTGCAACTATATTAAAACCTTGAAAGGTGAGGTGTTCACAAATCAATTCACTTACAATCAATGCTCTTGTGGAATACATTATAATTAGCATTAGCTGCTTGATTTAGGATTGCAGTGGCAGGGTTTGTAAGCCCACAAATACCGTATTTAAATTGTGAGGATCAGTTTCTAACAATGCAATATTTCCCGTGATATATAACTATATAATTCAGTCACAAATATCACAGCATTGAAAATGGTTAAATTTCAGCACTTTCGTAAAATTAATCAGTGTTACAGGTTTACTTACCCCCTACATTGGCCTTGGTGGGATAGTGGCATTCGCAAAGATTTGATATTATGGAACTTTTCTCTAAGGGTGGTTTCTGTCACTGTTCTTGCTAAATTACGAACCACCAAAACACATGCATCAACTGAAAACAAAGTTTAAACTTAAGTGTGAACACATAATCTAAATCGGCATGATCACAATGAATTCGAAAGTTCTAGAATAAACTGATGTGAAATCTTTATGGAAAAGTTACCTTCACTAAATTTCTCCTCGGTTTCTTTTGGTTTTGTTTCTGTCTTTTTGGGGCTGCTATCCTTTTGACCATGAGCCATCTTTACAACCACAGTGTTTCCGTTTAACTCTTTCCCATCCATACCCAAACCTAAATCTACCTGACTGTTGCTCTTCAACGTCACAAAACCCATCCTGTTAAAATGAAAAACACCCATACAGTTCACGGTACTTCTATCATAGTATCTCACATGAAATAATTGATTCATGTAAAAAAACGTTTTAATCGACTGGTACCTATAATAGCTGTATTACTTTCCTATGGATTTTAAAAACTTGTATTAAATTGTACACCCTTCAGGTGTAAATGTATGAATTTTAGATTTGCATGGCTCACAAGATTCATATTTCATTTATATAGTCGGTTTGCCATGTTAAGTGGAGAAGGAAACCAAGTTTGTAACCAAAAGGAAACTAGACCTTCAGTGGGTAACTGGCAACAAGGTGATTTAGTTTTGACACACTATGGCTCTACCAGTTGAGCCATCGAGGTCCAGAACATGAAAATGTAGGATGTACAAAAAACAAATAGTACTGTATGATGTAACAAAATTTTTATAAGATTTAAAAAAAACAAGAGATCCCTTAAAGGGATCTTAACGCCCGCGTTCATCTATTCATATTAAATTGATTGATTGATTGTTTGGTGTTTTACGCTGCGCTCAAGATTATTTCACTTACAGCAATAACTGGATATAGAAATTGGGGCCTACATAAAAAATCTTATTACAGGGAGATAACTATTGTTGAGGAAAATTAAATTGTGAATTGCAAAATTAAGCTCCCCTTGAAATTTTGGTTGAAAACAACATTGCCACCTGGAAGCCATCTTCAATATGCTAATGAAATGATAATGTACGGTGCACAGCTAGAACTGAGAGGGATGATGTGTGTCATGTTTGGTTAAGATCAGGTCAGTAGTTTTCTTGGAATAATGATAATAAGTTTCATTTTCAAATTTGGTTAAAAAACAACATTGCTTCCTGGCGGCCATATTTAAAAAGCAAATGAGATGAAAATGTAGGGTGCACAACTAGATCAGAGGGAGATAATGTCGGCCAAGTTTGGTTAAAATCAGACCAGTATTTTCTTGGAATAGAAGTAACGAAAAAACAATATCGCCCTTCTGGCGGCCATATTGAATATGCTAATGAGATCAAAATGAACGGTGCATAACTAGACCATAGGGTGATAATGTATGTTGATTTTGATTAATGTCAGGTAGTTTTCTTGGAACAAAGAAAGAAAAAAATCATCGCACCCTGGCGGCCATATTTAATATGCAAATGGGATGAAAATGTACAGTACACAACATGGCTATAGGGAGATAATGTGAGCCAAGTTTGGTGAAAATCGGATTGGTAGTTTTCTTGGAAAAAAGTAACAAAAAAAAATATATTGCCCCTGACAGCCATATTGAATATGCAAATGAGATGAAAATGTATGGTGCACAACTAGACCATAGGGTGATGTATGTTCAGTTTGATTAAGATTGGACTGATAGTTTTATTGGAATAAAGGTAACAAGCAAAAGTTTTCTTGCAATAAACGAAAAAAAAAACATCTCCCCCTGGCGGCCATATTGAATATGTAAATGAGATGAAAATGTACGGCGCACAACTACACCATAGGGTGAGATGATGTATGTTAAGTTTGATTAAGATTGGACAGATAGTTTTCTTGGAACAAAGATAAAGAAAAAAAACATCGCCCCCTGGCGGCCATATTGAATATGCAAATGAGATGAAAATGTACAGTACACAACATGGCTATAGGGAGATAATGTGAGCCAAGTTTGGTGAAAATCGGATTGGTAGTTTTCTTGGAAAAAAGTAACAAAAAAAAACATCTCCCCCTGGCGGCCATATTGAATATGCAAATGAGATGAAAATGTACGGTGCACAACTAGACCAAAGGGTGAGATGATGTATGTTAAGTTTGATTAGGATTGGACAGGTAGTTTTCTTGGAATAAAGGTAACAAAAAAAAAAAAAACATCGCCCCCTGGTGGCCATATTGAATATGCAAATGAGATGAAACTGTAGGATGCACAACTAGATTATATGGAGATAATGTCAGCCAAGTTTGGCGAAAATCGGACTAGTAGTTTCCTTGAAATAAAGGTAAAAAAAAAAAACAATATCGCCCCCTGGTGGCCATATTGAATATGCAAAATGAGATGAAAATGTATGGTGCACAACTAGACCGTAGGGTGATGATGTACGTTGAGTTTGATTAAGATTGGACTGATAGTTTTCTTGGAATAAAGGTAACAAGCGAAAGTTTTCTTGCAATAAACGTAACAAAGAAAAACAACATCTCCCCCTGGCGGCCATATTGATTATGCAAATGAGATGAAAATGTACGATGCACAACTAGACCACAGGGTGATGATGTATGTTAAGTTTGATTAAGATTTGACATGTAGTTTTCTTGGAATAAAGGTAACTAAGAAGAACAACATCGCCCCCTGGTGGCCATATTGAATATGCAAATGAGATGAAACTGTACGATGCACAACTAGACTATATGGAGATAATGTCAACCAAGTTTGATGAAAATCGGACTAGTAGTTTCCTTGGAATAAAGGTAACAAAAAAAAAACAATATCACCCCCTGGTGGCCATATTGAATATGCAAATGAGATGAAAATGTACGGTGTACAACTAGACCGTAGAGTGATGATGCATGTTGAGTTTGATTAAGATTGGACTAATAGTTTTCTTGGAATAAAGGTAACTACCGAAAGTTTTCTTGCAATAAACATAACAAAGAAAAAAAACATCTCCCCCTGGCGGCCATATTGTTTATGCAAATGAGATGAAAATGTACGGTGCACAACTAGACCATAGGGTGATGATGTATGTTAAGTTTGATAAAGATTGGACAGGTAGTTTTCTTGAAATAAAGGTAACAAAGAAAAAACAACATCGCCCCCTGGCGGCCATATTGAATATGCAAATGAGATGAAAATGTAGGATGCACAACTAGACTATATGGAGATAATGTCAGCCAAGTTTGGTGAAAATCGGACAGGTAGTTTTCTTGGAATAAAGGTAACAAAAAAAAACAATATCGCCCCCTGGTGGCCACATTGAATATGCAAATGAGATGAAAACGTACGGTGCACAACTAGACCATAGGGTGATGTTGTATGTTAAGTTTGATTAAGATTGGACTGGTAGTTTTCTTGGAATAAAGGTAACAAGCAAAAAGTTAACGGACGGACGACGGACGACGGACGACGGACGACTGACGACGGACGACGGACCACGGAAAAGCGATTTGAATACCCCACCATCAGAATGATGGCGGGCTAAAAAATCTTTAAGAAACATTCAGAGGTAATTTTAAAAATTAGCAAAACGAATAAAAATGTTCATAGCATGACAATACCATATTCAATAAGATCAGCAAGAAATTTACATAAAAATGCAGCAATTACGGGGAGGTAAATCAAGAGGATAGATGAAGTAAGTTTATCATGACAACCCATAGGTCTTTTTAGGAAACCATAACAAGGTGGAAATATTAAGATAGTATTCGTTGAACACTTGCCACGAAGACAACACAATCTTTGTTTTAGCCATACTTGAATGCCTTGGGAAAGCTAGGTCTTGATCAGTAGACAGGTATTAATTCAGTCATTGAGATTTTAGTAAACCTTGTGCCCAAAGCAGTTAACTATTCCTGAACGCGGCACAATTACTTTTCTCGATTACAGTATAATGGTTCGTGTTTTCGTCTTACTCACCTGATACCCTGAACAAAGCCGTAGAACATCGAACATCCGTGGACAAAACCCATGGTACCATGGAATTGTGACTATTGCCAGATGTTTACAATAGCCTTTAAAAGATATTCTAAATAGCAATCCAAGGGTACTTTCCCCGGTCATCCTAAAACCTATTCTTAATTCAAACTGCAAAATTTCGCGATAGAATCCGTCCTACAGAATTAAAACAAAAAGGATCCTCTTGGTACTAGAGCAACTTAATTTTGACAACGCTTAATATCTAATATTTTTATCAATAAGCTCAATTGCAAATTTCCACCGACATGTGCATGCAATTAATAAGTACCATTGCTATGCCCAGCTTCAAAGTACCATTGCTAAGCCCAGCTTCAAAGTACAATTGCTATGCCCTGCTTCAAAGTACAATTGTATACCCAGCTTCAAAGTACCACTGCTATGCCCAGCTTCAAAGTACCACTGCTATGCCCAGCTTCAAAGTACCATTGCTATGCCCAGATTCTAAGTAGCATTGCTATGCCCAGCTTCAAAGTACCATTGCTATGCTCCGTTTCAAAATATCAATGATATGCTCAGTTTCAAAATATCATTGCTATGCTCAGTTTCAAAGTACCATTGCTATGCTCAGTTTCAAAGTACCATTGCTATGCTCAGTTTCAAAATATCAATGATATGCTCAGTTTCAAAATACCCTTGCTATGCTCAGTTTCAAAGTACCATTGCTATGCTCAGTTTCAAAGTACCATTGCTATGCTCAGTTTCAAAGTACCATTGCTATGCCCAGCTTCAAAATACCATTGCTGTGCTCAGCTCCAAAGTACCATTGCTATGCTCAGTTTCAAAAGTATTATTGCTCCTTTCAAAATATCAATGCTATGCTCAGTTTCCGAAATACCATTGCTATGCTTAGTTTCAAAATATAATTGCTATGCTCAGTTTAAAAGTATTATTGCTCCTTTTCAAAATCTCATTGCTATGCTCACTTCCAAAGTATCATTGCTAGGCTCAGGCAACTTTTAGCTCGGTCAACAGTGGCGAGCCAGGCGAACTATACGCTCGGTCAACAGTGCCATGCCAGACAAACTATACGCTCGGTCAACAGTGCCGAGCCAGACGAACTTTACGCTCGGTCAACAGTGCCGAGCCAGACGAACTTTACGCTCGGTCAACAGTGCCGAGCCAGACGAACTTTACGCTCGGTCAACAGTGCCGAGCCAGACGAACTTTACGCTCGGTCAACAGTGCCGAGCCAGACGAACTTTACGCTCGGTCAACAGTGCCGAGCCAGACGAACTTTACGCTCGGTCAACAGTGCCGAGCCAGACGAACTTTACGCTCGGTCAACAGTGCCGAGCCAGACGAACTTTACGCTCGGTCAACAGTG
Organism: Lepidochitona cinerea; assembly: GCA_963971465.1. Classification (NCBI taxonomy): domain Eukaryota; kingdom Metazoa; phylum Mollusca; class Polyplacophora; order Chitonida; family Tonicellidae; genus Lepidochitona; species Lepidochitona cinerea. The sequence continues at coordinate 21,772,482 of OZ020551.1, forward strand.
CCGAGCCAGACGAACTTTACGCTCGGTCAACAGTGCCGAGCCAGACGAACTTTACGCTCGGTCAACAGTGCCGAGCCAGACGAACTTTACGCTCGGTCAACAGTGCCGAGCCAGACGAACTTTACGCTCGGTCAACAGTGCCGAGCCAGACGAACTTTACGCTCGGTCAACAGTGCCGAGCCAGACGAACTTTACGCTCGGTCAACAGTGCCGAGCCAGACGAACTTTACGCTCGGTCAACAGTGCCGAGCCAGACGAACTTTACGCTCGGTCAACAGTGCCGAGCCAGACGAACTTTACGCTCGGTCAACAGTGCCGAGCCAGACGAACTTTACGCTCGGTCAACAGTGCCGAGCCAGACGAACTTTACGCTCGGTCAACAGTGCCGAGCCAGACGAACTTTACGCTCGGTCAACAGTGCCGAGCCAGACGAACTTTACGCTCGGTCAACAGTGCCGAGCCAGACGAACTTTACGCTCGGTCAACAGTGCCGAGCCAGACGAACTTTACGCTCGGTCAACAGTGCCGAGCCAGACGAACTTAACGCTCGGTCAACAGTGCCGAGCCAGACGAACTTAACGCTCGGTCAACAGTGCCGAGCCAGACGAACTTAACGCTCGGTCAACAGTGCCGAGCCAGACGAACTTAACGCTCGGTCAACAGTGCCGAGCCAGACGAACTTTACGCTCGGTCAACAGTGCCGAGCCAGACGAACTTTACGCTCGGTCAAGTGCCGAGCCAGACGAACTTTACGCTCGGTCAACAGTGCCGAGCCAGAAGAACTTTACACTCGGTCAACAGTGCCGAGCCAGGCGAACTTTACACTCGGTCAACAGTGCCGAGCCAGGCGAACTTTACACTCGTCAAGTGCCGAGCCAGGCGAACGTTACGCTCGTCAAGTGCCGAGCCAGACGAACTTTACGCTCGGTCAACAGTGCCGAGCCAGACGAACTTTACGCTCGGTCAACAGTGCCGAGCCAGACGAACTTTACGCTCGGTCAACAGTGCCGAGCCAGACGAACTTTACGCTCGGTCAACAGTGCCGAGCCAGACGAACTTTACGCTCGGTCAACAGTGCCGAGCCAGACGAACTTTACGCTCGGTCAACAGTGCCGAGCCAGGCGAACTTTACACTCGGTCAGTGATGAGACAACCTTTTAAACTTTGGTAACCAACACCAGCAGATTTTTTTTTACGATTTTTTAAAATCCAGATGAGAAAAAAATCCACAGGGTTCATTGTAACGTACTTCTTTTTGGGTTCTTTGTTGACATTCTTTACTTTAGCACCGCTGGACTCAAAGAATTCTTGAACTTCTTCAGCAGTTGTTTGCTTAGTTAGATTAGTCACAAACAAAGTAACTGAAAATAAAAACAAAAGAATAACTGTATTATAGTGGTTGAAAATGAACTAATTTAAGATTTATTTTTGCGATTAAGGTGGCGTTAGCTGCTCCACTCCCAGAAAATATGGTTGAAACAGCAGTAGCTAATTGGGATATACCTATTTCAATGTGTTATTAGCACATATCTTTGCTTCGTATGACTGACTCTGATGTGGTCTGGTCAATCAAAATTTATGAAAACAGTTTTTATTAGAAAAACTGTCATCCTAAGCATGAGCAGGATTCAGAAAGCCTAAGTATTAGATAAAGAGACCTCGCTTGTTTGTGCTTGTGATAAATGAGGTCTCTAAGCTATATATAAAATGGAAGGATGGAAACGATTGTGTTATGGACGGACGGATGTAAGGGCAAGCGGAAACCAGCTTTTAAACCCATCAAGGATAAGCCCATACACTACGTTTACGGGGTTATAATTATGGCAGCTTCAGTAAATTTGTCTCCGTGCATGAAGAACCGGATTTGTCCAACAAAAAAAAAAGTCATTTAAAATTTAACATTTTACTCACCTGGTTCACTTTTCTTAGCCTTTTTAGCACTTTTTTTTGACTGGGCCTTCTTTCTTTTCTTTCCCTTCCCCTCTTCACCTTCACCATCTTCATCATCGTCGTCATCTTCCTCATCATCATCGTCTTCGTCGTCATCATCATCATCATCATCGTCGTCATCGTCATCACCATCGTCGTCTTCGTCGTCGTCGTCATCATCATCATCCTCCTCTGCATCATTAGCAGCTTCTTGTTTTCCGTTTTCATCTATCGATACAAATAGGACAATGGTCACCAAAAACACTCGAGACTCCTTGTGAAACTTGCCCCATTGCTAATTAGGTAGAGTATTGAATGCTTAATCCAACAAGAATTTTACCAATATGTTTCGGACCATTTAATATTTTGGACACAGGTGGGATGATGGACACACAGCTAATGGACAGGTTTCTTACAAGTGATACCCTGTATGCAGCTAATAAACCTGTCTAATAAACCTTCATGTTACAGAAAACTTCTGTTAATTTTGTCCCCCGCCAGATGATGCAGATATCTTACGTTTGTTACCAGCACTAAATTGAAACTTGCCCCATTGGTAAATCACTGAATAGACAATATGTCAATACAATTTCCAATTACTGTTTGGTACATCAAAGAATGGATGTCAATACAATTACTGTTTGGTACATTACTGAACGGATGTCAATACAATTACTGTTTGGTACATCACTGAACGGATGTCAATACAATTTCCAGATACTGATTAGTATCATTGAATGGGCAGGACTTCAGACAGTCCAGTCTCCTACTTGGGTTTGTATCAGCATTAAAATAACAGGACTTTAATAATTTTCTATTGCTTTTGGAAACCTGAACAGTTTATTGTTGTAGTGCAGTGCCTAGCAAGTCTGGTTAACACTAGTTCTTGGACCATTTCATGAAAGATAATGGTTTTTACCTTCCTCCTCCTCTGCATCAACCTCAGCAGTCTCTTTGGATTCAGTGTTCTCTACAATAAGAATAAAAACATTTAACTTTGTGAGTTTCAAGGTACGCCTATCAATTGCTCTTTGGTCAAGCTCCAGGAATTTGTGCAGCAAGGGTTGTGAATTAGCTTTATGTGGCAAACCTAACATGCTGGCAAGGTATAAACAGAAGGCTGGGGATTTCCCCAAGTCAGATTGCCTCTAATAATTAACTTTACAGATCTGCCATATTTAATGTGATAAGCCTGAATTGAACGTTGAAGCCAAAGCTTCCTTTCCAAGATTACACCCACCTTCCTCTTCTTCCTCACTGCTATCCTCCTCCTCATTCACTGCTGCAACTTCTGACAACATAAATACAAAAAGTGCTTGTGTTTGATTGAAAGGAGAGGAGTGGGTGGGCAGTTTTTGGGAAGATATCTAAATAAACTAAAATAAAGTGTAGGTTTATATTTTTTAGTATGAGCCTGTGAGCCCTTTATTGATTATTTACACCACATAAAATCATTTTCTTTTTTTTTAAATTCTAATAAATATTCAGCTCGTCTAAACATTGGGTGACTTTAAAGTTGGTGATGGACAGACTATCAGACACTTGCATCAAGGAGGTTCACACCAACTAAATACTCCATTAACATGTGGCCCTAGTTGTCAATTTGAAACCAAGGCTATCAAAACCCTCAACGCTTAATATAACAGCATCTTTAGTTGTGGCATAAGTGTTGGTGTTGACAGCTATTTTTGGTGTTACCCAGGTTTAATGTTGGCATTCTGGCTTCAGGTGAACTAGACCTTAACACTTCCACCAAGACGGAACACTGACACAAACCAAAAGTACAAATCTTCTACAGCAGACTCCAAAGATCTAATATATTTGGCATACTTAATGGGTCAGCAAACATGGCTAAAGCAGAGCCACAATGCTCCAGCTAGTGGCCATCCATTCCATAGACTCATTATCGGAGACATTGTAGGTGTTCACATAAGCGTTCTTTATGGATTGCAACTACTTAATTGTAATCACAACATTTCGGTCAAGAACATTGCATGGTACCCAAGGGTTTTTGTTATTGATTGATTGGCCATTAACGTCCCATAGTATTATTTGAGGGCTTAGGGCTCCTCAAAAAGTTACTAGGGCCTCATCTATTTCTGAAGTGTAAGTTCTATGTTAATACCACATAATGTTACCTGTCTTTTCTTCAGCTTCCTCCTCTGCCTGTTCCATTTCCTAAAAAAAGAAAAGCAGAATACATACAACTCAATATAACAAGTCTAGAATATTTCGTCTTTTATATAACACTGCTGGTTTCAACAAGTCGTAGGAAATAGCTTTATAAGAAATCCCTTTGTACCTACCTCCTCCGATTCAGGTTCTTGTTCAACAACTTTCTTCTTTTTTCCTCCAGTCTAAAACAGAAAAAGTACAATTTATCATTAAAAAGATCACTTAAAATACATTCAACTTATTCTTAAAATAAAAAATAAAAAAAAACATTAACTTTTTATCATTTGATGCGAATGACTTAGCGTAACCCAACAAAACATTAAATTTCATAAATTATCGCATTTAACTCCTTTCAGAAGTACTCTTCAAAAGTCAGTTAATTTATAAATTCAAGAGCAATAATTCACCATATTCCCATGTGTAGTTTCATCACCAAACATGGTGTGGGTCCGAAACATTGAATCAGTTCCGTATATTGAAACACTTGAAAACCGGTACCGATGCTAGTTTTGTTATACATCATTCCATATACTAGCTTTCATGATGGGTAACAGATTTTCATTTCCGTAGTTTTAGAACACTAACAGGCTACTGGAACCGATTGTTACTGTGAAACCCTATGGCCTTTTTAAGTGAATGAATGTTACGTAAACCTGCGCCTAACCTGTTTTCTATGTAACCCTTAAAATTAAGCAAATCATTTTTATGGTGCAATTTGATTGACACTTAAACAAAATTTAATGTTCAGGTTCAGACGACTGAGTTGAACTCAGCAAGCTTCGAACTAGTTACAGCTTTTAAATGAATTATTTGGAAGGACTATGGATTTCAGATATAAGCTAAGTCTTAACTATCCTTAATTTCAACTACCTTTCAGTAGGGTTTACAAACAAACAATAAAAAGATTTCGAGGGACTGTATATTTTGACCATATGTGTTAAGACAGTGAAGTAAATTAATTATTAACCCCAACAATTGCAAAATTACCTCAGATAGAACCGTTTCAAAACACTAAAGTCTTCGATTGAAAGTGCCTTTGCATATCCATTCCACACCGCAGAAATCCGTCGCAATTCGCAAACTACCCTTGATGACAAAGCCGGAAGTATAACTTTTCTCACTTCCAATCGGAAGTGACCTATTAAAAAATTGACCTAGTTCAGCAAATAAGCCAGGGAGAAGCAGTTGTCACCGATTGCAGCTGAAAAGGGTGGATCACTCTGGTCAATTGTATAAATAAGGGGAGATAAATCTATCTCAATAGGCATACTGGCTGCTCCCTTATAAACCACGTGACCTCAAACTCAAGCTTCGTTTTTCAAGGCAAGTTGAATTTTGACATCCGATATATTACATACTAACTTGTGTGCTAATTGCAGTTAATTGGCAAAGTTTTAGTGAATCGGATCAAGATAAAAATCTGCAAAAACGTTACCCTCCAACAGCGAATCCAAGATTTTCGAACAAATAGGCGTGCAAAATCTCCGTTGACTCGTGAGGTTGTTGTTGCAATATAACGACTGCGAATCATTGTCAAGTTACCGTCCTTTAGAACTTTAAGAACTCTTTGCAGGGGAAAGCGTTTTTTAATATTCTGACCACTTTTAATGACGTCATAGTCACATGGGAGCAGTGATGTAGGTCTCGAGACTGGTCTTGGTCTCGAGACCAGTTTGGCTAGGTCTTGGTCTTGGTCTCGGACCTTCTGGTCTTGATCTTGATCTCGAGCCTTCAGGTCTCGGTTTTTTAGGCCGAGACCAGCACGAGACCGGCAATATAAGTTATATGCGCAACGCCCGGACGCCCGTCTCGATTGGGCGTTAGCTCTGTGTATAACGAAAAATCTAATTTAAAAGGCAAGCCTAGCCCTTAGCTCCCTCGAGTCAAAATGTACTGCGTTGTTATTTTTCTTTTATAGAAAATTAACAATTTTTAAAAACTTTTCTGGAATGTGGATAATATGACATTCTCAGTGTGATTCAGCGCCGATTTTTTGGCATCCTCTTGCCGAGGACTTGAGCGCACATGTTTTAGGCCGAGTGACCCAAAATACACAAACAGCCAGTCGTATAAATTTCCATCGATTTTCTTGATGGCAAAGTCATAAAAGTATGACAACCTGGTTTAAAAATGCTTTTCCTAACTGTTCATTCAGTTTGTCCCGAAAATTAAAAAAAAAAACTTTTTAGAAGACTTTGAAAACCGGATCGAAAAATTCACTGCAGCGAGTGACCGTCCGACATATTTCCTGCATTTACACTGGCTGTGGGATAAACACCGGCTACCAGCGATCATATTGTCGGTCATTTATATTGAAGACAAAAATTTAGAAATTATAAAAATCAGACATATTAGTGCCTTTCTTTACCCTTTCATACAATTTTTTAAATAAAAACTTAAAACTTTCCTGTGGAAGACTTTTAAAAACGTGTAAAAAATAATTTACTTTGGCGAGTCATGACTTGATCTACATTTGATACTACAGAAAACATAGCTTTACTGGCTGTCGTAATATCAATCCATAATCTCAAAGCAAAAATTATGAAAGTGTAAAAATCGGATTAATTAGTGCTTTTCCTTTCTTTGCATATTTTATTTGTGAATAAAAACAATCAAAAATCTCCTTGAAGTTTTGAAAGTAGAGAGAAAAAACAAAGCTGTTTTCGGATGCAAAATGGCGTCACGTAATCGAGTGAAGTCATTTCAAGAGAATTCACTGCAGGATAGCATTTCTGTCCGAAATGGTGATTAAAACTCCGAGTTTACCATTTTTGATACAGATCAAACGATTACAACATTCCACCAGATTTATTGGGGTCCATATTTTCTACTGAGACGGAAAACGGGAGCGAAAACTCATCGGTGAAAACAACAACAACGTTCAGAACTACGATAAAATGAGAAAAAAACTTTGCCTGCTAACTTATTTTCGGAGCTTTGTGAATACTGGACCTGTGAATTTATTACATCCACATGCGATTGAGGTTGTTTTCTGCATTTTTTTTATTTGTTTTATAACTATGAAAATATTTTTTTTTGTCATACAAAACTTGATCTGTCAAAATATAGGCAAATTGAAATTTGAAAATGTATTACAAAAAAAATCCATTTTTATCAGTAAAAGAATTTGAAAATTATTAAAAAATGTAGATATTATAGACAACATTGTAAAAAGGCAAAATAGAAGAAATGAAAACATTACATCTACTTGTGACTTTTGTTATATGTCATTCTTACATGTATGTCATACTATTCATCTCAAACAAGTTATTCAATGAAATATAGCGTTTATTACTTTATTAATGTCAAGTTAAACTCTGTTAAAGGCACACTTGCCGCGAAAATCCAACATAACAGCGTTAACATTACAAAACAGTGAACGGTTTTCTTTACTTTTCCCAGACAGAAGAAGTAAGGAACTTTAATTTTTAACAGAAATGGAAAGTTTTGGCATCATTTAGTATTTTTAATTCAAGTACCCGCAATGTAAACAAACATCAAACCTGAGCAAGCGCCCTATTAATGTTTTGAGTCGTGTGTGCGATTTAACGACACAGTGTAATTTTACGAACTTTATCTAAGAAATACGGACTAACGATCGAGTAAGAGAGACTATAAAAGTCTGCCGAGTGCAAACCACTGACAGAAAAGCCTGAATGAGGGTAGTCCAACACTAAAGTTAACCAACACTGATCGGTGTTGTTGTTGTTGTAATCGAACTTCGATTCTTCGCTTGTTTTTCACCCTCATTTATACATTCTAAACCTAATTGGACATGTTTTATGTGTGCTATGTTTAATTTTAGTGGTTTTAGCTGTAGTAAGCTCGTGTAAATTTTCTTAACAAATGTCAAGCAGGCTAAGGCGACAAGTGGGTCACTTGTTTGAGGGGCATATAGAAGTTGAAACGCTGCGCCTAAATATAACAGAAGTTGTAAATCCAGAAAGAGTTTGTTTAATGACAAGTGGGTCTTTAACAAATCCTGGTCTTGGTCTCGGACAATAGTGGTCTTGATCTCGGACGCCTGGTCTTGGTCTCGGACCCCAGGTCTTGGTCTTGGTCTCGACCTATCAGGTCTTGGTCTTGGTCTCGGGTGGCCTGGTCTTGACTACAACACTGCATGGGAGCATCTACCTGGACAACTTTTCTGTAGGCCAGTTTGATCGGCGCAATGAAGGTGAGCAGACGTGCGGTTAGAAACCCTACTTTCAGCTATTACCGCCTATTAATATTATATCTTTGAAACATTCCTCTTTTCACTGAACCAGTTGATTTCTTCGAAATCCGGCCTAATGACTTTCCATGGGTTATCTCACCCTTATAATGGCAGTTTAATGTGTGGCTCTACCTGACCGGCAAAGTAAGTAAACCAGGATAGAGACACACAAGTGCGGCTAGCTTCGAACATGCACTGCAGGCCTAGAAATTTCTTTGCGAGAATGAAAAATTGGTTACACCAAGGTAAATTACTCGGCTTTAAAGCTTCCCTATTTGACTGCTGAAATCATTTTTGAGAAGTACTTACGGCACTCCGGGAGGCTTTTACTTCAACACAACTATTAAATTTTAAATTTCAGTAAAATATGTGCAAAAATTAATGGAGACTTTTTATCATTGACATTGGAATTGTGAGCACAGCCAGTATAAAGCGAAAAAAATAGGTCGTACCTTGTTATTTATTATGTGATATAGAACCAAAACATAGACTAGAGCCTGGGCTGATTGGAGTGTCTGTGGACTCCACGAAAAAAAAAAAAAAAAACACGTGCGAGGGGTGAACACACCATTTTCATTATCATTTATCAATGTGTTATAACTAATTCAAGAGTACTGGATTCTTCGAGAAATATCCTACCCAATGAACCATACAGATATGAATGTTAAGCTACCTAACAGGACTAAAGTGAGCAATACAAAATTTACTAATGACAATGTCTAGATTTACAAGTCCACTGAGAAGTGAGTTGGGTGATTTATTCTTTCTTTCTTGTCGTTTCGGCTTTCCAAAAAAAACAAAAAAAAACAGCAACTTCTATTGAAAAGAGAGGTTACCAGTGATATGTTTAGAATATTTTGCTGAACAATAGGAATTAATTTACCTTAGTTTGCTTTCTTTTAGCCATCTTAGTGATAAATGATATCGGTCTTCTTGTTCTACAGATGTTGGTCAGAAATGAAATTAACAAACTTAACCACGTGCATAAAGTATGGCCAGAGAGCATGCGCAAGGAAAAACTCGTATTGATTGGCTCGTACACTTTTCTAGCCGAAAATCGCACACACATGCTTACCTCCCTTCGCTCATTTCATTTTCATTTCATTTATTCATCTTTGAAAATACATTCAGATTGATTAAGAAAGACAATAAACGGCGGGAATAAGCCCAATGGACTTGTTAGTGTTATCAATTGAATCACGCGTCGCAGGTAGGCCTAATGTTTTTGATTAATAGTAAGGTACTAAGAATATAAAACGAGAAAACAAACTAATAATATCTTTTTGCAAAAACAATAATATAATATTATAAATTATGTAGGCCTACAGTGTTTTTACAGAGTACCTACATTTATTTAACCGCGCTAATATGGTACTAACAACTATTAAAACATGGATCACAATGATTTGATTGACAACACCAGTCTGTAGGCCTACCACGATAGGCTACTAGCCAGCTGTTGATTGGTGCCTCGTAAGACAGTAAGGGTTCGCCCACCCAAGCTCTCAAAATATCTTCCATAAACTCGGGAAGCCAACCATTCGATTCACCAAAAACAGCAACAGCCTAACAGTAACAATTCATATCTTTAAATACTTTAGTGACCAGTAACAAAGCTGTACGTGTTAGGTGACCATGCATGCAGTCCGATACGAAAGAATTCCAGAGACTGGTATAGTTTGAAATCATAAAGACCCTGTAATTAATGACTATCCCAAGACTTTAAATCTGTATGTATAGCCGAGAGAAAAAAAAGTGGCGCAGCGCACGTGGTCTTGAAGCACCAGGATGTTTTTTTTTCTTCAGAAAAAGAAATTACCTTTTAGATGTAGTCTATATACATAGCCAAACAAGAGTTTAAGAAAGTCATAATACGCTAAAAGGCTGGGTGACTCTTTTGGTCGCCACAAAATAGCGAGATCCCCACTGTATTAGATACATCTCTACTCCTATGCTAATTATAACTGATTTTTTTTTACATCCTTTCAATAGTTCCAGAGTTATTAAATGCCAAAAGGCTGGGTGGCTGTTTTGGTCGCCAAAAATATTGAGACTCCATTCAATTTTGGTACGCGACACACCATCTAGGCATCTACCCATAAATTACATATATCTGAAGAAGAAAAATAAATTCAGTCAATAGGTTTTATGTTATGGAGCGGACACGAATCCGGGACGGACAACGGTATAAAAAAAGCGTTGCACATCAAATGAAAACCATTGATAGGTCTTGGCATACATGGCAATTAAATTCTAAATTATTCGAAACCGATCTTGGTTGTAGGCCTAGTTATTGTCACTCGGGATCAGCAATGTTTTCACGAGGAACACAAACGTAGCAATCTGAAAGTTGGAAGCATGTGAAAATCACATGGATTTTGCAAATGCAGTATCGATAAATGCCCTTTCTTATCTCAAAATTGCCTATAACACCATTCTGGAACAGCCTTATATCATGAATGCAACAGCAAATGTCGGGTTGACGAAAGACCGAATCAGTAATTGTCAGATTATTGGCCTGGACAGAGCCGGAGATTGTAAGAAGTGTGCCGTGGTGCCGATTGGTATGGAAGACTATGCATGCAAGACCTATAGGACAGAGATGTGTCAAGGCTAGTAAGGCATCACCCATTTGTTTCCGATTCAACCTAGCTTGAAACGTAAGGTAGCTGGCTCCGTCGTCTTCCCCTAATTAGTTACCTATGTTTAAAATAGTTTCAGGGTTCTGGTTGGGGTCTGAAGACCGATCCAACGTCCTAAACTCACAAAAAATCACAAACGATTAGGTGTGGATTGGTGTAGACAAAGACATGTATGGACCTGCGATCTTGTCGAAGAATCCACAGGTCCGACGATCTGTCTGCATGCCGTTGATGACAGAATTATGTACAGCCTGGAGGCCTATAGTCCGCAATATGTTGAGTGGATTGAAGGATAAATTCTGATACGCCCGCAGACTAGGAGGCCTCCTGCATAGCACAGCTTATTCAAGGAGAAAAAATGAGGCTTACTGTGGTACCATATGGTGGTGAATCTGTAATGATAAGATGTTTCTCATTGGATTGCAAAGTGGATTTGGTAAATTGAAAGTCAATCTGACAGGGGCTCGCTACATCCAGAAAGTGCTCGATCCATATATTGATAACATTAGACAATAAGGTACATAGATGATTTCACTCGGCCCGATCGCTCAAGAGATGTGAACCAGTTAGTTTATCCAGAGGAATGCTATCCATAACACACCATGACCAACAACATCCAGATATGAATCCCCTGGAACATGTGTGGGGCATTTTTGGGCGCAAGACCAATGTCGGGATCAGTGGGAATTAAGCTCTTATTTTGTACTTTCTGACAAAAAGGACGAACAATTAATTAGCTAATTCTGTTTCGGTAATATTTTCCATATACCTGGCAGCTTATGTCACTATAAGAATAACTGTTGTACCGCACTTTCCTGATGAGACTGAGACGATAGTCCTGTTTGCATTCGAGTCGGCTGACATAGGATTATGCTTTTACTGATCTGGGTAAATGCTTTTGTCGTCTATTGCTACAAGTAATCTTAGTCCTTCCAGATAGCAATCTAGTACCTGAAATGCATAGTGCCTGCCTCGACATCACATGTATGATGTAGCGGATAGGCCTACTCAAGGAAATTGTGCCGTTAAACCATAGAATAAATTCCTAGCCGGTGATGTATACGGTTAAAAGCTCCGTCTTCGGTCTATTCTGATTTTCTAGGTATTTGTTGAATGTCCCTCGTCATAGGAGCCGCAACCATGATACAACAAGCATTGACGTTCGTTTTGTTTAGGAAAAAATGCCGCAACCATGATACAAGCCTTGGCGTTCGTTTTGTTAAGGAACAAATGCCGCAACCATGATACAACAAGCAATGACTTTCGTTTTGTTAGGAAAAAAATGCAGCAACCATAATACAACAAGCAATGACTTTCGTTTTGTTAGGAAAAAAATGCCGCAACCATAATACAACAAGCATTGACGTTAGTTTTGTAAAGGAGAACAGGGTGCAAAGTTAACCTTGTCAATGGATGAGAAACTGACAACCGACCCAGCCCAGATATATCCGAGCAGTGAAATAAACATGGGACAGCTGATATTGTGATTATTGATATCCGCAACAATGTGTTAAGCTCTACTTTGTCAGATTCGCTCTGAAGTAGTCACTTGACGGGCACTGAATTAAGGTAGCCCGGATTATCGGTCTTACGGCGACTGGTATTATATGGCTGGTAATGTATGTTGTCGCCTTAGCCCGAATCACTAGGGTAAAATAATATCGATGTAAGTGTGGAGAAATATAGGCCTATGCATGAAGCATTTAATTCTCCCCGAATATTTAATATTCAGCCTAGTTCATTGGTCATGACAAAAGATTTCCGAAGGTAGGCCTATACGAGTTACGTATTTCTATGATGCCCCGTCCAGTTTTTAGGCCGGTTAAATGTTTGACTATGGCGGTTACGTCAGGTTGAAAGCCAGTGGACTTATTGACTGCATAAAGAAAAGCTTACCAAATAACAGCAGCGTAAAGTTGACAAACTCCTTCTTCTAGGTCTATGCTAGTTCAATTTACCGAACTTATGGTGATATTACATATAGTTCAATTTACCGAACTTATGGTGATATTACATATACCAACGTTCAGTATATGAATTTGAAATACAAGGTGGAAATGATGCTTAAATTACAAGCCATGAAAATATTATTGTAACTTCTCGATATGGACGATTCCTACTTCAGACTTCTTTAAAACTCATTAAAGATTATTCTTGTCCGCTTTTATTACATGTAGCTATTCCAAATGGCATACACCTGGTCTTAAACAACAACACACCGTCATTTCTTGGAGATTTTGCCGCCATTTTGCGTGACGTTCGAACTGGGTCAAACGGTGCATGCCAAAAAAATAAAATAAAAATAAATAAAAGAGGACAAGAATAATCTTTTGTGGGTTCTAAAGAAGTCTGGGGTAGGAATTTTCCATATAGAGCAGTTACAATATTATTTTCATGGCTTGTAATTTCCGACAAAAGTGCGTCGGACTTTACCGACCAGCATTCAGAATTCGTAGACTGAACGTTGGTATATGTAATTTCACCATAAGTTCGGTCAATTGAACTAGGTCTATGCTATCGGAATGTACAGTTAAATACTTTATTCCTTGCTTATTTGTTCTGAAATTTGCGCCGCCGATTTTTTCGGCGGGTCTCCTTAAAAAATATCACTTTTTTATTATGGAAGTGATCTGGGCTATGACGAACACGGAGAGAGAAAAAAAATTCGGCCGAGCCCAGATATCTCGGCTATGAATTAAGGTAGCAAAAAAACTTGAATTTCTCCACTCGGATTGGTCGAGCTTTTCAAAGTCGCTGGTTGCCGTACACGAAAAACTTATCAAAGTGTACCAGAGGTTAGGCCTATGTTGAATAAAGTTGAAGAATATTAATTGATTGGTGTTTGATGCCGCGCACAAGATTATTTCACATATATATGGCGGCGTTTCCAGATTTAGTGGGGTTGGAAACCGGGCTCTTTGCCCCGAGGAAGGCCCCTTTCCTTTGGCGAGTTCCACTCAGAAATTTTGTAATTTTTCATTTGCTCAGCATGAGATTTGATCCCTCGCCGCATCGAAGGAAAGCGTTTGTATAATAGTTTTTAATTCGCCCAATTCAGAAGTGTCAACGAAAGTCACCAAGGCAGCGCCAGGCCTAAATGCCGTCTTGGAAAGCATACATGCATGTATATAGGTTCCTAAGAGGTAAAACAATAACAAAAACAACCAGCCCCCAGATCTGGATACCTCGAGCCATCAAATTTCTACCAGATTTATTTCCCTATTATCAATGTGCATTAAAAAATCCCATTTGTTGACCAATAATCCAAATATAGTTCATTCTATCATGGTTGCTGTGTTTTTTCTATGATGAATGATATTCAAATAGGATATGTTCGAATCACACTCAAACTAACTAAAAATTGAATAATTTCTGAGTGGATTTTTCACTCGGTCGCCGTATGTGGAAGAGTTGCCAGGTATACTGGCCGAATGTCAGGGTTTCCTCCAGGGAATGAGCCCAGTTCATTGTTTAAAACCATTGACTGACCTGTTGATTGAGGTCGTCTGTCAAAAATAAGGATGTTTAGAGGCTCATGCCACTTTAAGCACTCATCCACTCTCTCAAAATACTTTTTATATTCTTGGGAAGCCATCAACAACGTGTAAATTTTTTTTTTATCCATTTGAAAACCTAAAGGGAATGAATGATTTAGGGATGGTTTAATTTCACTTTCAACATTAGTTCAAGGAAATCCTTTACAAAGGTTTAAAGTGAACACCTTAGGTAAAATACAATATACTTCATCTTAAAGACAATATGTACCTGGTCCCAAAACATGGTTTATTTATTTTTTATGACTTTCCTACAAGAAGCTATGGTTAATTATTCTCAGATGTCTGGTGACTGGATGTCACTGAAACATGTGCACACCTTACAACTGGCAATATGATTGGTTTATTTGACCTAAATACACCAATAGCAGGTTAGCATACCAGGTGTGCACATGTTTCAGTGACATCCAGTCACCAGATATCTGAGAATAATTAACCATAGCTTCTTGTAGGAAAGTCAGAAAAAATAAATAAACCATGTTTTGGGACCAGGTACATATTGTCTTTAAGATGAATTATATTGTATTTTACCGAAAGTGTTCACTTTAAGCAACAATGCAGGATCTAAGACTTTTAAATTGTTAGCTTAATCCTTCTCCAAAATCCAGTGGTTAAACAGAGCCAATAGCTGTATTACACTTAACATTTCCTTGCTCGGTCAACTTTAGATGTGGCCAAAAAAAAAAAAAAATAACTTTTATCTCGAGACGATTATTTCCAGGCCTAATAATAAGTTTGGCTTCTTGGTCAAAATAAGGCAAATGTTTAACATAGGAGTCATAAACATAACTTTACTTATAAAACAACTCGTTCTAGCCCAAACACTAAACAAATGGAACAAAATGCTGGCACACTGATATTGGCAGGTTGGTAACCATGGCAGTGCTCAAATTCAATTTATGACACAGCTATATAGGCCTAACCATTTTCAGACCAAAAATCCAAGGTGTGCAGAAATTCAAATTTAAGAACACCTTCCTAAGAATAAGCTCTGAGATGGTAATCAGAGATATTATAACCATAGTAACCAAGGATATGATCGAGCGTGAGTGATGGCACATCATTGATAAAAACCTCAACAGACTGTCAAATTGATACCACCTTGATACCGTTATATGGGAAACAAAACGTAAGTTATGCTGGGATATTACTGCTTGTAATTTGTGTTAGTTGCAATATTCTTATGGAGTAAGAAGAATATCTCAGTTCGAGACACCTATAGAAGGGATAGAATAACAAATGATCAAATTGAGCTCATTCCTTCTTCATTGCAGTCATTTGCAGTGGTCATGTATATAATAATATGAAAAAATCTAAGAGGATTTATAATAACTCTCATTTTATAAATCAAAGTCAACTTCAGAAAATACTTATAAATAAGATATATTTGCTCAAATAGAGTGACAGACATACAAAACACATAATCAAAGATTAAAAATCTGTTAAATGAAACATTGTAAAATTGGACTTAAGTATAATTGTATTTATTATTCGAGTATATTCATTCAGTCAGATAGCGAAAGGAATCGTGGGGGAAGAAGGGAGAGAATGTACTTCTGATTGGATACTGGAGGGGAGGGGTGGGGGGAGAAGGTGCTTCTGATTCGATACTGGAGGGGAGGGGTGGGGGGAGAAGGTGCTTCTGATTCGATACTGGAGGGGAGGGGTGGGGGGAGAAGGTGCTTCTGATTGGATACTGGAGGGGAGGGGTGGGGGGAGAAGGTGCTTCTGATTGGATACTGGAGGGGAGGGGTGGGGGGAGAAGGTGCTTCTGATTCGATACTGGAGGGGAGGGGGTGCTTCTGATTCGATATTGGAGGGGAGGGGTGGGGGGAGAAGGTGCTTCTGATTCGATACTGCCAGTGAGTGTCATGATGCAAGAACAGCTTCTCTCGCAGTAGTCTTGGATTTAACCCTTCTTGGTTCTGAAATAAAAAGTATTTCACATCAAAACCCCTTTTATATAGTTTATCATACATGTGACTAGAGTGGTCCTCATTTAAGTGACATGGGCTGACAAAATTTCAGAATCTGGTCCTTGAAACGAGTTACAATTGATATTGAATTAAGGTAAGTGCAGGGATATTGTGTAAAACCTGTAAGAGTATAAACAGAGTCAAAACCCTTTTGGGTTAAAAAAAAATTAATAGGAACCAAGAAACCTTTGCTAATACCAACCCTAAAATTCGTAAAAGCAGTCTTTGGAACTTTCAAACAACTGAATATCAAATATTAGTTCTCGTTATTGAAACTTCTGACTGTTCTTGTCTACTTACTGAATTTTTTAGATGGCATTTAGAATTTGAATGGTTACCATAAAGTGAAGAATTACTTATTTATAACAACTTCTTCGATGATTGGGTGACAACGTTCGGATGTAGTTGACTTTGATAACTAAGTAAGAACTACATAGAAATGTTGTCACCCAATAAACCAAGAAGATGTTATCCACAAGTAATTCTTCATCTTACCTGCTCAATGAATATTTCTTATTTTAATGTCAATGATACACTTTTCAGCCGTTCACTTCACAGCTGATTACTGCCAAAAATAAATGCTACATTCCAGTTAATGATGATATGTTTCTTTTTTTATTTTTACCTCTTTCTGATTCTTCTTCATTTCTCAAATCATCTTCAGGTACATCTGGTAACTCAACCTACAAGGGAGGGGGAAAAGTATGGTCTGTGAATAAAGTTCAAAATAAGTGTCCAGACAGCTTAAACACAGAAAAAAATGATATAAGAGGAACACAAAAAATAAATAAAACAAAATGATTTTTTCAGGCAGAAGGAAATTGGTGAATAAAAATTGATAAAATACTTCCTTGAAACACAGCGGTCCAGTGGGTTAGAGTTATTGTCACTCAGTCCCACACAGACCTTCCATCGATGCGGCGCGGGTTCGAATCACACTCAGACCAAATAGAAATTTAACAATTTCTGAGTAGATTTTTTCACTTGGTCGCCGTATGTGGTAGAGTTGCCAGGTACTCTCCGAAAGTCAGGGATTTCCTTCGGGCAATGAGCCCGGTTTCCTCCCCCACTAAACCCGGCAAACACCGCCATATAAGTGAAATAATCTTGAGTGCAGCGTAGAACATCAATCAATCAATCTTTGGGCAGGGAGCCTCAGCCATCTGCTGGTAAAGGGGCACCATCAGAACCCAAAGCCAAAACCCTTGAATCGTTTCAATCACTCTACCCACCATGTCACACATGATGTTATGAGAATATATACTAAGCTAACAACATGGTTTCCTTAACAATGCAGCAGTACAGTGAAGTACAGGTTACAGCGATTTGTCACATGGGGCAACTGTTATAATCATATGTGTTAATGCAGAGACAGCTGAGAAAGTAGTTATGTCGAAATGCCTTGAAACTATCTAAGAGTTACAGAGTAGACATTTTAAGAAGATAATAAATATTTGATCATTTCAACAATGTTACATTTTGTACTTCCTACCTTTGTAATCTCTTCTAATTCAGCAAGAACATCTTCTTCGTCTTCATCAGTCAAACCACCAGCCAATAGATCATCAATCTCCTACACAACAGATAATGAAATTAACCTAGATTAAACTCATACTACAAATGACATTGTAATGGTTTTAAAGGATTATCAATATTTTAAGGTCATTCGTCATGTTTTAGAACATGTACTGAACACATGTGATCAAAAAGAAAGTTAATTTTCCGATAGAAACATGGAAAATTGAAAGCTTTTCCCCCCTATAAAACCTCTCTGGCTCAGTGCCACGGCAACTGATGTGCATATGCAGGGCATAATCTATGACAAAAGGGCACCCATAGTGCAGCTTGAAAATACCATCCAAGGATCCATGAAGGCTGCATGGAGAGAACTCTTACTTTCAACCATCATTTCTGTCTAGTATGTCCCTAGTATTAATGTTGTCAATACTTTCTAGTGCAGTTTTTACTTGTATACAATATTTAAAGCAACAATCACATACCCTGGTTTGGGCGCCCAAACTGCAGACGCCCAAACCCCATATATGGAGTTATCAGCCTAGATTAGGCCCTGATATGTGCATTGAAGTGACGTCCAAATATACATGTACCTTCGTTGAGATAGTTCATGATTGCTTGAAATGACAAGGAGGTTTCAAGTCAAGTATGACATCATCCGAAACATGTTCCAAATAACAAGCTCTGATGGTAAATGGGACTCCCATAAATGATGATATTGTCCGATATATCGCGGGAGAAAAAAAAAGCTATACATTAAGAGCCCCCAGCATACATCGGTTATGATCATACCTGTTGATATGCAGCAGCATCTCTGGTCTCATCCATTATACTCTCCACATCCTCCAGGGACATCAGCTAAAAACAAAAATGTTTGAACACCTTTACAATATATTTATGATCACTAAAACACACGGGCACAGGGAAAATCTTCTGGTCTAAAATAACCATGGAGACAAGTTTCTAATTGAAAAACTACAATATTCATCAGATATCTGGTAGATAACAATCCAATCAGGGTGTTCAAGTAAAAATCCACCCATGATTTTTTTTTCCATTTTTTTATCTTTAAAGTTAGTGGGATTTAAACAAGAGGTCAGAAAATTTTGTGGAGACAGTACCCGTTGTATTTTTTTCAAGGATTCATTTCCGGTCTTCAGTCCATTTATCACTTGGGTTTCTATCTGAGCAAACTCCAAATCCTGAACCTGAAAATAGATACAACACTTTAAGTAAAGAAAGTATACATATGACAGAAGTTTAGAGTTTATGTTAAGCAGCACTATAAGCCTTGAGTTTGCCGTGCTTCTCCTTAATAAAATGGGTGATATTGCCAGAGGGATTGAGAAACGTTAATTTACATGAAAAAAATAATCAGTCAAAGTAGGTGCTAATGATTTTAAAGTTTCTTGAATGTTGAATTATCATCAATCCTGTAAATAGAATATTTACCATTTGTTCAATATTATCCAACTGTTTGTCAGTCTTTTCCAATAAACTTTCCTGAAACTTCTTCTTTCTCAACATCAACAGGGCTTTACTGTACAACACAAAAGAAACATTTTTTGCATATGCACTCTATAGAGTTTGGAACATGTATTTAACAAAGCCAATTTATTATGTGTTAAATAAGTTATGTGCACTTACCAAAGGCAATAAAATATGATTACTTCCACCAATGTATATGACCGACACAGAACAATATGAGAACAACTTTAATACCCATACAAACAACTGGGTGATGGTATAAGAAATGGTTCTTGCAAAATCAAGCTAGATTGGTATAGCATTTCCTTATAAATTAACAAAGCTTTAAGAATGTAAAATGTATGATACACATCTTTGTAGAGAAACATTTTTTTTTCAAGAGATGTAACTTATTGGAACACAACCACTTACTCCTTCTTTCCATCCTTGAGCAACTGTCTAGCCACCTCCCGATCTTTCTCCAACTGGGCATTGAGCTTTTTCTGATACTGTTTCAATTTATCCCTCTGCTGTTTTAATTGCTTAAAATAAGTTTTAAAGAGAGAGTATAAAATTCAACCAAAAGTCACACACAGATTAAAAGATAAAAACTATGATCCAAGTCACCAAAAAAACTACAGAGTGTGCGCTACACACAGATAGGTAAAACACGCGAGTAGAGATTTCAGTTTTTTCAAAACATGTGCTTAAAATGGTGCAATTTGTTTGACACTTTTAAGAAACAAATTTCAACCACTTCAGCGCAGGCGGTGAGTTGACTTTGAAGGTAGAACTAGCAATTTGCAATAAGCTTGGAACATGCACTGTTTTTGTAGAGCTCTATAGTGATGTCAAATAGACAGAAAATTGCCATTTTAGTCCAAACGTTATCCACCGATAGACAAGGTCTATTCTCCGTCGTTCTGTGGTTTACCCACCATCAGTAGACAACCCGCCAATCGTCAACTTTCCCCAACCTGTATATAGCCGCGTTGTCATGTTAAGTGGGGGTGGGATGGTTGGGTTGATCTTTGCCCATAGTGGGCTATAGCCAAACATATTTGTCGCATTCGCATCTAGGCTTGGCCTACATCATATTATAATTTTATATGATTATTTCAGTTCACTGTGTACATTATCTTCCTAAGTAACACAGGAAAGAGACACATGAGTGCGGCTATGTCTACATTGGACCACAGACTGACCACTCAGAAGCTGACAGTCTCCCCCACTTTTAAAAACAATGAAGCCAGACTCCAAAATATGGCCATGAATATAAAAAATAAAGTCATTTTGGAGTCAGAAACCCTGACTACCGGTACCGGATTCTGAATTTCATTTTTGATTTATTTTAATCATTCATACATTGTTGAATTATGGTTGTGACTATCGAGCTACTTGTTAAAAATTGACACAGTCTTACAAGGACAGCTTTATCTTGCTCCGTAACTCTGGATTCAGGTTTTTTCTTTCGACCGAAAAGATTTCCCATGATTTGATAACTGATTTTCGTTTCCAAAAAGACATGACATCGACCAGCAAAACACAGGAACTCGCTACAAACAACACATTAGGATTGCAGTTAACGATTATATTCTGTTTTGATTGGCTGCAAACCTTCTTTTCCTCCTTCCAGAGAACTGGCGGAGAGTTTGAGAAGACAGCATTCCATTTACTTTATAACTGAGTTGTTTTAGCATTTTAGGTAGGATTGAAGTCCTTGTTTTATATTGTGGTTTACTTCATTCAGAGTGTGGCGAAGAACTAATTAAACAAAGTGTCTGCGCAAATTACAGATAGAGAAAATTACACATTTTACTGTCTACTCATTTGGGACACTTGGGCATCATTTGGGATCATTTGGGTGTTTAGACGGACCGGTCTCTACTTCACTAAAAAAAAGTCTAAACTAGAGGTCTTACTCCGTTATTTGATAATTTCTGACATCTGTGGTCGTGGCCTTCAGGTCCAGGGTCTGAGCACTATCAGAAAGTATCACATTGACTTGAGTAGGCCTTCAGCTCCAGGGTCTGAGCACTACCAGAAAGTATCACATTGACTTGAGACTAGGCCTTCACTTCAGCTCCAGGGTCTGAGCGCTATCAGAAAGTATCACATTGACTTGAGTAGGCCTTCAGCTCCAGGGTCTGAGCACTACCAGAAAGTATCACATTGACTTGAGTACCGGTAGACCTTCAGCCCCATGATCTGAGCGCTACCAGAAAGTATCACATTGACTTGAGTAGACCTTCAGCTCCATGGTCTGAACACTAGAAGAAAGTATCACATTGGCTTGAGTAAACCCTCAGCTCAAGGGTCTGAGCACTATCAGAAAGTATCACATTGACTTTAGTAGGCCTTCAGCTCCAGGGTCTGAGACTTGAGTAGACCTTCAGCTTCAGGGTCTGAGCACTATCAGAAAGTATCACATTGACTTGAGTAGACCTTCAGCTTCAGGGTCTGAACACTATCAGAAAGTATCACATTGACTTTAGTAGACCTTCAGCTCCAGGGTCTGAGCACTATCAGAAAGTATCACATTGACTTGAGTAGACCCTCAGCTTTAGGGCCTGAGCACTATCAGAAAGTATCACATTGACTTGAGTAGACCCTCAGCTTTAGGGTCTGAGCACTATCAAAAAGTATCACATTGACTTGAGTAGACCCTCAGCTCAAGGGTCTGAGCATTATCAAAAAGTATCACATTGACTTGAGTAGACATTCAGCTCCAGGGTCTGAGCACTATCAAAAAGTATCACATTGACTTGAATAGACCTTCAGCTTCAGGGTCTGAGAAAATGATTAATTATTATCATTACTGTCTTTTTCATTATTTTGATTTATACTGACATTTACCTGTTTTACATCGTCTCATTCTGTACCAGTTGAATAACCTGTCTAGAAAGACTCCCAGTAGATTTTAAATTTCAGTTTCTATTTTTCAGATGGGTTGTTCAGTATGGCATCCAGAAGATATCTTGTGACTCTACTTGAATTGACAGAAGTGTTTGTTGTTATTCTGTTGAATGTTGGCTGTGTAAGGACTAAACAGGGAATATTTCACCTGTCCAGACAACTTACTAAAGATGGCTTTCACAGGTATAATATTTTATGACATTTGTTGTGAGTTAATTTGTCCAAATACAAGCAACCATGATTAATATTTTTTCTTCTGTTTTCTGTACCAGCAACATACATGAAATATTACAGGTTAAATGTATACATACAATAATATGTTTTATTTGCCTTTTTTTTTGTACCTTCAGAGATTTAGAAGTAAAAATGTCAACAGAGACTAAAATCCTGCCAGACTGTGATTTTTTATTAGTTGAAACTCTTCCTGCAGGAGTATATGTGGATGTTTTTCAAATCAAACAGATGAAAGAATTCGGAGGGCCAAAGGTAAAAGTTTCTCCTTTAATTGACCACATGGTACAGGGTGCATGTAAAAAATGAACAAAGGATACTCAGGTCACAAATGAATGTTCTGTGAAACAAAAATATTACTTCTAATACATCTTCATCTCATTTAACATTATGGAGATAGGAAAAATAAAGACCCATTATCTGAGACAATAAAGTACCCCTTGCAGGTTTAAATCATTTTGTGCTATAAACTAGGGGTGAGTTCGTGTAGAATAATATTTGAGTAAACACTCTGAGTGACAGTCACAGCTGTTTTCCAACAAGTCAGACGATTCAAATTTAAGGACCTCATTTAATTACTGAGGGAAATGACACTTGAGAGAGCAGTCACCTGACAGCACAGATTTGTACAAATGGGTTGCTCCAGGATAATTTTGATTGGCTCTGGTTACTCTTGGGAAGGTCTAAAATAATTCTGTGCAGGTTGGAAAGGCTAGTGTTCTAATTATAACACTTACATTTTGTATACTGAAATTGAATAATTTACATATAATATGCATTAGAATAGAAATTAATAACATCTGGTGAGCTGTGTATTGCTGAATAAAGGGTCAGTGTTGGAAATACCACTATTATTTGAAGACTCTGGGCTTTGCTCCTCGCCCTCAAATAGTGGTATCTTCTGCCACTTACCCTTTATTCTGCAACACACAGCTCACCAGGACGTCATTTATTTCCTAATTTAAAGACTTAACTGTGGGATGGTTCAGAACTAGCAGGTAGTGGTACCGATTGAGGGTTTACAGTCAAAGGAAAGGTGTTTGATAAAGTTGGTAGGGCAACCATGTAAGTGTTAAATATCTAGATTGTCAGCTAAAGCACCCACTAGTCAATTACTTCATCATTGATATTGAAGGATTTTATGTGGTTCACTTGGTTCACTTTTTTCCTTCACATTTCCAAAAAGTTTCCATGTGTCAGAGTGAGACAACATTCCGTCTGATTCAACTAATACTTTCTCATTCCACATGTGGTTGTTGAATGCTTCATTAGCATTTCGGAAGAAGAAAATTTAGTTTATAAGCTTGTGATAGATTTATTTTATTGTATCGTGGAAATATGTCATTTTAGATCTGGACTCCAGAGGTGATTGATACAGAGAAACCTGAATACCTATCCTCATCACATCTTATCTATATATACCTGGATAAACACACAGTGCATTTACCTGTGCATGTAAGATATCACAGACCCTCATTAGATGATTCCAGCATGGTACAGGTGGAAATGCCTCTTCCTCAATTATACTCAAGTTGTAAAGGTACTACAGTTTTATTCACTCTGCTTTACTGTATTGAAGAGATGCAGATTCATGAATATGTTGTCAAAGATTACAGAAACAACTCCTCACTATAACGGGGCCTCCGTGGCTCAGTAGGTAGAGTGTTGGACGCCCAATCTGAACAGCCTTCCACCAATGGGTCGCAGGTTCAATTATCACTCAGTCAAAAAAATTGGAAAATTTTCTGACAGGGTTTTCCCTCGAACGACCTGTGTGGGACGGTTGCCAGTTACTAACGGAAGGTCGTGGGTTTCCCCCGGGCATAGAGCCCGGTTTCCTCCCACCATAAAACTGGCAACGCCGCCATATAAGTGAAATAATTTTGAGTAAAACGCCAAACAATCAATCAACCAAAAGTCAAGGGTTTCCTCCGCCACTAAACCCGCCATGTATGTAAAATTATCTTGAATGTGGCAAAAAACATCAATCCTGCTATTTTTAAGAAAATTCAATGATGCTTCTTCATACTCTAGATATCACACAGGAAACCCCAAGCTTTATCCCATCAAAACAATTTAATTTTGTTTAATAAACTTTTATAATTTACACTTCCACTCCAACCAATGGGGTACTGATTTTTGTTTTTCTTTGTTTGATATTTTTGGCACTGATGT
Organism: Lepidochitona cinerea; assembly: GCA_963971465.1. Lineage (NCBI taxonomy): Eukaryota > Metazoa > Mollusca > Polyplacophora > Chitonida > Tonicellidae > Lepidochitona > Lepidochitona cinerea. The sequence continues at coordinate 21,797,278 of OZ020551.1, forward strand.
TGAATGTTGACTATATAAAAATGGCAATATATTGTTGGCATTACCCACGAAAAGATGACCTGTCCAAACTATGTTTTTTCCCTTTTCCCATAAGATGTCAGTTTACTCAGGTATGAATTATGCATCATGTCAAATCCAGTGTTTCTTTATCTCATGTTTTAGGAGATGGAAATTCTGTAAGTGCCCCTTGTACTGAGACTTCTTCAACGGAATGCCACTGGACAGAGGAAGCATACAACACTGTAGGTTACCTGATTATCATGCAAATAATGGCTCAAATATTTACCTGTATAACCTCATTAAGCTCAAAGCTCTAAATGCAGAAAAAAATTCATTTTCTCAATATTATCATTGAAGAAAATAAACAAGGCTTATTTTTTAATATATGTAAACTTTTTAATGAATTTGTCCATGACAATTCTATTATTTGTTATATTCTCTGTTTGATTACAGGATATTAGGCCTCTTATAATAAACGTTCCTGTTGGACAGAAATCCCACCAAGCACTTGTCATAGGTGTAACTCTGACTGTAACCTGGATTGGAGGGCTTACTCTGCTTTATTATATCATCAAAAGTCCACTCAAATAAGACATATTCTTGACAAGCGTGTGCAAGGAGTTGCTGCAATTTGTTCCCAGTTCCTACTTGACAAGGCTCTCAACAGTACTCAGTGTGGATCAAAATAGAATCTACATTAGGGCACTTGTAATATCTCCTCTTCAGGGGAGGTGTTATTATGCACTGTTTAACCTTGTCAGACACACAATTCAGAGGTTCTGCGAGTGATACCACTGATAGGCCTACAATCCACCCTGGAGTGATTACATATTGGTGAATCTCGAATACTTCACACATTTTTTTTTCATTCATCTGCCGTTTCGCAGTAGTGGTGATGACAGACTTAAACATATTGAAAATTTATGGACGAGAAACTCTTCTTCTCTAACAGAGAATTCAACGAATTTGAAAGGCATAGGGTACTGTTATTATTTTTTTAATGACAAATACGCTGTTCCTTTAAAATTTTTAATTTGGATAGAAAAATGTCAAGATTTGTTTAATTTCCTGATCTGCGATTTGTGTCTGTAAAATATCTTTGTCGTCAATCTTGTACAACAGCTTAGATCATACATTCCAGCCGGATTTTCATCTTCAATTTTATTTGTGAACAAAATTAATAAAACCTGATTTTGTTTTAAATGTTCACTGTCAAGTAGCAGACATTCCAACTTTTTTGGGTTAGTCCTATTTTTCAAATTTCTTGTTTCATAACATTTTGTTTAAATGGCGTACATCATTCATACGAATGGACGCGCCAATAAGCTTAAACAACCAACCAACATTTTGTTCGGACCGTTATCGAAGAAGATAAGAGTTTTCCTTGTTTGTGATTGAAAACACGTTTCTGTAAATAATTATGATTCCAAAGTTTGTTTCTGTTAATATGGAATGTAATATGAAAGAATTGAAAACGTGAGGTCATATTTGTTCAAAGTTATGGAGAGAAAGAATAAATATTACATGAACCAATATGGCTGCCCTAGCAATTTGTGACACGTCGTCTATAATGTGAAAGAATCGAAAACATCGGATTATATTTGAGAAAGTTATGGAACAAAAGAGTAAATATAATATAAACCAATATGGCTGCCATATCGCTCAACAGTTAGGTCAAGCCAGGTGGGGGGCCTCCGTGGCTCAGTAGGTGAGTGAGTGAGTGATTGGGGTTTTACGTCCTGGTCAACAGTATTTCGGTTATATGAAGACGTTGTCTCCTTGTGACAGGGCGGAGGCTCAGTAGGTAGAGGGTTGGATGCTAAATCCGAACAGCCTTCCACCTATGGGTTGCGGGTTCAAACCCCACTCAGTCCCCAAAAAATTGGAAAAATTTTGACTGGGTTTTCATAAGAACGACCTATGTGGGATGGTTGCCAGTTACCACCGAAAGGTCGTGGGTTTCAGTCGGACATAGAGCCCGGTTTCCTCCCACAATAAAACTGGCAACGTCGCCAGATTAGTGAAAAAACCTTGAGCGCGGCGTAAAACACCAAACAGTCAATCAAGCCAGGTGTATAAAAAGCAATAAGATGTTGAAGACAAATAGTCATTATTCAACACAACCAATTTCACCTGGCGAATCACAATGATCTCTTTGGATTGGTCATTTTTACATCCTGACCTTTGATATATTTACAGGTGATAAATACCTGCATGTTCTAAAGCATTAAATATAACACTTTTCTCGTTTGGATTTAATGAGTTTATTTCATTTTTTTACAACTAATTTAACCTTTGAAAAGAACAAGTTATTAAAATTTGAGTGTACGGTAAAATACACATGCTTTCTTAATTTGTATCCATGAAAAATGATGGATGAAGAAACCGTCTACCAAGATGATATTCACAAATATTTTGAGAGAAAATTGATGAATATGAATTTTTAATGAACAATGTACAAATTGGTTGCTAGATAAGTGTTTCCTAATAAATTAGAATAATATAGACGAGACAGAGAGAACAGGGAATAACAACTCCAGTTCTTGACTTTTCAACAGAGCTGGTATTGCATAGGGTAATGGCTGCATGGTCATTGGAACAGAGAATCTGGATGTAGAATCAGTTAAAACAGATGGAGTGATATAAAGATAGAAAAAATGGTGGCGATAGAACATCATATCTTGATGATATTGTCAACTCCTCTGAGGAAGTCACGTTAGTATTTTTGTAACCTACACAATAGATTACACGACAATAGAAAATGGTTAACTGACTTCGAAATATGTTTAAGTCAAACAGCACTCTTTTTAATTTTGACTCATTCATCAACCCATTGGTGGTAGCATGTATTTGATTGATTGATGTTGAACACCACACTCAAACATTATTTTGTTAATACAAAGTCTTGCCAGGTTTATTGCAAGACTTAACGATATTTAAGCAAGGAAAACCAAGTCACTCTACTGGTAGTAGACGAATTTTAAATATCAAATCTGAATGAGCTGTCTCAATGTTGTTTTCTCGTTTAAACAATATTTTTAAATGCTCAACTATTTTTCAAAATCAGAAGCTTTTTAGTGACGGTGGTGCGATATTGTAGCATTTAACTGTAACTTTGACCTAAAATGAAAGTTGTCTCAGTTTTTTAAATTGTGTTTCCTTTTCAAAAACTTTCGGTTTGTACAAGGCACAGACTGTATGTAATTTCCTTATTTCAACATTAGTTATTTAGCTCATTTATCTTTAAACAATAAATATCTTCTATGCTAAGAGGGTAGTTGTTTGTCCGGGTACATGTACAATCAATCCTTGTAATGTCATGTAATCTATTGTAGAGCATACAAGTCAATTTAGTAACATCAAGAAACTGGCCCCCATAGCACTCCAGTTTAGGAAATACATTCTGTAACAGCTGTTTCTCTTCTTAAACAGATAGAATAGATTGGTAGTTATCTACATCATCTTCTGTTTGACAGATTTTAATTTCTGTACAAAGAATGTCTCCAACACTTCAGCGCACTGATAAAATGGACTTTCAGCTGGATTGTAATATCGACAATTATCAAATACTTTCGATACATCTTTGACAAAGTCCACTAGTTGATTGTAGTCACCAGCAGCCAATTTCTCTTCAATCATGGTCAGGTCTGAAATATAAACAATATACCCTGATATTTCTCTTGTATAACAATGTAAATATATTGAAGACACATTGCAATAAAAATGTTAAAAGATTCAAATTAAGAAAAAAAATATATAAATATTAAAATTTAACCAATTTTCAAACTGCTTGTCCACTTTGACCAGGTAGATGGCTAACAATATGCCTTGGCCTCTTTCTACCTGACAAACCCAAAATCCACCATAAGTCACTGGAAAGAAAACTCAGTCCATGGCCTATTGAAGGTAAAATGCAACTGAGATAACATGTTTACCTAGACAAACTAGACCCACATTATTGAATTTAATATCCCGTTTTTCATGTGCTCTACCCATTGTACAGAGTAATTTCCCCTGAGATTTAGTGAACTCACCAATTGGTTCCTTAATGACTCGATAATAATCTGGAACCTCATCAGGGTCCACTGGATCCAAGAAAGGCCAAGACATCTTATGGCTCTAAAAAAAGGAAAGAAATTATTAACATATTTTTTATTTGTATGTATTTGTTCATAGGTTTAAACCTGTAAGTGTTCTATTCTGTACTCTAGATTTTGTTTTGAGATACAAGATAATTGTGATGAAACCACCCTGGGACCAGCTTTAAAAACATTCTGTTGGTAAACAGCAAACTGTAGAACTCAAACAATGTTTCAGATTCAAGAATTATTTATCAAGAAGTTAAGGGTTCTAATCTATCAAATAAACAGAAAAAGAAATGTCTTGTGCAATGCATTGTGGGTTTTACCGATGTTTAAAAAGACGCTTTGAGTCTAGACCCAACTATTACCCACAATGCAACTCACCCTTTACAAGTGACGTCGTTATGCTCAAGATATATATAATCAAATCTATAGAAATCAAGGAAATAATTTGTGAGTATAAAATTACAAAGGAGTTAAAACATTGAGATGTTTTGTTGTCAAATTGCATTAAAATGTACCTGTAAACTCTTCAATAACCGCTTGAGATGCTCGTAATCTTGATCTGTTAAAATTTTACTATTAACAGGATCCTCTGTTGATGTTCTCTGACAGTTTGGACAAATATAAGTTTCTATATCATCTGCTTGTTTCTTTGTGATTCCCACACAGCGACCATGGAACCAATCCTGACATCGATCACAGCCAATGTAAAACCTAATAACATGCCAAACATAGTTATATGCCAAACATAGTAAAACCTCACAAGATGCCAAACACAGTGATATATTATAAAAGCTTTTTCATTCAAAGACATTTAAAGGAGAGAGTTCCAGACATCAAACACAGCATCAATGTCAAACCTCACAAGACATTTAAAGGAGAGAGTTCCAGACATCAAACACAGCATCAATGTCAAACCTCACAAGACATTTAAAGGAGAGAGTTCCTGACATCAAACACAGCATCAATGTCAAACCTCACAAGACATTTAAAGGAGAGAGTTCCAGACATCAAACACAGCATCAATGTCAAACCTCACAAGACATTTAAAGGAGAGAGTTCCTGACATCAAACACAGCATCAATGTCAAACCTCACAAGACAGTTAAAGGAGAGAGTTCCTGACATCAAACACAGCATCAATGTCAAACCTCACAAGACATTTAAAGGAGAGAGTTCCTGACATCAAACACAGCATCAATGTCAAACCTCACAAGACATTTAAAGGAGAGAGTTCCTGACATCAAACACAGCATCAAAGTCAAACCTCACAAGACATTTAAAGGAGAGAGTTCCTGACATCAAACACAGCATCAATGTCAAACCTCACAAGACATTTAAAGGAGAGAGTTCCTGACATCAAACACAGCATCAAAGTCAAACCTCACAAGACATTTAAAGGAGAGAGTTCCTGACATCAAACACAGCATCAATGTCAAACCTCACAAGACATTTAAAGGAGAGAGTTCCTGACATCAAACACAGCATCAATGTCAAACCTCACAAGACATTTAAAGGAGAGAGTTCCTGACATCAAACACAGCATCAATGTCAAACCTCACAAGACTCCAAACACAGTGAAACATTATTCAAAGCTTATCATTCAAAGGCATTTAAATGAGTGAGGAGTGAAAAATAAGAATAAAGTTTGTTTATTGAGAGGGAGTTCCTGACATCAACCACAGCCAATTTAAAACGTTACAATACACTGTTATTTATTAGAAAAGGAAATCATTATTAGTTATGGAGGAGTCGTTTTATTTGTTATCCATAAGCTTCATGTGATAACCTGGTAACCATTCTAAGCCAGTGAGGAATATTTCCATTCTTTAGCCTTAGTAGGATATGAACCTGGATTGATTAATTGATTCATGTTTAATGCAGCACTCAAGATTATTTCACTTATGAGGCGGCTTTGCCAAATTCAGTGGGGGAGGAAACCGGGCTCATTGCCCAGAGGAAACCTCCGACGAGTACCTGGCAACTCTTCCACATACGGCGACCGAGTGAAAAATCCACTCAGAAATTTTTCAATTTTATGTGATCTGAGTGTGATTCGAACCCATGCCTCATCAATTAGAGATATGAATCTGGAAGCCATTGATTGAAGCCTTTTGTCCTACTGGGAAATCACCATAACTTCTACTCACTGTGATTCATCGTAAGGCTTGCGACAAACACAATACAGTTCCTCTGAAGTGTTGTCTGTCTGTTTTTGACATTCTTCACAAACATAAGAATCTATCTTCTTAGCTTCAAGTTCAGAGATTCCAACACAGTTACCATGAAACCAGTTAGAGCACAAATCACAACCAATGTAAAACCTACAAAAGCACATAAACAAGTCAACAATAAATATTGGAAAAATAACGCCAATCATTATCAAAAAAATACAAATCAGATACACATATAATGTTTGAAATAAATAGAGATTGTAAAAAACATTTCAAATAAAGGAAAAATCAAAAAATATTTTAGACAAAACTTACACAATAGCACTGGAATAACAAGTTAGTTTTCATATAGTTTCCTACGCCCAATGAACAAAATCACTCACTGGAAGATACAATCCAATGAGTATAAAACCTTAAGGGAATTGAACTTACTGTTTGTCATCGTAGGGGGATTTGCAGACACAATAAAGTTTGTTGTCTCTTGATTTAGCACTGCCCGTTGATATAATCTTCTGCTTTTTCTTCTTGAATTTACTGGCATCCATTCCTGCAGCTTCTGCAGCCGCAGCTTGAGACGCCTGAACCAGTGCTTCCGTGGCAGCTGCAGCATCTAATTCTAAAGACTTTTTCCGAGCTTTTTGTGCTGCTATAGCAGATTTAGCATTTTCAGAGAGAAGGATCTTTTTGTGCTTTCTGGCCACTTCATTTAGTTCCACCTGAAAGCAATACAGTATAATAATTCTTGTAAAATGGTGACAAAAAATAACTGATTAGTTTTATACGCAAAGTAGTGAAATACTAAATATTATGAGCATACAAAAAAACAGATATACAGATCGCCATAATAAAGCACACTATTGCCAGCCCTTATATTTCAGGTGTGCATTTAGTAGACGCGAGAATGACACGACCTCTCGGATTCATATGCTATGTTTTCAGATGTTGTTAAACTCTAAATGGGTACAAATGTCACTTTTAACTAGTATGGAACTAAAGTGCTTTACCCGATATTTATGTCCAATGACCATCACTCCGTAGGGTTTCCCCTTAATAGTGTTTGATAACCTTAAAATTGTGGTAAGATTTTAACTTACAGGTACTCTAACTGAATCGTTTTCTACGACTGATTGATTGATTGATTGATTGGAGTTTTACGCCGCACTCAAGATTATTTCACTTATATGGCGGCGAAAAGAAGTTTTAATCAGACAGGCCCATTTACATCAAAATTACAATAAAATAAAAAGGACGGAAATAAATTTATGAAATATGTTAAAAAGAGTGTAAATCACTATTTTGGAGGTTAAAAGGACATGCAATTTTAAAATGATCTCCAAAAATAGTATATGAAAATATGTATATTACAATAAAAATTCAAATTTTATGGTATAAACCAATCTGTTTTAAAATTTTTATAATAATAGGGTTCTACGACTGAAGATTGATTGTTTGTTTGGTGTTTTGCGCCACGCTCAAGATTATTTCACTTATAGGGCGGCATAGCCAGTTTTGTTGTGGGAGGAAACCAGGCTCTATGCCCGGAGGAAACCCACGACCTTCTACGACTAAAGAAGGCTTGTACCTTGTGTATGTTTAAGTCACATGTCTCTCTTCAGTGTTAGAGTTACATAGCTAGCAAGTTACATGTATCATAAGATAAGAGCACATTGAGCAAGCAGAGCCTACCAAAAATAATGGATAACCAGTACAAACAAGCATATACCTTTCGTTAGTTAGTGAAACTGTGTAAAGGGCTATGCACAAACCTGAATATCCTGCTGAAGAGATTTCTCCATCAAGGCACGTTTCTTCAGTATTTCACTCTTCAGAGACTCTTTGTGTTTGTAAAGAGCACTCTGTAATTTCTGAGCCATAGCTCGTTTCTGTTTCTCCTCTGCTGTCTCTTGTTTCCTTAATTTTCTTTGCTCTAGTTTCTCTTCCCTCTCTATTCTATCTAACATGTTCTTCATCACTTGACCACAAACAGCCACTCTAAGTGCAACAAACAATTAATATCATTCCATTATTTGTAAATCAACGAAAATTCATTTAATGTAAATTCAGTGAGCTCAAGGAGAGAAAAGTCATAGTATATAGCAAAATCTGATTGTAGCTAAAATTAACTTCAGATATGATTTCATGATCTCTGGACTGTTGTGTATTTTTGAAAAACTAGAAAACACTTTAGACACACTAGAACCCTGGATAAGTCTGATACCAATTGAACTGGATATTGTAAGAAGGCCATACCTGACTTGATCTTCCTTCTGGTCCTGTGTGAGGTTAACATTCTTCAGTTTTATCCTGTTTGATTCCACTGGTGTAAAGAGTACAGGTTGACGAGTGGTAGACTGTGATCCAGACAATAGACTCACTTCTTTACTTCCAGTTGGTCCCTGAGATTTACTCACTTGAGATCCACTTTTCTGCTGATCCATTTGACGTTGCATGGCCAGTAGTTTAGCCTGAATCTCAGGGGTCTGGTTTTGGAGAAGCGCTTGTCGAACCACTGCCAAAAATAAAATAAAATCATGTAAGATGTCACATTTCTTTACAAAGCTTTTGTAATCGTAGACAATATACATACGTATTGCAGAATAACGAACATATTTTCTATCACATCTATCAGCTAAAAATTGAAGAAATCATCTCTACTTTTTACTTCTAACTGGCAAGTTTGAAGAGATTATTTGTGTTTATGTTAAACCATGAGTTCATAAAGAAAAGCCTAAGACTACATACAGCTCAAATAATATATGTATTTGATTAAAAACTTACCTTGTTGAACAACCTGTGGTGTGACAGCATATTTGGTGGCTGCAGAGACAGCCGCTGCAGTTGGTATTGGAGATGGGGAGGTTTGTATCTTTCCCACAGTGACCGGAGTCTTAGTAGAATCCACACTCTGAGTTTTAACTGTGAGCACAGGGGTGGGTGAACTGGTTAGCAGTTTGGGTGTGGACACTGGGAGCGTGACTTTCTGTGGTAATGATAACCCTGTCTTAGAGGTGATGGGTAATGTTGGTTTCTGTAGTAGAGCTGTGGCGGTTTTCTGTGGTGTAATGAGTTGGGCGAGGGGTGTTGAAAGTTTCTGGGAGACAGGTAGGGTGACTTTCTGAGAAGCTGGAATAGTGGGAATCGTGACAATAGTTGGTGTGCCAGAGGTTGTGGACTTGCTCAATACAGACACAGCTTGTTTAGATAGGGCTTGAGAAGAGGCTAACTGAGCAGGTATGATGAGTCTCGTAGCTTGACCTGCCCCTCCAGCCAATGAACTAACCAAAACAGTTTGTTGGGGTCTAACAGACAAGGGAGCACGTACAGAGGATAGAGTAGTAGGGCGGACTGTGGTTGAGACAGGACTTGATAGAGATCCAATAGTAGAAACTGTCCTTAATGTGGTGGCTGGAGTGGTACGGAGGGTGGTGACAGGCTGACTAGAACCCGACTGAGTAGTAGTGGAGGACGAGACCACCTGCTGGGTTGATGGTGTAGGCAGGCTGATTAACTGGAGACGACCATCTGGTAAACGGATTATTTGTTGACCTGTTAACATTGAAACAATTGTTATAATGTCAGATGCTACCAAATAAGACTGTATATTCGGACAGTCAAACAGTTTTTGTGTGCTCAGGCAGTTCAAAGAGCAGTAAAGAGTTGAAAAAAAAGCTAATGTCATACCCCAAAATACCAAGTAAATCAAGAATACAAAGAGAATACTGGGAAGGTAGAATAATTGGATTATCTGAGTCCCCGCAAAAAACCCACAAAAGAATGACCTTGTGTATTTGATTGATTGATTGTTCGGTGTTTTACACTGCACTCAAGATTATTTCACTTGTATGACGGCGTTGCCAGTTTTACTGTGGGAGGAAACCGGGCTGTATGTCCGGAGGAAACCCACGACCTTCCGCTGGTAACTGGCAACCATCCCACTTAGGTTGTTTGAGTGAAAACCCAGTGGGATTCGAACCTTGTGTATTTGAGGAGAAAATGAATAGAAACTAACCTGGAACGAGACCTCGAACTTGAAGTTGTCCTTGAGGCCCCTGGATGATCTGGACATTCTGTACTTGACCTGGGGAACCTTGAGCGACTACTTGAGGTCGAGATACCACCACTGGAGCTGTGGACATAATTCATTAGATTGTAAAAAATAGAAAGAAGCTTCCTGTGAAAATAGCACCATCATACATGGTTCACTTTTAATGCAGAACAAACTATGTTTATAAAAATATTATAAAAAATCAATGTAAAATGGTATGCTGTTTCTGAAAATCATTATTGAAGAAAATTTCAAAAGGTTTCCATAAACATTTACTAGAACAGAACAAATCATAATGTTGATTTTCCATATCATTGCCCTGAAAAATAAAGTCCAAAAAGTCATTTACGATCTTCTGTTATTTATACGGTGGAAAGGCCTGTGTCAAAACACAGGCTTCATGTGCATAACAGATTACTTTGACAGTACATGTACTAACATTTAGTGATCTGTCCTGGGGTTATAGCGCGGATGACATTACTGGATGTAGTAGATGTGGAGATGGTACCATATGGTTTGGGAGCAAGATTCACTGCTGTGGAGGGACGCAATGTTACAGTTGATCCTGGTAATTGTAACTTAATACCAGGTCTTAACACAGAAGTTGGATTCCCTCCTGCAAAAGACAAAACGTATAATCACTGAAACCTGAACAAATTATTGTTATAATTATATAATATTTATGTTAATACATTGAGTTCGATTGACTTTCTAAACAAAGACAGAAATTGGTATAAATAGAAATAAAACTAAACCACATAAGAATGAAATATGCAGATGTACGAACCCATGATACTTTTAGGTTGAAGCTGTAGATGTTTGACGTTAGGTGTTGACAGAACAGATGATATAGGGGTTGCCTTCACTATACTGGGTGTGGACAATGTTACTCGCGTCAAACCACCAATACTGGCTGGGGTAGTGGTTATAATAGAAGGGGTAGAAGTTTTGGTCTCCGTCAAACGTTTCTGTTGTAAAGCCAGGCGCTGTTGTTTGAGCTGTGCCTCTAACTGAGCTTTGATTTGGGCAGCATTTTGTTGAGCTTGTTGTTGGTTGGCCTTCTCCTGAATAGCTGCTCTCTGTTTTTCCAACCTGTCAATATTGAAGAAATTCTACCTTAACACCAGCATGCACACAACAAACATTCATTAAAATATCATATAATAATAAGAAATTATTCCCTTCACATTCCCTTTTTCTTGTTTGATTTCTTTTCACCCAACTCAAGATAATTTTACTTTAATGGCAGGCTGTTTCCAGATCATTATGGGAGACAACTCAGTATGCATTATACAATATAAAACTAAAACCACATACTTCTCCCCAAATTGACGGATTTCCCACAATTCCAAATTTTCTTCTGGAGTCCATGTTTCTGTGACACTGGGTTCAGTTAACTTAGGTGACTCTGCCCTTTTTCTTTCCCTTAAACCACTTCTCTGGGGAGTGTATTTCTCTGTTAGAAAAATCAATACATTTTTAAAATTACATGGAAAAATTGTAAGCAATCTTACAAGAGCAGCAATACATTCAACAAACACACAAACTATATATGCAACCAAAATATCCATATATTGGAATTCTGTGAGGCAAAGAGTTCAGTTTCCTCCCTCATTAAAACTGGCAATGCCACCATATAATTGAAATAATTTTGAGTGCAGCATAAAACATCAATCAATCCATTCTGTATACTATGTGGGATGGTTGCCAGTTACCACCGGAAGGTTGTGGGTTTCCGCCGGGCATAGAGCCTGGTTTCCTCCCACAATAAAACTGGCAACGCCGCCGTGTAAGTGAAATAATCTTGAGCGCGGTGTAAAAGACCATACAATCAACCATTCTGTATATGGAAGGTTTATCTTACCTTTGGGTGTGCTGGGGAGACCAATGGGAACAACAATCTTCCTAACAAGAAACTCTGAGCGTAAACCGTACAAGCCTATATCCCTTCTCTTGAGGAGTTCTGTGGTGGTGATTTCTGTCTCAGTAGAGATGGTATTCGTGCCCCCAGCTGGTGGTTTAATAGACATGTCATCCCATCGGATACATGCCCATAGTACCCTGAGCTGTAAGCCTGCTGCTGCCAGAGTCTTCAATGTCTGTGTACGATATCTCCAGCACGTTTTAAATACAGGTCGAGGACATGGGTATGGCCAATTGACATGGTTCATTTTACAGTTATAATTAAACCCTGCTGCCTCTTTATGGCCAGCCCTTCTGGCCAACTTTCTCAACTCACTTCTCTCTAATAGAAATACACTTTTCTTCCCAGAACCTGTTTGAAATTTTTGGCACACAGGCAAACTTCCTTTCTTGACAATCTTCCCCTTTTTGCTACCAGTTTTAGTAAACTTGGCAAGCTGTATTTTCTCCTTTGTGCTACGAATGGGGGGGATTTTGGATTTCAATTCCTCTAATGACAAAGAGGACAGGATCTGATTGGCTGCTGCCTGTTGAACTTTCAATGTTTTACTGATCGTCGATGAGGGGAGTTTTTTACCAAGTAACTGAGCGACAGAGCTGGTGACAGAACCAGGTGTATCAACAGAAGTGTTACTTGTACTCACAGATTCCACTGGCTCTTTGTCAGAGGACCCATTTTCCACTTTCACTTTAGTTAACACTAATTTATTATCTAGCACTCCCTTGATTAAAGAGGACTGAAGAACAGTTTTGTTTCCAGAGGTTAACAGAGACGTTTTAAAATTTGGCGTGGATGTTGTACTTTCTGTGATGGATGAAGTGGTTGAGGATGTGACTGCTGTTGTCACCTCGACTTTGATTTTAGATGGTGATAGTAGTTTATCCAGGTCCCTACCTGGGGTATTATCTTCCTTATCACCCTCTACATCAACTTCTTCATCCTCATCTTCATCATCTACTTTAATCTCACTCTCATCTAATTTCTCATCGTCACATTTATCTTTGGAGTCCTCAGATTGAACGCTGCTTTCATCTTTTTCATTATTACTAACTTCATCAATATGTTTCTCAACTTGATTGAGAGTTTTCCTACAGCAAAGTGGTGAGTAACAATCCCCTGCTTCCTTGTGGCGACACAAAGGGGAATAACACATCTCAGATGAGCTTAAACTTTTGAGGGAACTGGCAGATTTGGACATGGTTTTATTTCCTAAGAGGGATTTCACTTGGTCTCGCTTTAGACGTGAAAAGATTTGCTGTTGTAAAATCAACCTTTGTTTAGCCTCCCATTCTTTCTGTTTGTTCCGCCTATCCAAGAGTTGGTCCAGTTTGGAATAAGGTTTAGTTACCTTTGGGAAATGTGTTCTGTCAGTAAGAGACTGACAAACATCCACAATCTCAATATCTAGTTTGGGTGGAAGTGGGGTCCGTATACCTCCACATACAAGTACAGATTCCTTTAAAATACCTTTTAATTTGTCTTTAGGTCGCTCAAACACATGTTTATGATCCCTACTTCGGGATGTAGAAGCTGTTTCTTCACAATCAATATCAGAGTTTATATTGTCATTGGTTACAATTCGTTTCTGCCCATCACTATTATCAACATCATCAGCCCTAGGTTCAGTCAGGTTCTCTGTATCTTTGGTTGAAATATTGCTGGCTTTTAGAGAAGGTAACAGATTGTCTTCTGCATTGTCATTTACCACATTATTTGACATGGTTACAGGATTTTCCTCTTTAGATGTCTCCATAGCTTCCACTTTTAAGGAAGTCATATCAGGTTTCATTTCATCCTGATTGGGAGACGTCTCCTCAGTACTTTTACACACAGTCTTAATATCGTTTGTACAGTTTGTCAAGTCACTATTTGACTTGGATTTTTCAGTTTCCCTTTGAGGGACATCAACTTCCATATCTTCTGTAATAGGTCTTACAGAATGATCAGGAGAACAATTATTTTCTACAACCTCCTGTTTTATTGGTGTGACATTGGTATGACTGATTGATTGAGGTTTAATGCTGAATTCTCCACCTGAAACCTCTTTGGAAACCTTATCTTCCTCTTGATCTGTAGTTTCCATTTTCATTACTGTTCCATCCTCTACGGCCTTGCTGTTATTAACTTTGGCTAACTTTTGTTGCCTGGCCCTGACTTTTTTGGCTACATTTCTCAGTCCGACATCATCTTGGTGCAAGATCTCGTAGTTTCTAACTGAACTTGTCCATAACCAGCCACCATTACCTGCTACCCTGTACTCCTCTCCCTTCTGTTTCCAAACCTTTAAATAAACCAAACATTATTCATTAGAAAATAACCATGCTTGTAGCTTAATAAATTAAAGAAATGACAAATATATTTATAGACACTAAAACATATGGGCAAAGGGAAAATGTTTCATGACTAAAATAACCATGAAGATAAGTTTCAAATTGTGTTTAAAAAGGGGATTTTGTCATTTAAACCTTCATACCCAATCATAAGTAGTCGTAATAAACCAAAATCCATGATATTTCATTTGGTTGAAGACAGACAAGAGTTTGGCTTTAATCCATTTGTACCACTGATAAGTTTAACATAGTACACAAGTAGCGTAACTCCGAAAAACGTAAGACCCATATTTGACTCAATATTTCAGCACTTTATATGCCATCATCAGGAAGTTTGGCTTTAGTCAGTAAATTTTTTTCTAAAATACTTTGTTATACAGTAGGACCCGCTTAAACGCATAGGCTTGGTCCGGACATAAAATATGCAATCAAGCGGGTTGACCGTTTAAACGAACCTAGTGAATTTAGACTTCTGCAGTTGTCCCCCTTGACTTCATGCACTATCGTAAGTAAGACTAGGACACTGACCTATATAGGTTGCTGTAAATGGATTATTTCCTGGTTTTATAATGATACGTAAAATAAAAATTTACTTTTGGGCAAAGAAATTTGTTATTGTAGATTGTTTTACTCGTTGTCTAACAGTTTACAATTTCAAGCTGCTGTGCTATTTCCCGGGCCCTAGTTATCAACAGTGGCTCGCTGAGTGGTACATCACGTGGTACGCTGTGTTAGCAGTCCAGCCGTGATTGCAGGTTTCGTAGCCAGTTGGGATTAATCCCGTAGTTTTTTCGATCTCGTCTGCCGATTATACGGGTAAATTCTCAAACCACAGGATGTTTGTTATGCAATTAAGCGGTTTATGCATTTAACCGATAACTGTTTATCAGGACTTAAAACAAAAGGCTGGTATAGGGAATGATTCAGTCCCCAGACATTTTATTCGAATAAGCGGGTTATTCCTTTAACCGCAATTCAATTAAGTGGGTCCTACTGTATATGGACAAAGTTGTATGGATCTGCTACGCAAACAAGTCAGGTAAAGTGAAATTGAACAAAGTATAATAAAGGGAAAAGAGTGAAAATAAGTAATTTTGGCAGTTTCTTTATAATCTGGGTCATATTCATGCTGACCTTATTGTACTGACACCTTCCCAGATCCCGGTTCAAAACCCAGGGGTAAACAGAGAGGACAAATATAGATGAACAGAATTAGTGTCCTTCATTTACAACCAACTTTTTTAGGACTGAAATTGGATAAGACCGTACATTGTCAGAAGTTTTTGGCATTATTTATTCTTACCATAGCGAATAGCTCTACAAATAAATGTTTCTAACAAATCTACCTGGTGTTTCAAGCCCAGTGTGTATTTCATCCAGACCAATCTACTGGAGTCTTCATCTTCATCACGACGACGACTTTTCTCCCTCTCACGTTTCTTCATCTCTTCTCTATCCAAGGACGTTAAACGTTGTAGTCTTACATGACCTATACAATATATACAAAAAGTTAATTGGGTTGAGTCTCTCTATTGGAAGATCGTCTTTCTTTGGTTTTATTTGAGTCTAAAGCACACATTGGATGCCTAAAGGCACCTTTTGCTCACATTGAATGCTTGATGTTTTACACCACACTCAAGAATATTTAACTTATATGACGAAGTTGTCAGGTTTAGCCCTGGAGTACCTGAACCACCTAGACCCCTGACGTCTGATCAAAAGCAATGTCTTTAATTACTCAAGATTAATACACACATAAAAAAAATCAAATATCATCAAATAAGCATTTGGAAAAATATTTGTACACATAGGTTGTTATTATGTATTTTTTTCAGGCAATCAACTATGGTTTTACATATTAAATTTTTTTTTTTTTTTACAGAATTCCATTGATTTAGCATTTAAACTACAGAAATAGTTGTCCACACAACTGCTTTTCCACATTTTGGCTGACAAAGTTCAAGGGCAATAACTCTGGAAATAATAGTACACATGGCACAACTGTACACTATGGGCAACATGTACACCAAATGTCATTCAATCTGACCTAGCATTGAAACTACAGAAAAGGTAGTCCCGACAAGCCAATGTGTAGATTTTGCATGGGAAAACGTATTTACGTTACGAATTAAAATGGTAATCCCAGTATACATTCCCCCCAATCCCCCCACCCCCCACACACACTCAAATTTCTTGCAGAGATCAAATAACTGTATCCTAGGAGTACCAGATTGTAATAGATGGCAGAAAGCTGAAGCTACATACCAAGGGCATCTGTCCATACAGGGTTGAAGAGAACAGGCTTTATACATGCTTCAAGAATGGCCAAGGCAAGAGCAAAATCTCGAGGGTTTTGACACATGTGTACAGCCTTCTGCCAATTCCGGCGATGTATAGGCCAGTTAGGATGTAGAAAGGGCCCTGGCACATTGTTTTCCAGCTGAATGATACTGGAACGTAGAGTAGCAACAACCTGTTCATGAGAACCATGGATGGTGCCACTCCATTTGAACTCACTAAGAGGGGTTAAACTGAACTTATGGGCTAAGAAACGTCTTTTATCCCTCTCTTCATTGTGTTGGTGTTTGTTCAGAGCCAGGTTATTGGTGGAGTACTGGTTCTGGTACGTCTTATACCCATTACCTTGACCTGAAATTAACAAGTTTTAATGATCTTTACAATTTACAAAAGTACAGACTGCAAGAAACTACCACAGGCTCCATAGTATGCATGTACTTGGCAGAGATCTACAGTACTTTCCAAATTAAAGAGGCAATAATTCTATTGTTAAGCTTACATATTGTGTTTGTTAGTATGAGCGAGGAATGATTAACTTTGGAATTTATCTTGGCAGTGAGGAATGAGGAGTGAGGAATGGAATTGATCTTTCAATGTAGCGTTTACAGTCAATTCATTTAAATGAGTTAAGCCTGGAGTAAAAAAGCCTTGTTTAAATGATTGCTTAATACATAGTAAAATTACTTACCAAGTCTGAAATACTGTGACTGACTCATAAGAAGGGACGAACTCTTGCTGCGTGTTACTCTGGTGATGTCTCCATCTTTATTAATTACCAATAATTCTTCATTGTTAGATGAAGAGGCTTTGATAGTTGTTTTGACACTTGCTGTTGTTGATGTAACAGAATCTGTGAACATCTTAGGTGTGAGAGAGCCAGTTTTTGAGCGAGTCACATAGCGCCGTCCTTCTGCTAAAGAAATAAAATGCAGAAAATTTTAAGACTTTTAACAGACAAATTATATTTGTAGCACATGATTGACAAAAGTAACACATAAAAAAAAAAAACAAGAGAAGATGGCATATCCCCAATTGTCCTTTGAATGAGCTCAACACACCATTTAAGTTTAAAGTGATATGACTAAGCGTTTGCAAGTAAATGAGCAGACAATACATTATACATTGGGAACAAAGTAAATTGGCTGTGGAAGCCTTAATAAAATGAGCAGAATCCTGAAAAGCAATCCCATCCATCCTTTTGGTGACTTGACATATTACTCAAGTTCCTAAATGAGACTACAAAGCATTCTTAAGCTATTGAGCGGATGGACGGCCAGACAGACGAACGGAGGCTATCGCTATATCACTCCTGAATCAGACTGAAACTTATTGTTCCAAACAGATACAATTTTTGAAAAACTTAACTGAGTTCAACTGAAATGTACATTAAAACACCTGTTAAAGCTTGAAATAAATCAGAGATGGTTATTACCTGATTGTGCACTCTCTCCAACTTGTGTTTCTTCAGAACTATTGACAGGATTATCTGCAGAGGGCGGCTTCATAGGGGATGGGACATCAGTCGATTTAACATCGTCATTTACAATCACCATACTTCTCTGTTCTACCACATCATCAGTAGACTTGGGTACAGTCCCACTATCTTGTCCAGCTAATGTCACTTTATGAGATGTGGTAGTGGTTGTTGTAGTTGTAACAGTGGTTTGCTCGCTCTCCATTCTCCCAGAATCAGAGATGGTTGATAATGTTGTAACTGATGTAGTGGTTACAACACTGTTTGAATCAGTCTTCTTACTCATAAATGCATCTGTACTCTCCTATGTTACATACAGAGAATAAAAATATATCAAGGTTCAGACCCAATATATTTTCAACATTATTGAACAAAACAAAATTTAAACAAGAATAGCGGTATGCTGAAAATAACTGTGAAATAATAAACAGTATAATCCTCTACAGATCTATGGTATTCAGTATTCACTGGTTTAGACAGAATGCCAACTTACATTAATGTCTGTATTTTCTATCAGCTGTTCACTTTGATCATCTTTAACTTTCTCTCCCTCTACTTCCATAGGTTTTAGGAGTTCTTCTTGTCGTTGTTGCTCTTGTTCCTGCATTATTTGAATGGCCTTTAATCTTTCCTCTTCCTCTAGTTTCCTTAACTCTTCTTTTTTTCTCTCCTCTTCTTCTTGTCGTAGTCTTGCCTCCTCGGCTTCCTTTAATGCTCGCTCAGCCTGGATTTTTACCAATTGAGCTGTAGGAGAGGGAAAAAAAACTTATGTTTAACGAATCATCAACCAGAAATAAACAAATCTACAAAAACAAATCTTGACATTGAACAAGGTTGTCGCATTGAGAAACCGTACTAAGGTCATAGGTCCTGTCCCTTTTTTACAAATTTTGCATACGGTAAATGACGTCCGAATCCGACCGATTTTATACCCAAAGTGAGTAGCAGTCTGGTTCAACCTCCTGTTGAGTCGCATGAATAGAGCGATCAGCGGATGTGTGAAACGATTAGTCTGGTTGGCCTTTGATCTTTCCAAGGCTGGAGATCGATTCAATGAGACTATTTAGGCTAATAAAACATGCTTTTAACGGAAGCGTTTTTGCCCTTACAGTTTAGTTTAAACGCAAGTCTTCATTGTCACTTTGGTACAACAACAACATCAATTAGCAGACCCACGAAAACTCGCAGTTAGCTGAGAAATCTGCCTTTTTTTTTCGTCACAAACGGCCCAGGGAGCGGTATTGTTCGATGTTCACTGCGGCCGAGATTCCAACACAACTTTCAAACCTACAACATGTGCGTATGGCCCTAAACATATCACTATGAGTAATATATAAACTACACGTAGTCTGCTATCCAACTTCATTTGTTAGTTGATTATATATTTATATAAAAAACACAGATATTCTATCTGAAACTAAAGTGACTACACACGTGGAGACACAGAAGAGGCCACCTCGTTCAGTCGTGACGTGATGCTCACCAGTTTACTCAATCTGGGCTTGGATATTTGTAGGACGATTTGATCACCAGAAAAAAACTTTGGTGAAAAAACAATTCCTTCGAGTAGGATAATCGATCATTACCATACTAATCATGGGTTAACTACACGTAGGCCTACACGTATCTGTTGTTTCCCGTCGCCATTTGAACGGTCAAGCTACCAACTTCACGGGAGTGTTTACGACGCCAGCAAGAGAGGAAAACAATCGGTAGTCATAGACTCAATGAGCTGTTTCTAAATTATACTCGCCGTCTAAAACCATAGAGAATTGCTTTTAAATATTAGAACGACCAAAATACATTTTGTGATGTTTTATTGTTATAAGCGGGCGTTTAAACATGTAGGCCGAAAATATCTTATAAATGTATATATTTGATCGTCAAGAGAGAGCTGTTCGGCTTTCTTTTGGGTCTTATGGTTGCTGATTGGACTATACATACCTGTCAATCAAATTAAGAGCCAATCAAATGGCTACCTTTTTTAGCGATCGATAAAACTGCCGCAGACCACGTGGGTTTTCACTTCAAGTAATATTAAACTATAATATTGCTACGTGATTTTCAAGAACTCGAAGTTTTAAAATTAGAACATGTATAGGCTGCAGCGAACAGGAGTTTGTGAGTTAAAATCTCTCGATCCGAGTGCATGTTATTCGTGAATTTTGATCTTTACACCTCGTGGTTATTTTGTAATACCGATGTTTGATATCTTGCCCGCCGAAGGCTTCAAAAGCCGCGATATATTGAGAAAGTAAACTAAAACCACGGCAATTTAGCGATTTGCAGCTTAGTCCGGGTTTCTGACTACAAAATGATTTCCTTTCTATATACTGACGACCGTATTTCCAAAATACGGCTGTCAGTATACAACAAAGTCATTTTGGCGACAGAAACGCTACTTACGGCTAAGTAATTAATTTCATAGACATTGTGACAAAGAATGATTTGACGCTTGGTCATAAGCTGACGATATAAAAAACAAACAAAACTCGGGTTGATTTTTTAACACGTATTTATTTTTTCGTGAATCTAATAAAAATGGTTAATGCACAACATCTTGGGACTAAACGTTTCTATTTTTAGTCGGAAATCTCCATTACCGGTCGACAGCCGGTAAGTTATCGGTCATGTAAGCGCTTGACTGACTGTCAGCTCAGGTGTCGGCAGCACACTGGGTGGCTAATCACCATGGTCTGTGATCTCCGCCGCCGGTCGGATCGGGCATCGGTCGGATTCGGACGTCATTTACCGTAAAGACTATTGATACTTTACTTCAGCAAGTTTAATGCCAAGGAAAAAGAGATGAATTAGAACCTACCATTTTCCACATCCAACATAGACTTTTTATTTCCTCTGGCATTGTTTGTAAGGTCCTCGGTGATATTCATCTGTTTGGTTATATCATCCTTCATTTCAACCAGATTGTACACCAGATCTCTCTCCCACAGTTCACCGTCTAGTCTAGATATCAGCTCCTCCAATTGAACTTTAGACGAATAATACCAGACTTCAGATTCATTTTCTCTATAAAAAGAAACCAAATGAGTGCTCTGATAGAGACAAGTGACAGGAAAAACCCTTAGATTTATTTACAATCTCGAATGTTCATTCATTTTATTTGGCATTGTTTTGTGACCGTTCAAAAAAAGCATAAAACAAATAACAGTGAACACTTTGATCAGAAAGCAATATTGATCTGTTGCTGAGGAAGGAACTTAGGTGAGTTAACCAGAGAGAGGGTGTCAAATCTTTCCAAACCGCTGAACACAATCCCTCCATTTCTTAACTGCTCATCCACTTGACTTGATTGCTGGCAAAACCATGTTTAGGTTTAAATAATTGTTGTTCTAACACATGCATGATTTCCCTACATGTTGCGCGATAGAACAAAGCTGGCGTAAAAACTAGCATATACGCAGAGTCAGGCCTCTGGTCCTAGTCCACAAACAATGGACACTTAAATGTACTTGTGTCACAGCGTACACCCAGATACGCAGAGAATCAATCAGTTATTTCTTAAACCAATTTTCTTCTCAGTTTTCAGTTATAACAGCAAAGAAGTTTAGTGCTTACACAATGATCCTTCTCTCCAGAAACCAGTACTTCCTGCCTTGTCTGTCAAAACCAATGGGCTCTTGGCGAGATAGAAGGCCACTTTTCTCTGCCTCCGAAACACAGTCAGTTACACCTTTAACCTGATTAATTAAATACAGAAAGAGGTCGTTAAAAGCTTAAAGGGGCATGAGCTGCCAAAATGTTGATATTTTGACGTTAACACAGAATGTAGAAATTATTGGCTATTTTTCTCAAGACATATAATTCAGAGGCTTTTTAGTGCTTCTAGTCTCGAGAATGTACGATAAAGTATTGTTTTGAACTAACTTTGACTTAGAATGAATGAATGGTCGTCCCGGTTATTTAAATTTTGTTTACTTTTCGAAACGTTTTCGGTTCGTACAGGTCACATACTGTACGGATTTTTCTCATTCCAACGCCAATCATTTAGTTTTTCCATGGCCTTCAAAGGTTCTTACTGTCGTGACGATCAGAAATTATGAAAAAAATGTGAATTTTGGCAGCTCATGCCCCTTTAAAAATTTTTGACCGTATGAAATTGAGAGATAAGTAATTTTAAAACATAACAAAAAAAGTACCAGACAAACTGAAAGGCTTGAATCTCAATTAATTAATAGTTGATTTATTAACATTAAATATTAATTACTGAGACCAATTAGTTTTAATATTTTCAATGCTTAAAACCTACTAACTCTCGCAATATAACATACACTAAGGCGTACTCCGAGTTTAGCTGAGCTGTGATATCACAGAAGTAAGACTGTCAGCCAAGAAATGCTTGATCTCATTTTCACAGCCTGCGTTTCCAGCTCAGATATATGGAGTGATTTTAGCGATAAAAACTCCTGTCATAATTTATAACATAAATGAGACTGAAATATAATACCATATAAGGGTATTGGATGAAAATTCAATTCATTCCCTGTAATTGCCCGGGGACAATTGTCAGGGACATTTTTTGAGGCAAATTGACCTACCACCTTTCATCCAAAGTCAATCAAATCATATTTATCTATTTACAAAAGTTTTAGCAAAAAATGTAAACAATTCTGAAGAAACAGTTGAAGAGCTTTAAGCGCTTAGAAACAAAACAGTTACATGTACAATGTAAGTGTCAGGTTTCTATCGTTCTCTCGAAGTTTACCTGATGTGCTCTGCAAATACTACATAGCCAATCATCTTCTGGGACTGTTTCCATTGGAGGGTCAACACAGGCCAAATGGTAAACAGCAGGGCATGTTTCACAGCACAGTAAATCACCCAATCTAAAATACACAAGAAATTAACTAAAAAACGCAATGACACTTGTCATATTACCAGTTTCTGTATTAGCGTTTCATTAACAATTTATTTATATAATATGGGGCCCGGGTAAGGACTTAAGCAGTTATATTTTTCCTTGCCTTCGCGCACTTCTAATAAATATACAGTATAGTACTCATACAAGAAAGTGTATCAGACTATCAGTGCCAGTCTTGCTCAGCCCCCCCCCCCCCCCCCCCCCAACCACGTTTCAGAAGAGTGATTTATCACTCCCCCTAATTTAGCTGTGGATGTTTTGAAAGTGTTTATGACTGTTTCAATGATCGGTTTTATAATTCTTAACTTTGGACATCCTAGCATTACATGTGATCTTCAGAGCCTCTAACAACCAATAAGTGGATGACATTTTGTTGATTGCCTAACCTGTGCAAAGTCAATTTAAAATGGGATGAAAATTGGAGGGAGAAGAATTGCCTTTGAATTACAGCCAGTGTGCTCGTGAACAGCAGTTTGGCTCAGACACCTGGTGAAGACATTTTGATCCACCCTGAGAATAGCCGTAACCCATGTTATTTTAATTTTGACCCTTACCAATATTACGAATATATGGACTACGCATGCCTATTTGTGAGTTAGCAACAGAAAACAATTGCCATTTTGACTAGATTGAGATTTTGATCACTACCATTATCTCAGAGTTATGAAACGCAAAACTTTTAGAGTAGGCATTGGCAGCCCCCTGTATTTTTCTCATGACAAAGACTGGTCGTCCAGATTTATTTTTGAGTGTCCAGGGCAAAGGAATCTCAAGGAATTAACTCAAAAATATATCAAGCTCAGATAAGTTTTAGTTTTAATATAATTTAAAAAAAACAAATGGAACAAACCTATGACATGACCGACAATGGTCATCATATCGTATGTTTCCTTCATTAAGAATTTCTTCTCGAACAGCATTTGTTGCCAAAAACAAATCAGTAAGACATTGCAGGACACATAATCGTTCATCAACTGAAACAAATGGGTAGTCTGGTTTTTCCAGCGGATGAATTGCTGTCCTAAATTCTTCATGTTTATCACTGTCAAGGTAAGACCTGACAAGTTCTGCCCAAGTAAGCCCATCACCAAATATCAATGTGATATTTATACTGTCTTTCAAATCTTGTGGGCCAAAAGTAGTGCTGTTTGAATCTTCTTCCCTTAGAAGTGCTTTTAACAAAGCAATATGGGTTTCAGCTAATAGAGTACTCTGTTCGTCACTTAACAGTGCTGCACAGAAATCTTCAAACGTGTATGGTGACAATCGAAGAATTCGTCTAAAATGTCTTATGACTTCATAAATACCAATAGATTGCATTAATTTAGAAGAGTCCAGTAACAAATCGGACGCACTTGCTGGTAAATCTAAAGGGGGTATCTCTGTTTCGAGGTCGTAGTCTGGTGTCTTCGGTCGTCTTGGGAAAAGTTTCCTTCTTCCAAACGAACTGATCGTACTAAAACTTGCCGCACTGTAAACAGACTCCGACTCGTCCGAGGACCCTTCGCTGTCGCCATCTAAAGTTGCCTCTAAATCAGTTATATCACTGGATCTGTCTCCGTCGAAGTCATTTAAGCAACGTTCGTCGTCTCCATCATCGTAAAGAGTATGCATAAAACTCCTACTCTTCTGGGCTGCATCCCTCGGTCTTCCCCGGTTACTTACCGGTGTACTTGATCGGGAATTCGGTTCGGATCCCCCGTAACTTCTTGGTCGTTTCAGAAAATTGCTTCTTCCACTTGACGATGGTGTTTTTGGAGGCCTACCTCGGCCTCGCCTGCCTCTGGTTGACATTTTTAACCTGTGTTATGAACCGGCCAGGTCTCTATCATTCCTAAGCATATAGTATATGTCGACCACCATGTGTTGACCCGCGGTTTGATTAGTTTTCGAATCCATGTTGAAAATTTTTGGAAGCCGCCATTTTCCCAAACTGAGGTCACGTGACCAAATGGAGCGTAATAGAAAAATAGATTTAACAATGCACAATAAACTCTATCAACTTTACCAACTCTGGTAAAATTTTAACACATCATACGACGCATATATGACTTTAATACACAACCAAACAACCAGATCACACAAATGAAGTCGGGATTTCGAGTGTTAGGTAAAAAAAGTATTTCTCAAATAAACTGAAGTGAAGGAGGGATGAATACATAGAACAGTTGATTTTATTGGATGGTTTTACGAGACATTGAGAGTGTTTAAACGATCTTCTAACGGGCATTGAGAGTTTTAAATGGAAATGGTTGCCCTAAAGAAGTAATCTAAATGTGATGCGTTACACACATTCCATCATTTAACGTGTTTTCCCCGCATACTCTGTCAACTCATTCCATTACTGATTAATGCAAATCTGTTCTAACCAATGGAAATGCACGTCTCATGAGAATTCTTTCATTTGCATCTGTGAAATTACCCCAGATGCGTGGGCTTCCATTGGCCGACTTCCGGTGTTGAGTAAACTTGGTTGGCACGTGGCTGTCAAGTCTTGTTGTGGAACTTGTATCGGTGGTAAGATAAGGAGACTTTCGGTGGCCGAAAATGACTGAATCGAACATGTATTCCTTGAAACAATATTACAAATATGAAGACGTAGCAGTGATAATCCCCGATGGAATGTATTCTGTCAAGTCTTTCCATGGTTCCACTTTATCGGTACTTTATTTTCTTACTAACTAAGTTTACCACATTATACATCGCGGTATTATTACGGTAACTTTATAGCCTATACCGTAAGTTTACCACATTATACATCGCGGTATTATTACGGTAACTTTATAGCCTATACCGTAGGCCTACCGTAAATAACCGGCACGACCATTCTGATTCATAGTCCGAAATATCTGCGATGATGATGTAAGATCATCATCGCAGATATTTTGGACTAGACCATTCATTGATTCTAGCCATAGTTGAACTTGAAGTTCTTCAAACCCTGTTGCCAATTTGATTGATTCTGATTGATTGTTTGGTGTTTTACGCCGCGCTCAAGATTATTTCACTTATATGGCGGCGTTGCCTGTTTTATTGTGGGAGGAAACCGGGCTCAGTGCCCGGAGGAAACCCACGACCTTCCGCTGGTAACTGGCAACCATCCCACATAGTCTGTTGCCAAAAGATATTGATGAGGGGTGGTAAACAGAGTAAAACTAAAGGACCGGCCATATTGAAAAACATATAACTCTTTTTCGCGGATTTTCTTTCAATTTCTCCTAATTTAAGCAACCCAACCAGCCCCAACTTTACACACATTCAGTTTGATCCCTTA
Source organism: Lepidochitona cinerea (assembly GCA_963971465.1). NCBI lineage: Eukaryota > Metazoa > Mollusca > Polyplacophora > Chitonida > Tonicellidae > Lepidochitona > Lepidochitona cinerea. The sequence goes on from OZ020551.1 coordinate 21,823,760, forward strand.
GTTCGCCGTTCCACCCAAAAAAAACCCCGTTCAAACAGTCACATTTCTGTTGTGTACATTTCCCAAGTTCATTTTTGACGGAATCTAGGAGGCCAGCGGGCCCGGGATTGATCATTTGGGGTGTCCTTCGAAAAACGAAGAGGATGCAACAAATGTGAGTGTTTGAACGTTTTTTTTTTTGGTGGAACTGCGAACTAAACGATCAAACTGAATGTGTATTAAGTTTGGGCCAGTTGCGTTGCTTTGATTAGGAGAAAATCTGAGAACAAAATGTTGATTCTCAGTTTTATATGTTTTCCAATATGGCCGGTTGTTCAACTCCACCGATCATCAATATCTTTTGGCAACAGAGTTTAAAGAACTTCAACTATCTAAGCCAAAGTTAGTTCAAAACAATACTTTATCGTACATTTTCGAGACTAAAAGCACTAAAAAGCTCCTGAATTACAAGTCTTGAGAAAAATAGGCAATAATTTCTACATTCTATTGTAACGTCAAAATATCAACAATTCGGCAGCTCATGCCACTTTAAGTTCTGTATTTTAAGTTTGAGACACACAAATACGTAGGCCCTACTGTACCGGTACGTCATTTGAATCACATATCTGGAGTCGAGAATCAGGATTAGAACCCCACATCTGGTAGTTAACACCAGAATGTAAATCCTTTACCTTCCTCCCGAATTCAAGAATAATATTCCAGTAAGTTCCACTGACTAAAGCCAAACTCCTGTCTGTAGTTTATTAGTATTACAATACAACAACTTATGAATGGGTATAAAGGTCTAATTGGATTAACCTTTTTCAACACAATTAGAAACTCGTCTCCATGGTTATTTTAGACAAGAATATTTTCTCTGTGCGTGTGTGTTCATAAATAATATATATCAAATCTCAAATCATATATATCAAATGTTAAATCTGGGATTCGATTTGAGCACCGATATCTTGTTGATCTGTGTTATTTAAGTAAATTCACTCTGATTACCCATATGTTTATGTAAGACCTATCAAGATTGCACAAAGCCATGAGAAAAGTATTGTTTTCTAACTGACAATGTCTAATATTATATCTATCACATAGATAAGACGCTTTAGTTTAGTGAGTTTAATTAGTTAGTGTCTTTTAGAAATAGAACAATATTCTCCTTATTTTTGGAATTGGACTTTCTTCTACCGATTGTGGGTGACGTCTGAAACTGTAATCAAATTTATGCTAAATATACTGTAACAATAAGACTATAAGGAGCGATAACCTGTAATATTGACTTATGGAGGATGCCAAATTTGGGTTGTAAAATGAAATTGTTAAAACTCCGTGCACTGAAAATTTTTACATAGATACTTTGAATTTTCATCGGATCCATGGAGTTCAATTTTAATTCTTTTTTCTAGGCTAGTTCAGGGGCCAGCTTTATTATGTAACATTGAGGTCAGATGCCATGAGTTACAACTCTCATCTTGATACATAACCCTTGACCTCTCCAACTAAGCTGTCATTGGAGCATGAAATCTGAGCTTGCACCACATGTGAAAACTTATGAAGGGATCTGTAGTACTACCTATTGTAGACTAAGAGGCTCTAGAGTGGGGCCTCTTTATCCTATTAATGTTTTGGTTTCAGGCAGCTTGATATATTGGCTGAATATGTAAAATTAAATAAATGTGGACAGGGAAATAATTTTAAAAAGTTAATCGTCATCCATTTATTATATTCAAAGTTTAATGTGCATTGTGGTGTCAGAAAATATACTATCTTAAGACTGACTGTCCCCTCCTGTAGTGACCCTCCCAGTGGAAGATCTCCAGATTTTAGGTTAAGAAGGTGGATACTTTCACAACTTTTGTTTACACTTTAAAGTGTATCATTCACTGATTCATACTCATATTGCTGAACATGATGGTTCCAGTAGTCTCTTAGCTATCCTACTGTCATACCTGATGCAACAGTACTTGCAAAGCTGTGGTTAAACAAGTAAACTAGGTGTTATTTCAGTTAAGCATGGGTAAGACTACCTCCAGGTGTGGTGGCCGACTACAAGAGATTGTAACTTGTAGTAGTAGTATAAAGAACAACGAGAAGGAAAATACACATGTTAATAAGGTACCTGTTCAGAAAGCATCTGTGTTGAAAGGATCAGTAACCCCTCCAGCAACAAATGGGACTGAAAATGTATCAGCTGAAATAAATCAGGGCAGTAACACACCTGTGGAGAAATTATCCACATTACAAGATGTAACTCAGGTGAGATAGGTTTAACTAACACTCAATAACATTGTTACCTTATCTCTAGTTTATGAGGCTCATTGATATTTGTTAAACTGTAAATTCTAAAAAAATATTATAGCTGTAGGTCATGCAAGTTTTGGTTTCTTTGATGGATTTAAGTATCTTTATGTCGAGACATTGACGTGGCTTACAAAAAATCAATAATCCTAGTGTTGAGGGACTAACATTCTGATTTATCTGTGCAGTTAATTTTCTGAAATTTGGTTCAAGATTGAGGCCAATTTGCGTACTCAATGTTGTAATGTTGTATCAACACTACCGACACAGGGAAATGTCTAAAATAACCATGGAGACAAGTTTCTGATTGTGTTAAATAGGGGTATGTCATTTACCCAATTATAGGTGGTTGTAATAAACCAAGTCCCATAGTATTTCATTAGGTTGAAGACAGACTTGTATATATATATATTATCACTAAAACACATGGGCACAGGGAAAATCTTCTTGTGTAAAATAACCATGGAGACAAGTTTCTAATTGTGTTAAAAAGAGGTATATCATTTAGACCTTTATACCCCATAAATTGTTGAAACAAACCATTGGTGTAGAAGTTCAATATTTAATGTGGGTCGTCCAAAACCAAATCTGTTTGTATTCATGCAGGACACAGGCTCAACAATGTTTTGTACATGTACTTATTAAACTGCAATGAACTGCTCTTTAAAATCCTAGTTTATTAAATAATTACACATTGTGCTTTGAATTTTTTTAATAAATTTTTATCGTCCATAAGAGGGTTTGTGTGTGAAGTTAATGGGAACACTAAAATATTGTGATAAGATCGATAGCTGTTTCCACACAGTTTGTGGCCTGTATGAAATAAAAGTGGTTGAAAAGGAAACTAAATTTGAATAACCGAAATAAACAGGTTCATTCATTTGGCCTTAATTACTTGAAAACACTACTTTTAATAACATAGCTTCTCGAAACCAGCAACACTAGAAAGCTTCTAATTTGTACTATGGAAAAGTACCTGATAATTGTTTTAAGTTAAAATTTTCACCATTTCAGCAGATCATACCGTTTTAAAAGTTGAACTAGAGATTTTACCTCTAATTTCTTTATCTAAATAATTCTAGCGGTATCAGCCATTGATTCCAAACCCATGTCTTTTTCTCCCTTCATTTTCATGGAAATTTAGAAATCTCTTGGCTGTTACTCGTGAGGTTTCCCCCTTTTTAAACAAATGGATAACTTTGCCTCTCAAGGCCTGCTTTGTTGGTTTATTCCAGTCCAATTGGTATATATTGAAAACAGAAGTGTTTTTATGTTATACAGGACAAAGGCTCAGACCTGGACATAGAAAAGAGACAAGAGAATATTTTGAAGAAGTTGGAGGCTTTACAGAAGGAAGTGAATCTGCTCAGTAAACAGTCTGGTATATCATTAGTAAAGGAAACAACAAGTAATATATCTACAAGTTCTGCAACAATCGGTGATAAGGTGAGAATACAGAGTCTAGCAATGGGATTTTCTGTAAAATACACTTAACTTACTATATGGTGCCCAGTTTTTGTATACCAACACAAGCCTTCCATCCATACATAACAGATTTGAAAACATGTACCACTAATTCAGTCCAAAGACATTGAACAAATCCCGAGTTTGGTTTTCACTTGACTGCCCTGGATGTCCTGGATATACCTAAGGTCATGGGTTTTCTCCAGACAAAGAACCACATTAAACCCAGCAACTCTGCAATATAAGGGAAATATTGTTATCTTGAGTGTGAAGCGAAACATCGATCAATCAATCAAAAGCATTGAAAACATTTAGTTATTACATGTAAGTGGGTTTGGGTTGTTTTTCATAAAATGATTTTGTTTATTTTATAGTTAGGTAATATATGTATGTGAACATTTCCTGTATTTTTTGGTTAAATTTAGATATGGTCAACTATGCATATTTCTTGAGACAATAATTGAGACTTGTTTTAATATTTCTTTGCTTCAGACGTTTGTTGTTGAGGACATTGTGGTGAATGCAGATCCTGACAGAATACCCCTATCCTTGTTCATTGTTCTACATCAACTATCTCAGAATGAACGTATATTAACAACATCCCATGTCCACTCCTCTGTCATAAAAATAGATGAATCTCTGAGGACAATCTTCCAAAATGGACCAACAGGTTTTAGAAATAATTATCGCTTTGCGATCACTGTGGTTTGGAAGAAAGAAGGTAAGTGCCCTGAGACCAATTCTTTTAGTTATTAGCTGAAGAAGAGAGGGTTTTCGTTCAGGTATACCTCAGTTTCCAAAATGTGATCTTCTCCCTTAAAAGAACACCAATTGATCCATAATGTTTCAGAACGGTATAATTCACATATAGTGAAGGCAAAGCTGATAACAAGTTCTCAAATGCTACTTGTGTTCCGGTAATATGAAAAGTATTGCAAAGTGACAGTGATCCCATTTTGCAAAAGCTGTCATTAATGTTAACCCATATTGTTCAACAGTGAATAAATGTACAAGGTGATGCTATTCCATTGTCTGCAGTATGATATATAAGGGCTTCAAATCCTGTACTCAATACTATCTGTGTGATTTATTGTAAGCTGATGATATTAGGTATGCCATGGTCACTTAGCAATTGAAGCCTACTTTGGTAACTTCCAACAACCTAATATGGCTAATTTGTATTTTACGCTGATGTTATTTAAACGGAGAAGTGAGAGTAAGCTATGCCCATTCATTCCCAGACTGCTGGTCTTATTGAACTGACACAATTCACATCACCAAAACTTACAGTTTTATTGACCTGTTCAGTGGAAAGAGAAATCACTCGATGGGAGTCCCATCATTTGGAAGTATTTAAGCTGATCTTTTTTTTTGTGAGCCCATCTTTTTTTGCGTAAGTGTCCTTTCAGGCTGCCAGCCATGTAGCTTGTAGTTGGCTTGACTGGGATAGTTTTGGTTAAAACCTTCCCTTTGAACAAATTTTGGATTTCAGTCTGTATATTCTTGCTAAGTAATGTCTATGATGATCTCATTGGGGATTTAATTGTATTCTTAACCACACAATTCATTAAGAAATCCAGTGATTTGCAAATGATCATCCATCGAATAATAACAACACATATTTTTAGCATTCATTATTCTTGCCCATTTTTGTTATGGTCACTGGCTATTCCTTCATTTTCTTAAATCCAAAAAGATCTTGATCATATTTGAGTAACTTGTTTAGTAGGCATTTAAATGCAGAAGTTGAGGCCTAAAGACAGAAGATACTTTCCTATCATGATAATGAAAATATTTTTCCTCACATAATGTTTATATTTTCAATTGTTTTTGTTTTGAATTGAAGGTCGACTGCCATCAATAATGGTGAAACCCCATCAACAGACATTGATCAGTGGAGAAGCCAATATAGCCAGGTATCTATCTCGTCTGATACAGCCAGGGTATGACAGCGGAGATCCTCTCCAAACAACACTCATTGACAACTGGATTGATGTGGCTACACATCAGCTACTCAATGGGAGTAATAAAGAAAAAGGTGCTGCTGTACGCAACTTGAATTCTCGTCTTGGAAATAATCAATGGTTAACCAACTCCTTCTCATTGGCTGATATAGTCATGTGGTCAGCTGTCAGCCAATCCGGTCAGCTGCAGGATTCCCCCTCAAATGTTAAAGAATGGTACAAATCTTGTGACAATTTACCCCAATTTCAGCTAGCAAAATCTCTGTCTAAAGTAAAATAATGTTCTTCTCCCACTGTGATAAATCTTCCCAAAGAACATTGAGCGTTGGCATAGTGTCATTTTTCCAAACAAATTTAACTTGGCTTCATTAACTTATTTTGGATATAAGTCTCAAATTATTCTCTAAAAATAAAATTAATTTTTAACGTCATTCTGGTTTTTGTGTTTTAGTTTTTGTGTAGCAATTAGTGTTTCAATCACTATTCTGGAAAATTGAATTCTCCCTGACTGTGGAAATAGCCAGAATAAAGATATGGATGCCTGAGCTTTTAGTCTACCAATGGTAAAAAGTTACAGAACATGGCTCCTCAGTTTAATATTTCTACTTCCATTATTTCCAATTACGGTAACTGTAGAATCCCATTCAACTATGAGGCTCAGTCATTTGATGTTTTATTGTTTCGAAAATTCTTTTGATATCTGTCGACAATCATTTAGGAGGAGCATCATTTTACATCTTTCTAACGGGGTAATGTTTCTAAGATGGATGATTGGATTGATTGATGTTTTACGACCCACTCAAGATTGTTTCAAATTCTAATATATGGAGGCGTCTGAGTTTGATTTGAACCTGTGACACATCAATGGAAGGCCCGTCTTCGTCCATGAGACTGAGCTACGCAGGCCCCTTCTACCTTGAGAAACTAAATCGATTTTAAAAACAAGAGTCATCAGAGAATGATGACCCCCGGCCCACATAAGATTGTGGAAGTGGAAACATACTAAGAACAGACAAAAGTTCATTTCCATACAGTATATCCACATCCTCACTTGATAACAACCATCCTCACCAAGTTTCAACAATATTCAATGCAATATGTAGGAGGAAATGCATTTAGAAACTCATATCAGGTGGAATCAAGGAAAAGCAACAGGCACAGCTTTCTGTAAGGTAGCAATGCCCTGAAACACTATCTCATCAGAAACAAGCACCTATTGTGTATGTCTTCCTGTACAGTTGGAAAAGGGCAGTAACTCTGAAAATAGCAAAACCAGCGTAGATCGCATGATATCCAGAATGTCCACCAAGATAAAAAAAATTGATACAAAACTTCATAGCAGATGTGATGACAAGCACTAATTGTCTGTTTTCGTATACTGTCGTAAAAGGGCAGTAACTCTAAAAATAACAAAACCAGCGTAACCAGAATAGGAGGTGCACATCCTTGCATGATATCCAACATGTCCACCAAGTTTCCAAAAAAAATGATGAAAACCATGGGAGGACATGCGATGACAAGAAATGATTACGAACAGACAGACGGACAGACAAGCTGATCGCTATATCCCCCCGCATTATATGCCGGGGGGATAAAAAGTGAATATTGGTCATTTGATTTTGTTTTAGCATCCTTTCTCAATTTTGATCTCCATGAACTTAATTATGATTGCATTGTGCAACAGATCCACACTCCAGAGCCAAGCTGTTGTAAATCTATTGGAATTTATGCCATCGTCGTTGCTGGTTTATAGGGTTAAACAAATCTTCACAACTTTGCAAGATACACACCAGAAATGAATTTCAAAGTTAATTGTGTAAGAGTTGCGGTAGCTTTAAGTCACATACACGATTATCTTTAGATGAGAATAGGCAGTGACATTGTACCCAGTATCCCTCACTTGGTGTCATCAAATATAACAAAATAAACATTTCCAAAAAATAATATGTATTTACATATATAATTTTACAACAAAAGTGTTGTGTACAATAAATATTTTTTTGATAATCACAGCTAGCAATATAAAAAATCCTATTTTACCATGGTTTTCTTGACCTTAATCAGGTTACAATATACATGTTAATAAACAACCTGAAAAAGTCTTAATGTTCATTTGTATGACGAGGATAATGCATCGTTCAGTGACTGTTAATTGGTGGGATGGGCGGAGTCTCTCGTATAGGTTTCAGTATAGGTGTTTGTCTCTCTAAAATCTCACTGACGTCAATCGTAGGTAATGTATTACACAGACTGATAGGTTTTAACATCCTTTCAGCTTCCTCTGTTAACTGGGTGGATTTCTTGACAAACTGTGGAGTAAAAAGGGAAAATTTGTCGTGTAATGGGGGTGGAGTGCCCTTGGGATGGGTGCATTGTGGGTTTGCTGACCAAGCCAGGAGCAACGGTAAAATCTAAGAATGCTCATCTCGATAATTTTTTATTCTTTTCGATAACAAACTTGGTTTGGACAGACTAAACCCTGAACTTTTTTCTAGTTCGACCGTAGTCAGCTAACAAAATCAACATAATTTAATTAAATTTGGAAGCTCTGACATCTTTAAAATAATAGGTAACCTTCAATATAAATCAGATTAGCAGAGAAAACAGAGGTGTACTCAGATGTTATATTATGGCTAAGAAAAGTTCACTTCTTACCCTCTTGGGTCCTTTTCTCACATGCTGACCATCTCGAATGATTACACCAGGAGAAATATCAACAGTATCAATCTACAGCAAGGAAGGCATTCATTGACATAAGATTTACATATACATTATCAAATTGGCATTTGTGAATTCCATTTTATCAAGACATAAGAAATAAAAGTTTTCCTCATATATGTATTTTGGTTGATTGTTTGGTGTTTTACGCCACGCTTAAGATTATTTCACTGTATTTTGGAGATGTACGTTGAGGTATTTTTTGTAAGCAACAATAGCTACATCCCGGGTATTTGAATTTTGTCAGTTAGTTGACTGTTGTTCATTTTTATCTGGACATAATTATGATGAAAAGAAATAAAAGTTTTCCTCATATATAACTTTTGGAGATGAACGTCAAGGTATATTTACAAGCAACAAAAGCTACAAAAATGTACTCCTACAGTACATCCCGGCTATTTGCATTTTGTTAGTTATCAACATACATCTTTGGTTTGTCTGATATGGGAAAGTGGCTTTACTGATATTTGTTTTATGTCAACACCAATCTTTTAGTTTTTCATGGCACTTCAAAAGCTCAACTTTTCTTGACAATCAAAATCAATGACAGAATTATTGATATAAGTTTGATTGATACAAATATAACACATTTAAAAAAAATTCTGTTTATCATAGGTCTATATCATGATTCCAAACTTTGTGGGAGTCTGATAGAATTTCAATTTCAGGTTAAAGATAGCAGAGAAATACAAAAAAATTAAGCACTTTTAGTCGAACCAAAAGTTTCCCTCCTATGCATAACCCAAACCACAAAATCCTAGACAGTAATTTACCTTACCCAATGAAAAGCTAAATAAAGTATCACTTCGGGTATAAAGTAACACTTTGTGGAAGTAGCCAGAAAAAGGTTATATATCTATCTGCCTGGTCATATCCATTCTGGTATTGGCTGGTCGTTCAACAGAGGATTCTCAGGCTATTGTTATTCAAGGAGATAAAACATTTACATTTGGGACTTCATTAGGCCGTTTAATTGATTGATTGATTGTTTGGTGTTTTACGCTGAGCTCAAGAATATTTCACTTATATGGCGGGGTTGCCAGTTTTATTGCGGTAGGAAACCGGGCTCTATGCCTGGATTAATTGTTTGGTGTTTTACGCCGAGCTTAAGATTATTTCACTTTTATGGCGGCGTTGCCAGTTTTATTGTGGTAGGAAGCCAGGCTCTATGCCTGGAGGAAAACCACGACCTTCCGGTGGTAACTGGCAACCATCCCACATAGGTCGTCCGAGTGAAAACCCAATCAGAAAATTTTCTAGTTTTTTAGGGGGGACTGAGTGGGATTCAAACTCGCGACCCATTGGTGGAAGGCTGTTTGGATTGAGCGTCCAACACTATGCCTACTGAGCCACAGAGGCCTCGCCATTAGGCAGTTTAAAAGTTCCCTTTGTTACTGAAGTGTGAACATGTATAATTTTGTGGACTTCACTTATATGACAGTGTTATTGATTTCATGTCACTTAAGACATTTAGCTGTTTTAAGTTTGATTATGTCAATTGATCAGCTATATCTGTACATACCATAGCAGGAGGAAGTGGAGTCTTTGATTCAGTCTGTTTCAGACCGGACCATCTACTGGATGTGCTTGACATAACACTAACATTCCTTCTACCTGTAATACAATAGTCAGATGATATAACACTATGGATTTCATCTACTGGATGTGCTCGACATAACACTAACATTCCTTCTACCTGTAATACAATAGTCAGATGATATAACATTATGGATTTCATCTACTGGATGTGCTTGACATAACACTAACATTCCTTCTTCCTGTAATACAATAGTCAGATGATATAACATTATGGATTTCATCTACTGGATGTGCTTGACATAACACTAACATTCCTTCTACCTGTAATACAATAGTCAGATGATATAACAATATGGATTTCATCTACTGGATGTGCTCGACATAACACTAACATTCCTTCTACCTGTAATACAATAGTCAGATGATATAACAATATGGATTTCATCTACTGGATGTGCTCGACATAACACTAACATTCCTTCTACCTGTAATACAATAGTCAGATGATATAACATTATGGATTTCATCTACTGGATGTGCTTGACATAACACTAACATTCCTTCTACCTGTAATACAATAGTCAGATGATATAACATTATGGATTTCATCTACTGGATGTGCTCGACATAACACTAACATTCCTTCTACCTGTAATACAATAGTCAGATGATATAACATTATGGATTTCATCTACTGGATGTGCTTGACATAACACTAACATTCCTTCTACCTGTAATACAATAGTCAGATGATATAACAATATGGATTTCATCTACTGGATGTGCTCGACATAACACTAACATTCCTTCTACCTGTAATACAATAGTCAGATGATATAACAATATGGATTTCATCTACTGGATGTGCTTGACATAACACTAACATTCCTTCTACCTGCAATACAATAGTCAGATGATATAACAATATGGATTTCATCTACTGGATGTGCTCGACATAACACTAACATTCCTTCTACCTGTAATACAATAGTCAGATGATATAACATTATGGATTTCATCTACTGGATGTGCTTGACATAACGCTAACATTCCTTCTACCTGTAATACAATAGTCAGATGATATAACACTATGGATTTCATCTACTGGATGTGCTTGACATAACACTAACATTCCTTCTACCTGTAATACAATAGTCAGATGATATAACAATATGGATTTCATCTACTGGATGTGCTTGACATAACGCTAACATTCCTTCTACCTGTAATACAATAGTCAGATGATATAACAATATGGATTTCATCTACTGGATGTGCTTGACATAACACTAACATTCCTTCTACCTGTAATACAATAGTCAGATGATATAACACTATGGATTTCATCTACTGGATGTGCTTGACATAACGCTAACATTCCTTCTACCTATAATACAATAGTCAGATGATATAACATTATGGATTTCATCTACTGGATGTGCTTGACATAACGCTAACATTCCTTCTACCTATAATACAATAGTCAGATGATATAACAATATGGATTTCATCTACTGGATGTGCTTGACATAACACTAACATTCCTTCTACCTGTAATACAATAGTCAGATGATATAACATTATGGATTTCATCTACTGGATGTGCTTGACATAACGCTAACATTCCTTCTACCTATAATACAATAGTCAGATGATAAAACAATATGGATTTCATCTACTGGATGTGCTTGACATAACACTAACATTCCTTCTACCTGTAATACAATAGTCAGATGACATAACATTATGGATTTCATCTACTGGATGTGCTTGACATAACACTAACATTCCTTCTACCTATAATACAATAGTCAGATGATATAACACTATGGATTTCATCTACTGGATGTGCTTGACATAACGCTAACATTCCTTCTACCTGTAATACAATAGTCAGATGATATAACACTATGGATTTCATCTACTGGATGTGCTTGACATAACGCTAACATTCCTTCTACATGTAATACAATAGTCAGATGATATAACAATATGGATTTCATCTACTGGATGTGCTTGACATAACGCTAACATTCCTTCTACCTGTAATACAATAGTCAGATGATATAACATTATGGATTTCATCTACTGGATGTGCTTGACATAACGCTAACATTCCTTCTACCTGTAATACAATAGTCAGATGATATAACATTATGGATTTCATCTACTGGATGTGCTTGACATAACGCTAACATTCCTTCTACCTGTAATACAATAGTCAGATGATATAACATTATGGATTTCATCTACTGGATGTGCTTGACATAACGCTAACATTCCTTCTACCTGTAATACAATAGTCAGATGATATAACATTATGGATTTCATCTACTGGATGTGCTTGACATAACGCTAACATTCCTTCTACCTGTAATACAATAGTCAGATGATATAACATTATGGATTTCATCTACTGGATGTGCTTGACATAACGCTAACATTCCTTCTACCTGTAATACAATAGTCAGATGATATAACAATATGGATTTCATCTACTGGATGTGCTTGACATAACACTAACATTCCTTCTACCTGTAATACAATAGTCAGATGATATAACAATATGGATTTCATCTACTGGATGTGCTTGACATAACACTAACATTCCTTCTACCTGTAATACAATAGTCAGATGATATAACAATATGGATTTCATCTACTGGATGTGCTTGACATAACACTAACATTCCTTCTACCTGTAATACAATAGTCAGATGATATAACACTATGGATTTCATCTACTGGATGTGCTTGACATAACACTAACATTCCTTCTACATGTAATACAATAGTCAGATGATATAACACTATGGATTTCATCTACTGGATGTGCTTGACATAACACTAACATTCCTTCTACCTATAATACAATAGTCAGATGATATAACATTATGGATTTCATCTACTGGATGTGCTTGACATAACACTAACATTCCTTCTACCTGTAATACAATAGTCAGATGATATAACATTATGGATTTCATCTACTGGATGTGCTTGACATAACACTAACATTCCTTCTACCTGTAATACAATAGTCAGATGATATAACACTATGGATTTCATCTACTGGATGTGCTTGACATAACGCTAACATTCCTTCTACCTATAATACAATAGTCAGATGATATAACATTATGGATTTCATCTACTGGATGTGCTTGACATAACACTAACATTCCTTCTACCTGTAATACAATAGTCAGATGATATAACATTATGGATTTCATCTACTGGATGTGCTTGACATAACGCTAACATTCCTTCTACATGTAATACAATAGTCAGATGATATAACAATATGGATTTCATCTACTGGATGTGCTTGACATAACGCTAACATTCCTTCTACCTGTAATACAATAGTCAGATGATATAACATTATGGATTTCATCTACTGGATGTGCTTGACATAACGCTAACATTCCTTCTACATGTAATACAATAGTCAGATGATATAACAATATGGATTTCATCTACTGGATGTGCTTGACATAACGCTAACATTCCTTCTACATGTAATACAATAGTCAGATGATATAACAATATGGATTTCATCTACTGGATGTGCTTGACATAACACTAACATTCCTTCTACCTGTAATACAATAGTCAGATGATATAACATTATGGATTTCATCTACTGGATGTGCTTGACATAACGCTAACATTCCTTCTACCTGTAATACAATAGTCAGATGATATAACAATATGGATTTCATCTACTGGATGTGCTTGACATAACACTAACATTCCTTCTACCTGTAATACAATAGTCAGATGATATAACAATATGGATTTCATCTACTGGATGTGCTTGACATAACACTAACATTCCTTCTACCTGTAATACAATAGTCAGATGATATAACATTATGGATTTCATCTACTGGATGTGCTGGACATAACACTAACATTCCTTCTACCTGTAATACAATAGTCAGATGATATAACATTATGGATTTCATCTACTGGATGTGCTTGACATAACACTAACATTCCTTCTACCTGTAATACAATAGTCAGATGATATAACACTATGGATTTCATCTACTGGATGTGCTTGACATAACGCTAACATTCCTTCTACATGTAATACAATAGTCAGATGATATAACAATATGGATTTCATCTACTGGATGTGCTTGACATAACGCTAACATTCCTTCTACCTGTAATACAATAGTCAGATGATATAACATTATGGATTTCATCTACTGGATGTGCTTGACATAACGCTAACATTCCTTCTACCTGTAATACAATAGTCAGATGATATAACATTATGGATTTCATCTACTGGATGTGCTTGACATAACACTAACATTCCTTCTACCTGTAATACAATAGTCAGATGATATAACATTATGGATTTCATCTACTGGATGTGCTTGACATAACACTAACATTCCTTCTACCTGTAATACAATAGTCAGATGATATAACACTATGGATTTCATCTACTGGATGTGCTTGACATAACGCTAACATTCCTTCTACCTATAATACAATAGTCAGATGATATAACATTATGGATTTCATCTACTGGATGTGCTTGACATAACACTAACATTCCTTCTACCTGTAATACAATAGTCAGATGATATAACATTATGGATTTCATCTACTGGATGTGCTTGACATAACGCTAACATTCCTTCTACCTATAATACAATAGTCAGATGATATAACATTATGGATTTCATCTACTGGATGTGCTTGACATAACACTAACATTCCTTCTACCTGTAATACAATAGTCAGATGATATAACACTATGGATTTCATCTACTGGATGTGCTTGACATAACGCTAACATTCCTTCCACCTGTAATACAATAGTCAGATGATATAACAATATGGATTTCATCTACTGGATGTGCTTGACATAACGCTAACATTCCTTCTACCTGTAATACAATAGTCAGATGATATAACAATATGGATTTCATCTACTGGATGTGCTTGACATAACGCTAACATTCCTTCTACCTGTAATACAATAGTCAGATGATATAACAATATGGATTTCATCTACTGGATGTGCTTGACATAACGCTAACATTCCTTCTACCTGTAATACAATAGTCAGATGATATAACAATATGGATTTCATCTACTGGATGTGCTTGACATAACGCTAACATTCCTTCTACCTGTAATACAATAGTCAGATGATATAACAATATGGATTTCATCTACTGGATGTGCTTGACATAACGCTAACATTCCTTCTACCTGTAATACAATAGTCAGATGATATAACAATATGGATTTCATCTACTGGATGTGCTTGACATAACGCTAACATTCCTTCTACCTGTAATACAATAGTCAGATGATATAACAATATGGATTTCATCTACTGGATGTGCTTGACATAACGCTAACATTCCTTCTACCTGTAATACAATAGTCAGATGATATAACAATATGGATTTCATCTACTGGATGTGCTTGACATAACGCTAACATTCCTTCTACCTGTAATACAATAGTCAGATGATATAACATTATGGATTTCATCTACTGGATGTGCTTGACATAACGCTAACATTCCTTCTACCTGTAATACAATAGTCAGATGATATAACATTATGGATTTCATCTACTGGATGTGCTTGACATAACGCTAACATTCCTTCTACCTGTAATACAATAGTCAGATGATATAACATTATGGATTTCATCTACTGGATGTGCTTGACATAACGCTAACATTCCTTCTACCTGTAATACAATAGTCAGATGATATAACAATATGGATTTCATCTACTGGATGTGCTTGACATAACGCTAACATTCCTTCTACCTGTAATACAATAGTCAGATGATATAACATTATGGATTTCATCTACTGGATGTGCTTGACATAACGCTAACATTCCTTCTACCTATAATACAATAGTCAGATGATATAACATTATGGATTTCATCTACTGGATGTGCTTGACATAACACTAACATTCCTTCTACCTGTAATACAATAGTCAGATGATATAACACTATGGATTTCATCTACTGGATGTGCTTGACATAACGCTAACATTCCTTCTACCTGTAATACAATAGTCAGATGATATAACAATATGGATTTCATCTACTGGATGTGCTTGACATAACACTAACATTCCTTCTACCTATAATACAATAGTCAGATGATATAACATTATGGATTTCATCTACTGGATGTGCTTGACATAACACTAACATTCCTTCTACCTGTAATACAATAGTCAGATGATATAACATTATGGATTTCATCTATGAAACATCTGTCCAAAGTTCAATCACAAGATTTCTTTACCTACGTGACATTTTGCTGGACAAAGGGAAATAGCTTTGCCCAAACAGGTCCCTAGCTGAGCGTACATATTTGAATTGCCGAAACCCAGTAAAATACCTCAAATATCGGCAAGCACCTGGCAACTCATCCAATAGGGCGACCAAGGTAAAAAACGTGTCCAGAAATATTTAAATTTTATTGGTCTGAGTGGGCTTAGAACCAGCGACCCATCGATGGAAGGCATGAGAGACTATCATTCTGTACCCCCCCCCCCCCCCCTCCCCCTTAGATATAGTTAAGGACAATCATAGTGTTGGATTAATTGATATCAACAACAAAAACTTACCTCTCCCTTGTTTAATCTCTTTTTCTGTATGGTCTTTTTTGGTTAATTTTCCTCTTTTCATGGCATCTAGCCTGGCTTCAGCTGCCTCCACTGTAGGGTCTACTATATGATAACCAACCTTTACCCTATGGACAAGAAAAAATACATAACTTTAAGTAAATTTTTAATTGACTGATTGATGTTTTCCGTCGCTCTCAAAACTATTTTGCTTATATGGCCGTGTTGTTACGTTAAGTGTGTGTGAACTAGACACTTTTTCTTGACTTCTTCTTAAGTAAAGAGCCCACTCTTACTTTGGACCCAAGGCCTATCCGTTAGATTGAGAGTGAAATTAAAACATCTGAAGACATTTACAGAATCTTGAACCAACATTTATTGTTCATTGGTGTAACCAGAAGCTCAGAACTAGTGTCAAACATTGGACTTTCCTATTTGGGGAATGTTGGGGCCTTCTCACTCTCATGTCAGTTTTAAAAGCTCCATCTACTGAACAACCAGGAACATAATTTTTCCACTGTTTCAATAATTAACTAAGGCCTATTATTGGACAAAACAGGGTATACCAAAGCAATAGATTCGATCACGTTTTGGCTTTCTTCAAATTACGTTACAAAGATAAGTTCTTAGCATTTCATCCAAAATTACACTCAAATAACAAGCTAACAAAAACAAACCTGTCCATGTTTGAGAACACATCTTTTCAATTAAAATCAAAAATATTTACTGCTTTGCAAGTGTTGTGTAAAACGTACCTGTGATTGGGTAAATGATCTGGGTTCAATTTGACCACTGCCACAACATTACCCTTGTCATCATATATCACATCTTTATTACCTGGTGGTCTCCCTTGTTGCATCTGAAAATCAGCAAGATTGACTTGAAATTTTGCAAAATAACCAACAGAAAGGGTAGAGGAGACAGCTTATTTCAAACATGGAAAGGAGGAAGAAAGAGAACATTCCAGGGGAACGCCAAGAAGAAACAATCAGAAAGACTACAGTGGAAACACTACTCTCTAAGATCACACCCAACTTACCAGTGTAGACAACAAGGAAGAGCTCTGTTTAGTAATACCAAAAAAAGCAAGCATTAGAAATTGAGCAAGTTAAGCTATATATAATTAATTACAAAAATAAACCTAAGCACACGTGTGACAGAGCGGTTGACCCAAAGGTCACGTTTCCCCAGAGTAAGTATAAATTTTGGTAGGAATTTCCCCTAGCAAGGTAATGTGGAAAGTATGCTTGATATTTTCTGCCTTGTGCAGCCAGTATCTAACCAAGGCTGCACAACATGAAGTGGCAATTGAGCTGAAAGGTACCAAAGATCAACAGGTTATGATGTGACTATCGGTACTTGAAATGTCATTTGACACGAGGTAGCAAGTGACTTGCCACAGTCAAGAACCCTGTACGCTGAAATCCATTGGGTGAATATTACTGTGTCCTCCGCCACACATGCCATGTAGCTCATTAGCTTCCCTCATGTAATATATGTACATATGATTTGTGAATTACTTACACGAAGTAAAGAATGACAGGAGATGGGCATCTGTACCATACTCAAGTCCATCATTTTCTCCGGTGACATATTTCCCCTGGCTTCCTGCTCCCACAGTTTAATTTCTGTATCCTCTAAAGACTCTGTCATTTTACTGACCCCAGCTGAGGCAAGTCGACCAAAGTGTGGCTTATAGCCGCTCCTCTTCTTCTTTATAGCCCCCTCCTTTAAAAGCAAAAGAAAATCACAAAATAATCCATTGATGGGTCCTATGTGTAAATCCTACTCAGCCCGAGGAAAAATATTGACTTGTAACATAGGAAGCTCACAGAGCTTTATTCCCTCCTCCAGTTAGCCTGGCAACATTTCCATATATGTGACAAAAACTTCTATTAATCAACCAAAACATAAACATAATAACTAAAAAAAATTACTTTTATGCAAGATGAGAAAGATAAGCCTAATTCTACCTTAGGGCTAGTTGATTTTGGATTGTCTGGAATTTCTTCAATAGGCGGAGGTTCCTCAACAGCTGTCGACTCAATCTCCACAGGATCTGATTCAGATATTTTTTCCTCTTCTGTCTCATCTATAGATTGTTGAGGTACAACTGGTTCCTCACTAGAAAGAAGAACATGTCAATAGTCAGACAGTTAAGAAAACTACTAAATACACTGTGGCATGCTTTGTCTTGAACAAAATGTATATAAATACAGAATAATCTTTTTCAAAAGGCTTTATGAATGTTAGAAAGCAATATACTTAGCCATGGCTTCCTCTAATTCAGGCTGCTCTTCAATAACTGGTGGTGGTGGAGGTAAATAAATCTTGGGAACAGAGCCTTGTGCCCAACAGTCTGTCACGGCAGGATCCGGTTCTGGAAAACACAATCAAATAAACCAAGCTTAATATAACATTATTGTTTCAAGTCATACTCAACATTATTGTATATATATAGCCATGTAACACAAGAGTGAGGAAACCAGACTCCGTGATCGTCATTCTGAAAGCAAGTCAGAATTTTATTTTTATATTAAATGGGATCCAAATCCATTATCAATCCAATGTATCTGGTGTCTGTATAAGCGTCTATCACTTTATAGCTAACTGAGCCACACCCCCAACAATTAGGAAACTTTTGCAATATAATTATGTAGATAATTTGTTTGCTTCCAATTTACATAATAGTTTGATTACACAGATTCCTATTTAAAAATACAGTTGGTTATATTTTACCTTCATCTGGTATCCAGCCTGGGTCTGTCTCTACATTACTTTCTCCTTTGTCATGTGCTAAAAACTGCCACTGTAAACAGTAAACCAGCAAGCTTATGTGATAAACAAGATCAAAACTATACATAATGCAATATCAGGATTTAAATGTTTTCATTTTTTTCATTACTCAATGTTTGTTTATGACATGGTTTAACTTAAGGTAAAAATTAAGGATAAAATATTACAAAGCCGTGTTACTTGAATAACAGAATTTTTGAGAACTTGAAACCATTATCCGTAACAACATTTACCTCAATTATTTGTAGAATAGCGTCTTTAGCTTGGCTGATAGTAAATGGTAAAAGCTGTCTTCTTATATAACTGTCATAGACTTGTTTCATAGTCATTGACATTAATTCTTGCATAATATCTCCAATAAATTCCTCCCCGTCATCTTTCTCCAACATGCCATTCCTGAAACAAACAAAATAAATAATATTAATATTTATGACTTTGTCAGGATGGAATACTACACAGTCACAATCCATTAAGACAGAAATACTCATGTTAGTGTCAAAATACTCTATACATCACCTCTACTCTATAACAACTTTACACAAGGTCTGAAGGTAAATAGAATGGTAAAAAGGAAAAGAGAATGTTTTCAATGCGCCGTCAATTTCGTCAAACTCTCTGACATTGAACTACTCATCATTTTAACATATATCCCTGGTAACGTGTTGTAAAAAGACGTCACTGGTTGATGTCATCACCTAAAATAAAATGCATGTGGGCGATGCCAGACTGTTGTGTATGCCCTGTTTTTTGCCTATGTTTAAAAACTAATCAGGAATCAGGTGTGTGCGCAGACAAAATAATGAAAACACATGAGGCAGCCATGTGAAGCTACCATCTTTATCCATTTGGAGAAAGATTCGTCCATTGGGTGATCAGGGAGAAACTATTCAGCTAACGCAGAGCTGGCAAATTTCTAGTTCTAAATATAGAATAAAATAAATTATAAAAATTCATCTTTTCTTTACATTTAAGTTAATGTGTTAGAATAGAAACAATGGCCCTCGTCCAAAAAACATGGGCATTTCCTTTTTTTCTTGCTGTTATCACAGCCTATGTGCAGAGAATTTAACTTGTCTTGAATTTTGCAGATTTAATCAGCATCTTTTCTAAATGAAATTCAGTGTCCAGGAGTTGGATGGGTTGACACTTTTTCAAGAGGATTCATGATCAAGAAAGCTACTTGGAAAAACAAAAGAATTGAATGATTTAGCCTTTAAATAAATAAAATAAACTTCAGAAGAATAAATTCAGCTGTTTCTTTAGTATTTTTTATTACTGTGATAAAAACTGTTAAATGTCGCTATTTAGGGCATTTTTGTGAATTTAATAACTGCCAGAGTATTTTCGGATTACTAGAAATAAAACTCTTGAATTCTAAATTATGCCCTTTTGTGCCCTCTTCTATGAGTAAGATCTGTTCTGTCGAGATCGCGACAGTTAGATCTTTCAGGAAACAGTGAAATCAAACAGAATCCGTTATAAAAGGCAAATATTTTCTTACGGGTGATAGATCAATAGCTATTACTTCACGAGATTGTATTGAAGCAACTGGAAAATAAACATCAATTAAGACTGAAAAGCTCTGCGTTTATAGACGTGGATAAGGCCCATTAAATGACTACCAGGTACCAACCAATAAATATCCAAACATAAATAACGAGGTACATGTAGACATTTAATATTTTTGAATTAAGCGTTGTCCTATGAGAATACACAACAAAAAGCAAAACAAATCCTAGTTGAAGGACCCGCCATGTTTGAAAGCATGTAATTCTATTGTTCGCGGATTTTCTCCTAATTTAAGCAACGCAACCAGCCCCAACTTTACATACATTCAGTTCGATCTTTTAGTTCGCCGTTCCACCAAAAAAAAACTCACATTTGAGTTGCATCCTCGTCGTTTTTCGATTGACAGCCTGAATCTCCCGCTGGCCTCCTCGTTTCCGTTAAACTGAACTGGGGCACAAGTTGACCACTTTCAGCCCCGCTTATGTTTATCAAGAAAATCCGTAAGAGAGGCTCAAAAGGACAACTTGTGTTCGTACATTTCCCCAGTTCAGTCTAATGGAAACGAGGAGGTCAGAGGGAGATTCGGGCTGTCAATCGAAAAACGATGAGGATGCAACACAGATGTGAGTGTTTGAACGCTTTTTTTTGGTGGAACGGTGAACTTAAAGATCGAACTGAATGTATATTAAGTTTGGGCCGGTTGCGTTGCTTAAATTATGAGAAAATCTGCGCACAAAGAGTTTATGTGCAGTTGTATACATTTTCCAACATGGCGGGTCCTTCAACTTAGTTCAAGTTCAAGACTTCAACTCTGTTTGCCGCCCATCATCTATATCTTTGCAACACAGTTTGAGTGAGTGAGTGAGTGAGTGATTGGGGTTTTACGTCCTGCTCAACAGTATTTTGGTTATATGAAGACGTTGTCTCCTTGTGACAGGGCGGATTTCCACCGCTCTTTTAGGTGCTGTCTCACCGAGACGACTTGCCGAAGACAACCAGCAAGCCCCCTCACCCAGTCACAGTATACTGACACCGGGCCAACCAGTCGCTGCTCTAACTCCTATTGCTGAGCGCCAAGCGAAGCAGTAACAGCTACCACTGTTAAAGTCTTTGGTCTGACTCGACCCGGGCAACACAGTTTGAAGAACTTCAACTAAATAAATCCTTACCAATCTTGGTCAGTGTATTTTCCGGGAATTATTTCATGGGTAACCGCTGGTGTTGGTACCGAAACACCTCCCTTCTTTTCGGTGCGTGATTTGGTAACTGTTCCCCTTGACATGATGATGTTTACTGTTCAGTGTTGTTGTTGTTGATCATCTACAAGACTTGGATAAACAAACGTGTTTAACCCCTATTCTGTTTCACCTTCATACCTTTTACAATTGTTCAACGAATTTGAGTTTTTGAAAACGAATATTTTTACATCATTGGCATTGTTATCAGTTTATTGACGGGAGGCCAGCGAATCCCCTTCGCTCCAACCTCTCTGTGCTCCTTTCTGTTCCGTTTGTTCGCTGCAATCCGTTGTCGATGGCAACCATATACTCTCGTAACCAGGACAAATATGAATACGATTAAAACCATTCCAGAAAGAATATTATTAAAATATTATCAATCATAAAGCTTAAACACCTTTTTTTTATTTTCTGTGTAGGATTATTTTGGATTTTTTGTCACTTTAATTTCAATATTCAGTTTAGCGTTTTGATGCAGAGAGTTACATGACAACAAGAGAAAACAATATGGCGCCGATATCACAGGTGTGAGCTTGTTACCATTTTCGTTTTTGTACCATTAACTTTTTAAGGTGAGCGAATATTTTCAATCTTTTCTCGCTTTTTATTTGAAGTTATCTAGAATATATTGTTCAGATACTGATACCTTTGTCAGGCACCTACTCAGTCTCAGTTACACTACAAGTACTGTAGTGAAGTACAAGTTACAACTAACTTACGGGTATCCGATCAGTTATCGTACAGAACCAATTATCGTACACCCAACACTTATGCGTCTTTAACCCAAGCGATCGGGTTTTCCCGTCGATGACAGCCAGCTTACTCATCGAGGCATCTTCTTGGAAAATTTCAACCTCCAAATATAAATAGAACTTTTTATGAAGTTACATTTGTCAGGCGATGTAAGAATAGTCGCCTTTGGCCGTGTCGGGGAATTTTCGAACACGAAAGATGACGTCACAACAGCTTTAACGTTGGGTGTACGATAACTGGTCCCCGTCACTCAACAAAAACACGCAGACGAGCGGGTGAATGTCCGGTCTCTAAAAAATTATTTCAGAGTCTTGGGAGAAATTAAACTATTATAACAAAAGTCGGCTGAGGCCAGCTTCACTTCTGTGAAATTTCTTGTCAATGCAAACACTGATGTCAATTTTAGCCTTGAAAAACCGGCAAAAGTGTACGATAACTGATCGGATACCCGTAGCCCCAGGTAGTTGGAGATCTCCAAACTCTGTGGCCAAAGTAGATTGACGATGGGTGACCAACAGAGTTTTTAGGACCTGCCATATTGAAACATGTACATTCGAGAAACAACTCATTTCTCTAAATTTCTCCTAATTTAAGCAACGCAACCGGTCCAAACTTTACACACATTCAATTCGATCTTTTACTTTTACTTTGCTGTTTCACCAAAAAAAAGCTACAACTTTTCCGTTTGTACCTTATGTTGATGTGGTATTGAAATTTGAAAACATATACCCATGTTTAATATGGGTGCATGAGATTTACATCAATCCACTCAACATATTACCCACTAGAGGTTACAGACCGAGTAGAATGGCAAATCAGTAAGTAACAGTAAGCACTGTAAGGTGTATCACAACGGTTTGGCTTCTCGTTCGTCAAGAATATCTCCTTGACATTTTCACTTAACCCAGGTGAAGAAATCAAACATAACGTTCAAAGTAATGGACAAAAGTTTTGTTTTGATGTATCATGTTATTGACTTAAAAAAGAATAAGAAATATTGGACTTTGTATCTGTGCTATTGCTTTCTAATGAGACAGGATTAAAGCAACAAAGTAAGTTTTGTAAACAACACAAGCTCTAGACACCTGACCCGATGTCTTTATCAAGTGCATATATGTTAAAAGCTCAGACTTTGTGATGCTTTAATTATTTCTCATTGGAATGAATTGAACCTATATTTAAAAAGAAATTCAAATAGTTTGGATGTATATTGTTTTGTAGATTTGCCAACATGCAGGGAGGTTTTGGCTTGCTGACTGAAGGAAAACAATATGGTTTGCCCAAACAGTACAAAACAGGTGAGTGATGAATATAAAAAAAAAAACATACATCTACCTTACACTGTACCAAGTCATACCTTTTTGTCTTTGAGATTATTATCCCTTAAAGGCACGCGGCCAGTAGTGTTTCTAACGTTTGTTATGAGCTTACTACAAGTAAAAACCACTAGAATTAAACGTGGGACACAATATGTACGTCCAGTTACGTTTAAAATGTCTAAATGGGGTTGTAAAAGCATCCATAAAATTGAAGCCCAAAAACAACAATTACATTAACGACCAGAAACCGGTTTATTTTTGGATTACCCTCATTTCTTGTCTTTTTGCCTGTAACTTACAATTCAAAATTTATGGACAGACTTTTTGTGCCCTTCAACCAGATCCTTCCTTTATATGTCTCCTATGTATGATAATATTGTACAGTTATTAGGGTGCTCATACCTAGACTTGAAGTTTGTGGGAATCCAACAAATCAAATTTTCAAGTTCCTAACTTCTTATGTGTCCTGAAAAAATACAGACAATTGTCTGCTGTTTTTAATGTAACCAGTATTTTGGATTTTAGTTATGAGTGTGTGCTTTTAATCTAAAAATACAGAGTAAATTACTAAAATAGATTATGGAAAGATTTCTGTTATTGTCTAAGAAGGTAGTCAAACATCGAAAGCTTAACTTTACTATCGATTACCTTAGTATTAATGACATTCTGTTTTCTCACACTCTTCAGGTTTAAAGGATAAAGATCATCTCAGTGAAAATGTTAGACGAATGCGTCAAATTCAAAGGAAATGTAAAGCCAGAGAATCTGAAGGCAACCAGCCAGTTAGAGCTATGTGGAAATCAGAAAAATACAAAGATGTTTCATCCAAGATTAAAACAGACATTATAGAGGTATTTTTTAGTGTTTTCATTAGCACAACCATTCCTCAGCTTAGGTGTTTAATATTTAGGCATTGAATAAAAAAATGTTTTGTAATTTTCTTTTTCCTCTCTTTTTTTCTAATGTCAATGTTGCTATTGAAAACCAAGTAATTATGTCTTTACTTTAATACTACTATGGAAATAATGTTCCTTGTGAAAATATTTGAGGAACACTTTCTCAGTTTTACAATTATACATTTGGTTGTCTAATTTTTCCTCAGCAATTGGCTTAATATTTTTAACTGTATGTTTAATATTGCAGAAGGAGCCTCCACCACCACGACCAAACTCGACTGACTTCCTTCGTGCACACTCAAGATCAGGGCCTTCTGTCAAATCACGATCACGACCCTCTTCCCCGCTTAGATCTCCTTCTCCTGATAAACTAACTGTACCAAGAGCAGAATCTTCAGCTGATGTAAGTCTTTTATTCTATGTTAACATGTTGCCCATTAAATCTTACACATACTGTAATTAGAGCAGTCGTCACCTAACATAATTATTTTATTCTATGTTAAAGTGGCATGAGCTGCCAAAGTTCGCTTTTTTTTATTAAATTCTGATTGTCACTGAACTATGAGGTCGAGGATTTCCTACGGGCAATGTGCCCGGTTTCCTCCCTCACTAAACCTGGCAAGGCCAACGTATAAGTGAAATAATCTTGAGTGCGGCATAAAACTTCAATCAATCATTCAATTAACAGATTTCTTCTTACTTAAAAATTAGTTTTTTTTGCATACTGAAGGTGAGGCTCACAAGACACAATATCAATTTTATTGCCCTGAATGGCATGTCTGCCAAGCATTGCAAAGTGCAACGACCTCCCAGTGTTAGTGCCCTGGATGATATGAAACATAAACAGGAAGAACAGATGTCTAACTATAACCGAGGAGAAGTACCCAAATAGTAAGTCACATCGGAGCTATTTTAAGTAACACTCTGCCAAACATTTGAATGTCCTGTTGGAAACTGTGTGCTGCGAAATTTCTATGTAGAGTCTCAGATAAAATAATATTCAATATTTATACCGTAAATCATGTGATATTAAGTCACCTTTTTCACAACTTAAAATCTGTCACTTGAGCAGAGTTGGTTTAAATGAAAGATGTTTGTCAGCGGAGAGCTTTATCACTGACGAAAGTTATGGTTATGCTTGACCCAGTGTGCGCCTTTGAGTGAGTAACCGGCTGTCTGGGAACTCCAGACATTTCATTGTACCAGACCACCCTTCAAAAAT
Source organism: Lepidochitona cinerea (assembly GCA_963971465.1). Classification (NCBI taxonomy): domain Eukaryota; kingdom Metazoa; phylum Mollusca; class Polyplacophora; order Chitonida; family Tonicellidae; genus Lepidochitona; species Lepidochitona cinerea. Next base: position 21,850,096 of record OZ020551.1, read on the forward strand.
AAACTTTGTAAACGAATGATTACAAGTTTTAATGTGTTTTGTAAAATGAATATTGGGAATAAAACAAGCAGCCAATTTATATGTGCTTATTTTGTAAATGAATTACAAATGTGAAATGTATGTTTATTCGTCACAGTTTACAATCTCGTAAAGCTCAGTGGAAGCATGAAGAGGAAGAGAGGATAGCTAACACACCTGACCCAGCATTACCACCTGGCCATAGAGTTTTACCTGAGGAAGAACGACAGGAAACTCTCAAACTTCTTACACAAAGTGAGTACAGCTAAATATTCTTATCAAACAAAAATCATTCCAGGAAAGCTTGTAACACATTGGCAATACATTAGGTAAGGGGTGGAATACATTCTCAATGATTTTGACTTGAAAATAACTTTTTAAGTTATCTTTTCGCAGCATAGAACCTTGTTTTACAGATCTACATGTACCTGCAACCTTTTTTATCAAAGCTTTATGTATTTGTGAAACATCCGGTTAATGTTTCTTTTCTGTAAGAGATATGCCCTAAAATGTAACTTCAAAGTGCTACCTATGTGGGATGGTTGCCAGTTACCAGGGGAAGGTCGTGGGTTTCCTCCGGGCATAGAGCCCGGTTTCCTCCCACAATAAAACTGGCAACGCCGCCATATAAGTGAAATAATCTTGAGCGCGGCGTAAAACACCAAACAATCAATCAATCAAAGTGCTACATTTTTATACTCTGCTCTGTGTGACGTCACACAAGGTGATAATTTTGTATTTTTTTGGGGCGTCATTGGCTGGTAAATGGTATTCAGCCTATGCACCCAGTTTATCAATTATGATTGCATTCTGTTAAAAAATTGTCGTTCACAAGAAATTTAATTTCCATACTTTAGTATTCTTTACTGGGTAAATCTCATTATTTCCTAGACTTACTGTTGAAGTAATGGGGATACTTCACTATAACTTCGACCACATTAAAGATACAAAATAACTAATTAAATGACTTTGAAACATTTTTGACCACAAAGTAAAGATATTATTTTCTGTTTCTTCAGACCAAAATGAACTATTGCGTCAGTTACAAGCTCTGCCACTATGTATGGATACTGTTAGAGTTCGAAACAAGAGGAAAGAACTGGATGGAAAACTTGCCGAAGTGGAAGAAGCTATGAAGATATTCTCTCGTCCAAAAGTGTTTGTTAAAGTGGAATGAACATCAGTTAGTGTGTCTTATGACAGACAGAGGGTGTTTAATTACTCCCTCATTTTCATCACTGTTATAGACATGGCAAGAAAGAAGTGAAGATCTGTTTATATCATTGTCCTTCTATATGTATCCACAGAATGGGACCAGATGCTTTGTCAGGGTTTTCATTATCCTTTGTAGTAAGAGATGGTTTGAAAATAGTAGGTGGTCACAATCTCATAAACCAAGATACTAGGGGAAAGAACTCTTCTGTATCACTCCATCTCAGATCGTGTCCCTTGAACTCCATCAGACTCGTTTGATCTGTATAAGGAACAAACTGCCGGTGTGGTTTACTAATTTTAGCAAACAGAATATATTTTGTATGGAATATTAAAGTATTAATATTTATGAAATCACAAGGCGAAGTGCTATTTCCATCATTCCATCACACAAGATTATTTTATATGCTGATTAACCTGTAACAGAATGTTTTATGAATGTCAACTGTAGTTTATGTCTACTCAATCCATTCTTTTCCTCAGACATTTTTGTCTAATTTGTATGTCTGTAAATAATTCTTGATAGTAAATTAAATACTTGAAATTTTACATGTAATGTTGCTACTTCATGTTTATTTAACTTCTATGGCAATCCTTTAGTTTTTCAAGGTACTTCAAACACAGAACTTCTTTTGACAATCAGATTTTAAGTAAAATTCGAATCTCATGCTACTTTAAAGTGGCATGAGCTGCCAAAATGCTGATATTTTGACGTAAAGACAGAATGTTGAAATTATTGGCTATTTTTATCAAGACGTATAATTCAGAAGCTTTTTAGTGCTTTTAGTCTTGAAAATGTACGATAAAGTATTGTTCTGAACTAACTTTGGCTTAGAATGAATGAATGGTCGTCCCGGTTATTAAATTTTTTTTTACTTTTCGAACACGTTTTCGGTTCGTACAGGTCACATACTGTATGGATTTTCCTCATTCCAACGCCAATCATTTAGTTTTTCGGTGGGCTCCAAAGCCTGTTACTGTCGTGACGATCAGAAATTAGGAAAAAAAGTGTGAATTTCGGCAGCTCATGTCACTTTAAAAGAGAAGAAAACAAAAAACGACATGCAATTGTATCAAACGGGCTCGCATAGACCATCGTATTCATGTGCGTGAGTCTTGCACGTGGTTTACGGTGTGAAAATAAACTGAAAATGAATCTGCCGGACAAGCTCATGTTGGATCGTCAGTGGTGTGCGCCATTGACGTTTTGAAATTGACCAGAAAAAGTATCAGTAAATTACTTCCCTTGCGAGTTTATCGTATCTTGTATGGTTATAACTAGTTACGGCTTTTAAATGAATTATTTGGAAGGACTTCGGCTTTCAGATTTAAACCAAGTTTCAAATATCTTAATCCTACCTACCATTTAGATTTTACCTTCAATAGCTGGACAATTTGATAACAACGTAACTCTCGCATCACACGATTGCGGGGTTTTAAAAAGTCTGTTGACAGAGAATAGTTATCCCACCCTTTTAATGGTGGTTTAATGTGTGGTTCTTCCTGACCGGCAAGTAAGTTACACAGGAAAAAGAAAATGAGTGCGGCTAAGAGCGGTATGACCGTAAACCTAAGTCAATCAATGTCGGTTATTTACCAATTCAGCAGTTTGTCCCAACATGCATGTACAAGCACCAAGTCTCACACTTCTCTGATCACATTTGCTCAGCATACATATGTAAACTACAGGCACACATGTAGCCTATTAATAGGTTAATTCACATTTAGTTACCTATGGTACGCTTGTAATGATATTAATTCTGAGTGGATTTTTCATGTGGGAGAGTGGTCAGGTACTCGCCGAAAGTCGGGGTTTTCCTCCGGGCATTGTGCCTGGTTTCCTTCAGTCACTAAGCCTGGCAACGCCGCCATTAAAGTGAAATAATCTTGAGTGCGGTGTAAAACATCAATCAATCAATGTTATGCCTTTAATTATGCATCATTAATTAGATTCCCATAGATAATACCTACAACTGTACAAAACACTTGCCTTTTGACCCTAGGAGAAAGAACAATCTGCATTTTACACAATAAAATAAAAAAATCTTGCCCTACCATCCTGTATAGTATCCTAGGTTAATGCACTGTACTGGCTATCCATTTGTACATATGGCGCATGCGCGACCCTTCCCTTCCGGTCTACCTCTTTCAACTCTACAGAGAAGTGATCAACACTGCAAATTTACTAAGTATACTTTTCTTACTAATCCTTCTCTCTAAGTCGTTTTTGGCAGGAATTGTTTCTGTCCCCAGCGGTTAGATACCCTCCCCTAGACTACTAGAGGGTTTCTGACCAAAACATATTCTGTATTTTTGTTTTTTTGAAGGGTTTTCGGACTCACATATATACTGTCGTGGGTCCAAAAGTCGTCGCCACGCGGTCGGGTCGTTCTTGTTCACCACTCTCCCACGCCAACACTATTGCGTATTCTCATAGGCGATTTTTTTTTAAGCCGGATGCGTCCCTGTTTAAATAATCTACGTTCTTTTACTAAGTTTTAAATCTTTTTCGTCTTTATTTTTTAGATATAAGAATTTATGATGGAAAATGGTTTGTATAGTGCCTGTGGAGGTGAATCGCACGAATGCCCGCCGCGAATATCACCAACGGCGGAGCCTCAGAGGAAGAGTAGTAGATCCCGCGGATCGAGTACCGCGGACGTTGGCCCCTCTCCCATAAGCGTCTGGACATCTATGCCTATCCTGTCGACGGAGCCAGCGGTGCGTTTGTCGGACGACCCAACCCCCCGTCAGGCGGAACCCACTCAGCGGTCAGACGCAGAACGTTTGAGTGACATGGAACAAACGTTGGAGGGCGTTAAATTCCCCATTGCCAGGCTGCTCGAGGGGAATTCAAGAACTCGAGGGATGGAAATGGAGGGGCCCAGGTCTTTACCACCTAAACAGGCTTCTGCGATCACGACTGTGCGCCCATGTACACGAGTCGAGTTGCCTGACGCCCTGGGCGGGTCCTTCAGTCTGCGTACTGCGACCTTGTCCCGTGAAACGGATCGAGGCGGGTTTGGGTGACGGACGAGGAAACCGTTCACGCCTAGCAAAGGATGGTTCAGATTGCAGAAACCGGCTACACCCGCATATCCGATGCATAGCTCCGTCTGGTCAGTTGTTCCCCCCAGAACCGGACGTAGGGTTCATGGATCTTCTGCCAGGCGGCCAGCTGCCGAAGCCCACGATTTCATTCGCTTATCCCCAATCAGTGGAGTTGGAACGCTTGGCGCGCGCTAATATGGTCATGGCGTCCTATTTGGACTGGTTTCTTCTAGCGATACGCCGTATCCTGGATCGGGTGGACGCAGACCTCGAACACCTCCAGGCCCCGGCATCTATCTCGGAAGACATTGATTTGATACAACAATATCTGGATCTAGCATCTAGAGTGGATGGGGACATTCTGTCATCAGCGGCCTTTTCGTCAGTCGTTTTCACCGACGCACGAAGGAAACCCTTGTTAGAAGCCCTTCCAGCTTGGACCCCAGAGAGTGTAAAACGGGCTTTGATGCAGGCATCTTCGGTGTCCGCCACCATGTTCCCCGGCGTGCCGCAAGGCGTGGCCCAACCCATGTTCCACGCGAGACGGGAGCATACTCTGTTGAGTGTCTGCAGGCCCATGAGACGTCAGCCCCGCAGAGGAAACAACCTCCCCCCCCCCCCCCCCCCCCCATGAAGCGTAGGTTCATGGCATCACGGACGTCTCGTCCGCCTAGCCCGGAACGTCGCAGGTCTCTTAGTTCTCGGGCCCGCCCTCAGAAATCAGGGACTGTGGGTTCGGTTTCTAAGAGGAAGCGGCCTATTTGAGGGGGCCGTCCGTGCGTTGGGCAACGCACGGTCGGAGGATCACTTGCCCAGCCAATCGACCCATCCGTTGTTGACCTCGGAGGGCATAGTTGGGGGCCGCCTAGCGGAGTTCTTCCAAGTTTGAGAAGGGCGTTGTTCAGGAACTGGACCCCACGTCCAATCAGTCCCTGGGTTTCTTCTCCCCAGTATTTCTGGCACCGAAGAAGGATTCTGGCGAGGGACGATTGGTTATCAACCTAAAGAGGTTGAACAAACACTTCCTTTCGCATGGAATCATTCGCTTCCATTCGGACAGCTTTGGTGAAGGGGGAATAGATGACCTCGCTAGACCTCAAGGATGCCTACCTTCACGTCCCGATATTTCCACCACATCGGAAATTTCTCCGTTTTCAGATTGGGGGACGGTTTCAATTCATGGTTCTTCCCTTTGGTCTGACCCATTCTCCGCAGGTGTTCAACAGACTCTTGGCGCCCGTTGCAGCTCTATTCCATGCACAGGGCATTCGGTTCCACTATTATTTGGACGACGCCCTGCTGAGGCACTCGGACCCCGGAAAACTTGTTCGTTACTCTCACGTGGGCTGGAACACTTTCGTAGGCCTGGGATTCATCCCACATCAGCAGAAGTCGGATCTGGTCCCTCGTCAGTGCAGGACTTTTCTGGGAGTAACGTACGACACTCAGAGGGATATTGCCTTTCCGCCTCTAGACAGATGGGTGAAAATCCGGCAACGGATCCCAACCCTACTCGACCGCCCAAGGTGTACAGCGCGAGGCTTGGCGTCGATCCTGGGGCTGCTTACCTCAGCCCAAGATGTGACTCCTTGGGACCGCCTACACCTACGGCCAGTTCAATGCTTCCTCAACAGCCAATGGCCAGAGAGAGACCTGAAACCCTCCTTCACAATACCCCAATTCCCCGGGAAGGACTTTCGTGGTGGCTCGATCCTCGAAACGTCCTTCCGGGAATTCCTCTTCACCCCCCACCCCCCACGTGTCATCTATACACGGATGCCTCTCGGGAGGTATGGGGGGGCACACCTGTCCGCTCCCGACTTGGAAACATCGGTTACATGGACAAGGGAACACGACCAGACTCATATAAACGAGCTAGAGATGCTGGCCGTGTCAAGGGCAATCTTAGCGTTTGCACTCGCCCTGTGGTCGCGTACAGTGGTCGCGTACATAAACAAGTTCGGCGGCACTCATTCCTCCGCCCTGCTGGCGAGCACGCAGGAGGTGTTCATACTGTGTCGGCGCTGGGGGATAACCCTCCGAGCTCGACATGTTCCGGGACGCCTCAATGTGCGGACCGACAGTCTGTCCAGATCCAGTCCACAGAATGGTCTCTCCATCCAGAGTGTGTCTCCAAAATATTCAGACTTTGGGAGACCCCCCACGTAGACTTATTCGCCACCCGCCACAACAACAAGTTACCTCTGTTTGTGTCGCCGGTGCCGGATCAGCAGGGGTGGGCAGTGGACGCTCTGACGACAGATTGGTCCAACCTGATCGCATACGTCTACCCACCACCTGCAATTCTCCCCATGGTCCTAGCCAAGATCCGAGCGGAGCCCTGCGTAGTATTGCTGGTGTTTCCGTGGTGGCCGGCGCGTCCCTGGTTTTTCTACTAAAGCATCCCAACGCATATTGTCCGCCAATAGATTGTCCTCCTCAACCGTCTATGATGCCAAATGGAGGATTTTCGCCGACTGGTGTGCGGGGCGAGGGATTGTGCCAGAACTTGCCTCTATTCCACAGATAGGCGATTTCTTCGTCGATCTGTTGATCGACAAGTCGCTGGCGCCAGTAACCGTGGCGGGCTACCGAACGGCAATTGCTAGGGTAGTTCAGTTAGCTACGGATCAACTGGTGGCCTCCGACCCTAACCTTTCTGCAATCATTCGATCCTCGGCCATAGAAAGGCCGCGCCAGGTCCCTAGGCCCCCGGATTGGGACCTGGCGTGGGTCCTTTTATCGCGGACGGAGCATCCATTCCAACCGATTGCGACATTAGCTTCCCTCACTCTTAAATCAGCCTTCTTGGTCGCCTTGGCTCTCGCAGCCAGGGTGTCGGAAATTTACGCCCTTGACTTTTCCTCCCTTCGACATTCCCCGGACTGGTCGGCGGTCTATCTCCGGACGTTGCCGGAGTTCGTTGCCAAGAACCAGTCCGCCTATGACTTACAACCTAGGGAATTCCATATTCCAGCCCTATCGAATTTCCTTTCGCCAGTCCTTCAGGAAGACAAACTGATGTGTCCGGTTAGGGCTTTAGCAGTATATCTCAGTCGTACGGCGGGCCACAGGAACGGAAAGCGCAGGCTTTTTATTCCTATTCGCCCATCTCGGCGACAGGCGATATCAAAGAATACCATAGCTTCTTGGCTTCGGCGAGTGATTACGCTAGCCTATGGTAGTACACCTCGCCGAAAGACGCTACTAGCAAGGGCTAGTGTCCACGAAATCAGGGCCTTAGCGGCGTCCTGGGCTCTCACCAATAATGTTTCGGTGGCGGACATTATGAGGGTTTGTTCTTGGAAGTCACCAACGACGTTCGCGGCCTATTATCTCCACGACATGACTTAAGTACGAGGGGGGTTGTATTCGCTGGGTCCTTTGGTAGCGGCCCAAAGAGCGTTCAGAGGAAGATCCAATTCATCCTGACCCACTGGACACCCGAGGACGGATTCAGGAGAGTTCGAGGTGAGTGATACCGAGGTTACCATTCCTTACGCGAGAATCAAAAAAAACTTGGTTAATGCTATGCACGGCGTATTAGTCCCTCCTCCGGACTGTGGCATGCGAGGCAAGGGTTTTGTACAGTTGTAGGTATTATCTATGGGAATCTGAAGAATTGGAAGGATAATTCTCATATTCCTCCAAGATATACCTACCTGTACAAACAGTTAAACCCAGCCCATCCTCCCCTCACCATTACGCATGCAAGCGTTGAAAGAGGTAGACCGGAAAGGAAGGGTCGCGCATGCGCGATATATACAAATGGATAGCCAGAGAATAACAGAGGTAGGGCAAGATTTTTTGATTTTATTGTGTAAAATGCAGATTGTTGTTTCTCCTAGGGTCAAAAGGCAAGTGTTTTGTACAGGTAGGTATATCTTGGAGGAATATGAGAATTATCCTTCCAATTCTTCAGTTTACCGAACGTGGATAGGGAGAATAATTAACATTCTTCAACATCTAACTTCTATATCACCACTATCCCCACTCATTGATAACATATACACAATGAAAAAAGTTAAGCACCCCCCTGGAAAGTCTGCACCGACCGATACAATCATTGTTGTAGGGAGATTGTTGGCAAACTGATGTTGCAGAAACGATCGTGATCATAAAGGGCAACATTCTGGCGATAAGAAAACACCATTAATGGCAATAAGCTATACAATTTATTCAGGATATCGTTAGCCAAATCAAAAGTGTATTTTAATAAAATAAAAAGATGCTTGTAAGTATGAAACTTCAGAGTACATCTGGCTTCATAGAGCGAACATATTGAAGTAAAAATGTCACCTTATGAGTGTGTAGAACCAGAAGTCTTTGGTAGAACACATCCCTTGAGCATAAGGCCAATAGCGCGTATAGCCTCCAGTAAGACGTCGGATCTGTTTAAGGGGTAACTCATTGTTGTGATCATAAAGGGCAACATTCTGGCGTTAAGAAATCACCATTAATGGCAATAAGCTATACAATTTATTCAGAATATCGTTAGCCAAATCAAAAGTGAATTTTAACAAAATAAAAAGATGCTTGTAAGTATGAAACTTCCATCTGGCTTCACAGGGTGAACATATTGAAGTAAAGATGTGACTTTGAGTGTGTAGAACACACCCCTTGAGCAGAAGGTCAATAGCGCTTATAGCCTCCATTAGCTTCCGGGGCCTCCGTGGCTCAGTAGGTAGAGCGTTGGACGCTCAATTTGAACAGCCTTCCACCAACGGGTCAAGGGTTCGAATCCCACACAGTCCAAAAAATTGGAAAATTTTCTGACTGGGTTTTCACTCGAACGACCTATGTGGGATGGTTGCTAGTTTCCATCGGAAGGTCGTGGGTTTCCTTCGGGCACAGAGCCCGGTTTTCTCCCACAATAAAACTGGCAACGCCGCCATATAAGTTAAATAATCTTGAGCGCGGCGTAAAACACGTTTAACCCTCTAGAGCCCCAGGGGTCACCTAGGACCCCGAGCCCTTAATGAGTCATCGTTAAAAAGAATGATCTTTTCTATGCTTTTGCCTCCACCAAAACCCAATGTTCCCCCCGCGACCCTATTATAACGTACGTGGGTGACAATAGAGCGCGTCACAGTGAATCTGCACTGAGCACAAGATCTCCCCTTTCACGGCTGTATGTTTATAGCGCGCCACTGGTACTAAGTAGTCTGCTCCTTCGTCCAAGGCAAGTTTTTTTCTTCATAAACCTCATAAAATTACAGATTGATGCTTTCTGAATGTATTTAGACCAATTATACCATATCTTGCACAAATATTTCTTTGATATGAATTTTCTTGTTTGGTCGGGTCACAGGTGACCCATTGGGGTGAAAATACACTGTTTGGGGGTCAAATATGGCCCCTTGGGTATAAAGGACTGCTGCTTGCGTTTCTTCTGTTTTTTTATTTACATAGTAATCTAACGTTTTTTTTCTGTCTGCATGCAGTTTGGGTAGTTGGATGACAGTATTTGGTATTTAATCTATAATTTTAGTCCATTTGGTGTATTCAAAGAAACTTTTTGTTGTATTTTGTATTAGCAGTATGAGTTCGAGGGAAATCCGTAAACCACTGCTTCATGTAAAACTAAAAGATGTCTTGGAAATGCTGGATAATGGAGATGACAGTTACTTTAAAGATAATAGCGAAAACGATGATGACGATTGCGACAAATATTTAGTAACACAACATGAGGAAAATTTCTCTAAAGACTCATCTAAGGACGATTCAGAGGGGAAAAAATGTTTTTCATGAATTCTGATTGTCAAAAGAAGTTTAGATATTTGATCGCCGTGAGAAATTTACCGTTAGATATACATTAGAAAATTAAGGAATTTGGTTGTAAAAAAATATCGATTGAACCAGCAACTTGTTCGAACAGAAGACATATTGTAATTACGGACAAAATTCAAATAGCCGGGAAGCATAAGTGCATTTTAGGTTGTTTGCTGCTGGTAAAACTTGCCACCACGGTGCACTACTTGGTCCAAATCAACCCATCTCAATCCACCAAATGACCACCACGGTGCAGTACTTGGTCCAAATCAACCCATCTCAATCCACCAGCTTGCCACCACGGTGCACTACTTGGTCCAAATCAACCCATCTCACTCCACCAGCTTGCCACCACGGTGCACTACTTGGTCCAAATCAACCCATCTCAATCCACCAGCTTGCCACCACGGTGCACTACTTGGTCCAAATCAACCCATCTCAATCCACCAGCTTGCCACCACGGTGGACTACTTGGTCCAAATCAACCCATCTCAATCCACCAACTTGCCACCACGGTGCACTACTTGGTCCAAATCAACCCATCTCAATGCACCAACTTGTCACCACGGTGCACTACTTGGTCCAAATCAACCCATCCCAATGCACCAATAAGCCACCGCGGTGCACTACTTGGTCCAAATCAACCCATCTCAATCCACCAACTGGCCACCACGGTGCACTACTTGGTCCAAATCAACCCATCTCAATCCACCAACTTGCCACTACGATGCACTACTTGGTCCAAATCAACCCATCTCAAACCACCAACTGACCACCACGGTGCACTACTTGGTCCAAATCAACCCATCTCAATCCACCAACTTGCCACTACGATGCACTACTTGGTCCAAATCAACCCATCTCAATGCACCAACTTGCCACCACGATGCACTACTTGATCCAAATCAACCCATCTCAATGCACCAACTTGCCACCACGGGAAATAGCCGGGAAGCATAAGTGCATTTTAGGTTGTTTGCTGCTGGTAAAACTTAGCGTACATCCCCAATATCAGTACCAGCGGAAAACTTTTATTTTAATAAATTAACTTAATAAAAATGACCAATATTTATTCTTATTCTGTTCCAGCAATTTTTTTTCCTATATTTAGCGCACCATGCCACTTTAAGTTGAAAAAATGTGAAAGGCAGTAGTTCCACATGTATGAAAACAAATTTTACTGGCAATTTCAGTTTTATAGTGCAAGTTTATATTATAATCCGTTGTGTTTAACATTTATAACAATCCGTTAAGTAGAAATATATAAATATGAATAAATTGTTTACATATATTCTGCATATGTTGAATCTATTACAACCCAGCGGGTCACAGATGACCCCTAATTAAAATGTACTATAAAATATTTTTTTCGCGAAAATGTTCTTATATTTTATTTATTGAAGCATTAATGGACACGAATCCCAGTAGTATAATTTTTTCGTAAGCAGTATTCTATATGCGGGCTCTAGAGGGTTAAAGAGAGGGAGAAAGCCAGGCTCTTTGCCCGGAGGAAACCCTCGGCCTTCAGCGAGTAACTGGCAAGTCTTCCATGTACGGCGAACGATTGAAAAATCCACACAGAAGACGGCAATATTATAATGTTATTAATCAGGATATTCCCTATTGGCATTGTTACAGGTCCGAGGATAGTTGTATTGGTCCGAGGCCGAAGGCCGCGGGCTAATACGGCTGTCCGAGGACCTGTGACAATGCCAATAGGGAATATCCTGATTAATGAAAATTTTATTAATTGGCTTTCAATGTTTTTTTTCATAAAATATATATATGATTTAAAAAGAGGCCTACTAGTGTTTTAATAGACGCATTCGCAAAGAAAGATTTTTTCTTAAAAATTTCTTTAAAAAAAATCTAGGTGTAGTGTACCAAGAGTTGTTACCCTTTTGTACATAAAACATAGGAACATATTTCTTTACTTTTACAAATTATTATTTATGCAATATTTAATTTATCTAATGAAATAGACGGAATATTTGTTTTTCTTTAACTGTACGGTGGCTATTTTCTTTTTTTCTGTTGATGATTTCAAGAAAAATGGCGTTGGGATTTTGAAGTGATAGCAATGAAAGATAGCAATGAAACTGTCGCCATGTTTGATCTCGTATTGGCCCAGTCCGTATTGGCCTTGTTTGTTCGTATTAGCCTAGTTTGTTCGTATTGGCCCTGTTAAGCCCTGTATGAGTGTGACCGTTTCTCTGTATTTTGCCAATAACATTGAAAGTCAATTAATAAAGAACTATATATAATCAAGAAGCGATATACCGATGTCGATAAAATGAAGGAGCGATATATTGCGATGGCCTTATATTTTGCTCGGTAACACTGTCACTTGTAAACGGGAATAAACCCATTATATAGTGGTAAGCAGTAGAGTTATGTTTACTTCTGAATATAGGCCCTATATATAGACGACAGGCACGATTCTGACATGATTGGCATAATTTTCTCAGAAAGAAGTTCGAGTTTTGGTATCATTATGTGTAGTCCGGGTTTCTGACTCCAAAATTACTTTTTTTTTTGTACTGACGGTCACAAAATACGGCCGTCAGTAGGCCTATAAAAAAAATAGTCATTTGGAGTCAGAAACCCGGACTACATTTTGTGCCGTTAAACTCACTGCCTGCAACTGTAAGACAGAATTTGAGATTTTTTCTTCTAAAAATCACATACACCTCCTCACCACTATGATGCAAGATACTATATATAAAGTACAACTTTCTAAGACCGTCAACTTCGGCGGGCCGGGGAAAATTGTCTGTTTTGACACGCATTAAATGACGAAAACATGTATTATTATTCGGACATTTTATTTTAAAGGTGAAAGTTTTTCGATTAAAATGGGAAGTATCAAATTAAGAAAGCAAAGTTGCCCCTATAATATAATATGATTGTTTTATCTATAGTTTGTTTGTCGTGTTCAGTCCACCGCACACGCAAAAGTTCAGTACCGGCAGTAAGCGATCGAACGTTACCCAAAAGCGCTAGAGAGCTGTCTGGTTAATTCCTATGAGGTTTACAAGAATATTGGCTTTATTTCTGATCGACATGTGAGTACAATCATAACAGTTGGTGCTTAGTTAGATCTTAATTTATGTTTCTATTTACATGGATATAAGAGTTGGATTATGTGACTAGAGATCTCATCAGCTGTTCGGAAGAGACAACTGTCGGTGTTAATTGTCTAGTTAACGTGTCAAGGTTTTGGGGCCGCTAAAAGTGATCGGAATTAACAAGATGTCGGATTATAGCTGTGTGTGTGTACTGTAACAAGTTACGCTGTAAAATTGCCAAAAATCAATAATACTAAGTGGGCAATTACAATTATGGTCGTTACGAAATAACGACTGCTTGTAATTCAATAAAGATCTATAGATTCATTTACAACAAACACATTTGAATTCATTGACACCGAACGTGTATGAAATGTTTGGATATGTAGAATATATATTATGCTATGTGCATATAGACCTCATCAACCAAATAGGCCTATGCAGGTTACCGTACTTCAGTTATTTATAAAAATAAGAATAATTTGAACTAAATCCAGAATAAAGTCTACACATATCTGCCCCTTTTTAAATTAAGAAGTAAGGCATCTCCAGCCATCTAAAACTTCGGAGCTCCCTGGCCTGCTCGGCCTTGCTTTCGTTCCTTTCCTCGATTTTGTTATTGTTTCAGAATAAGATGTGGTGATATATATTAGACACCTTTAATTTTTACGTGTTATGCTATTTCCAATTATGACTCAGCGCTGACAGCGTTTAGAAAGATGATTGCTATAGTGAAATTAGTTTTCAAATTGGACTACTGGACTACAAGCATTCATCCTCAACGGAATTAAGTCAAAACAGACTAACAAATCTGTCTGCAATTTCATCCGTTTGTTTTCAAAGATAATCCCAAGAACGCATCTCCAACAATCTAAATGTAGCTCCCTGGTGCACAAAATATGACCTTTCCCATGATACCAATGTTGAAGATGTAAATTAACTTTTTATGGAAGTTTTTTAAGCAGAAAATCCCTAAACTGTGCTTATAGGCCTACATCCCGGTTATTTGAATTTTGTCCATCTTCGGCTCGCACTGGCTTAACCGATATTTTTTAATTCACGATCAATCCTTTTAGTTTTCCAAGGCACCGGGTACCTCAAACTCTCAACTTTTCTTGCTAATCAAATTGACCGATTGCTTGATGATGTCACTTGGAATTTACGCGCAAAGCATTTCGGGGGATTGAGGGATGTTAACATAATTTTAAAATATGATGAAAACAAGTCCAAACTTTAGCAGTTCGTGGCCCTTTAACTCAAACTAATTACTTTTGGATCGATTAATGCTAGATTTGAATTTGTAGTATAGCCCACGTTACATAACCATCCGTAGTCAATACGAAACATTTAACAATTATCACTTCTGTACAATCGTACAAAGTAAAATGTCCCTTTTACCGACATTTTTGTTTTGTTTTCAATTATAAATATTGAAAAGGAAAACGCTTGTTCAAAATTAATAAATAAATTTTATTACAGAACTCCATGAATAAACAGAAATAATATATCCGACTGGAATGTCTGCTTACTGTTCAGGGGTCACTCATATATGTAAATAACATCATACAATAAGGTGATTACATGTAGTCCTTTGAAACACATATATATGCAAGGTATGATATACAAGGTATAAATACGAACTTATAGCTTATCAGTAAACTCATGACTTGTATGTGTACATGGTCTGTGTATATAGGGAATGGTAATTATACTGTAGATATATACTTGATGTGCAGGAAAACTCTCTTTAACACGTGGAACCGGATCACTTCTTTTACATCCACCATATAATATTGCACATGCATGAGAAATGTCAACAGATTCGGAAATGTTATTCGGTGGACGGAGACAATATTGCATAGACGTATCAGCCAGGCTAAATAGCTCTTTGTCAGCAGTTTCAGATTGTCAAGCTATTTATCCGAGCGGAATACAAATAATTTAAAGCTGATTTCATTGCAACTTTACAACCTGTGAACTACAATATAAAACCAACAACAACTGACAATGCTCGATTCATTTTTTTTCCCTTTAAAGAGGATTGCATCGAGTTCTGTGTAAATTAGATATGTTCAATGATCTATCTCAGTTTTTACATTAAGTCGAATATTGTTAAAACTCCAGGAAAGTACACCCTGGACCGTGATGTGGAGGCATAATATGTGCATCTTAACGCCAAATTTGTAAGACAAGACAGCGCGCAGCTGAACGTTTCCGGAAAGGTAAAAAAAAATGCAGGTGGCAGTTTTTTTACTCCACAAATGTTATGGCGTCACCGTGGTGTTTAACTAAATCTGTCTAACCCTTTTCGAACATTTTGCGAGTCAAATATTGCGTTGACATGGATATCTCAATGCTCACCTAACCTCACCTCACATGCCAGCACAGTAAAAACTGATGTCCTGCTCGAAACAGGTTATGATATTCATTCACTCTCTTTATTTACAACTATCACACACAAGTCCTTACATACCGTTAACTCACAATGTCAACCAATATATATTTTCTGAAATATGACAATTTGATGAGTAATTACAAATGAACATATCACAGTTGAAATTTACATGAAATTATTATAAACATGGTATTACTCTATAAGATATAGGAATTCAATGATCTCTGTGAAAAAAACAAAACAAAGAAGAACACTTTTATTTCTGTGCCCGTGTGTTTTAGTGATCATAAATATATATTGGCTTTATAGGCCTACCCTTTACACAGGCGTGAGTCGCACAATGTTAATTTCACAAAACGGAAAAGTATAGCGTATTTTCACCCCCATGTCCGAGAAGGTAAGTGCATTACAATCTTACCTCTGGAAACCTTTGTGCAAATCGGTAGTAGAAACTTTTCGAGGTACACATTAATTTTTGCGAAACAAATAGCGCACTAATGTCACAAATAGTGACACTAATAGCGCACTGCTGGTCAGATGGCAGATGAACCATGTGGAGGATGATATAGAATACATACATCCAGCAGGACGCCTGACTTTATAATTGTCTGATCTAACTATTTTTATCGAACAATATAAGAATTTACAAAAATGAAATGAAGGAAAAAGATAAAAAAAAGACGCCTCCTTATTTTTTTCTTCTGCATATGTGATGTGTATAGGGTTGGGCCTCATCAAGTATAATGCATTCTAATTTGTCTGTATGTGTTTTACTGGATTTACAAATTTTACTTCAATTTGGGAATTCTCCTTAATTGTACATATGCTATTAACATACATATAAGACATATAGAGGTTAGGGCTATTTCTTTTTCCCACAGGTACCAGCTACTACCGGATTGAACGCCTTGAGAGTCCAAATATTCCTCACCAGTTTGACTGAAACACACAAAAAAAAAATTAAAGAGAATATTTCACCAACTTGAAAGCATACCAGTTTTTTAAATGTACATTTATAATGTTTCCTACATGTATGCTTTTACCTGAATTAATTTTCGTTGAACATTAAGATAAAATCAAAACAAATACAGACGAACTTTCAGTTTACAAAACACAATCCATCGTGATGAACATCCTAGCCGAGAAACCTTGGCTAGCCGAATTTTTTTTTTTCAGTGTTCGTCATAGCCAAGATCACTTCCATAGTAAAAAGGTGATATTTGTTAAGGAGACCCGCCGAAAAAATCGGCGGCGCAAATTTCACAACAAATAGCGGCAAAAGTTTGACAAACTCCTTCTTCGTGGTCTATACTATCGGAATGCAGTGGTAAATATTTTATTCTTTGCTTATTTGTTGTGAAATTTGCGCCGCAAATTTTTTCGGTGGGTCTCCTTAACAAATATCACTTTTTTACTATGGAAGTGATCTTGGCTATGACGACGCGGAAAAAAAAAAATTCGGCAGAGCCAAGATTTCTCGGCCAATGAACATCCCAGTCTAGCAAGTCTAGCATAAATTGTGTAATATATCTTCCATAATATATGTGATATAATCTTAAACTGCCACAAACATGTTCTGTCTTATTCAATCGAGACATATCTTGGCATGCGTAAGTCTTGTATTAGCTTGTCTACACGTATCGATTTCTGGAACATTAATGATAAAAATGGTTATTATATATACATACCAGTCCAAAGTCCCATTTTTATAAGAGCAGAAATTCATGTCCGACAACTCGTTCAAACTCAGAGCCTGGAATAATGTAAAATACACGATGTAAAAGTGGCATGAGCTGCCAAATTTTGGGAAATTTTGTTGAAACAGAATTAGCTAAATGTTAGATATTTTTTTATCAGGAAGTACACAATAAGAGCTCTTCAATGATACCAAGCTAATGGGTATACCCCTGTCAGAATTCATGAAAAAACCTCATGCCACTTTATTGAGTCAGATGTTTGAAAATAACGATAGTTGACCTATAAAATAAAGGATGAGAATAAATACACTAATACGAAGTTTTCATGGTCCATTACAAAGCATTTTTTTAACATGCAGAGACACATTTGCTTTTGTCATTTCTTATTCGTGATGATACTGGGATAATCCAAAATATTCTTTACCATGAGTGAGGACTGTGTGAACTAACATAATAAGATATAGAAGTGTAAGACAGTTACCTCTAGCCCATAACTGAAGATACTGAGATACTTCAACCATCTCAAACCAGCTTCAATCTCTTTAAGGTTCACCAACAAGCCACTGAATAACTGTGAACATTGAAATAAAAAAAAGGAGTTTAAAATCAAATGGTATTAAATGTGAAAAGAAAGCCAGAAAAGGTATATTATATCTAAATCCAGTTTATGCACGGCAATGTTCATTTTCTGGAGCTACTAAGGTGTCTGAGTGTGAACTCGAATACCACTATAGGCATTTGTCCGCTCATTCTGTTTTATTTGAAATGAAGCACAATAATATGTCATTGGCAGAGCTGGAAAATTACAGGTAGGTGTTGAGTATTGTTCTCTAGACGTGATGAGATGAGCCTGGAGCTTACCATCATGAAGACATACGCCAGGGCCAGTAATAGGTTAGCTATAGCCATCTTCCTAGTACTGGCACTGATGATAAAGGCCACAGCACAGGCTGCCATAGAAGCCATAAACAGGGTGAAGAAATAGATGAGAAAACGGCTAAAGAACGGCTTCAAACCTACAAAACACAAGTTACCACAACAATATAGTCAAAATATGAAGGATTTGTGTGGAGGAATGTGTGATTAAGATAGTAGCTGTATTGAACCCCACGGCCCTTTTGGCCATCGTAATGGTATAATATACATCAAATTTAATATAATGCAAAATTACCCCTGTCTGTTATTTTAGACAAGAAGATTTTCCCAGTGACCGTGTGTTATAGTGTTCAAAAATATATATTTCTTCACGTTACGAATTAATGTGCAAAATGACTATTTACGAAAGATAGATACAAAATTCATAGTAATATTTCCCAAATGTATAACGTGAAGGCCTATATATTATGTCATGATGTTATTATAAGTTACCTACCCATCATCCAATATGTGATCAGTGCAAATGAACCGACGGGTATAGATCGAATAGGGATGGTATCACACATGATCTTGGCTAAAAAGTACACCGAGACTCGGTAGAAACCAGTGGCACTTTCGTGACTGTCAAGAAAATCAATAGAAGAAAATCCATCAAGAGATTTGTGTCAAGATAAAGTTAAACTTGTCAAGAATATGGTGTATTATAAGGCTGCGTTATTATCTGACTATAGCAGTTTAGTGTCCAAATACCAAATTATATTACAGACATTCAGCTATATGGTATATTATAAGGCCGCGTTATTATCTGACTATAGCAGTTTAGTGTCCAAATACCAAATTATATTGCAGACATTCAGCTATATGGTATATTATAAGGCTGCGTTATTATCTGACTATAGCAGTTTAGTGTCCAAATACCAAATTATATTGCAGACATTCAGCTATATGGTATATTATAAGGCCGCGTTATTATCTGACTATAACAGTTAAGTATCCAAATACCAAATAATATTGCAGACATTCAGCTATATGATATATTATAAGGCCGCGTTATTATCTGACTATAGCAGTTTAGTATCCAAATACCAAATTATATTGCAGACATTCAGCTATATGGTATATTATAAGGCTGCGTTATTATCTGGCTATAGCAATTTAGTATCCAAATACCAAATTATATTACAGACATTCAGCTATATGGTATATTATAAGGCCGCGTTATTATCTGACTATAGCAGTTTAGTATCCAAATACCAAATTATATTGCAGACATTCAGCTATATGGTATATTATAAGGCCGCGTTTTAAAGGTGACAATCTAATTAGCTTAAAGTTGAAAATTATCATGGGATTTATATTTGTGACGCATATCAAATGTTTGATTATGCCAGCCTTTATTGTAAAAATACATCATCTAAACAGGGTTCCTGTATTCAAGTTGCCATTTTCTGATTTCATTGAAACTTTTAATGTAACTACTATAGTAACTAGAAAACTCGGTGTGAAGTCTGGGTTATGTTCTTTTTTCAAACAGCTTCATGCTAGTGCTTCATGGCAATTCTGTACTGGCATGTTTGGAGGGACACAAGAAGTAATTACATTATGGTGCTTCAGTCAGTATTGATTGTGCAAATATACGCAGTCACGTGTGAATATGATTGAGCGGTTTATATCACGTCACAACGATGATAAAACCATTGAACGATATACAATGAAATGGCCACGTCTCATTGGCTGCTTTGGATCTAGCGTTCTTAAAAGCGCCGCCATTGATGCGAGATGTGCCGGTATGTAACGTTAACCTAATTGGATTGAAATCGCCTAACCATCTCGTTGTAATGGCGGCGCTCGCTGGAACTCAAACATCACATGGCCACCTTTCCTCGTATATAGTCCATTGGATAACGCTCTCGAGGCGTCCATTTCGACTGTTCAATCGTAATGTCAAAAGATTGTAGAAAACATTATTTTAGCTCATCTGATGCAAGCAATAGTCAATGGCACGTGGTCTTTCCATTACTTGGGTCAGTTGATTTAGAAAAACAAATGTCTATATAACGTTGTCTAAATGAATGGGCCATTTGTCCGCTATCTATCAAGGAAGTGATAAAGCGAGATCATAATTCATACATGTACGAATTGTCAAGAAAATTCGAGTGAATATGAAGGACGACATTAAGAAACTGTTTCCATCCTTCAAATGAATTGTTTTCTTTTTTTCCGTTGACATCAGAAGTTGAGCTTCCATTGGTTCACGGCATAAACGCAAGAGTGTTATGTGGGACCATACCTTGTATGAGTCCAATGCATTCTTGTCATATTGGATCTTATAGGCTGAAGGTTTTGTTTTATAATAAGTGACTGGAACAATCTAGAAAACGTTATTGTGAAAGAGAAGTGGAAACTATTGCAGTATCTTCAGTTTTAACTATTTTGTCTGTTGTTAAATTTAATTTGTACCTAACCAAATGATGCTGCTTATTTATTTTATTTTAGGTAGCTGCAGATATCCAAGCCCAGTGGTCAACACATCATCAATGGGGGATGTCGATATTAAATTGGAGGATATATACATTGCATGTACACCTGGGGTATATTTTAGTGCTGATTTTACAGCGTGAATATATCTTGAAACTTACACAAATATAGGTCTATCCTTAACAAACAATTCCACAACAGCAAGGTTACCAAATATCATGTTCATCATGACGAAGAAAAAAGCTCCAGATCTACAGGCAGAAAGATGACAAAGATAAAGTTATCCATAACAAACACGTGTTCACTACTAAAGATACGTAGTTTTAAGGCATCACCATGAAGTCAACTTTTGGGAACAACGCCAGCTTTTGGCATCTTTGTAAATATGTTCTGGTCAGGCGCAATACATTTACTTCTCATAAGAATGGGTTGTCTGTTACTAGCGGAAGGTCGTGGGTTTCCTCCGGGCACAGAGCCCGGTTTCCTCCCACAATAAAACTGACAACGCCGCCATATAAGTGAAATAATGTTGAGCGCGGCGTAAAACACCAAACAATCAATCATAAGAATGAAACTGAAGATAGTTTCAAACAGTAAATAAGCTTTTTGTTCTAATCACAGTTAGATAAAATTACACATTAATATAAACAATACCTGTTTTGTAGACCGACTGGATTAGAGGTGTCCAGCTGGAAGTATATTCCCCCAACAATCAGACCGAAGAGGGTGTTTACACACATCTAAAAGTAAAAATAAGAAACTGTCATCACCCTCAATAGCACCTGTACAGCAGCTCAGTCAATTGGATTTAACGGGATACTAAAAGATCAATATATTTTCACCAAACTCCCCAGTGAGCTTAGGAAGGAACCCTCGACTATCATTCACATCGGATATCATATAGTATTGTACTTACCTGTAGAATGCCTTCACCTGGATTACGTATTGTGTTCATCCCAGTACGCCAACATACGATCCGCAACTGAAAAGGTAAACCATAGGTCTTATAAAAATACTCGGGGAAATTTTATTAAATAGAAAAAACAACCGAAAGAAGAAATAAATCCGAAACAAACCTGATGGAAAAACGAGGTGGCATATTCAACTCTTTTCACTGCAACATCTCTGCCTGAAGTTCTGCGACTTTCAAACTCCGACAGAATGGGATCGATCTCCTGGTGAAGTCTACAGCAGAGAAAAGTGTTTGTCTAGTTCCACCTCTGCCACCAATAATCGATAATAAACAGATAGCTATAACTAACACAAAAATAAAAACAAAACAAAAAACATAAAAAAACTCACCTTTTTATATATTCTGAATTTTTAAAGTTTTCAACAAGCCTTCTTTGGACGGGAAACTCTTCATCAGCTATTAACATGAAAAATCAGCAACATCATCTACTAAGCAATATTGCAATAATTAAATAAAAAGGCGAGTTAGGCCCATCGCGTTAGAAAAATTATATCTTTAGTCTATTGGTTTAGTGTGCATGATACATTAAGGCAAAAATTAGTTGGTTAACTTTTACTTTGTTAGTAAATATTGAAAAAAAAAAATACATAAACTGGAACACAATAGGACAAAACAAGCAAACAATAAAGAGAGAGACTGTTTCGCTTAGACCAACGAAATAAAACAAACAGCCTTGGAAACAGGGTAAGAACAGGTAATCCAAACACATAATATTAATTTGAGGTCAACAGATTGGGGTTGAAAACACACCACAGGTTAAAAGGTTCTCCTGAGGAAATAAATAGTCTTAGACAGTAACTCAGCAGGTCAGATGTGGGACAGATAGGAATCAGATCAAGCACAACCCAAACAGAATCTATATATATGATCTAACCGAATAAAGGTTGGAGTGCTAAGAGTTGGTAAATTGGACATGATATGAAATTAAAATTATCACCCAAGGAATTATTGAGACTATAATAGAAAAGTGAAGAATATGTTCTAAATATGTGGCCCAAGATTTTAATTTCCACATTCGATTGACCTATGTAGATACTCCCCCTTTCTGGAATATGGGACTATAGGCTAGAAGGTTGTAAAATAAAATTAAGCTATAGGAAAGATAAAGAATATACAAGCTAGCTTTATAATATCAGTTGCAGCAGTGATGACGTCCTAGCACCATTTTATTCTTAACAACCAAAGCAGTCATCTTCTACGAGAAATATTCAAGACACCTTTAACCTGCTAGTTGTACAGTGTCCTGCTGTTGATAAAAGGTAAGTTTCCATTATATGTTCGGAACAGACAGAATCTATCATAAATGTGACCCTACACCCCATAATACCAGTATATCTATTACTTTCAAAAATATATAGCCAATATACTTCGCCGGT
This sequence comes from Lepidochitona cinerea, assembly GCA_963971465.1. Taxonomy (NCBI): domain Eukaryota; kingdom Metazoa; phylum Mollusca; class Polyplacophora; order Chitonida; family Tonicellidae; genus Lepidochitona; species Lepidochitona cinerea. Next base: position 21,873,012 of record OZ020551.1, read on the forward strand.
ATGATATGGTTAGTATAAAGGTAACTGGGTAATATATATGTTTGGTAAGCTACTTACTGACAAGTGGCTGGGCCACAATGCGTTGCCGATCACTAGAGTCGTCTTCAAACACTTTATCTACAAGAAGGGCTCAGTTCATTTAACTCGTCCTCCCAAAATGTTTACACAAATCTGACTTATCCATACAGTTTAGATGAATACAACAATGGGTAAGAAAACAGCTCTTAACAAATGACAATATTTTATGATAGCACACTCGATCATTGAAACTATAGTGAGGAAAGCAAAAAGAGAAAAGTCACACAGATAATGATTATTATTAGTCTACTATTGAACAATCAAACGGTTTTGTTAGAAATATATTGCTCACTCAAAAAGAAATCTACAAGTAAGAGGTGCAATCTGACAGGTTTGATGAATGAAAGAGTGGTCAATCACATCACACTATAAGTTAACGTTATCACATATCAATAGAAATACAACAGTCCCCTCATGGTGGACCAAAAGGGATTTCTGGAAAAAAGGTTTACAACAACAACAACAACATCGATAGAACCAAATGGTTGGTTTAGAGTAAGACTAAGACTACATTCATTGATTAAATAAGATTGATTATCAACTAACCTGTACTGTCCTTGTTCATGTTGCCTGAAAAAATACGAAGATTTTTCAGTATGGTAAAATGACACCTGGGGGTTGTTTCTTAAAACGTTTACGACCGACGTAACTGTGGTAAAGTCCAAGGTATGTGTTTCCATAGCAGTTACGCCTTACTTAGTAGACCTACTACGGTCGTGCGGTCCTTAATCAGATTTATCATTACCGATCAGACAATCCGGAGTGAACATTTACGTTACCATTGACCAATCCTCATGGATGTAGGCTTGCTAATGCCCATATACAAACACAGCTTTTAATACCTTGTCTTACCATTCATATTCTGTGTAGCCTAATAGTTTTTCTCTCGAATACATACTTTTTAGTTTACTGTACAAACGATGAAAATAATAATTCCTAGCAGTTGGTTACATTTAGAAGTTTGAAAATTAGCGGAAACGACAATCTATGTAAAATTTGAAAGAAAGATGAGAAAGGTCCGTGATGGAGGACAGAGAGCGTACCTTCTAACTTACCGTTGATATCATCTACGGTAGCAGCCACCGCCGTCGAGTCTCCATTTATAACATCCAGGAAAAAGTCTGGCGGATTGTTGTGTTCTTCACATTGGTAGCCTTATCAAGAAATACATCAGTTTCCATTAAAATACAGCTTAAACCCCAATAACAAACGGCTTTTTCCACCCATAGAAAAGTGAGTAAAGATTCCTTTCCTCAAATTTGACTGAAACAGGTTTTTCGAAAATGAATGAATAGCCTTACCTATAGATTCAAAGTAGGAGAGAGCATCTTTTGAGGGTCCGTTAAACACTACTTCACCTTTAGACAGTAAAGTTAGATTATCGAACAGACGGTAAATTGAATAACGGGGCTGATGTATAGAAAATACGATGGTCTTTCCTTGCAATGATAACCTGAAACACATATCATCATACATTACGTGAAATGATCTGTGGTAGCAAACAGATGGTTGAAAAAACAAATGTTGGAAACAAAAAAAAAACATTAACAGAATGGAGCCAAAATAAGTAAGCATACCTCCTGAGCAGCAGCATGACAGCATTAGCAGTACTAGCATCAAGGCCAGTAGTTGGTTCATCCAGGAAAAGAATGGGTGGGGCAATAATCAACTCCATCCCAATGTTTGTTCTCTTTCTCTCTCCACCTGATACACCACGGATAAACTCATTTCCAACCTGGAAAGGATAATTGGAACAGACATATCAACTATAACCACCAGTTTCAAACATGAAATCATTATGTTGACTTTATAATGACATCCATGATTACCTTATCAAACTTATCCGCCCAATTTTCCCTGAATCTCCAAATGAATAAAACTCACCTTGGTATCAGCACAATGAGTAAGTCCTAACTCTTGTAAGGTTGTTTGGACCCTTTGTTTCCGCTCCTCGTTAGAAACTTCCTGAGAAAGGCGGAGAGAAGCCGAGAACTCGAGGTTTTCTCGAACAGACAATGTCCCCATAACCACATCGTCCTGAAACAAATATTCCAATAGATATATTCGTCAGCTTTACGCAGGCCCTATACTTCTGGATAAACAGTGCCGTCAGCTTTACGTAGGCACTACTTCTGAATAAACAGTGCCGTCAGCTTTACGCAGGCCCTACTTCTGGATAAACAGTGCCGTCAGCTTTACGTAGGACCTACTTCTGGATAAACAGTGCCGTCAGCTTTACGCAGGCCCTACTTCTGGATAAACATTGCCGTCAGCTTTACGCAGGCCCTACTTCTGGATGAACATTGCCAGCAACAAATCAAAGATATGCCCATCTGCAGAACCTTTAATCGATGTCAGTCTAGATCACAAACCGAAGTCAGGATTGATCACGTCAGGCAATTACCTTTGGTTACAATATCACATTTCGTGTCTCGATAGATAATTCTCCTTAAATATCATTAAAAACTACACGCGTTACAAGGGGAACGATGATACACTTCTCCGATCCCCTTACTGTCTTATAGTCTCATCTCAACCGTATCATAACTGACAAATGCGAAATAACGAAGGACAATAGCTGATGATAATATATATAACAACGCACCTCAAGTAAACATTAGAATCGCATACCAGACGCAAAAAAATGTCGATAAAGGGCCTATTATGATGTATCAGGAACGCACAGGGCAATTCCAACCAAGCCACACAAACGTAACATCTGTACAAAATTTTAAAGAAACTCTGTAATTCCAGACCATTCTACCTTAACCGTCTGATGCCCTTCTCTCTTTTATCTTTGTATATTAATCCATTAGAAATACCATCTTATCAATGTATAAATATCTGTAACTTTTCTACACTGTAACATTTTCCTGAAGATGACAAATATACCTTTGTCGAAATATTGAGATATACGTCAATATACGTTTGTTGAATTTATTCGGAGTTACTTTGCTATTGTTTATTAAAGGCCCACTTGCCGCCGTAGCCTGTTTAAATTTGCTAAGAAAACCAATTTACATGAGCTTAGTACGACTAATACCACTAAACTTAAACATAGGACACATAAAACATGTCTAGTTAGCTTTAGAATGTAGAAATGGGGTGAAAAACAAACGAAGAATCGAAGCCTGATTACAACAACAACGATCAGTGTCGGTCAACTTTCGTGTTGGATTACCCTCATTTCAGGCCTTTTTATCTGTGGTTTACACTCAAACAATTATCAGCAGGCTTTTCCAGTCGCTGTTAACCGATCGTCAGTCTGTATTTCTCAGATAATAGACCTACGTATAATGACACTGTTTTCTGGGAAAGGGGTATGGGGGGGGGGGGGGGATGGGGGGATTTTCACTGTCTTTTCCCATGACCCCATAATATATAGTCTGACGATATTCTTACTATAGCTTAAGATGCATAAGCATTGTCAATGCAATACAAAGTGTTCCAGAAAATTCTACTGACTAAGGCCAAGCTCCTGTCAGTCGTCAACCTAATGAAATATCATAGGTTTACTTTATTACAACCATTTATGATGGGGTATAAAGGTCTAAATGATATACCCCTTTTTAACACAATTAGAAACTTGTCTCCGTGGTTATTTTAGACAAGAAGATTTTCCCTGTGCCCGTGTGTTTTAGTGCTCATAAATATAATTACACTGTGCCGTTAGTTCCCTCACTCGACTGAAACATAAATGCGCCCCAGCGAGCAGTTTGGTTTGTTTACGTTCCGGGTACCTAACAATTCAAATTTTCAACTTAAAATTAAAAATACAAAGTGACGTCCAAACTTTAAAATTTTGGTAAAAATAGAAAGTTCCTAACTTATATTGTCTGGGAAAAATACAGAAAACGGTCTTTCTTTTTTAATGTAAACAATATTCCTGATTTTCGCGGGAAGTGTGCCTTTAACGTAATCTTGAATCAATTTTTAAAAAAAATAGCTTAAGTGGCATGAGCTGCCAGAATTCACACTTTTTCATAATTTCTGATCGTCACGACAGTAAGAGGCTTTGAAGGCCATCGAAACACTTGATGATTGGCTTTGGAATGAGGAAAATCCATACAGTATGTGACCTGCGTGAACCGAAAACGTGTTAGAAAAATAAACAAAATTTAAAAGCCCACTTGCCGCCGTAACCTGTTTGACAATTGTTAAGAAAACCAATTTGCACCAGCTTACCACAGCTAAAACCACCAAAGTTAAACATAGCACACATAAAGCATGTCCAATTAGGTTTAGAATGTATAAATGAGGGTGAAAAGCAAGTGGGCCTTTAAATAACCGGGACGACCATTCATTCATTCTAAGCCAAAGTTAGTTCAAAACAATACTTTATCGTACATTTTCGAGACTAGAGGCACTAAAAAGCTTCTGAATTATACGCCTTGAGAAAAATAACCAATAATTTCAACATTCTGTTTAAACGTCAAAATTAATATCAACATTTTGGCAGCTCATGCCACTTTAACATTTTATAGATTTAGGTGTATCTTTGTTTCAGTTTAATATTTCTGCTGCTGGTACATCAGGTGGGGGAGCTTGATTGTGTTACTATGGCCGATCGTAAGGAACTATTATACTAGTATATGCTTTTTAAAAGTGTCTTGATGACAATCGTATTTGTTATAATTCGCTAAGAACGTTTCTTCTGGACCATTTCGCAAGCACTACTTTCAATCGTCAATCCAATAGCCCCTTGAGCCTGAACAGGGTCAGTCATGAAGGAGAATTTCTCCATATTCAACTAAACTCCAGCGCCAAAAAGAAAAGACCCTGGCCATATTTACTTGAAGGAAATCTTCGGAACGCATCTCTAATAAAGGCCCGTCTACACGATGCAACTTTTGTTGTACAACAACGTACAACTTTTGTTTTATGATGTTGGATGGCAAATGTTTTATCGTGTAGACCGCCTTGTCCAACAACGTTAAGGCCTGTCTATACGATGCAACTTTTGTTGTACAACAACATACAACTTTTGTTCAACGATGTTGGACGTAGTTGCATGTGAGTGTCTACACGGTTATACAGCGTTAAACTTTTGTTGCATGCTGTTGTACGCTGTTGCATGATTAAAAAGAGGGAAAATAATTAAAATTGGCTCTAAACTTCATAAAAAAATTGATGTGAAGAAGGTTTTATCTGTTGTGGTGACTGCGAATTTGATATCCATAACCTCATGAAAGAGCTGAGATCTTCAGATCTCTCTAAGCTACATAACTTCCTCAGAATGGACGAAGCCTCTTTTGAAGAGTTATTAAGTAAAGTCAATCCAATCATATCAAAGTAGGATACGGCAATGCGCAGGCCGATATAATATTGTAACGTTCGCGATAAATCTGAACTACGGTTAATTTTTTTACGCTTCGCTCACGGTTGGAGTTTTGAAGGAGGAAAAAGTGAATTCAAGGGACGAATTACATTTACTTGAACGACCCTGCTCGACCATATCAGACACTGGTGGGTAGCTAAATTATTCATGAACGCGATTATGACCGTTTTTATACGATTTGAGTAGGTTTTTTTGTTATTTCACTGTCTAAATCGGACCACATAGTCTACTCCGGCTTTTTGATTGCAATGAACCCTGACTCCAAAACACTTCCGTCAGTACAAAAAAAGCCATTTTGGAGTCAGAAACCCGGACTAAGTCAAAAAGAAAATGGAAAATTGTGTGACTTGGTTTCCATCCAATCGACCTATATGCGTGTGGTGGCGAATTACTACCGGGATTTCGTTGGTTTCCTCCGGGCAGGGAGACTGGTTTCCTCCCACAATAAAACTGGCAATGCCGCCATATAAGTGAAATAATCTTGAGTGCGGCGTAAAACACCAAACAATCAATCAATCTAACCTGCGATGCATTGTGGAAGTGAACCAAACACCATGATATTTTCACAAAGTGAAAGACCATCACAAGTCCCATTTAATAATTTTTAAACTGTTTCTGTCTGAAATGGTAGACCATCTAAAGCTTAGTTTAAAAGATTAATTTTCCAACTGGTAAGAACCGGTCTTTGTAGGCTGTTATATAGACATATAGGGAATTTCTCGTATTCTGTAATAAATCGCTCGATTTCGTTATATGAGTATATCCCATATCCATTTTCGCTCGCCCTGCTGAAGTCATGTGATCATAGGAATGTCACATGGACCATTGTAGCTGTACTGATTGGTTGCCATCAAAAGTAGGACACAACAAAAGTTGTATGTTGTTGAAAAATAGAAGCATGCTTCAACACTGTCCAACAAGTTGTACGCTGTATAACGTTGTTGGACAAGGCGGTCTACACGATAAAACATTTGCCATCCAACATCATAAAACAAAAGTTGTACGTTGTTGTACAACAAAAGTTGCATCGTGTAGACGGGCCTTTGTACAGCGTACAACTTGTTGGACAGTGTTGAAACATGCTTCTATTTTTCAACAGCATACAACTTTTGTTGTGCCCTACTTTTGATGTCAACCAATCAGTACAGCTACAATGGTCCACGTGGCACTCCTATGATCACATGACTACAGCAGGCCGAGCGAAAATGGAAATGGGATATAGCGAAATCGAGGGATTTATTACAGAATACGAGAAATCCCGTGTCTATATAACAGCCTACAAAGACCGGTTCTTACCAGTTGGAAAATTATTCTTTAAAACTAAGCTTTAGATGGTCTACCATTTCAGACAAAAACAGTTAAACAATTATTAAATGGGACTTATGTTGGTCTTTCACTTTGTGAAAATGTCATGGTGTTTGGTTCACTTCCACAATGCATCGCAGGTTAGATCGATTGATTGTTTGGTGTTTTACGCCGCACTCAAGATTATTTCACTTATATGGCGGCATTGCCAGTTTTATGGTGGTAGGAAACCAGTTTCCCTGCATGCTCAGAGGAAACCCACGAAATCCCGGTAGTAACTCGCAACCACACCGCATAGGTCGATTGGATGGAAACCAAGTCACATAATTTTCCATTTTCTTTTTGACTACGTCCGGGTTTCTGACTCCAAAATGATTTTTTTTGTACTGACGGACGTGTTTTGGAGTTAGCGTTCATTGCAATCAAAAAGCCGGAGTAGACTGTATGTGGTCCGATTTAGACAGTGAAATAACAATATAACCTACTCAAATCGTGTAAAAACGGTCATAATCGCGTTCATGAATAATTTAGCTACCCACCAGTGTCTGATATGGTCGAGCAGGGTCGTTCAGTAAATGTAATTCGTCCCTTGAATTCACTTTTTCCTCCTTCAGTCTCAAACTTCCCCGCCATTGATGACGTAACACTTTTGTGCTGGGTTTTTTTCCAGGTTTCCAATTCACTTCACAAAAGGCTAAATTATCCATACACGTAATTCTAACACTATTTGAGTAAGATGTATTGTTATTTACTGTATAAATCTGACCACAAACTGTCCGTTCAAATGCTGGCAGTCTACTCCGGCTTTTTGATTGCAATGAGCCCTGACTCCAAAATACGGCCGTCAGTTTAAAAAAATATTTATTTTGGAGTCAGAAACCCGGACTTTTTTTGACTGAGTGGGATTGGAACCCATTGTTGGAAGGTTGTTCGGATTGAGCGTCCAACGATCTACCTAATGAGCCACGGAGGCCCCCAGCAGGTTAGAATCCATTCAGTTCCAAAAACAAAATGGCAATTTTCTTATTCGATTGGCCGATGGAGGGCGCTTAATTGTGTGGTTTTCTGCCTTATTAAACGTTAAAATGTCGTTAAAGTTAAATAACCGTGAGCGAAGCGTAAAAAAATTAACCGTAGTTCAGATTTATCACGAACTTTGATATGATTGGATGGACTTAATAACTCTTCAAAAGAGGCTTCGTCCATTCTGAGGAAGTTATGTAGCTTAGAGAGATCTGGAGATCTCAGCTCTTTCATGAGGTTATGGAAAGTCCGGCGCTTTAAGATTCCTTTTGGATAATCATTAATTTATCCATATCCTTGACTGTCTTGCTCGTCGACGTCGTCTTCTCGTTGTAATAATGTTTGATATCAAATTCACAGTCACCACAACAGATAAAACCTTCTTCACATCAATTTTTTTTATGAAGTTTAGAGCCAATTTTAATTATTTTCCCTCTTTTTAATCATGCAACAGCGTACAACAGCATGCAACAAAAGTTTAACGTTGTATTACCGTGTAGACACTCACACGCAACTACGTCCAACATCGTTGAACAAAAGTTGTATGTAGTTGTACAACAAAAGTTGCATGGTGTAGACTGGCCTTTAGAGCTTCTGGAGCCTAAGCGCCCCTCGCCTACTATGGCCAAAACCTCTCTAATGCCATTAATTCTCAGTTTCGCAATATACACTCTTTAAAAGAATTACAACATTGCAGCCAGGGAATGTCAAGTGTTTCTTAAATTGTGATCAGATTTCTAAAGCTGCCCCCCCCCCCCCCCCCCACCTTTCACAACCGTTTGGCGCCTTTGTAAGTGTGTGTTTTGTTAGCCAGACTGAGTAATTTGATTGCGAGATCGACACGGTTATTTCCATTTGGACACAATGATAACAGCTATAAAGCCTATCTAAGTTACATTATTGGCACGTCAAGGTCTAGGAAATATGTCACTTCTGGCCCACACCCAAAAAGCTAGCAAAAATGTAGATTACAAACGATTAAAACCATATAGGGGTCGATAAGATTACATGCTTACCTGTACAACATATCCAACCATACACTTGAAGTTATGAGGAACTTTGTGGCCGTCTATGAGAATATTACCCGATAGTCCATTGACATCTTTTCGGCCGGCCAATACATCCAGTAATCTACAAGACCAAAGAAACGGGCAAATGTATGTTGAACGATTAAGGAAGCGTAATCTGGTTAACATGTAGCTCTACTACTTGTATTTCTCTATACAAATATACTTCATTGAATAGTTGTGCAATCTAAGAGAATCTTTTCAAAATAAAAATCCGGATTACTTACGAAGACTTTCCACTTCCTGTAGGCCCCAGGATAGCATTCATCCCCGGTCCACATTTTCCACTAGAACACAAAATATATTAAAAAAATATTAAGTATAAACGAATACAAGTAACAAGCTCCACAGAACACCCACAATTATGTCTTCTAAAAAGTATTTAAAAGTCATATTTAATTGCATGGGGTTAAGGTATATGACAATTAGATCATAGACGAGTCATTGCAATAGAAAATCCAACCCCCTATTGATTCATACATTGTCTTTCCCAAATGGTTGCAATTTGAGACATCATTGCATATTAAATTTGTCAATAAATTATGAAGTATTTTATTTTACCTGGTGATCTCCTCTGAAAACCAACAATAATTCAACATAAAGTATGGTTATCCACAGTTGAGGTTGGTATATTTATATTAAAAAAATGTTGGAAACCTCAAAATACAATAAAATCATCCTCCATGTGTAGGAAAGAAATACCACTTTGTTGACAACCTGCTGTTATTTATATGAAAAAGTCAGTCTTGTCGCTGTCGGTCCGTTGTTGTCCATATTATATGACTCTGTGGTGCGAATCCTCGTATGTATTCAGCAATGAAAATATCCCCAAAGGTCCTTTCCAAGTATAGAAATACATGTATCCCTTTTGATCCTTTGAAACTACACATACAAATCTAATAAAATGCTTTATGGCCCAAAATTTCATATCTGGGCCCCGTGCTGAGGATCAGCGCACGCTAGATCCAAGTACATTGGTCCACCAAGCGAAATGATCCTCGAGTATTCTGTTTCGTTTTTTTTTATAATAATGTGTAACATTCTTAAAAAAACTGCGTAACTTTGCGCCTCGTCGAATCATAATGTTTATGATGGTATGTGTTGCCATGATCGTTAGGCCTGTGTGTTGACCCTGTGATCGTTAGACCCTCAGGTCTTGCTAGGCCTACATATGTTTGTTACAAAAAAATTAAACATAAATAGATGATACTGTCCCAACCATGGCCGTTAGTTTATATTGAACGCTTCGTGTATCGTCCTTCATACATGTACATGATATGGATGTTTAGTTACCAAAAGCCTGACTTCTGACATCTTCTCGAGCCAAGTTAAAATCTCCATGGGCCCATTCCGAGCTTTACCTTGACGGACGACTACACACTACAACCCGTAAATTGAACAGCGCCCACTCGTGTGGAGAGTTGTCTTTCCTACCCTACCCATCTTGGCCAATCTTGGTAAAACACGGAATAGGGCCATGGAGGTTTTAACTTCTGATGGTATCTGTTGTCATCATGGGATACCATGCTTCGTGCATGTTTTACACAGTCACACCCTATAAATAACTTGTATTTTTCTCTGGCAAAAAAAGGGTTTCTACATATCTAAACTTCATTTGAACAATACTTGTTTACCTTAAGCTTGTTTTCTGTGCATTCATTAAAGAATTAATGTAAATTCCGACAATAATCATAATGAAAAAATGATTATGCTTTATTTCCAATTTAGAGTTTTTCACTCCATCACCGCATGGTCCAGGATAATTTACTGAAATATCTCACTATTGAATTTATTATACTTTTAAGCTTTGTATGTCACATAATATGCTGTGCTTAAAATTATGCGCTCTAAATTATATTTCAAATAGTCACATTACTGACAATTAACCTAGCAAAAATATCAACATGTGAAAGTATGTGAAGCAAAAATTTATATTTCTTTTACATGCAAAAGCAGCTTGCTTGTACATTCCGTCTGGCGGTAGCCCACCTTTTTGGCGTATGTTATTTCGCTAAAGCTACAAGGGTTAACTCAAGATTGTTTCACTTATTGGCGGCGTTGCCAGGTTTAGTGTGTGGGTATGTCGGGGGGGGGGGGGGGGGGGGATCTCTTTACGGCATAAGTCGATCGAGTGGTATTCGAACCCGCGACACATCTAATAGCCATATTTTAGAATATCCTAAAAGAAAATCGGCTGATGGTGTTGTATTTTGTGGCGTAGAGTAAACCGTATATAATATGCTTTGTGTGATGAATGGCCGTAAATCGACAAACGCACCATGGAAAAATCAGCTACCCAGATAGAAAAGTTAAGAGTACATTAAGCCCGTCTCCTCTCATTTTAAAAGTCTAAATTAAAATATATACCGCAGTACATATACAACACAATATCTGACAAGAGAAAACCCTATATATGTAAATTCTTTGTCGTTTTATAAACATGTCGGCATTTGCAAACAGAAACGTGCAACAACAAAAAGGTACAGAAGATAAGGACAAAGGATTTTCCAAATGTTTAATAAAAAGAAAGCTGTTAATGACTGCCGTGAGCATACCCCAGGTATTGCCTAGCAACCATCGATTTATACACCTGGCCTTCCCTCTGCAGAAGGTCGGTCTCTCGTCGGATCGATAGCCTCTCTGGAAACTCCTTCTATGAAATATTAAAAGTACCCCAGATTTGCGTACAAGCTATAACTTACATAGCATATGATAGATATGCCAGACTAGCAGCAGGACACTGCTTTCAAAGTGAACATTATTGAATGAACTCATGTTACCTTTAATTTGAGAGGCACTATAGTGACAGGTGTTAGGCCCGGAAGGTGGGTGGGGGAGTTGTCAGGGTGGTGGGCCCATATGTGTTAAAGTCTCATTGCGACACCTTAAACAGGTCATTTGAACAAAGGCTTCCAATACAAATGACCTCCTTTCGTTCAAATTTTGTACGCATTTCTCAGAGGTCACCAAGAACCTGACTCCCTAAGCCTTTAAACCTGTGTAATTAAAACGACAGGAATTTAAATAATTCAACTTTTTTCAAAGATTCCGATTTTCACGAACGTAATCTTGAGCCTTTGAAAATCATAGAAAAACTGACTGATTGACGGTAGAATGAGGAAAATCCATGGGTACAGGCTGTATGCTGTAAGAGCGGAAATAGTGTCAGAAAAGAAAAAGTGTCATTCTCAGATTGGGTTAGTTCAAAACACCGCCTTACATTACATTCTCGAGACTATAACACTAAACAGCACTATAGCCGATAATTTCCGCATTCTGATTTAACTGAAAAATATCAACATTTTGGCAGCTATGCCACTTTAGTGCAAACGCCCACATTGTGCCCATCCCTCACACTCCCGACTAGAATCCCAGTTTGAATCACACTTCGACTACTGAGAATAACGGGAGTTCAGCACACCTTCCTTTGGTATGGGTAAAGCAATACAAAACACAGGTGATTCACTGAACCCCGAATAATCTATCTCCAGCTTCCCAGTACATAAAGTGCTATCCCAACTAAAACCTTATCGAGGCTGCCTCCCTAGGATAACGAGGTAGATTAAACTACTGGATGATAATTACCCTAACTCACAAGTAATCTGGTGGTGATCACATCGAGCGGTACAGTTTCACAATGCAGTTGGAATTTAAAATCAATACATACAGAGTGCGAGAGGAGAATATCGTCCGATATTAAATGGTTGTGTATGAAACTAGAAATGACTCACTCACATATATACGCTCCTTACTATATGTGAAATATTTGGAATTCCAAGGTAAACAACTAGTTCAAGTGACAGCTAGAAGGCCACATGTATATGGTTACCTTTATGTAAATATACCTGTGAGGAGAAATGAAGATATTTACCTGATATTTGCCAGAATTTGTTTTTTGTGAGATCCTTTACAACAGCCCTTATTACGTACATTCACCTCATAATTAATATCATGGTATGTTAATGTAGATCCACTCCGCATACGGTTATTAAAGCTGCTCATTGAGGTCATCTCAATTACAGAGTGTCCGAGATTCGAACAACCTTCCTCCATCACGTTGACGGGGTTCTCACAATGAAATCCATTTGATATGATCATTGGCTCCTGAGATCCAGAGTTTGTGCGCGGCAGAGTGGCCGTGGACAACCGATACTTCTTCGATGTCTCCATCATCGTCGTGTTAACACAGTTAAGTGAGTGGATAGTATATAACGCTCACCTTTCACAGCTTAACTCTACCTTCAGTACATAACACACATTATCAAGCGAAGTAAAATACCGCGAATCAGACGGTGAACTTTACAGCCTGTTAAACAAGGACGAACTTAACAGATAACGTATTTTCCTTTCACCAATAGATTTTCTGTTAATATCCTTATCCTGTATTTCAACTATACGCCGTCAACAGTCACAGGGTTGTCTGTGTTTACACGAGACCGTGTGTATGATCGCCTTCTCTTGACAACGACGTGTACAGACAGGATAGATCCAAACCTGCCGGTTCACGGTTTGAATGGGGAATTGATTTCTATTATTCCTAAGCCTTCTCTCGTCGGACCACTAACTTCCACCTACAATAGAGACCACAATGACTACGTTAAAATGCCTGACTAATACACTTAAGGTTATTACAAGAAATATATATATATATATCATGGACATTAATATAGACTTTAGAAAACGCCACACAGTGCGCTCCGTAGATAGAAAATGTGGGTCACGAGGATTGATATAATAATAATAATGTCAGAACCCGCATATATACGGTTATTTCAGACAAGATTTACTCTGTGCCTGTGTGTTTTAGTGTTCAGAAATATATACATACACCGGGGAGACATAAAAGAGTAGTGTTATATAGCTACAAACTTAACTTTTATGATTTTTCGTTGCTGATGTATACATAAAATAAAAAAAATATCTTAAAATAATTTGTATCAAAATGGAACATATACATAATTAATAAAATAATAAACCCTAAGGGTATAAGTCCGAACGAGTTAACTATAAGTTTTTATAGGGAAACTAGTGAAGTTGCTGAGCCCCAAAAATGACGCGGTTTAATTTTGTAAAATGTACAATCTTGACTTGAATGAATGTTTATAGCGTAATTGATTAAAGTACTTAAACTTTTACCTGAAGTGTCATGAACTTGGTACTGCTGGATATAGTTTCGTCATGGGTATCCTTGTTCGTTTGGTGTTTTACGCCGCGCTCAAGATTATTTCACTTATAAGGCGGCGTTGCCAGTTTTATTTTGGGAGGAAATCGGGCTCCGTGCCCCGGAGGAAACCCACGACCCTCCGGTGGTAACTGGCAACCATCCCAAATAGGTCGTTCAAGTGAAAACCCAGTCAGACAATTTTCCACTTCTTTTTTTTTTGGACAGTGGGATTTGAACCCGCGACCCATTGGTGGAAGGCTGTTCGGATTAAGCGTCCAACGCTCTACCTACTGAGCCACGGACTCGAGCCCCCACTCGAACCATCCTTTTTTTAAAACCACAGATACCAGTAACATGAATATATACACAAAGTTTAAAGTTAAGCACCCCCTGGAAAGTCTGCACCGACCGATAAAATCATTGGTGTAGGGAGATTGTTGGCAAACTGATGTTGCAGAAACGATTGTGATCATAAAGGGCAACATTCTCGTGATAAGAAATCATCATTAATGGCAATAAGCTATACAATTTATTCAGGATATCGTTAGCCCAATCAACATCCACTAGATGTTATGCCCAGTAGATCAGGAGCCTGTTTCATAAGGCGGCGTAGGTGTATTTTTTGGCGTAACTTTCTGAGTAACATATCTCTACAGCATGGGTTGTCATGATAGTTACGTAAAAACTTACGCTACGCCGCTTTGTGAAACAGGCTCCCGTGGGCAGTTTCTCAACACATTTACGCCCGTCGTAACTTTGCGCCTGGCCGTAACGTAATGTTGAAGGTATATGTTGCCATGGCGTTACGACCAGGCGCAAACTTACGCCAATGTCAAGAAACAGACACCAGGGGGTAGTTTCTCAAATCATTTAAGCCCGTCGGAACTTTGCGCCGGGTCGAAACGTAATGTTGAAGGTATATGTTGCCATGACGTTACGACCAGGCGCAAAGTTACGCTGGTGTCAAGAAACTGCAAATGTAGCGGCAATTATACCATTCTACCGAGATCTTTGAATAACGTGAGCTATCAGTAAATTCAAAAATCTTCTCACATGACTTTTATGTACAAGTCAACAGAAACCAATCAGATAACAGAAAAGCTATCGCGTTGGGACATTGATTCAACAACAGAACTACCAGCAGTTCGATTGTTTAACAATAAACTATTCAACCATTTATAAGTATTGCTAAGAAAAGCATTTTTTAACAAAAGTAAACACCCTGGACCCCATAAAGATGCGCATATATAGGCCTGCAACATGAACCACTTGCAATCAGGCCGTTAAGTTCGTCAAGTTTTTCGTCCACGGATTCTCGTCCAACACAACTTACGCCAGTTTGTAAGACGGGGCGCTGGAAGAAATATCATTCAAAAGTAGGCCTTAAAGTCTTTTCTTATTCTGTTATAAATTCAACACATTGTTCTCGCCTCACTCCACCGCACCGCCGCCATGTCAGACTTCTGGTCGGAAGTCGGAAGTATTAACACCGAAGTCAAACAAAAAACGATATAAGCCTACAGGGCTTCCTTATTTTTCAACTAGAAATACTAATATTTTGGCAGTCAAGAAAGGTATCCAAAGGCTTTGTATAAATCTTGATATGCCTCGGAAAACCATTTTGGTTAAAGGCACACTTACCGCGAAAATCAGGAATATTGTTTACATTAAAAAAGAAAGACCGTTTTCTGTATTTTTCCCAGACAAAATAAGTTAGGAACCTTCTATTTTTACCAAAATTTAAAAGTTTGGACGTCACTTTGTATTTTTAATTTGAATTTGAAAATTTGAATTGTCAGGTAGCCGGAACGTAAACAAACCACACTGCCCCCTATTGGCGATTTTATGTTTCAGTCGAGTGAGTGAACTAACGGCACAGTGTAATTTTACGTAGGCCTATTTATCTGAGAAATACAGACTGACGATCGGTTAACAGCGACTGGAAAAGCCTGCTGATGATTGTTTGAGTGTAAACCACAGATAAAAAGGCCTGAAATGAGGGTAATCCAACACGAAAGTTGACCGACACTGATCGTTGTTGTTGTAATCAGGCTTCGATTCTTCGTTTGTTTTTCATCCCATTTCTACATTCTAAAGCTAACTAGACATGTTTTATGTGTTCTATGTTTAAGTTTAGTGGTATTAGTCGTACTAAGCTCATGTAAATTGGTTTTCTTAGCAAATTTAAACCGGCTACGGCGGCAAGTGGGCCTTTAAAAGTAGGCCTATGCATTGTAAGACGAGAATCAGAAATAAATCAACAACGGGATAGTGTGAAGATGGATCTGGTGAGACCTGAGTCAAACTCGGAAGCGGTTTATTGTTGGAATTATTATGTCATCTTATATTATTTCCGTTTTATCTAAACAGACAACCCTATAAGTAGGCCTACCTTGCATCACACTAAGAATTCTTATTAGACCAAACGTACATAAATATACATCATATCTAAAAAAAAGTATAGAGTATCAGCAATATAATGTTACAACTAAAGCCATTCAAAGTTCCGGTTTTATCAACCTGTCACACATCCCAAAATAAACGTATAGTTTATACCCGAATAGTGGTAAACAGATAGCTTTGTCCTTATTCTGAACTTCTTTGAGTAGAATACAATCGTGCCCACATGCTTACCTCCCCTTCGCTTCAGAACTAAGTCTCGCATGCAAAGATTAACTTCTCTGTTTAGATTGAGTAGAATATATACTGAATATCGAGGACCTACTTACGGCACATAATTGAAACATTAGTTTGGGCAAGTTACATGTACAATGTAACTACATCCACCAAAAGTGCTACTGTCCTTATGGCAACTTTGAATACAGAACAATAGGATGTTATTATGTTAATTGCATGTTGCAATTACAACAGTATTAAGAAAAGTGTGTTGCTTTTTATGAGTGATTGTGTAAACTTTCAATTTAGATTTCCTATAGATTAACTCGAGACCAAAATTGCTACTATCCATTATGGAGACTCTTTTTCGAAAAATTAAAATACAAAAATTGTTTTGTTAATTGCATTGTATAGTGGTGCAACATAATTCAGAAAAAGAGTGTTATTTTTTATTTTTTATGAGCATCATAAAATTTCAATTTGACCTACGGAGGTATCCTCTATAGCCTAGATTAATTTGTAACACGGCATTTCACTTTAAAAAATAAAATAAATAAAATAAAAAAAACACAAAAAAAAACCACGTCATTCTATGCGAAGAAAAAAATGTTTGCCTGATAAAAGGAACATTACCCAATCTATTTGGGTCTTGAGAGACAGATCTAGAATATATTTGAACAAATAGGCTGGCCTCAACGGTCATGCCATAGTTTAACTTTAGGATTACTATCGGCCACCGCTGCACACTGATTTTTTACTTTCAATGTTCACGCCTAATCGATAGGCCCTAGTGTTTGCTCTACTCTTCTGGGTTTTATCAGTTAATATACAAATCAGCCTGGTATACATGTAGATCCTATGGGCTACACGGCAGGTTAAAAAAAAGCGTGGAGTATTAGTATTATTTATGTTACGGCCGTAGATGAAAAAATCTTATCTTTGTAGTTTGTACTTGTTGTAGTAAACATTGGTTTATTGATGAGCTGGCCATTCAGCCTTTCAGACGATATGCAGTGCCGGTAGTAATAAGTATGTAGCCTACATCTGCAACTGATGGCAAGCACATCAAATTCTATATATATATTTGGTTACAGAGATATTATCTTTATATTTCCATCAACAAATTGAAGTTAAAGTCGAAAACTACACTACATAGTCTACATATGATCGTACAGTACGGCGTACGGATCGTACAAAGTTCGAGTACACTGTCACTGTGTCAGTGGCACATCACTCTTATAATCTATGATTGGAGACAAAAAATAGTGCAATGTTTTCCAACCCGGAAAATCCTCACCTAACAACTTCCAGAATGTAGACCCAAGTTCCAGCCGTAACATATTTCAGGTGTATTGTCTTTGTCAAATCATAGAGCTCTGAGGTACAGGTAACGAAACGGTGTATGGAGCAAGAAAGCGGAAGCTACGCGTTGTCAAGGAGATGTGATTGCCACTCCATTGTCTGATGACGTCATATGCATTGATGACGCAATACAAATTGGTGGCGTCAGTCTATTTATACTCGGCTGGCGTAATAAACATTGATGACGTTATACTTATAGCTGCCATAGCCTGTTTGGTTGTTAAAGGAGTACGTAGAACTTACAGTTGGACAAGCCAGTTTCATACAACATCATTACCGGTAACCTACAAACCTTAAAAGTTGTTCAACTTAACCTCATCGAGTGTTTGGTTGGAAAGGAAAGAAATGGTACACTGATAAAGAATGAAATTGATACCGGGTAGCCTTTAATGCGAATCCAAAGATTAGTCTCTTTCACAGCTCTGATCTGCTGTCAAAATTATTGTTATAAACGCTACTTTAGCGCATACTCGTGACATATAGGACTACAAGTTGTACAAAGCTTTTCTAGTTTGTACTTCTTGAGAAAAAAAAAACAAAACCTTTGATTCTTTTGCAAAAATATCAATAATTTGGCAGCTTATGCTAATTTTCTTTATGAACAACCGGTTCCTTTAGTTCTGTATAAGATGGGGTTCTAGAAAGCATTGGCTTAGTTGTTGAAAATAATAAAAGTGTAGGCCTACGTTGAGACAGTATAATGAATTTAAATAGAGTTAAACCTGGATAGTAGGCCTATATTTAATTATCCTTTCTTTTTTTTTCTCTCTGAAGAAATATTCATTGTATTGGTTAACGAATTTTAGCATGTTAGGGAGACATCGTGGGATAACACATTGATTGACATGGAAATATGTTGACCCATCATTGTGTCATCTTTTGTATGATATTGTTTTTAGACCCTTTGATGGAGTCAAGTATGATGCAATATGTGGGAGAAAAAGCAAATTCTTTCCAAATGAGAGTTGCTTATCATTTTAAAACATGCAGTACCCGTCGCTGAATATTTTTCCTATGCTAGTCGTTCTCTTGATAACCATTTTGAAATTATGCCAAATCATATGTTTGAACACAAATAAACATTTTTTATAGCCTGTAAATGGTTAAGAACGCACCTATACCCTCCTAAACCAAAGTTTTGGGGACCTTGGCACTTTACATATACTCTTACTCACTCTTTACTTTTACCCTATTTCCTCCGATAATATCCAAAATGCCTTCGACCTCATAAACCGTGAACTCCAAAATATTCAGATCTGACTTGAAGCAAATCAAATGTGTTTAAATATCTCTATAACTAAATATATGATCACCAGTCCGACCCAATAAAAAGGGTCAAAGAATATAAATTTCTAGGCAAATTAGTACTTTCTAAAATAAGTCCTTGGACCATAGAGTATAGCTTGCTATAGTTTCAACAAAGGTCTACGTTTGACATAACATACTTCAGTTTTGTAAGACAGGGCCCTGTAAGTCCTTAGTGAAAATTTTTTTTTTTTTGAAAGAAAACAGTTCCATTTTTGCAGCTCATGCCACTTATAGGGAAACAGAAACAAGTGACACAGTAAATTCATCCAAACCAAACTAACTAAATTGTAAAAAGCGCATGTTTGTTATTAACCTCTGGGAAGTGAAGATAATTTACCTAACCACAGGTTAAATGAGGAAGCATAACAGATATGTAGTTCCAAACCATATGTCCACACCCCGACATAACTACATGTATAAACGACCCCACCAACAAGCTGTGGCTGGACAAACTGTAGTCTATGGCAGGCATTGCAACCTAAAATAAAACTCCACCACAAATACAACAGTAAAAACAACAACTAGAACTTCAATATTTGGAAAGTTTGATAATGCTTTGTAGTACAATAATTAGAAATCAAACAAAAAACTGTGTAACTTTTCAAAGAAAAAGACATTAACAAATCAAATATGAACATTTTGATCAAGTTATAACATAACTTTATTTTGAGAATCATTTAAATTAGGATTCTAAAAGATCCGCACTAGCAGAAACGGGTAAATAAAACACAACTTTTAAATAGAAAACTGACCTGAGTATACAATATGAACTCTAAAACCGGAATCAACAAAAACCTTCAAGATACAACAAACATATTGAGACCTCTCAGGAAGGATTTTAAAAGCCTTTTTTTAAAAAGTTACATTCAATATAACTTTACTGTTTTCTTTTCAATTTACACATGCACAATACTGACCAGCATTTAACATATAATACAGTTTTGAAGTTTAACAACACACTCAAGATTGTTTCACTTATATGGTGGTAATATATACAGAAAAAAAAGAAAAAAAAATATACAAAACAACTGTTTCTGAATTAAGTGGTTAAGAACAAACAGGAACCAGCAAAAGAAATAGAAAAATCACAAATTTGAAAAGTGAAAACTTTGTCCGGACCAAAGCCACATTCAATAACCTTACAAAATCAAACAAAAATATCTACATGGATGCAAACATATATATGGCAAGATCAGGCTGATAAAGGTGATTGAATGAGAATGTTGATCTCAAAACTACAGAGTAAAGTAGTGCACTATATCTGTTGGACACAATTAGAAACTTGTCTCAGTCTCCATGGTTATTTTAGACAAGAAAATTTTCCCTGTGCCTGTGTGTTTTAGTGATCATAAATATATCTGTTGGACATATTTCCCCAATACTATGCCACCAATATCAAAGAACTAGTACTCTCTGGGTAAATTTAAAAATCGACAAAACCTTTATTATTTGAAATCTACCTGTGCAGGTTATGTTGTGGTTTTCCCATCAACAGGAAAATAACCAGTGCTATATGTACTGTAGCTATATCAATAAGAGGCTTTTAACAGCATTTTATCTACAATAGTTTAACATAATGAAGACTTATTTCTGTTTATTTTGTTCTGTTGTTGTTACAGACTAATAGATAGGTATAATAGAAACATTATTATTATCACCTGCAAACAATGTCAAATGTTAAATTCATATTGGGAAAAATGGTTGAAGATTAAAAACTAAAATATATCAAGTTTTCATTACAAGGCACTCTTTGTTCTTATTTACAGCATGGCGGTGGGCGCATAAATATCCTATGTTAAAGAAACGCCAGAAGTTACTTTAGGTAAAATGATAAAAACTCCAACAAATGTATTCCATCTATGGCTAACCTGTCCATTGTGGACAAACATGTTAGGTTTCGAAACTGATCTTATGAAAACGGAAAGTTGAAAACATAACTTCAATAGAAGTTCTTCCTATATTGTGAGCATGAGGATTATATTTCACAATGCCACGATCACTAGGGACTTTCACAGGGAATACTACTTACTGATAAATAAAGAATAGAAACAAAAATCTTAACAGCCAAAATCTAGACACCATATAATTTTATACAGCATATTAACCTTGTAATATGTACATGTTTCTATCAATGTTAACAGACTTTCCTAATTTACAGATAGACAATTGCTCACATGTAAAATACTAATCAGTAAAATCAACCTCAGTAATTATTTACACCTGTGAAAGTAAACAACTGATACATGTCTTGTACATGTAATACATCTGTCTCAGCAGGGCACATGTGAGATTTGATGCAGAGACAGATCATGGAATCCACTTCACTACCTGAGCTGTTAAGACTGTTAATAAAGGGATATAAATACAGTAGTCTCTATAAGGGATATAAATACAGTCGTCTCTATAAGGGATATAAATAAAGTCGTCTCTGTAAGGTCTGATCACTTGAGCTTCTTGATGCGCACTAACTGGATATATGCGAGGAATAGGGAGATGCAGGTAACAGCAGCCAGGGCCACTTCTTTAGACCATAGATCCCAGTCTGTCTGGTACTCAATACCTTGATTCTGCAGGTATGCATTTCCAGCTGCTTGACTGAAATATAAATAACACCAATCAGGGAATGATAGAAAACTTCACTTTCATTTTTATCTCAATAAAACCTGTCTAAAAGTTGCTGATGCCGAAATGAAAAATACATTTAATAGCAGATGATTATGACAACTGCCTTGATGTGACGTCAGACAGGACTTGAAGCAGCATTTATGAAAAACAACATCAACAGTTTTAGTTAACTCAACACATGCATGACATTGCCAAGTCAAACAGATTTTTAAAATTATTTAGCATTATCTTTTTAAGCTTAAAGCTCAAAGGGTACTGTGCATATATTCAGAAAAGATAATCAACACTGAATTTAAAGGGGAACTTTTATCTTTCAGCATTCTCAAAATGCAATATTACACAATCCAATATGGCCGCCTTATTGTGTAAAAAGCCACGACAAAAATAGTTTGTGACACATGGACTGGTCACAAAGTACATATGCGGAAAAAAAGATTGAATTGTTTAATTGATAATAAATTAATAACAAAAGTAACAACCAACTAAAAGATCCCCCAACCCCATCTAATTTTTTTTACATTAGGCTTTACAAACCATAGAATGTCAGGAAGGATAATCTATTTGGCCTACTTTATGTTCCTCCTTGCTAGGTCAGCAAATAGGGCTAAATTAAACCACAATGCCCCCAGGTCGAGGGTGCCAGATACAAATAATTTGCAATCATATTTTATGCCATATCTTACATGCCAAAGATTCCACAACGATTGATAAAGCAAATCTAAAGCTAGGGAGTATGCCTAAGGCACCTTGCATTAGAAAGTACATGTATATACTAAAATTAAGAAGTTGTTATCCATAAGTAACTCGTTGATTTGTTATAAGTATATAATAATTATTAATATCAATTCAAGTTTCACTTACCAAGTTCCATTGCCAGAGCAAAAGTCCATGTCTTTAAGTTCATTAATAGTTAGAGCCTGAAAAATGGTTACCATAAAGTTAATTGCTTAGTAGGATATTGTGTAACATTATGCACAGCCTTTGGATGAAAGCAAAATATAGTATTTTCAATAATATTGATTATCATGAGCAGCTGAGTAGGAATATGTGGTGGTCAACTAAACATCACTTTTTTCTCTCTATTTAAGAATCATGTTAATTAAAAAGTACAAGAAATGACTGAAAATTGTCTTACATCCAAACCATAGCGGAAAATACTGAGCCATTTGAGCCACTTGAGCCAGTCAGCAATGTCATCCAGATTGACAAGTAAACCACTGAAGAGCTGAATATAAACAGAAACATCAATAACTTACTTTCATTGCACAATTTCCCTACAGAGATAAAGCATGGTGATATCAATGCTCCTCAATAGCCTTACACATATTTACACTGTTGATTTATTGACGTGTTATGTTGCAGTGAAGATTATTATACTTATATATACCTTATGTGCCATTTTCATTACAGCATCCTTAAGCCAAACAGACAAATAAGTTTTCCCAAAATGGTTAAAATAACACCTTTCAATGCAGTAAGTGATATTGTTAGGGCCTTAAAATATAAACTGGGCGAGAAAGAAAACTCAAATAAAGTATTTTGTAACGCTGGGTGGGGGGAAACTTCTCATATACTGTATGTTTTGATGTTATTTCTTATATCTTCTGATTTAATGATGTAAACTGGGGAGAACACATTTTATTATATAATTAGTAGTGAGATATTGAGTTATACAGCTCTGATATAAGTGATCTCACCACTTTTACCGATAACGTTTATATCATCACTGCCAGTGCCGGAACTATTTCCATTGGAATATTATCTTCTCATTATTAAATATTGCCAAAATTTGTAATCAATTCTTAATTTATAAATTATCGAACATTATTAATTGGCTGTTAAATACTTTTACACAAACCAAATATATTTTTGGCTTTGGCCTTTCGCTGATGCTTGCCGTAATATTATATTTTTAACCTGGCCTAGCACTGCAGCAGGACTCGCTAAACGAGAAAACGTGAAGTAAATCCACTCCACTCTAAAATGTAAATGAAAGTGTTAGGCCTATACCTGGAGCATTAACATTGCTGATTTTAAACAAAATGTATCGAGAACTGACGCAAATCATAGAAAACGAAGACTGTGGGATACGGCAATCAGTGCTTGCTGATCGTTACGCCGTACGGCCGTACGCTCGCTCTAGAGTCTACTGTACTGTCAGTGTAGAAGAGCCTACTCGATTGATTTTGGTAACAAACAATTAAAGATCTAATTTATCGTAGAACATTTCAACACACATAATCTAGTAAATCTTCATTTTAAAATAATAAGACCTTGCCACTTAAAATTTTAATATAAAACTAAACAAAAGAAAATGTCAAGTTCAACTTCACCGACGATGACAGACCTCGATGTTTGTCGTCGCGCGCACACCGTGTGTCCTTCCGCGCAGACAAACGCAGGTTTTTCCTCCGAAATAAGTAATATACTATTCGAACTGTAATTTGTTTCATGAAATCATTTTCCATCAAAAAATTGGAACTGCAACATGAAAATAAGAACTTTGGATGCAAAATTATAAGTTTTTATTGTGTTGATCCCCCAAACGGTGCGCTATTTTATCCTACGCCGTACATGTATATGTGTGATGAGCCCAAATGTAGGTCATTTTCTAGGTCAACTGACGACAGCGAATTGTTCAGTTTATCGCACAAAATACACGAAAATCTCACTAATAATTATATAATAAATAGAATATTTGTTGTTTTATCGGTAAATATCATTTCTATTTCATCTAGTGGATAAAAAAATATTGTATTTTCACTCTTGGCTTCGCCAATCGTGAAAATACAGATTTTTTATCCACTCGATGAAATATAAATGGTATTTACCGATAAACAACAAATATCCTCTATATATTGTCACCGATATGACTTCACGTGAGTCTAATGATGTCCACTCGCCTATATTCAGATTCCTACCAGTCCCCAATAAATCCTTTAATACTTTATAGCTATTTATACTGTGTCGCTCACTTACCATCATAAAAACATAAGCGAGGGCAATAAGAAGGTTAGCTATGGCATAGATCTTTACACTGGCACTGACAATAAAGGAAATTCCCACTGCACTCATCGTTGTCAAAAACAGGGTCAACATGTACACAAAAAATGGTCCCACTTCAGGACGAAAACCTGCAAATGCAAACACAAACACAGTAAATAATTCTATATTTTACACAAAAATGACACTTATACAAAGAGGATCTTTAAATGATATGTTATAACAAATTAGAGTTTAAAATGTTTGAAACTCTCTTTAATATGTTAAAGGTTCTCTTTAAAAACAACTAACTACGTGGTGATGTCTTAATCTTTTATCATTAAATATGAGTTTTCTAGGGATAATGGATTATAACCAAATACCCTGCAATAACACAACATGAACAGAATTTTACACAAAATACAAATATAATTTTAATAATTTCAAGTTATACCATATTCTAGAGAATGTAAAAGGGTGACTGAATAATACCTATCATCCAGTAAGTAATAGCTGAGAAGACAGCCACTGGTATTGCTCTCATTGGGATTACATCACAGAATATCTTGGCTAAGAAATAGGAGGACACTCGATAAAACCCACTGGCATTTTCATGACTGAAAATAAAAAACAATTCATTAATAAAGACTAATGTTCATATGATATATTCTTTCTGAATTATACTCTTAACCAATGACTTCAAAATACTGAATCCAACTGTTGTCATTTCTGTAACATTGATAGCAGCTGATCACATACCACTGTACTCAAAACTGTAGTTGTTTTCGTAACAACAAAAAACCTGCACTAGATTGTTATGCTCTCTACAAAAGTTATTCGGATGGTTGCCAGTTACCAACGGAAGGTCGTGGGTTTCCTCCGGGCATAGAGCCCGGTTTCCTCCCACAATAAAACTGGCAACGCCGCCATATAAGTGAAATAATCTTGAGCGCGGCGTAAAACACCAAACAATCACTCAATCAATCAAAAGTTATTCGAAGAGATATAACTCTGGAAATGACCGAGCATTTATGTGGTATTATTATCAAACCAGGTGGTTGAAATCAGGCATTTGATTGAATGATAGATATTTTACCAACACTCACAATTATTTCACTTAGGCCTTTGAGGCGGCATGCCAGGGTTAGTGGGGAAGAAACCTTCGGCGACTATCTGGCAATTCCTCCACATTTGGCGATTGAGAGAAAAATCAACTTTCAATCTGAGTGGGATTAGATTGGATCCCGCAACGCATCTATGGAAGACCTGTATCAGAGTGAAAGACTATCACTCTAACCGAATGGACCGAGCCACCCCAGACATTTGAATCAATTGTATTTCAGTTCTTTCAGCTCCCTTCACAATGGGATACAAAACAGAAGCTGAAGCACTTACATGAATATGGCTCTCTCTTTTATAAAGAGTTCAACAGCAGACAGATTTCCAAATACTTGGTTCATGATGATGAAGAAAAAGGCACCAACCCTGAAATTAAACATACATTATAAACATTTATGTATTGCGGCTGGTGAACTGAAGCAACCCCAGTATCACTTGTTTGTCAGACAATGTATTATGAGGAAAGTCAGTAAACACTAAAAATGACAACAACAACAACAACACATGTGGTTTCTCAATTCTAAAAGTATGTGAAGGTTTCTCTACTGCACCTGTATCCGAAATAACTCCATTTTTATATTTATTTTGATAAAGAAATCTCTCCTGTGACCAATTCCATGGATTTTTGTCTTCATGGTTGTATGCCCATATTTTTGTGTGAGGTTTCGATATGATTTTTTCTTTTGCCCTGGTTTTCTTCATTTGTTGCCTGGTATATAAAGTCACCTGTGACCAGTTTTTTTTATTCATCACGAAATACTAAAATAGGGGAAACCTAAAAACGGGTTACCACAGAAAAAATTAATTCACACGCCCGATGGTGCCACCCTTACCTGTTCTGTACACCTGATTTCAGAGACGGATCAATCTGATAATATATAGCTCCAACAATCAACCCAAAAATAATCATGACAAAAACCTACAAAACAATGATTAGACAAATATAACATCAGTTTATCAGACATTAATTAGTAGGTGAATAAGTAGGTAAGCTAACAGACAATCAGTGGAAAGAGTTATCTTTCTGTGATGTTTGGCTCAATTACGTAGTCATTATTATTCCCCTTATATGAGATGTTATATTAACATCAAAAAGAAAAATGAAAATGATCGCTCAAGTAAGAAAGTAAGACAATTTAAAATTACCTGAAGGATTGAAGTCTGTGGATTTCTTAAAATATTCTTTACAGCTCTTTGAGAGACTGTGACTAGCTGAAATACAGATATCATGATATGAGGTTACAGTCATCTTAATTATTTACAAAAATATCTAAAGTTTTCTTATACTTGACCAAATTTGTAGCTCCCCTGAAAATGAGAAAACACAAAAGTAAAAAAATTATACCAGCAAAATATTTGAGTACCAGTAAATATAAAATTGTTAATACCTGGGTCCAAAAGGAAGTAGCATATTGTACTTTCACCACCTGAATTGTCTCCCCTGCTTGTTTTCGAGACTGATAATCTGACAAAATAGGGTCAATTTCTTCCTGAACCCTGGAAATCAATATTTACACAGAATGAAGACTTGTGTGGGAGGAGAAAATTCAACATAGCTTCTAGTGTTTGTTCTACTAAGTTGGTGTTAAGTTACACATAGGCTTACCCTATCTGAATATTAAGTTCCTGTAGTTGAACATACACTTGCTTCAGGCACATCTTACCAGAGTAAAGTACTAACAAATCCCCAATAACTTCTCAAATTTATTACTGCATCAGTATTCAAAGTGACGGTTGGTACAATTATTAACCTTGTTTTGTAGGCAGAGTTTACTATGATTATTAACCGTGTTTTGTAGGCAGATTTTACAACGATTATTTACCTCGTTTTGTAGGCAGAGTTTACTACCATTATTTACCTTGTTTTGTAGGCAGATTTGCGAAACTGTTTAACTAGTTCATCATGAACTGGAGACTCGCCACCTGTGTAAGATCAAAAGATATGATAAATTGATTGAGTTTGGAATGGCATGAGCTGCCAAAATTCAGATTTTTTTATAATTTTTAATCGTCTTGAGAAGTTAGCTTTTAAATTACATTGAAAATCTAAAGGACTTGAAAAAAATATATCAGTAAAGTCAGTTACCCGTAATAACCCAAAATGTGTGCTAATAACGGACAAAATTCAAATAACAGGGATGTATGAATACATTTTCGGGTCTTTGTTGCTTATAAAAACTACTGTAACATACATATCCAAGATTGATATTTGAAGAAAGCTACAATTTTCAACTACTTGACAAAAATGACGCACAATTAACTTATTCTGTTTCAACTAAATTATTTCAACTATATTTTGCAACTCATGTCACTTTAAACAAATAAATAAAAAAAATTCTTTGATATATACCCTCAGAAAAGAATACTACTTATAGACAATTGTTCAAGGCTGATTATTAAGACATCTCCTTTTATCTACTTAATCCATACTATTTCAATTAGTGAAAGTTTACATAATATTGCAGACTAACCAGACAGGCTTCAGAAGAATAACTATATATCACTAATATCTATAAGCTTCACATTTAATTTGTGATAAACTTAAGACTAGAGATATTCCAAATCACCTGCTTAAAGCCAATAATACATGTATGTTCAAAACGAATAATTTTTTTCTCACTCAGAGGAACTTAACTGAAATAAATTAAACTTATTTAAATAAAAAGAGCAATTAGAATGAAGTATTTAACAAGCAACACAACAAAAAGAGGAGGAAGTGCATACAGGAAGGGAGGAAAATAATACAATTCTGTTTTAAAATCATGCAGTACATTGGATTGACAATAATATACCCAAATTCCACAGCCCGGATAGTAAATTTGAATTCAGTTGGAAAATTGGTAAAGTTTAATAATAGGTAAAAATTATCTCTTTCACAATCCCATGTAAAACGTTTTGTCAACATGAACATCTTATCACAAAGTTTTAAAGTCACATTTCTGGCTTTGTCTAGGCTTTCCAAACATAAATCAAGGCTACCTGGGGTGCCGTTCACTATCTGCTTAACTGACACAAGTTCCCAGGCACTGACCCAGCAAAGTTGGAGCATAAGTCAGGATATCCAACACTATATTACCCATACAGGATTTTCACATCATAGATTTTATCATTAATTTCCAGCATGCCATTACAGCAAAAGTAAACATGCACACAAGGACATGATAGTTAAATATAAACATGCAGGAATGGAAAACTTAAAAAACAAAATGTCCACAAAATCAATGACAAATTCCATGCCTTTACATAGCAATATAAAAGGAGACATACCAGCAAATTTAGTGACAAGTGGAGCAGTCACTATTAATCCAATCAGGAAAGAGAAGAAATATCAAATATTTTCTCATCAATATATTTTCATATGAAGAGATTAAGAAGGTGAATACTTCCATAGATAGTCACTTCCCCAAAGTATTTTCCATGTTGTATAACGGTGTTCTACATCTTTATCTATCAGGGAATGCTCAATTTATCTATATAGTTACATCATCTGGACCCTGCAATGGACTTCTCCAACAGTGTAACCTCCAAAAATGTTTTAAAAAGTGAGAGCCATCCAAGGAAATGGCTTTGTGACGTCATGATATTTCCAACGTCCCAAAGACATCATGCTGGATTTGTCTGCCCTTTTTTAACGCTTGGAGTGGCCATGGCAAAGTTTGATTAAAGTAATAACATTGACAACACTATCAGATTGCCTTGATTATAAATAATATTGATTATAAATAATATAACAGCAGGAAAGAAACGGAAAGATATATTAATAGCAATAAATAGGGATGTTTTATTCTAACTGTAACATCTATGACTCAACTTAATAAAATGTCAAAGATCATTCTTTCTCCAACAGTTAAATGTTTATCAAAGGTTATTATTTTTAAGGGCCCTTCCCCCTACCCACCCACAAAACCATAAAATGTCATCTCCCCATGGCATGAAAATCGACCAACTTTGTTAGCAATAAGGTAGAAAGGTGTAGACTGGGTAAGTGTGAGGAACTGTGATACCTTACCATGGATGTGACTATCTATGTTAAAGGCATGCTTTAAACCTAGAAGAAGATCAGCAGAGTTATAAAGAAGTATGTTAGGAGTGTACTTTTAAGTTACACCACTTTACAACACAAAATATTTATAAGGTTAGAGAAATAACCATTTTTATGCACTATAGATCAGCATAATATTTGGAATGTAGAAATATAATCAGTCAGATTTTCTTACCTTCCGTCTTCTCAGCTTTTTGTAGAACACCTGGTGAATAAATGAACATATTAAAATGTCAATGCAGTGGTCTACATTGAAGAAAAAAAAGAAATTATAAAGAGCTTTTCTTGTGATTTCCAGAAATGGCAAACCAAATAGTTTATCACTAACAGTTAATTCAGCCTCAGTGTTGTTTGTCGTTACACTTCCATCCACAATAATACGCCTTCAGTTACAAAATTAGGGTTAATGTACGCCTTCCAAAGAAAAGTTATCTGGAGCACTGGTATAGACCCTTTGCTTAAGAACTTCATTTGATTGATTGTTTGGTGTTTTACGCCGCGCTCAAGATTATTTCACTTATATGGCGGGAGGAAACCCACGACCTTCCGCTGGTAACTGGCAACCATCCCACTAACCATCCCGCTTAAGAACTTCAAGGGGGGGTAAAATGGTGCATGGAAATTAATCTGCACATAAAAATATAGGTGTGCAGTCATGCATGTCGCTACAAAAGTTCTGGATAGGCGATCACTTCACACAAAATCATCTTCCACCACATATTTTTTTGAGTTATGTCATAAGGCTTTTGGTCTATTGGTACAGTCAGCTATGGCCAATTCTTGTCCATCAGAGTCCGTTATGTGCTTTACCCAGTAAATCCATTATCAATTCAAAGGAGTACCAATGTTGTCACCAATGTAATTTATTCATGACTTATGATATGTAATGATTTGTTGGTGAAAACATTCTGCCTTACCATTAATTTCATCTTCAGCTGTACCCGTCACTGCAGTAGAATCACCATTAATAATGTCCAGGAAGAAATCTGGGGGGTTGTTGTGCTCTTCACACATATGACCTGATTAAAAAAGTTAAAAAATTATCAAACTTGAAGTCCTCATTTAAAGTGGCATTTGCTGCCAAAATTTGCATTATGTTTTTACATTCTGATTGTCCAAGTTTTTTGGAGGGGTTGTTGGGAATTATGTTTGGAAAGTAAAGAAAATTGAAATAACCAAGACAAATGTTTATTCATTCTAATGCCTGAGTTAGTAAAAAAATACTACTTTGATGTATATACTTGAAACAAGTAGCACTAAAAAGCTTTTGACTTTCTTGAGAAAAATGGCTATCATTTCAAAATTGTATCTACTACCATGCCATTTGAGATGAGGGAGCCGTGATCTACTACCATGCCATTTATGATGAGGGAACCTTGATCTACTACCATGCCATTTATGATGAGGGAACCGTGATCTACTACCATGCCATTTATGATGAGGGAACCGTGATCTACTACCATGCCATTTGAGATGAGGGAACCGTGATCTACTACCATGCCATTTATGATGAGGGAACCGTGATCTACTACCATGTCATTTATGATGAGGGAGCCGTGATCTACTACCATGCCATTTATGATGAGGGAACCGTGATCTACTACCATATCATTTATGATGAGGGAACCGTGATCTACTACCATGTCATTTATGATGAGGGAACCGTGATCTACTACCATATCATTTATGATGAGGGAACCGTGATCTACTACCATGTCATTTATGATGAGGGAACCGTGATCTACTGCCATGCCATTTATGATGAGGGAACCGTGATCTACTACCATACTATTTATGATGAGGGAACCGTGATCTACTACCATGCCATTTATGATGAGGGAACCTTGATCTACTACCATGCCATTATGATGAGGGAACCGTGATCTACTACCATGCCATTTGAGATGAGGGAACCGTGATCTACTACCACGCCATTTATGATGAGGGAACCGTGATCTACTACCATGTCATTTATGATGAGGGAACCGTGATCTACTACCATGCCATTTATGATGAGGGAACCGTGATCTACTACCATGTCATTTATGATGAGGGAACCGTGATCTACTACCATGTCATTTATGATGAGGGAACCGTGATCTACTGCCATGCCATTTATGATGAGGGAACCGTGATCTACTACCATACTATTTATGATGAGGGAACCGTGATCTACTACCATGCCATTTATGATGAGGGAACCTTGATCTACTACCATGCCATTATGATGAGGGAACCGTGATCTACTACCATGCCATTTGAGATGAGGGAACCGTGATCTACTACCACGCCATTTATGATGAGGGAACCGTGATCTACTACCATGTCATTTATGATGAGGGAACCGTGATCTACTACCATGTCATTTATGATGAGGGAACCGTGATCTACTGCCATGCCATTTATGATGAGGGAACCGTGATCTACTAGCATACCATTTATGATGAGGGAACCGTGATCTACTACCATGCCATTTGAGATGAGGGAACCGTGATCTACTACCATACTATTTATGATGAGGGAACCATGATCTACTACC
This sequence comes from Lepidochitona cinerea, assembly GCA_963971465.1. NCBI lineage: Eukaryota > Metazoa > Mollusca > Polyplacophora > Chitonida > Tonicellidae > Lepidochitona > Lepidochitona cinerea. Next base: position 21,905,580 of record OZ020551.1, read on the forward strand.
ATGCCATTTATGATGAGGGAACCATGATCTACTACCATGCCATTTGAGATGAGGGAACCGTGATCTACTACCATACTATTTATGATGAGGGAACCATGATCTACTACCATGCCATTTATGATAAGGGAACCATGATCTACTACCATACCATTTATGATGAGGGAACCATGATCTACTACCATGCCATTTGAGATGAGGGAACCGTGATCTACTACCATACTATTTATGATGAGGGAACCATGATCTACTACCATGCCAATTATGATGAGGGAACCGTGATCGACTACTATACCATTTGACATGAGGGAACCACGGTCTACTACCATGCCATTTATCATGAGGGAACCGTGATCTACTGCCATGCCATTTATGATGAGGGAATCATGATCTACTACCATACCATTTATGATGAGGGAACCATGATCTACTACCATGCCATTTATGATGAGGGAACAGTGATCTACTACCATGCCATTTATGATGAGGGAACCGTGATCTACTACCATACCATTTATGATGAGGGAACCATGATCTACTACCATGCCATTTATGATGAGGGAACCGTGATCTACTACCATGCCATTTATGATGAGGGAACCGTGATCTACTACCATGCCATTTATGATGAGGGAACCGTGATCTACTACCATGCCATTTATGATGAGGGAACCGTGATCTACTACCATGCCATTTATGATGAGGGAACCGTGATCTACTACCATGTCATTTATGATGAGAGAACAGTGATCTACTACCATACCATTTATGATGAGGGAACCGTGATCTACTACCATGCCATTTATGATGAGAGAACAGTGATCTACTACCATGCCATTTGAGATGAGGGAACCGTGATCTACTACCATGCCATTTATGATGAGGGAACCGTGATCTACTACCATGCCATTTATGATGAGGGAACCATGATCTACTACCATGCCATTTATGATGAGGGAACCGTGATCTTCTACCATGCCATTTATGATGAGGGAACAGTGATCTACTACCATGCCATTTGAGATGAGGGAACCGTGATCTACTACCATGCCATTTATGATGAGGGAACCGTGATCTACTACCATGTCATTTATGATGAGAGAACAGTGATCTACTACCATACCATTTATGATGAGGGAACCGTGATCTACTACCATGCCATTTATGATGAGGGAACCGTGATCTACTACCATACCATTCATGATGAGGGAACCGTGATCTACTACCATGCCATTTATGACGAGGGAACAGTGATCTACTACCATACCATTCATGATGAGGGAACCGTGATCTACTACCATGCCATTTATGATGAGAGAACAGTGATCTACTACCATGCCATTTGAGATGAGGGAACCGTGATCTACTACCATGCCATTTATGATGAGGGAACCGTGATCTACTACCATGCCATTTATGATGAGGGAACCCTGATCTACTACCATGCCATTTATGATGAGGGAACCGTGATCTACTACCATGCCATTTATGATGAGGGAACCGTGATCTACTACCATGCCATTTATGATGAGGGAACCGTGATCTACTACCATGCCATTTATGATGAGGGAACCGTGATCTACTACCATGCCATTTATGATGAGGGAACCGTGATCTACTACCATGTCATTTATGATGAGAGAACAGTGATCTACTACCATACCATTTATGATGAGGGAACCGTGATCTACTACCATGCCATTTATGATGAGAGAACAGTGATCTACTACCATGCCATTTGAGATGAGGGAAACGTGATCTACTACCATGCCATTTATGATGAGGGAACCGTGATCTACTACCATGCCATTTATGATGAGGGAACCGTGATCTACTACCATGTCATTTATGATGAGAGAACAGTGATCTACTACCATACCATTTATGATGAGGGAACCGTGATCTACTACCATGCCATTTATGATGAGAGAACAGTGATCTACTACCATGCCATTTGAGATGAGGGAACCGTGATCTACTACCATGCCATTTATGATGAGGGAACCCTGATCTACTACCATGCCATTTATGATGAGGGAACCGTGATCTACTACCATGCCATTTATGATGAGGGAACCGTGATCTACTACCATGCCATTTATGATGAGGGAACCGTGATCTACTACCATACCATTTATGATGAGGGAACCGTGATCTACTACCATTCTATTTATGATGAGGAAACCGTGATCTACTACCATGGCATTTGAGATGAGGGAACCGTGATCTACGGTTTCCTCATCATAAATGGTATGGTAGTAGATCACGGTTTCCTCATCATAAATGGAATGGTAGTAGATCACAGTTCCCACATCATAAATGGCATGGTAGTAGATCACGGTTCCCTCATCATAAATGGTATGGTAGTAGATCACTGTTCTCTCATCTCAAATGCCATGGTAGTAGATCACGGTTCCCTCATCATAAATGGCGTGGTAGTAGATCACGGTTCCCTCATCATAAATGGTATCGTAGTAGATCATGATTCCCTCATCATAAATGGTATGGTAGTAGATCACGGTTCCCTCATCATAAATGGCATGGTAGTAGATCACGGTTCCCTCATCATAAATGGCATGGTAGTAGATCACAGTTCCATCATCATAAATGGTATGGTAGTAGATCACGGTTCCCTCATCATAAATGGCATGGTAGTAGATCACAGTTCCCTCATCATAAATGGTATCGTAGTAGATCACGATTCCCTCATCATAAATGGTATGGTAGTAGACCACGGTTCCCTCATCATAAATGGTATCGTAGTAGATCACGGTTCCCTCATCATAAATGGCATGGTAGTAGATCACGGTTTACTCATCATAAATGGTATCGTAGTAGATCACGGTTCCCTCATCTCAAATGCCATGGTAGTAGATCACGGTTTCCTCCTCATAAATGGAATGGTAGTAGATCATGGTTCCCTCATCATAAATGGCATGGTAGTAGATCACTGTTCTCTCATCTCAAATGCCATGGTAGTAGATCACGGTTCCCTCATCATAAATGGTATGGTAGTAGATCACGGTTCCCTCATCATAAATGGTATGGTAGTAGATCACGGTTCCCTCATCATAAATGGCATGGTAGTAGATCACAGTTCCCTCATCATAAATGGCATGGTAGTAGATCACGGTTCCCTCATCATAAATGGCATGGTAGTAGATCACGGTTCCCTCATCATAAATGGCATGGTAGTAGATCACGGTTCCCTCATCTCAAATGGCATGGTAGTAGATCACTGTTCTCTCATAATAAATGGAATGGTAGTAGATCACGGTTCCCTCATCATGAATGGTATGGTAGTAGATCACTGTTCTCTCATCATAAATGACATGGTAGAAGATCACGGTTCCCTCATCATAAATGGCATGGTAGTAGATCACGGTTCCCTCATCATAAATGGCATGGTAGTAGATCACAGTTCTCTCATCATAAATGGTATGGTAGTAGATCACGGTTCCCTCATCATAAATGGCATGGTAGTAGATCACTGTTCCCTCATCATAAATGGCATGGTAGTAGATCACAGTTCTCTCATCATAAATAGTATGGTAGTAGATCACGGTTCCCTCATCATAAATGGCATGGTAGTAGATCACAGTTCTCTCATCATAAATGGCATGGTAGTAGATCACAGTTCTCTCATCATAAATAGTATGGTAGTAGATCACGGTTCCCTCATCATAAATGGCATGGTAGTAGATCACAGTTCTCTCATCATAAATGGTATGGTAGTAGATCACGGTTCCCTCATCATAAATGGTATCGTAGTAGATCACGGTTCCCTCATCATAAATGGCATGGTAGTAGATCACGGTTTACTCATCATAAATGGTATCGTAGTAGATCACGGTTCCCTCATCTCAAATGCCATGGTAGTAGATCACGGTTTCCTCCTCATAAATGGAATGGTAGTAGATCACGGTTCCCTCATCATAAATGGCATGGTAGTAGATCACTGTTCTCTCATCTCAAATGCCATGGTAGTAGATCACGGTTCCCTCATCATAAATGGTATGGTAGTAGATCACGGTTCCCTCATCATAAATGGTATGGTAGTAGATCACGGTTCCCTCATCATAAATGGCATGGTAGTAGATCACAGTTCCCTCATCATAAATGGCATGGTAGTAGATCACGGTTCCCTCATCATAAATGGCATGGTAGTAGATCACGGTTCCCTCATCATAAATGGCATGGTAGTAGATCACGGTTCCCTCATCTCAAATGGCATGGTAGTAGATCACTGTTCTCTCATCATAAATGGAATGGTAGTAGATCACGGTTCCCTCATCATGAATGGTATGGTAGTAGATCACTGTTCTCTCATCATAAATGACATGGTAGAAGATCACGGTTCCCTCATCATAAATGGCATGGTAGTAGATCACGGTTCCCTCATCATAAATGGCATGGTAGTAGATCACTGTTCCCTCATCATAAATGGCATGGTAGTAGATCATTTGAGATGAGGGAACCGTGATCTACTACCATGCCATTTATGATGAGGGAACCGTGATCTACTACCATGCCATTTATGATGAGGGAACCGTGATCTACTACCATGCCATTTATGATGAGAGAACCGTGATCTACTACCATGCCATTTATGATGAGGGAACCGTGATCTACTACCATACCATTTATGATGAGGGAACTGTGATCTACTACCATGCCATTTATGATGAGGGAACCGTGATCTACTACCATACCATTTATGATGAGGGAACCGTGATCTACTACCATACCATTTATGATGAGGGAATCATGATCTACTACGATACCATTTATGATGAAGGAACCGTGATCTACTACCACGCCATTTATGATGAGGGAACCGTGATCTACTACCATGGCATTTGAGATGAGAGAACAGTGATCTACTACCATACCATTTATGATGAGGGAATCATGATCTACTACGATACCATTTATGATGAGGGAACCGTGATCTACTACCATACCATTTATGATGAGGGAATCATGATCTACTACGATACCATTTATGATGAGGGAACCGTGATCTACTACCATACCATTTATGATGAGGGAATCATGATCTACTACGATACCATTTATGATGAGGGAACCGTGATCTACTACCATACCATTTATGATGAGGGAATCATGATCTACTACCATACCATTTATGATGAGGGAACCATGATCTACTACCATACCATTTATGATGAGGGAATCATGATCTACTACCATGCCATTTATGATGAGGGAACCGTGATCTACTACCATGCCATTTATGATGAGGGAACCGTGATCTACTACCATGCCATTTATGATGAGGGAACCGTGATCTACTACCATGCCATTTATGATGAGGGAACCGTGATCTACTACCATGCCATTTATGATGAGGGAACCGTGATCTACTACCATGCCATTTATGATGAGGGAACCATGATCTACTACCATGCCATTTATGATGAGGGAACCGTGATCTACTACCATGCCATTTATGATGAGGGAACCGTGATCTACTACCATGCCATTTATGATGAGGGAACCGTGATCTACTACCATGCCATTTATGATGAGAGAACCGTGATCTACTACCATGCCATTTATGATGAGAGAACAGTGATCTACTACCATGTCATTTATGATGAGGGAACCGTGATCTACTACCATGCCATTTGACATGAGGAAACCGTGATCTACTACCATACCATTTGACACGAGGAAACCGTGATCTACTACCATACCATTTATGATGAGGGAACCGTGATCTACTACCATGTCATTTATGATGAGAGAACAGTGATCTACTACCATACCATTTATGATGAGAGAACAGGGATCTACTACCATGCCATTTATGATGAGAGAACAGTGATCTACTACCATGCCAATTGAGATGAAGGAACCATGATCTACTACCATGCCATTTGACATCAGGAAACCGTGATCTACTACCATGCCATTTATGATAAGGGAACCGTGATCTACTACCATGCCATTTATGATTGAGGGAACCGTGATCTACTACCATATCATTTATGATGAGGGAACCGTGATCTACTGCCATGCCATTTATGATGAGAGAACAGTGATCTACTACCATGCCATTTATGATGAGGGAACCGTGATCTACTACCATGCCATTTATGATGAAGGAAATGTGATCTACTACCATATCATTTATGATGAGGGAACCGTGATCTACTACCATGTCATTTATGATGAGGGAACCGTGATCTACTACCATGCCATTTAGGATGAGGGAGCCGTGATCTACTACCATACCATTTATGATGAGAGAACAGTGATCTACTACCATGCCATTTATGATGAGGGAGCCGTGATCTAGTACCATGTCATTTATGATGATGGAACAGTGATCTACTACCATGCCATTTATGACGAGGGAACAGTGACCTACTACCATATCATTTATGATGAGGGAACCGTGATCTACTACCATGCCATTTATGACGAGGGAACAGTGATCTACTACCATGCCATTTATGATGAGGGAACCGTGATCTACTACCATGCCATTTACCGTGAGGGAACCGTGATCTACTACCATGCCTTTTATGATGAGGGAACCGTGATCTACTACCATGCCATTTGACAAAGATAAAACTAAGCACTCTGTATGTAATCGAAAAAAAATCAAAACAATAAATTCAATATTTATCACAAAAATGGTTTAAACTTGTTATTTACCTATAGACTGAAAGTAGTCCAGAGCTTCTGAACAGGGTCCATGGAAGACAGTCTCCCCCTGAGATAATAACATCAGGGAGTCGAACAAACGATATATTGAGAACCGGGGCTGGTGAATTGAAAATATGATAGTTTTTCCTCGAAGTCCAAGTCTGTGAGAAAAAAATATGTCCCATTTAAGATGCTTGTATTCATAATAGAAGTTTTAGTGTTGATCTTAAAGGGTAAAGTATCAATGTAAAAAGTAGCTCAATTCTTCATGTTAATTGATTGATTGTTTGGTGTTTTACGCCGCGCGTTGCCAGTTTTATTGTGGGAAGAAACCGGGCTCTATGCCCGGAGGAAACCCACGACCTTCTGTTGGTAACTGGCAACCATCACACATAGGTCATTTGAGTGAATACCCAATCAGAAAATTTTCCAATTTTTGGACTGAGTGGGGCTTCGTGTTGAAACTTGATATGATCATAAAATATTATAAATCATTGGATATGAAGGAGGGACATATTATACCCTAGAGATGGGGGCATAAAAGTCTAATGGCTTGCCACTAATTGACCACAATATGTTAGGGGGATCCTGTCTCCATAGCTATACTTTCCAGGAAATATTACTCATGCTAGTGTGTTTTAATTAGAAAATAATACGACCACATCAGAGCTTGTCTGACAACTCAACACAAGCAAAAATTCTTCATTCCTGAAATGTAAAAGAAAATGTTTCAGCATACCTCCTGAGCAGGAGCATGACAGCATTAGCAGTACTAGCATCAAGGCCAGTAGTTGGTTCATCCAGGAAAAGAATGGGTGGGGCAATAATCAACTCCATCCCAATGTTTGTTCTCTTTCTCTCTCCACCGGATACGCCACGGATAAACTCATTTCCAATCTACAAACAATTTTTAGCTAATTTTGAAAATACCACAGTTTGTCTGAGAATATGTAAGCTTAAAATTGCCAAAATGGTGGTACCCATCTTGATTTGTGTGCAGCTATTTGAATTTTGTCTGTTATTGGCACAAATCTTTCGTTTGTATGGTTACAAGCTTTAACAATACTTTTTATTTGAATGTCAATGTTTTTCAAGGTATCATACATCAGTTCACACGCTCAATATCTTTTGCCAAAGAATTTTATTCTCACATTTTAATATAGTTCTTTTTTTAATTAGGCCTGTGGAAAAAAACATTAAAACTTCTATAAGATTTCTTCCTTGATGCAAGAACATTTATTGAACTCATTGTGAATTGCTTATCAGTTCAGATGTAGGGTATTTCAACTCACTTTACTGTCAGCACAATGTGTCAGACCAAGTTCCTGAATGGTTTCTTCCACACGCCGCGCTCTGTCTTCTTTGGTGTATGATTTAGGGAGGCGAAGAGTTGCGGAGAAAAGGAGATTCTCTCGCACTGTCAGCGTTCCCATGACAACGTCATCCTTAAATTAAAAAAAAAAAAGATCCAAATAGTTTCTTTTTGCTGTAAATTCTCAAATGACCCAAGTTGCCTACTAGTTGGACAAACATAAGATAACATAACAACTCAAAGACAAGAAATCGAAATGCAGGTCACAACACTTTTGACAGTGAAGATCATTGGGTGCAGGAAAGTGAGCAGAAAAGAATGCCCAGTCTTACAATCTCACTAGTCAAGTGGTTTCACAAATATGATGGCATTACTGTGTTAACTGGGGGAGGAAACTGAATTTTCTGTGGAGTGGAAACCCAAAACCTTCCACCCGGAAACCATTCAACCCATTCAACACCATTCAACATTGGATGAAAATTATCTTGGCTAAAGAGGTCTTTAACCTGATTCTCATCTAGAGAAATCCTGCCTTGACTGATTAATGCTTTATGTTTCACTTAGATGGAGAGGAAACCAGATTTTGTGTCAGCAGACCCATGTAACCAATCTAATAAAGAAGCGAACAAGTCAGATCAGACAACTTTCCCATAACACAACCAGAGAGAAAGATGATAGAGGTTTACCTGAACGACATAGCCAACCATACATTTGAAGTTATCTGGTACAGGATTACCATCCATTAGCAATGTCCCGGACAAACCATTTGGATCTTTACGACCAGCTAAGACATCCAATAATCTGAAAATATGAGTAATAAATAATGTATGACAACAATACGATGTTTGAAGTTCCTTGAAAAACTAAAAGATTGACATTGTAATTAAAAATATTCATGAATCTCCTGTGTGAGGGGCTCGTTGGCTCAGTCCGTTAGTGTGATTTTCCCCAAATCTATCTTCTAGATGCAAGTTACAATCTCCATGGCCCCCATTCCATGTTTTACCTTGGCAGATTACTACACTCCAACCCGTAAATCAAACAGAGCCCACTGGTGGGAATGTAAGAGTTGTCTTTCCTTTCCTTATAGTCTTAATTGGCCAATCAGGGGGCCGTTTCACGAAGGCGTCGCAAAGTGCGATTAATCGCAGTTGCCATGACGTTGTATCTCTTCACTATGGTATCCAGTGGCAACTAGGCTTCGTTTGCTTTGTGAAACAAGCCCCAGCACTCGATTGAATACCTTTTGTCAGATGGCTGCCATTGAAAAATTAATCGAGGCAGCATACTGTAGAAGTATGCGATGTCCACAATGAGGCTGAAACGTTGTGATGTGAGAAACCTTGTTTGAAATATCAAACTTGATTTTGGACAGCTTGTTAAAGCGGCAGAAACTCTTGCTACATATACAATCAGACCAGGGGTCTTTAGCATGGATTTCATACCCAAGCACCTTAAGTTGTTCAGTTGTTTCCGAACAAGAAACGTCTTTTTTACCTAAATTTAGTGACACATTCGACAGACACTAACCTCAGGTGACTATCCTGCCATTGTTGTTTACACAACAGTTATGGCAGTAGTCACCTGGGGTTAGACAGACAATAGCATTGACAGTTACCATAACATAATTTCTCAGCTAGTGGAAGGGTGTAAGTGCCTGATGTTTTGAATAGCTGCGAGATGTTTTACACGCATTCAATCGAAAGGCGCTGTTCCATTTTTGGGTTGGAGTGTAGTAATCCGCCAAGGTAAAACACAAAATGAATGCCATGGAGATATTAACTTGGCATGAGAAGGTGACACTGGCCTTCCATTGAACCAGCCCGGGATAGAATCCCATTGACCAAATGGGATAGAATCCCATTGACCAAATAAAAATTTAACAATTTCTGAGTGGATTTTTCCTTTGATTGCCTTATGTGGAAGAGTTGCCAGGTACTCGCTGAAGGTATGGGTTTTGCCCACTAAACCTGGCAATGCTGTCATATAAGTGAAACAATCTTCAGTGCAACGTAAAACAAAAATCTATCGAAATGCGTTCAAAAGACGAAAATTCAAATTACGTAGGTAACTTCTTAGACATTCTCTAGACTCCTATTTCTGAAAACCTTCCTATTTTCACTTGATGAGAATCAAAATTTTAGAATCAGCAAAAATACTTTAAATGTTATCATTTGTAAAAACATTATCCAATTTGTATTAAAAAATCATATAAAATTGAAATTTTTTATGAAAGATCTATTGTTCAATAAGATAATTTTAATAATGGGTTATGCTTATATAATATTTATGGACACTAAAACACACGGGCACAGGGAAAATCTTCTTGTCTAAAATAACCATGGAGACAAGTTTCTAATTGTGTTAAAAAGAGGTATATCATTTAGACCTTTATACCCCATCATAAATTGTTGTAATAAAGTAAACCTATGATATTTCATTAGGTTGACGACTGACAGGAGCTTGGTCTTAGTCAGTAGAATTTTCTGGAACACTTTGTATTACATTGACAATGCTTACGTATCTTAAGCTATGGTAAGAATATCGTCAGACTATATATTATAGGGTCATGGGAAAAGACAGTGAAAATTTGCCCCCACCCACCACCACCCCTTACCCAGAAAAACCTAGGTAGAAGGCAGACAGGGGAGTTTAGCCCTGACCAGTATGTCTTTCAAACTCTTGTTCTTTTTATAAGCAATGACTGGCCTTTGGGTCAGAGGTCGAGCAAGTTTACTTTGAAGTAGTTTGTATTCTTCTACTATAACCTTGGCCATAGCGATGCTAGCTTTGTTATACTGAAAGACAAATGGTATTATAGTTTTTTCACGACATCTTCCTGGGTCCAAGTTCAAACCCAAAGGATAAATAGTTTGTAATGTTTGAATCCAAAAACTTTCCCTTTCCAAACGTTTGTGCTTGGTATCTGCAGCGGAAGTGAGAAAAGGGATTTTCTCAATAGGCATGATAGCTTATATAATAGTGATGTCCGGTTTATTCAGAGAGCCGTAAAGTACACGTAAGCCCAGAAGGAATGTGTAACCCAGTGGTGGAAGGCTCCTCCCATTAATTAGTGGTAAGGCCACAGGGCTCTTACTATACTGTACGACCCAGAAAGAAGAGCATCTAATTCTTTGTGTTCTGCGTAGCTACCCAAAAAGAGATAAAGTTCTTTAAAATGTCGTGAGGTGGTGCAGGAATGGTTTTTTTGTAATTCAGCATAAACATTCCTGCACATAACTAAACAATTTATTGCTAGATTATATTATAATGACTTGCAACTAAAGCATCAAGGCCTTGCCTTTCACAAATTGTTGGCACCCTTTCTAATTTAGTAGATTAGAATTTGGCTTCAATGAATATTTAGGTTGGTTGTTTTGGTGGATTGATCGATTGATTCATTGATTGAATGGTGGCATTACAGTAATCTAATAATCCTCCTTACAAAAAGGTTGATCGATTGATTGGTGTTTCACGCCGCACTCTCCTAACAAAAAGAAAAGTTACCCAAGGCCAACCAGGGTGGACAGTGAGACAAATGATATGTGAATTTGGTATAATTCAAGGACTGATAGATAAAAGTGATTGATTTTGTTTTCACTTTAATAAATGTTTTCTAACCTGTCTAAAGGCTTTTGTGGCTTACACAGCTACACTAGAATGCTTGTATAATATTAAGCCTACTTAGGTCAATAACTAGGTCGCCTGGGCACTCAGTCATGATATACCACAGCCAGCAGGTACACTGACTGCAAATAGCTTATACTGATCAAATGAATTGCACAGAATGATGTGAATTGTATGGGTTAAGGTTGGATAGTGGGATTCAAACCCAACCAATCAATCCATCTATGGGATGCCTGCGTTGAGCTAGGAGACTATCGTATAAATGCAGACTGAGCCAGCAAGGCCACATTAGAAAAAGATAAATGTAAATAGAGGAGGGTAGTTAAATAAATGAAATAAATGTGAGATATTAATGAAGATATATTATACAATTTATGTAATGGCAGTACCACTGTACAGGCCAAAGATATGTTCACAGAAAACAAAAACTGAATAACTGAGGAGCATCTTCAATGTTTGTTTTTTTTAAATAGTTCAGAAAATTGGCCTTAAATCTGACATTTTCTGATTTTGTTTCAACAAAAATTAAGAAATATGCATATTTTGGCACCTTATGCCACATAGAGAAGCGAAGCTTTATTCAATGATTAAATAATTTTATAATCGTTGGGAACCATATTGAAAAGTTTAAAATACCAGAACATTGGTTATTGTTTAAAAGAACTGAGTTCAAACATTTCAGGACATTTTCGAAAAAATAATGAAGAGACTTACGATGATTTTCCACTTCCTGTAGGTCCTAAAATTGCATTCATCCCAGGACGAAAAAGGCCACTGAAAAAAACACAGGTATGTAAATTAAATAGCTGAAACCTTTCAATCAGATATTGTATGCTTTAAAGAGTAAAATAAAAAAGTTCTTTACACTCCTTTACAATCCATTAAGCTATCATTGAATAATTCAACTTATGAATGTGTTAATCAAATTGACCATTTTAGTAAAAAATATCCACCAGACCGCTGCTGTCTGAATGGCTTTAATAGAACAATCATTATTAACATGACATGGTTAGATGATAACCAAAATGATCAACCAAAGAGTGATTCCATTTGACAGCCTGGTCCTGATATTATGAGACGTAGGATGGGTAGGAAGTTAGGTTATTTATGAATGTTAAAAATATCCTTTTAGATCCATTGATGAAAAGAACTTTTTTGGCTGTACAAATGAGAGACAAGTTATATTTTGGGTTTGACTGATCTAGAAAAAATTTGATGTCAATTTAATATAATATTAGTGATCGTATACATTAGTAATCCATTAAGCCATGCAGTTTGAGTTCAGTTGATTTATTTTTAAAACAAATTTTCTGCTGGGTCACTATTTTCTTATTTGAGTGTTTCTGTAAGTCGTTTGTGTTTCAGGTACAAGTCTACAGATCTTTCTCGAGCTATATTGTCTCACCCCGACGGCTGTTTACAATTAGCCATTAAATTGATGAATTCTAAGAACTTTCTGAGATCTCGAACCTTGAACATGTCCATTGTTTGTATCATAATGAGTCTCGAAATTGCACTCAGTAAAGCTTCTTGGATGCTATAATTAAATTTGAATGTTACTGAACCTGATTATTTGTCAGTGAACGATATTTGATTTGTGAGATCTATCAGGATTCTATTCTGTGGCTTTACCAATGTGTTCACAATATTTCATTCTGTTGGTTTACCAATGTGTTTACAAGATTTCATTCTGTTGGTTTACCAATGTGTTTTCAAGATTTCAGATTTCTTTACTGAAACTGTCTGTCCTTACTTTGTAAAAGTAAGTCGGTTTGATATATGTTTTTTTTCCAATTATTGTCTTTGTATAATATTTGCTTGTTAATAGATAATACGTTTCTCAAAATTTGTACATAAAATCTGCTGGTCTGTTGTTACTTCTTTTTATAATTATTTTGTCTCGTAACATCAGACAGTATAACTTAGGTCAGTACCGTTACCAATAATTTAGACAAGAAGATTTTCCCTGTGCCCGTGTGTTTTAGTTTTCTTAAATATATAAAAATTTCAATAAGTAATTTCCATAACCTTTTGTCAGAAATTATTGATAATGATAACATTGATATATAAAGCTATACTCACTTCACGTCATTCAGAATCTGTTTAGGGTGGTTGCCTTTGCAACAACCTTTATTCGGGACATTCACTGAGTAATTCACCCCATGGAAACTAAGTGTGGATCCCAAACGGCGTTCATAAGACTTCGTCTCATCACCGATGAATACCGTGGTGGCCTGGCCGTCGATGTGACTGTTATTACCATAATGCCCTCCGTGTTTCTTGCCATTCCCAAGAAGCGGGTCCTGTCCAACAAATACAGTTTTGACAACGGGTGTTGAAGGTTGTTCAGCCATAGCTATGAAGTATGTAGTTGCGCTTTCTGGGCTAGTTTCTCTGATAGTTCACTCGAAGTGATAAGGATATATGATCCACTTCAAACACGGTTCACTTCATTCAGTGCAACGACAACATGTGTCGAAGGTGACGGTCTCAGAAACTAGACTTTGTTTATAACAACGGTGAAATCTTTACTACAAATGTCACCTTTCTTGTCATAAAACATTACGCATGCTTGCAGATCTGGGACGATCGTTACAAATTGGTAAATTTCGGAAGCAAATTTGTTATACAACCCCAAAAAAAACAAAAACAAAAAGCCAATCGATTGACAGCCACTCGCGCGCTACCTTGACCACGTGCCTAGTCATGTGATCCCTGCTGCTGTGGTGGAAAAACCTACGCCCATGCCCTTGTACGGGTGGTGTCAATCAGTTCTAGGAACGTATTCCTCAAAACAAAAACAAAAAAACTCAAAGGGATATTCTTTTTAAAGGGGCATGAGCTGCCAAAATGTTGATATTTTGACGTTAAAACAGAACGTTGAAATTATTGGCTATTTTTCTCAAGACGTATGATTCACAAGCTTTTTAGTGCTTCTAGTCTCGAAAATGTACGATAAAGTATTGTTTTGAACTTACTTTGCCTTAGAATGAATGAATGGTCGTCCCGGTTATTTAAATTTTGTTACTTTTCGAACACATTTTCGGTTCGTACAAGCCACACACTGAATGGATTTTCCTCATTCCAACGCCAATCATTTAGTTTTTCGATGGCCTTCAAAGCCTGTTACTGTTGTGACGATCAGAAATTATGAAAAAAGTCTGAATTTTGACAGCTCATGCCACTTTAAATAAAATAAGTACGTACAGAGACGTTTAAAACTGCATCAATTCGCAATTTAGACTTACATGTAATACGGAATCATGCACGATTGCGTTCATTACATAGGACTCTGCCAGATATACAGTGAAAGATTCGTTTGTTCACAGAATTTACCTATCTTATTCAGTGTTCATCATTTGTTCCAAGTAGGACAAAATAAGAGCTTTCCACTGAAAGCAATCTTGGAGATATATGTTAAGGATTTTTTTTGTTATAAGCAACTAATCCCTGAATTGAAGGATAATGACAACAGTTGATTGATTCATTGGTGTTTCACTAATATGGCGGCGGTGCCAGGTTTAGTGGAGGATGAAAACCGGCTCATTGATCGGAGGAAACCCCCGACCTCCTGGTAACTCTTCCTGGTAACTCTTCCACAAATGGGCGGTAGGGGGGGGGGGGGGGGGTTATAAGTTGTGGCGTTGACTTTTTTCAACACAATATTCTTTTTTTAGTACCAATGCGTTGTTTCCTCAGAGGGAATTAAGTATTGAGCTTGATGAATCAAATCCTTTCCTCTATATATACACAATAATAAATCCTTAGGAGTCATTGTATGTTACCCACATGTACACCTGTCATATATATATACGCTCTGAGTACCGTCAGATTCGAACGCCAGCTGAATGACGTTATTGGTCGCTGTTCTCCGGATGATTTTAATCCAATATTAATAATTCAATTATATTAAATGCCCACAGGTACGTCGCTATTTATGTCAGAAATTATTAAATAACTGAGTAAGAGCTTTACTTTAATGAAGTACCAATCTGAAATTAGAAGTGGCCCAAATAGAACACGTACATACCTTTAGGACTAGGGTAACTTCTAATTTGAGATTGGTCGACTTACGCAAACGCGACACGCGACGCGACGCGGTACTCGACGTCGACATCCGCGTCGCGCGTTGAGTTTTATAATGTTAAAAGATAGACAGTGAACTCGACGTCGCGTTTTAGAGCGCGACGTCGCGTTTTTCTTGCGCGACGTCGCGTGTCGTGTCGCGTTTGCAAACGCGACCCGCGACGCGGTACTCGACGTCGACCTCCGCGTCGCTTTGGCAATATTAATAGATAGGCAGTGAACTCCACGTCGCGTTTTAGAGCGCGACGTCGCTTTCCGCGTCGCGCGTTGAGTTGGAAAGTTCAGGGCTTTATGTCCTTTGCGCATGTGTGGGGACCATTCATTATTGTAGATTAACTATCAAACCATTTGTACCCATTTGGTCGGTGCCTGGTCGACGACAAATAAATGTCAGAAATTATTAAATAACTGAGTAAGAGCTTTACTTTAATGAAGTACCAATCTGAAATTAGAAGTGGCCCAAATAGAACACGTACATACCTTTAGGACTAGGGTAACTTCAAATTTTAGATTGGTCGACTTACCCAAACGCGACGCGGTACTCGACGTCGACCTCGGTGTCGCGCATTGAGTTTTATAATGTTAAAAGATAGACAGTGAACTCGACGTCGCGTTTTAGAGCGCGACGTCGCGTTCCGCGTCGCGCGTGAGTTGGAAAGTTCAGGGCTTTATGTCCTTTGCGCATGTGTGGGGACCATTCATTATTGTAGATTAACTATCAAACCATTAGTACCCATTTAATGTGTGTTTATACACCAGATTTCGATGTGACCGTCAGCCAACCTGTCTTTTCATTTTAAATTCAACAATATATTAATAATCACTATGACTCACCGTATGAATTTAGCTCAGTGAATAAATCTGATCGATGAAATTTATATACTTCGCTTTTTGTGAACGAACCCTAGAATTAAATTCTCAGTTTTTAAAGATGAAAGTTAATTTGCTTCCAAAACAAACAAATAAACGACTTAACATAAAATAGCGGTTTGACAACTAATTTTTTAATAGCCTACACATAGGAATAGACGTTTGATTATAATTATTGATATATAATAATGAATGGTCCCCACACATGCGCAAAGGACATAAAGCCCTGAACTTTCCAACTCGACGCGACGTCGAGTTCACTGCCTATCTTTTAACATTGTCAAACGCGACGCTCGACGCGGAGGTCGACGTCGAGTACCGAGTCGCGTCGCACGTCGCGCAGAACGCGGAACGCGACGTTGCGCAAGAAAAACGCGACGTCGAGTTACTGTCTATCTTTTAACATTATTAAAACTCGACGCGCGACGCAGAGGTCGACGTCGAGTACCCAAATACAACACCATATAAAGGAGGTCTCGCGAGAATACGATTGGTGAAGTACATTATTCATTGACTGTGCAATTATTACTGGAAACAACCTTTCGCATCCGGGTAGGCCTAATATGAGCAGACGGATAAAGTTCGTTCAAGTTTTGATAGACTACGGAGCCATATGAGTGCCATGGGTGGATAAAGGCCTATCAGTCCAATACCAGTCCAATAAGTCCGAGGATAGCCGTATTGGTCCGAGGCCGATAAGGAATATTCTGATTAATGAAAATTTTATTTTTTGGCTACCCGGTATCAATGTTATTTTTCATAAACTATTTAAAAATAGTGCTTTTATAGACACATTCGCTATGAAAGTTGAGTATTATTTTCTTTTGTCAATGTTGTTTGCTCATGTAGCTGGGAAAGTTTCTTGCAAATCATGTCATCTTTAGATTGGCTATTAGTAACATTTATTAATTGACTGTGCGAGTTATTACCCGAATACAGCCTTCACGGCCGGGTATAACATCAGCAGACGAATCAAGTATGAGTCCTATAGGGCAATACAATGTATGGGCCGAATTCAACCTGTATTGGCCAAGTTCAGCTGAATGACGTTTGTAGACAATGGCGTCACAATAGGTTTTAGTCCGGTTAAATGGCCTCGTTTAAAAAACATTACATATGGGATACTACAATTCGTAAGCTAAATCATGGTCCAACTTGATACGTTTTTGAACAACCTAGTTGCAGCACTGAGAAACTTGAATTGAAACAAAGATAGATGTCGATAACACGCCGTGTGGTGTAATCGGGGACTACTCTAAACTGTGAGTATATAAGATTCCCAGGTTTAATTTCCAAAAATAACTTGCACAGTAAGTTAATTAATAAAAATATTATGAATCGAGTTTTCGCATTTCCCTTCCCTTGGCCTTCCGGTTACCGTATTTAGGTTGGGCCTGTGGCCTCGGGCCAATACGGCCACCCTCAGGCCAATATCAAGGCAATACGAACTCTCGATCAATAACATATATAATTGATTGACTTTCGATGTTATTGGCAAAATTCAGAGAAACGGTCCTACTCTGTGCCAATACACAAACTATGCCAATGCGAAGAAACAAGGCCAATACGGAGTGAGCCAATACGAAATCCAACATGACCGTTCCATTGCTTCAAACCTGCTTCAAAATCCCAACTCATCAACACAAAAAAAAAGGAAATAGCCAACGGACAGTTGAAGAAAAAAAATTCAGTCTATGCTGCCATACGATAAATTTCAAACTATATTAATAATCATTAAATATTCCTATGTTTTATGCACAAAAGGGGCACAACTTTTGGCACACTACAGCTATAGCTATTTTTAAAGTTCTCACATTGTTTATAAACCTGACAGCGCCTTTGAAGGTATTACCAATAACAAACAAAGGGCAACAATAATCAATCTCCAGACTGCGAGATTTACAAGAAATACTGTCAGCTATTAAAATATAATATAATATAATATAATAGCCAACTTTCCTTGCAGCCTATATATGTAGGCCTACTAGGGAAATCATGCCCACATAGATATGTTCTATTTCATTTCGATGGCGAACCGACGTGGGCATATCTTTTAGTGATTATTGTAAAAATCTTGGGCTGCTAACTTTTCCGTCGGAATAAAATGGGTAAAGGATTTTTATTACTATCCAGGCCTGGGCCAATGCGAGATCTAACATGGCAACCGTTCCATTGCCATCACTTCAAAATCTCATCGGCATCTTGAAATCATCAACAGAAAGAACAAAATAGCCAATGTACAGTTAAAGAAAAACAAATATTCCGTTATGTCATTAGATAAATTAAAAATTGCATCTGTAAAAATAAAGAAATATGATCCTATGTGTTATGTCAAAAGGGGGACAATTCATGGTACGCTACACCTTTACATAGTTTACGTTTAGGTAGTTTTATAAGGAACAAAACCATACGAAAATATAGAAATAAAACCCGGCTAATCAAAATTTGTTCGTCGTCATTTTTTGCACACATCATTTTTCTAGTTCAACGTAATGTTTTTTCCTTTAGTTTTTCAAAATGCGCTGAACTTCTCTTCACTCTCAGAATTTATGGAGAAAAAAATCCGAAATTTAGCACATTGTGCCACTAAATGCTCTAGACTCGAAGCGCTAAAATAGATCTTAATCTGTACTTCTTGAGAAAAAAAATCGAGAATATCCTTTTCTTTTTTTACGGATAAATATCAAAATTTTGGCAACTTAATTATGCCACTTGGAAGTTTCTCAGTGAACCAGAACAAGTGGATTGTGGGCCAGTAAGGGAACCAAACCGGTTTTCATTTCGTCATATATACATGCTCGTTTCCTTCTTTGTCGTCAAGGAGCGTGGAAAAACGCTGAAATCTTTAGGTAGTAATGTTTAGCTTCAAACTTCAATCTAACTTATATTACTCTGTCCATACATGTATTTTAGAGTTGTGGCACGCCAATACAAATCCTTTGTACTAATATACTGACACGGGGTTAGTTGGGAGTGTTTATAAAAACAGGACAAGTCGTCGTTTATGTATTTAACTATTATAAGTATGGTATATAGGGTATGTAAAGGGTGTATATATATATATAGCAAACTGAAATCTCCGTTGTCAAAGAATAGAGAGATAAATGCATCACATGTATAGTATACATCATATAAATTCCAAAAACATATGCATTACGCATGGGCTTGTTTGTAAGCATGTACACAGTGGATTTCAGTAATTCCATTATATAATATATGTATATATATATAGGCCTGCTTTGGTCGCTAATCATATATGATATAACAGAGTAAAGTTTTGAAACCTTTAAACGTACAAATATAAACATACGACCAGATACACCTTTAATGGCGACGACGATTTTATTCATTCTCGTTTAAGCAAGGCGAAAATACCTATATACTGTTCTACATGCATGTAGTAATAGGGGATTGTAACAATATACTATTGTTATAGCGAGTTTTAAGGACATTAGGCTGGATACTAAATCTAGGACCTGTGTATAAACTTAGTTTACAATAGGGGATAATGGAATAGACCTACCTTTTCCGACATTATCCTATACTCGTATCAATAATCGATTACAGGCTAAAGAGCAATGCGATGGCCCAGTCAGGTCCGAGTGTAACCCTGAACACTGATTGATTATCGTTAATATATATATGACGGTCTGTCATTGTTCTCTCCAGCTGACATAGAGCCAACCAGGACTGGGGATTAGAAAATAATCTAAACTTTCCAGTTCAGAATACGTCACATGGTTTGCACAGTATGTATTAAGCCTTCAGCTTGTCACTCGCCAGGCAGTAGGGGTTATTTGAAAGAGCACAGGTTTATTTGGAGACAAGCGAACTGGTGCAATATATAGTTCTAACTCTGTATTTGGGGGCTCCCATCATCACGCCACTTAGAAATTTGAAGGACACGATTGACAAGTCACTTATCTGACTTAAGTTGGGAACGTTCATTGAACATGATTGTGTTACGGTGGCTCATAGCGGACATATAATTATAGTATATTTTTGAAAATGACAATTTCCGTCCATGCGGGAATTAATTTGCACTCATGCGGAAATTATTTTCCATCCATGAGTAAACCAATTTCCACCCATGCAGAAATTATTTTCCACCCATGAGTAAACTAATTTCCACCCATGCAGAAATTAGTTTCGATTCATGTGTTAATTAATTTTCTCCCATGCAGAAATTATATCCAACCCTTACGTAAATTAGTTTGCACCCATGCGACTATAATTTCCACCTATGCGGAAATTAATTCCCACCCATGCGAACATTAATTTCCACCCATGCGGAAATTAGTTTCCATCCATGCGGAAATTAGTTTCCATGCATCCATCCGGAGACCCCCATGGATGACCCACATGGTTCCCGGACATTTTGAATAGCCCGAAGTGTCATATTTATATTTTTGAACACTATAACACACGGGCACAGGGAAAATCTTCTTGTCTAAAATAACCAGAGACAAGTTTCTTGTGGTGTTATAGGAGATAACTCTTCACTCAAATAATTTAACGAGTGTACTACATACTCAAACTACATAATTGGCATGCGAAAAACAAGCCGAATAGTGATATTAATGGAAAAGATGCGCTCTCATTTTAGCTTTCCAAAAAAGTTTATTTTGGAATGACAAGATTTTCACCCCAGAAGGACGACAACGGGTCTTGGGCATGTTGCAGGTTAGCCGAGAAATCTTGGCTCTGCCGAATTTTTTTTGTTCCGTGTTCGTCATAGCCAAGATCACTTCCATAGTAAAAAAAGGAATATAAGTTAAGGAGGCCCGCCTAAAAAATCGGCGGCGCAAATTTCACAACAAATAAGCAAAGAATAAAATATTTACCACTGCATTCCGATAGCATAGACCACGAAGAAGGAGTTTGTCAAACTTATGCCGCTGTAAAGTGACTAAAGATATATGATTGAAGTATTTCTACGACGCCCTGCACAGTTTAACTGGTCGTTTAAATGTTTTACAATGGCGGTTACGTCAGGTTGAAAGCCAGTGGACTTCGAAACAAATATTGACTGCATAAGGGAAAGTTTACCACTTTACAGCGGCGTAAGTTTGACAAACTCCTTCTTCGTGGTCTATACTATCGGAATGCAGTGGTAAATATTTTATTCTTTGCTTATTTGTTGTGAAATTTGCGCCGCCGATTTTTTAGGCGGGCCTCCTTAACTTATATCCCTTTTTTTACTATGGAAGTGATCTTGGCTATGACGAACACGGAAAAAAAAAATTCGGCAGAGCCAAGATTTATGACGAACACGGAAAAAAAAAATTCGGCAGACCCAAGATTTCTCGGCTAGTTGCAGGTTGCCTTTATCCATCGACGGATCCAAGAAATCAAGAACCCCCTCCCACACCCCACCCTAACACCATCACAACCCCCTTTTTAGCCATAAGAAAATAAAAGAAAAAAGTATGACTAGAGCGGAGAAAGGAATATCGCATTCATGTCGTCTTTAGTTTGACAGTAACCATGCATGTTGATATGTTTTTTGGTATCGTTTGCGTCTTAGTCCTTGTTGCAGTGTTAAACAACATGTTGGCTATTACAATATTCAAGCTGAATTTAAAAAAAACAATGGTGTGAAGAATCACAAAAAAGATAAGTGAATACATCGTCCCACAAAGGCATTTCATGCTCTTTAAACTTTTATACGATTATCAACACTGAAAATATAGTCTTGGCCTGGACTAGGAAAATATTTATCTGATAGAAATAGAGCACTACAAAAGACAGTGCAAAACTATATACACCATTCTTTGAAGAGTCATGAAGTATTTTATGGCATGATGATTTCTAAAATATAATAATATAGGCCTATATCCAAACATATTGGTCTAAAATACAGTCCAATAGTCAAAAACAAGGTCGTGAAAATGATGTTGCCCCTGATTTTATGCATTACTTTCTAGGTTTTTTTTCGGCAAATCCCGATCCTGAAGGCTTGGGCCACAGGGTGCTTAGGTTCTGAAAGTTATCCTACAAAACGATCCACCAAATTTGATGAAACTCCGAGGCTTTTCATGACCGATGATATTTTGAGAGATATAGATTATAGAAAAAAGCAATCTGGCATGGATCCGACACGATTTTTAATAAATGTTGTATAAATTCGCATCTTCAAGATCGAGATTTGAAATAAACACGAGAGTATATAGAATCCATTCCCACGTTGGGCTTTTTAATGTAGCGCAAGTGCCAAATTCAGTCCAAAAACAAACCGAGGTCGCTTTCCCTGTTTACCCCTCATGATGCTTCTCAGGCCCTGAGTTCCTGGGACCTATATGTGGCCCCTGGGCCCCTCGCCTAGTGCGTTGGCATAGTCATCCCCTCCACCACATTTTAAAGGCCCACTTGCCGCCGTACCCTGTTTGGCATTTGTTAAGAAAACCAATTTGCACGAGCTTACTACAGCTAAAACCACTAAAGTTAAACATAGCACACATAAAGCATATCCAATTAGGTTTAGAATGTATAAATGAGGGTGAAAAACAAACGAAGAAACGAAGCTCGATTACAACAACACCGATCAGTGTTGGTTAACTTAAGTGTTGGATTACCCTCACTCAATCGTTTTTGTCTGTGGTTTGCACTCGGCAGGCTGTTATAGTCCCTCTTACTCGATCGTTAGTATGTATTTATTAGATAAAGTTCGTAAAATTATACCTTGCCGTTAGATCGCCCACGTATGGAATGCCAAAGCGGAAAAAAATCAACATTTGCAATTTTACCTTCAGCATCTAGATTTTTTGTTCAACAAAACAATATTTTTCAATATTCGTTAAAAATTTTGTCAACGACCATATTTTGTGGCTCAATTCTATGTTATTTTATATTTCAATCGCGTTTATTTCATTCAAGACCCAAAAAAATCATACCACATGCATCTGAAAAAATAATCCAAAACATTATCATACCGGTACATCAATTTTTACAGCCAGCTTAGTGTTATTTATATGCGTAACATGTCTTTTTTTATTTCATCCAAAAGATTTTTAAAAATGCATTACCTCTAAAATTTGGTTCAAGGCGTACGATTTTTCGTTTCAACCACTGAACAGTTTTTATCGTTCAACTGTTGAGCTGGTTTTCGTCCAAT
The DNA here is from genome assembly GCA_963971465.1 of Lepidochitona cinerea. NCBI lineage: Eukaryota > Metazoa > Mollusca > Polyplacophora > Chitonida > Tonicellidae > Lepidochitona > Lepidochitona cinerea. Next base: position 21,929,264 of record OZ020551.1, read on the forward strand.
CGTTGAAGTGTTTTTCCGTAAAATGTTGACCTGATTTTCCCGTTAAATGTTGAACTACTTTTTAGTTAAGAGAAAAAAAAATGATTTCTCGCAGCACGTGACACTTAGTCGTGATCACACAAATCGGTGACGTCACAGTGTTGTTGTTGACACATCTCATTGATGTAGACGACCAACGGGTATCCTTCATCGAGACGATGCCTCCCCTGCCATTTTGTCTTAGTTTTCGCGGCACAAGCAGACAGCGGATGGATACTGTGACGTCATCAGTTTTTGTATAGAAACAGTCACGTGTTTCTTGCGCGAGATGTCAAAACCATGTAAAAAAAACAGGTCAACAATAAATCGGTTCAACAGTTGCGCGAAAAAAAACAGTTCACTGGTTAAACGAAAAAACACTTTAACAGCTGAACGAAAAAAAAAACACGTTAACGGCTGAACGTAAAAATGGTAAGGTAGTGGAATGAAATGTTGCAAGTGTTGGACCAATTTTTAGAGGTAATAAATAAAAAAGACATACTAATATAATTATATGTATCGATGATGTAAAATTTTGTGTATTTCTTGGATTCTTTTTTTTAGGATAGTATTTTTTTTAAGTGTGTTTCGTTTGAAAATTTTGCCATATATCTTGTTACTTTTTTTGGACAAAATTTTTAACGAATGTTGAAAAATATTGTTTTGTTGAACAAAAAATCAAGACGCTGAAGGTAAAATTGCAAATGTTGAATTTTTTCCGCTTTGGCATTCCATACCCACGCGACTCAAACCATTACGGCACTTTTGCACACGATCAGGTTCGAAGTTTGTTGACATTGCGGGTACCTCAAAAATCTGTTTTTCAATTTCAAATTAAAAATTCTAAATGATGTCAAAACTTTCAATTTCTGATAAAAATAGAAAGTTCCTAACTTTTTCTGTCTGGGTAAAATACAGAAAACCGTCCACTGTTTTTAATGTAAACAGTCTTCTGGATTTTCGCGGCAAGTGTGTCTTTAAAATTGTATTGAGAAATTTCCTAATGATATGGTCACCTATTTCTGTAGGGTATTATATAGGGTTTAGAGATAACATTTCTGTAATCTTTTCAATTTCTTCGCTAATCAGTTTGTAGTCGTTAAATATACTTCATGCCTTGTTAAAGTAGTATGAGCTGCCAAAATTGTCAGGAGAAGTTCGGCGTTTAGATTACCTTAAAAAACTAAAGGATTTGTTTCTTTGACATATGGACACCAGTATGTTGAGCAAACTTAGTTGGCGATGCAAATATGACCCGACAAAGCTATGGTAACATGGTATAACATGGAATATCTAACAATTCAAGTGTCCCGTATGGAACTTTTTGATCAAGTTTTTTTTTTTTAAACATTTCACGATAACAAAACGTTTTAACAGAAACTTAAGACATTTAAGCGTTTATAGTTTTAAAAATATGGCTGACGTATAATGTATACAAATTTGTAGTGATATCTTTCGTATTAGTCGATTTATTTTAAGTGGCATGAGCTGTTAAATATGTGGAATTTTTCCATGAAACATAATTAGCTTACTGTTTGCTATTTGCATTAACAAGTGGTTGGTTGGTTGGTTGTTTTAGCTTATTGGCGCGTCCATTCGTATGCATAACAAGTGAAAAACACGAACTTTTATGTTAATATCAATATAAGGGATGTGCGTTAAGGTTATGGTTTTATTAGCAACAAATATCTAAAAATCAACTCAGGACTACATGTATACATCCCGGCTATTTAAAGTTTGTGCGTTACTAGCACACATCCTCGGTTTGAACGCGGTACTGGTCAATATGTTTCAACGTCAATCCATTAGCTCTATCTATCAAGGTAGCCTACATCCCAGGCCCAACTAATTCTCTTTACAATCGGAATTTATGAAAAACGTCGGATTTTCATCAGCTCATAGATCACTTTAAGTTTTAGTTTCGTAACTCTTTTTTTTGTTTTGTTTTGTTTTGAAGTCCCCCCGAATGCAAGACCGTCTTTGAGTTATAATACCTATATTCCCAATTTTGTATAACTAACATCGGACACCAACAAGATTTTAATTCAATTAAAACGTCACTCCTCCCCAGATGAAACCCCCTCAAAGCAAAGTTAAAGTTAGGCCTACAGGATTATAAGATCATGGATAATGTGTAACTTGTTCCTTCCTTTATTAATGTGTTCCTATAACGTATAGTTGGATTGTTAACCTCTATTTTGATTGTCGACAGATCTTTCTGAATCTCTTTTGTCTGATCGCCTATTGTTTGTTCGCTGGCTCACCCCGTCGACTGTTTACAGTTGGGGAAGTCAAGGAACTTTCTCAAATCTGCTGTGTTCTGGAAATTCAGAGAATCTATATACGCGTTGCTTGTATTTTAAGTTGGAATGACCAAACTTTCAAAAGCGGCAAACGATAGAACTTTTTATCCAAAGCGGCACCCTTTTTCAGTACTTATATCCTATACAATTTTGCGCTATATAGGGCCCTAAATACGCAGATAATCAATCCAACATTTAACAATCAAAACGTTGTGTTTGAAGTTATTTTCAATTTTACAAAGTTCCAAGGTAATCTGGCGGGCAAATACACCGTCTTTATACCTGTGTGTAGATCTATACACCGTCTTTATACCTGTGTATCGATTTATACACTGTCTTTATACCTGTGTATCGAATTATACACTGTCTTTATACCTGTGTATCGATGTACACACCGTCTTTATACCTGTGTGTAGATCTATACACCGTCTTTATACCTGTGTATCGATCTATACACCGGCTTTATACCTGTTTATCGAATTATACACTGTCTTTATACCTGTGTATCGATTTGTAAACCGTCTTTATACCTGTGTGTCGATCTATACACCGTCTTTATACCTGTGTGTCGATTTATATACACCGTTTTTATACCTGTGCGTCGATTTATACACAGTCTTTATACCCGTGTGTCGATTTATACAGTTTGCATACCCGCGTATCGATTTATACACTGCCTCTATACCGGTGTATCGATTGGTACACTATCTTTATACCTGTGTATCGATTTATACACCGTCTTTATACCTGTGTATCGATTTATACACCGTCTTTATACCTGTGTGTAGATCTATACACCGTCTTTATACCTGTGTATCGATTTATACACCGTCTTTATACCTGTGTGTAGATCTATACACCGTCTTTATACCTGTGTATCGATCTATACACTGTTTTTATACCTGTGTATCAATCTATACACCGGCTTTATACCTGTTTATCGAATTATACACCGTATTTATACCTGTGTATCGATTTGTAAGCCGTCTTTATACCTGTGTATCGATTTATACACTGTCCTGCTGTGTTCTGTATTTTAAGTTGGAATGACCAAACTTTCAAAAGCGGCAAACGATAGAACTTTTTATCCAAAGCGGCACCCTTTTTCAGTACTTATATCCTATACAATTTTGCGCTATATAGGGCCCTAAATACGCAGATAATCAATCCAACATTTAACAATCAAAACGTTGTGTTTGAAGTTATTTTCAATTTTACCAAGTTCCAAGGTAATCTGGCGGGCAAATACACCGTCTTTATACCTGTGTGTAGATCTATACACACAGTCTTTATACCTGTGTGTCGATCTATACTTAAAGGGGCTTTCACAATTGAGACTTTCGCCGCACGGTCAAAATACTGAAATCGACCGCACGGTGGAGATAAAATTTTTCGGGCCGCAGTAGAATCGGAAAAATTACCGCAAGAAAATAATCCATTTTACGATTGGCCGGGCCATCGTAAGGGCGTGGCAAGGTTCTCGCACGTTTTAATCCACGAATCTCTTGCGGCGAACCGCGCGAGTGACACAAGCAACGCACGTCTAGCGCACGTGATCCGTGAGACAGTTGCGCGGAGGTGCTACGTGATTCGTTGGAGCGTGCGGCGTGCAGCAAGATGCATCGTGCGTCATTGTTTTTCGCCGCGCACCAATGAGCGGGCGCCTCACGGCGTTTTGTCAAATCGTGTGGCGGTATAAAAAGGCGCATAGATAAAAAAAAAACCGTTAGAAAAAGAACGTCAATCCATTGAGGAAGATCACCACGATGCCCGCCAAAAAGCAGAACAAGGCAAAAGCTTCAACTGTTGTGAGATAAAATGAAGCACCCAAAAATATATACCTGTAGCACACCTGAGGGTATTTTTCGCACGGTGAACGCAAGGCGGTGCAAAACCGAGACGGCGAATCGTTCAACGGTTTACGACGTCTGCAAGTTGGCGGAACAAGAAATTTCACCGTACGGAGCATCTTACGACACACAAAAATCATGCAATAACCGCGCGTCAAGATACAACGGTTTACGGTGAACGTACTAGCGCCCGCACGGATCAGATGTAATAAAAAAATTCGCACGGCCGAAAATTGGATTCCATGTGCACACCAAACTTTTCTGCGGCTCTTGCGGCACAAAAATTCCGCGCGGTAAGGTGCGGTTGTCCGCAAGGAAGGCTGCGGTCCATCGTACGGAAGGCCAAAATTCATGACCGCAAGAGCCGGAAACCCGCCGTATCTCAATTGTGAAAGGGGCTTAAGGGTTTAATACCGCCGTAGCGGTGTTTGTTGCGTAACCCGATACCGCTGAACGTTGGTTCGTACCGAGTCAAACCACGAGAATGCGCAGCATTCGAGGGGTATGACGAGGTGCGAACCAACGTTCAGCGGTATCGGGTTATGCAATAAACACCAAGATGAAGGAATTAAAGGTATATTCTACCCCGATAATTGAGAAAAATGAGGAAAAAGTGACCTGTTGTTGATTGCCGTTCCTTTTCCCTCCCTCAGGACAGAGTGGGAACTTTTAACCAATCAACGATAAGCTTTGGTCACATGCTACCGCTTTGACAGGCTGGGTTGCTGACGACGCTGTCGGGGGAAATGTTGTGAAATCAACCCTTTGGTGACTGTATACGTTCATGACAGCCCAGTTTTCAGAATATAACCACACTCACAACATTATCAGGTTAAATCCTTCATTTTGTATGATAACAAGCAAAAGATCACTTCTTCCGGGGGAGGTAAACCTACCAGCCGACGTTGCACTACAGACTCGATGTTGTTTGAAAAGTCATCTCTACTTAACATCTACCACACACGGCACGCACATGCAGGAGGGGTAGAAACCGTGTTTATACCTGTGTATCGATTTGTACACCGTCTTTATACCTGTGTGTCGATCTATACACCGTGTTTATACCTGTGTATCGATTTGTAAACCGTCTTTATACCTGTGTATCGATCTATACACCGTCTTTATACCTGTGCATCGATTTGTACACCGTATTTATACCTGTGTATCGATTTGTACACCGTCTTTATACCTGTGTATCGATTTATACACTGTCTTTATACCTGTGCGTCGATTTATACACAGTCTTTATACCCGTGTGTCGATTTATACAGTTTGCATACCCGCGTATCGATTTATACACTGCCTCTATACCGGTGTGTTGATTAGTACACTATCTTTATACCTGCGTATCGATTTATACACTGATTTTATACCCGTCTTTTTACTTGTGTGTCGATCTATACACTGTTTTTATACCTTTAAATCGATCTACACATTGTCTTTATACCTGCGTATCGATTTATACACTGTCTATACCTGTATATCGATATATATAAATACTGTCTTTATACCTGTGCGTCGATCTATACCTGTCTTTATACCTGTGTATCAATCTATATATCGTCTTAATACCTGTGTATCGATCTATACATCGTCTGTATACCTATATCGATTTATACACGGTCTGCATACTAAGGCCCATACCTGAGCGTCGATCTATACACTGTCTTTATACCTGTGTTTCGATTTATTCGCTGTCTTAATACCTGCGTATAGATGTATATATAGATGTATACACTGTCTTAATACCCGTCTATCGATCTATACACTGTCTTTAATAATACCTGCGTATCAATTTATACTCTGTTTTACACCTGCGTGTCGATCTATACATCGTCTTATTTAATCATAGGTTATTATAATAAGCCAAAAAACAATAATATTTCACTAGATTGGGGACAGACTCCGAGCTCTATATCTGTGTATCGATTAATATATTGTCTTTAAACCTGTGTATGGATCTAAATACTGTGAAGATTTTAATAAGAAAAACAATTGCAATCATGGACGTGTAATCAGGTATTTTTTAATGATTTGGACGTGTTGACGTTCTTAATTAATTGTAATGATACCAAGTTATATCCCAGTGATTGAGCCAAGATTCGTGAGCAAATACGTTTCCAACTGGATCAGCATAAAGAGCAGCTCCATCAGAACGGCTGCCTGTGTGACGGTAATGACCCTGGATGTAATTCGTTACACAGGACGTATCACTTATATCCAATTTATAACCATTTCCATGACTGTAGGATCCAGAGGCGTGCCCCTGTACAAAAAAACAAGCCATATAAACAATATTGTTAAAGACGGAAACATGCACTCGAAAGAATACTGTAATTGTAGACCTGAAGTTTTCCCCCAGTTATATGTGGATGGTGCTTATAGCCCATTTTCATATCTATAGTGGATATCTATAGGCTAATGGATAGTGGATATCTAACACAATTTGAACCGCTCATCCACATTGAAGTGAAATCCATTAATCGGCATTGTTTTTAAATTACTAACAAGAAAATAACTGTCCGGGTATGCAAGAGATGCAGCAAAATGCTACAAAATCCCACAATTTTCTTTTTGGCCAACAATTCAGAGCCAATTTGATGATCCTCGAAAAGATTATTAATTTGTATACTTTCACGCCTTGAATCGAAATTGCATGATGTTTTTTCCGAAGGCGATTAATATCAAAATACACCGGCCATTTGTACCAGGGACGATAATCAAATGCTATATCATTTGTTTTTTAACGTTCCTTGACGTTCAATCTGGGCGTCACGCTGAATCGTAAAAGTGCCAAAACACATATATGACGTATACGGTAGGCCTACCGAGAATTTGTGGAATTCTTGCGATACCGAAAGAGTTACGATCGATAACCTAATAAAACCTTCTCGACGATCATATATCAACCCAAATAAGTATATAACACTGAGTTTGGAGTATTCTATGCAGTACATCTATTTGACTAAAACACTTACGACTTCTGTTCCTCCAGTGATTGTGATATGACAGTGGCTGACTGTGGCAAAGTGAAGGATACCGCTCAATGATACTAATTGAAGGCTGTCAAAAGAGGTGCAGTGTGGATTGCTCTTGGTGTGACAACCGCCACTGGAATATACGGTAATTCCTTTGCTACTAAACTGAGCCAAGGCGTGGGAGTTTGTAGTGGTAGCTCCTGTAAACACATATATAAATTGTAATTCACTTATTTATGGGGTCTAAATGATACAGGCCTACCTCTTTTTAACACAATTAGAAACTTGTCTCCATGGTTATTTTAGACAAGAAGATTTCCCCTGTGCCCGTGTGTTTTAGTGATCATAATTATATATAGTGTAAATATTAAATTGATATCTTTCAGTGGCATTTAGAAGTTGGAAGTACAAATCAAGACGAGGATTACTTATGGATAAACAACTTCTTAAATAATTGGGTGACGACGTTTCGATCTCATTCTTACAAATGACATTTGACTTTGATAACGATGTAAAAACTACATCGAAACGTCGTCACCCAATTAATTAAGAAGTTGTTTATCCATAAGTAATCCTCGTCTTGATTAAATTTATATATCAGAAAATTTATATTTGTCTTTAACATTGCCAGGTTAGGAAGAAAGTACAGTGTCTATGTGAGTGTTGATTTGTGGTTATTGCCGGTGATCATTTAAAGTCGATTCATGTTGTTGTGGTTTTGATATTTCTTACGATTGTCAAACGCAATCAACCCAGTGTATGTTAAATCTCAAGGTTCACTTACCAAGGGACAACCCAAGAAGGCTTGCAAGAACAAGTAATACCTTCATCCTGATAGTAAGCCAAAGAAAAGGTTTGGAGACAGAGATGAGTTGGTATTTATACACGGGGATATGTGCTAGTAAAGTAGACAGATAATCTTTGAGAAGTGAGCAGGTGGGATCCTGTAAGTAAACACGAACGAACCCATGTGTGTAGATAAAAAGAAAAAACAAATGGCTGTTGAGGAATACAAAAAAAACACTTCTAAATTTAGTTCACGCCAGGTCATTTCTCGAAATTAAAAGTGTACCCTTGTTGGAAAAGATTGCTATCGAAATTTACGATGGCTAAGTTTGGTTAGACTTTAAAATGATTTCTTGGCATGGCTTTTATGTTAAAACTTCCCCGTACAAAAACGCACATGTAAAAGCGTACCCTGGTTAGCCAGAAAAACTTTCCTCCCTCACGCTGAACTTAAATATTGTTCTTCTTAATTCCATGTCCATATGGTTATCCACTAGTGAATCAATTAGCCTCAACATTAATGGTCTATTGTTTACTGCACGGAATCGGCTCACCATTGGTTCTCTGTAAGCCACAAAAAAGGTCATTCGCTCTATAGCCGAAATGAGAGTTTATATAATTCTAAAACTAATAATTTGATAGGGCTTATCATTTTGTCTCGTGTCTATTGCCATGCACGATGACTGTTTTCCACCAACATGGCCAATATTACAAGTGACGTCAACATTTATTCTAAACAGATTGGCCAACGCAAAAGATCAACTTGACTATACTTTGAAACAGAGGGACTAAATAAATCTAAAGATTTTTTGTGGATTTTAGAGAGATTGTCACACGAGCCTTCAGTTGGCTGAGGTGGTCATTATTTAAATATATATGTTTAGATAACGATAGCGAAAATTAAAATTCTTTATTGTAGGGCTTTGGAGATTTTTTCGATCCGTTGCCCATTTGGTGATTGGCAGCCATCTCAGGTGTGCAGTATGAATATACGCCATAATGGCAACACCTTTTCGCTGTGCGTTCAAATGCGCGTATAATTGGGTTTAGATTGACAGGTCGCTGGCATGTTTCAAGGTAGCCCGGATTTTCGGTCTAGAGCGCGACTTATTTTATATTTGGCTGGCAATTTGAAACACCTTCTATGAAAAAAAAATAATTCCGCCGAGCCCAGATTTCTCGGCTAGATTCAAGGGACAACGTTGAGAGGTAGGCCTACTCGTATTTCCGCAAATTAAATAGGCCCTACCGACCCCGAAGGTACAGGAATCACATAAGGAATATGACACGTATAGGCCTACTCGTACTTTCAGCAAATACCGACCCCGGAAGTACAAGAATCAAGTGTACCACACAACATGAGGAATATGACACGTATAGGCCTACTCGTACTTTCAGCAAGTACCGACCCCGGAAGTACAAGAATCAAGTGTACCACACAACATGAGGAATATGACACGTATAGGCCTACTCGTACTTTCAGCAAGTACCGACCCCGAAAGTAGAGGAATCACGTGTACCACACAACACGAGGAATATGACACGTATAGGCCTACACATTGTTAGAGGATTAAAAATATCTTTTTTCAAGATGACGAAGACTACATAAAACATCATATTTCAGAAATTGAATGCATCTTGATGAAGTACCATGTAACTTCACAGCGTATAATTGGTCTGATATGCATTAGTCCTATAATTATCTTCCTCGATCTGCATTTGGATTATATTTTAATGATACAACTTTTGTGTTGTTCTGCACATGTTTTGTTTTTAAGTGAAATATTTTTTTCTCTAATGCATGAAAGTGTAACAGACCAAGCTTGATTTAGGGCTCAAATTTGGAGTTGATATATCCTTAACATCAACATTTGGACAGAGCTTTAAGTGTTTTCCTATGTTAAGTGTCATAGATATATGGACCGTTCTCCATCGATAAGACCAATATATCGAGTGACGTCACAGAGGTCCAATGCCATTGGGAGAGTGCCTGGCCCCTCGTTCAAAGCCCGACAAGCCTCTCAATTATGACTTTTGGGTTATAATCCCATTCAGTCCAAGAAGGTGACTCCACTGCCACTTGGGGCTATAGGTTTTCCTTTGATCCCGAAGTCGGTGGTTTCCTCTGGGCAAAGATCCCGGTTTCCTTTCCCACTAGACTTGGGAACGTGCGACGAAAAACCTCAATCTCGAGTACAACAAGAGTCATCAGAAGATCGATGGCATACAGTATCCCCTCGGCCCCAAATTTAGAATAGTGGCTTATATAATGGAAAAGCAATCTTATTTGTTTTCGCCATAAGAACAACAAACGTTTCAAGTTTCAAAGTGATATAACAAACGGTTCTCAAGTTATGGAACGGACCCCAAATTCAAAGATATCGACTCTGGAGTTTGGTAAATTGGCTATGGCGAACGTCGTAAAATTTACAGAAACCTAAAAAGCAATCCCATCCGTCCTTTTTATGACCTCAACACACTATTTAAGTTTCAAAGTGATACGACATACAATTAAGCGTTCTTAAGTTATTGAGCGGACTAGGCCTACATATATTATATTTTTAGCACTATACACACGGGCACAGGGAAAATCTTCTTGTCTAAAATAACCACATGGGGAACCAGGTAGGTTGGCTGTGACGCCCGGCGTAAAATTCGCTGAATCCTAAAAAACAACCCCATCAGTCCTTTCCATGAGCTCAACAGACTATTCAAGTTTCAAAGTTACGTATACTACAAAGTGTTCTTAAGTTATTGAGTGGACAGCACATTCTACATTGGGAACAAGGTAAAGTGGCTGTACCTTTGTGTTTGGCGCCCTGCGTAAAATTGCAGAATCCTAAAAAGCAACCCCATCAGTCCTTTCAAAGAGTTCAACAAATTATTCAAGTTTCAAAGTAATGCAGGCCTGTACTACAAAGCTTTCTCAAGTTATTGAGTGGATAGCACATTATTTACACATCGGGAACAAGGTAAACTGGCACCCGGCATAAAGTTCGCAGAATCCTAAACAGCAATTTATTCATGATCCTAACTTTCTTGTTATCATATTATTGGGTTGTCTTTCATGGAATTCACATATAAATCACGTTTGTAAAAAAAAAATCTCTCGTAACACTGGACTTATCAATCTTCAACAATCGCACTTTTCTCTGATTCATCCTTATTTGTCATATGCTTCCTTTGACCATCTTAATCAACCACTTATCCTTCAGAAAAAGAGCCTAATGGATCAATCATGTCGTTTCTCTCCTTCTACATTCCATCAGTCAGTCATAAATATATTCACCATCCTGATCAACAACCAGTCCCCCCCCCCCCCCCCCCCCATTCACCGGTTCTTTGTAAAAGTCTCTGATATACACTCTTATACCCGACTCGAACACTCTCCTTTAACCTTCATAGACCTTTCAATTCATCCGCACTTACTTCTCACTCACTTCGTTTCTCAGGGCCAGGCGAATGACACAGTACGTCTGTCAACTACACTCAAATCTACTATTTCACTGTCATGGTTCAAATCCAAATTGAAATCTTATTTCATAGAAAAATTGTAATTTGCAAAATGTAATCGTATGAGTTATAGATCTAACTTTCTTATATAGGCCTACATTAAACGAAATACAACATAATCTTTAAATCTTAAAATATTATATAAATTGCCAATTAATGGGATAGAACAAGTCTTTGGACTTAATTCCCGCCATCCAAATTTCATGACAATCAACAATCAAATGTTATCCATAAGTAATTCTTCTCCTTATTACATGGCGAATAAGCAAATAAACAACATACAAGCAATCCCACTGGTCCTAAATTCACATGAGCTTTAAAACACACTATTCAAATGACAAAGCGTTCAATTTATTGAGCGGACAAGGCATTGTACATTGGAAGGTAAATTGGCTGTAACGCCCGGCGTAAAATTCACATCCTAAAAAGCAAGCTCATCTAGCTGTCTTCTCCATTAGCTTAGCACACTATGCCTATTTAAACTTCAAAGCCATATGACAACGCGCTCTCAAATTATGGCGCGGACAATTGAAATACATTATACACTGGGAACAAAAAAAATTAATAGCTGTGGTGCCCGGTATAAAATCCTAAAAAACAATCCCATCAATCCTTTCAATGAACTCAATTATACACTAGGCCTATAAATATAGGCCTACTCAAGTTTCAAAGGGATCTATAGGCACTACGGCATAAAGTTCTCAAGTTATTGCATGATCGGACAACGCATTACACGTTGGGAACAAGGTAAATTGGCTATAAATTTTGCAGAATCCTGAAAAGCAATCCCATGGCATCCGCACTTCAGATGAGCTCCATATATTTCTCAAGTTTCAAAGTGAGGCTACAAAACGTTCTCAAGTTACTGAGCAGACAGACGGATGACCGGACGGACGGAGGCTATCGCTATATCTCCAAGAATTAATTCCGGGAGGATAATAAATCACAGTGAGGGTATGGCAACGTATGCTACACACTGTTTGTCCGTTAAGAAAATGGAAGGGCAAGAACCACTGATCTAAAGATAACAAAATTTAGATCAGAAGTAAGAACTCTTTGTCAGCCTCGTTTTCGTTACGCCGGTACCATGTGATATCGTCCATATTGGATTTCGGCAACATGGCTTCAGAGCAAGTCGAGCAGAAGGAGGTACTCAAATTATTTTCTATCGTTCCCCTTCCTTCGATAAAAATGTTAATCTGGTCTGTCTTGATGGAAATCCATTTTTTCTGAATTTTGGAAACTTTTGATTTTAGTAGCCTACACAATTTTACATTCTGGAAAAATACTTCCTCCTGCCAACCAAACTTCCAACTTCGGTGCCGTACGACGTACTGTGGTACTTTCTTGTTGACAGTTTCAGACCATACCAGTCTGTAGTCTGTTACTTGGAAATATCCAGATTCTATGGCCAAAGTATATTGATGTGCAGCTGAGTAGTAGAGTTAGGATGTGAAATGGGTTGAAAAATGTTATTTTAATCATTTTAATTTTCTCCTTTTTTAAGCAACACAGCTGGTTGGTTGAAATTTTTCATGCATCCCAATCCATCCTTGAGTTCAACGCTCGCACCGAAAAAATCATGCCAATGTTCACATTTGGCCTGGACCAAGAAGTATGGGTATCCGCTCAGTTATTGTACAGAACCAATTATCTTACACCCAACACTGATGCGTGTTAAACCTAAGCGCTCACACTTTCCCGCCGATTACAGTCGGCTTATCGAGGCATCTTCTTGCAAAATTTCTCTACAAAAACATGCAGACGAGCAGGTGAATGTCCGGTCCCTAAAACTTCATTTCAGAGTCTTGGGAGAAATTAAACTATTTTAACAAAAGTCGACTGAGCCCAGCTTCACTTCTGTAGAATTTCTTGTCAATGCAAACATTTATGTCAATTTTAGCATTGAAAACCCGGCAAAAGTGTACGATAACTGATCGGATACCCGTAACCCTTGGTTAACGTGTTGGGAAAGTCTCCGATCAGCGAGTTGTCCACTGATCAGTGGTTAAACACTAAACAAGCTGCTTCACCCCCGAACGACGGAGAATAGACCTCACCGATCGGTGGGCAATGTTGGGACAAAAATTACAATTTCTTCTCTATCTGCCACTTGTGTTTTTTGCAGAACTATCTAATTCTGTGACAACAGTGCATGTTACAAGCTTGTTACGAATGGCTAGTTCTACCTTCAAAGTCAACTCGCCACGTGAGCAGAAGCCGTAAAAATGTGTTTCTTAAAAGTGTCAAACAAATTGCGCCATTATAAGGTGTTTTGAAATAAACCAAAATATCTACTCACATGTTTTACATAACTGTGTGTAGAGCACACTCTGTAGTTTTCAAAAATGACCACGAGGCGTAAATCCATGTCCAATTGAGGCTGAAAAACTGGAAGCGACCTCTACCAAACATGGAAGAGCAAAGGTCAACAGAGGTCAATCAGAAGACTCTTTAGAGTGAAGTTCAATGTTAGAGTTGGTGGCTCCCAGTTTTTCAACAATTTTAGCCTCTTTTGACGATGGATTTACGCTTTGTGGTAATTTTTAAAAACTACAGAGCGTTCGCTGCACACGGATAGGTGAAACATGTGAGTAGATTTTTTGCTTTATTCCAAAACACATGCTTAAAATGGCGCAATATTTTGACACTTTTCAGAAACAAATTTCAACTGCTTCAGCGTTATAGGGATGATGACGTGTCATGAATCTTATTTGTCGCCACCCAGTAGCACAGCTGAAGTATGAAAGTCCAACACACGCAGATTGATGGCAAACTCCATCCCTGGCAGATGAGTCCAGCTTGACAAACTATTTGGTTTTTGGTTAATTTCAAATAAAACCAAAAACTTGATATTCAGTCTTATCGATGACCATTTTGATACCAGATTGCTTAGTGAAAACGTACCTGACTTTATCTGCCTGGAAGGGCTATGGATTAACATCTATTTTGTTGAAGTGCTCATGTTTCCTTTTGTCATATTTTACAGGACGAACAGACAGGGCAAGAAGTAAACAACCAACAAATAGTTCCTTCTCCTGAACTTCTTATTAAACATCCACTAGAATACAGATGGGCACTTTGGTTCTTCAAAAATGACAAATCCAAAGATTGGGCATCTAACTTAAAACTCATAACCTCAGTGCAAACAGTTGAGGACTTTTGGGGGTACGTGAAACTTAACATTTGATCGGCATGACTACAATATAAACTATGAAGAACTTACAATATGTTTGAGTTTAATTAGTAAGTGTCTTTTAGAAAGTGAATGTAACAGTATTCTCATTATTTTGGGGGATTTACACTTTCTTGACCCAAACCCAGACCTGTTTCACCCAAAATCGGTAGAAGAATTTCTGCCGTTTTTCAAGAAAGTGTAATCCCAAAAAATAACGGGCATCCTATCTAAATTATCCATAGCTTAAAGTCCATAGGTGTCTGAATCTGTAATTTTAATAATATTAATAGACCAATTACTTCATGATCCCATGGATCACAGGTTCGAATCCCACTCAGTCTAAACAAAATTGGAAAATTTTCCGACTGGGTTTTCACTAGAACGACCTATGTGGGATGGTTGCCAGTTACCACCGGAAGGTCGTGGGTTTTCTCCGGGCATAGAGCCCGGTTTTCCTCCCACAAAAAAACTGGCAACGCCACAATATAAGTGAAATAATCTTGAGGTCGGCGTAAAACACAAAACCATCAATCAATCATGAGCCCATTGGTGAAAGATCAACATTACTGACGGAAATTATTCTCCACAGTTCTAAAAGTATTCAGGCATGCTGTTATGAACTAGCAGCCCCTTGAAACAAGATACCTAGAATATCCCATAATTTTTCAAATGATGTCATTAAGATTGAGGCCTATGATTGGATATCATTGCTTGTTTCAGATTATATAACCATGTACAGAAAGCCAGTCTCCTCCCCTCCGGCTGTGATTATTCAATGTTCAAGGTAAATTTCTCTATTTAAAGGGGCTTAAGCTGCCAAAATGTGGAAATTAGGAGGTTAAAACAACTCACTTTAGTTTAGAATGAATGAATGGACGTCCCGGTTATTTAAATTTGGTTTACTTTTTGAACACGTTTTCGGTTTGTACAGGCCGCATACTGTATGGATTTTCCTCATTGCAACACCAATCATTTAGTTTTTCGATAACCTTCAAAGCTTCTTACTGCCGTGACGATCAGCAATTATGAAAAAAGTGTGAAGTTTGGGAGCTCATGTCACTTTAATACAAAGCTCTTATTTGTGACATTTGTTTGCATTGTGTGGCTACTGACAAATATTTAGTTTTATTCAGTCTTTTTTTTATTATTTATACTAATTGTTTTTAGGAAGGAATTCAGCCCATGTGGGAGGACAGTCACAATAAGGAAGGAGGACGATGGTTGATAAATCTCAACAAACAACAGAGAAATAACGCTTTAGATAGTTACTGGCGGGAGACGGTGAGTGATTCCTATATACATGTAGGGCGATCATTAAGAATTAGTAGGTTGCGGGTAACACGCCTTACTTTCACCACGGCAATCAGTGATGTCAGAGATTGTACTTATGTCTTAAACATGCTTTTTCAAAGGCAATCAAAAATGCTGTAGATGGATTTGTATGGCCATTGTCACTGAAGATGTCGCAGCCTACACATTGAAAGATTTGAATTCATACAATCTATGACATGTGTGGCTGTATCTGCATAACTTCGATCCACTCAACATATTGCTCACTTGACAAGAATGAGCTGCTGGCTAATTCCTGTGGTTTCACTTCAACAACAAAAATTCGGCCGGCCTGTTTTCAATCCAGTCGGTTTGGTTCTCGCAACCGTCTAATTCTTA
Source organism: Lepidochitona cinerea (assembly GCA_963971465.1). Taxonomy (NCBI): domain Eukaryota; kingdom Metazoa; phylum Mollusca; class Polyplacophora; order Chitonida; family Tonicellidae; genus Lepidochitona; species Lepidochitona cinerea. The sequence goes on from OZ020551.1 coordinate 21,945,558, forward strand.
ATGGTCGCCTAGATTGGTTTTACTTGGACAAGATTGAACCATTTAATGAAATTACTGTTATTCCGATATACATGTAGATTGGTTTTTACCCCTCGGCAAATTTTGCCCGATGGGTATTGTCGTTGCCTCCGTCGTCCGTCTGTCTGTCCGTCTGTCCATTGGTCCTTGTAAACACATTATCTAAAAAAGTCTTTAACTTACAACTTTCAACGCGCGTGGACGTGTTTTTCAAGAGTTATGCCCCTTACATTACCGCTGCTGTAAAAAGCCTTGTAAACACATTATCTAAAAAAGTCTTTAACTTACAACTTTGAAACTTCACACATGTGTTTAATACAGCAAGTACAAGAAGCCTATTTAAAATCAACGCGCTCGGATGTATTTTTCAAGAGTTTTGCCCCTTACATTACCGCTGCTTTAAAAAGCCTTCTAAACACATTATCTAAAAAAGTCTTTAACTTACAACTTTTAAACTTCACACATTTGTTTAATACAGCAAGTACATGAAGCCTATTTAAAATCAACGCCCTCGGATGTTTTTTTTCAAGAGTTATGCCCCTTACATTACCACTGCTATAAAAAGCCTTGTAAAAACATTATCTAAAAAAGTCTTTAACTTACAACTTTGAAACTTCACACATTTGTTTAATACAGCAAGTACAAGAAACCTACTTAAAATCGACTCGCTTGTACGTGTTTTTCAAGAGTTATGCCCCTTACATGACTGTCAGCCGAAAACCTCCTTGTAAATGTGATGCATGTATGTGGAGTATTTTTTCACTCGCAACAGATTGTCTGGAAAATAAATATATCTTCGGTTTCTTTGGCCCAGACCCGAGGGGTCCTGATGGCGACAGCCACTTATATAAATCCTTTACTACTTTAAAGGATTTAACCATTTAGGGAAATTACTGATATTCAATTTCTGTTTTATCTGGGCAGGTGGGGATTTCCTCTGGGTATAGTCAGCTTTCTTTCTCCATTTAACCTGATATCGTCACTAATTGGAATTTATTTTTAGTGTACTGGCTTAAAAACGTGGATCAATCTATTCTAATGAGTTTGTAGTTTGATAGTATAATTGTTTGCTTTGGTTTGTATTTCAGTTACTGTGTATGATCGGAGAAGCCTTTGATGAACAGAGTGAAGATGTAAATGGTGCTGTTGTTAACATCAGAAATAAGGGAGATAAGCTGGCATTGTGGACAAGAGATGCAAAACGAGGAGACGCTAATATGAAAATAGGGTAAATAATACCACTCTCTGATTTGATGTCATTTGACCGTCACTTGAACCCCATTGAAAACTAACGATTTCAATACATTAAAGCTTTCACAAAGCTTTTAAATATAGGATTTTATTCAGCCTGGCCTCCTTTTACTTTGTTTTATGTGTAAAATATATCACATTGATCAAATTGTCTTTCAGAAAAAGGTTAAAAGAAAGATTGAATATACCAGACAGGTTATCAATAGGATTTCAGGTAAATATCCTTTTTTCCCTCACCTATTCTTCTAAGACTGATAAGCAAAGCGATCCTAAGTCTGGCACCACACCAACTGCAGTGTGATCCTAAGTTCGGCACCACACCATCTGCAGTGTGATACTAAGTTTGGCACCTTACCATCTGCAGTGTGATCCTAAGTTTGACACCACACCATCTGCAGTGTGATCCTAAGTTAGGCACCACACCATCTGCAGTGTGATCTTAAGTTTGGCACCACACTGATCTGCAGTGTGATCCTAAGTTTGACACCACACCATCTGCAGTGTGATCCTAAGTTTGACACCACACCATCTGCAGTGTGATCCTAAGTTTGACACCACACTGATCTGCAGTGTGATCCTAAGTTCGGCACCACACCATCTGCAGTTTGATCCTAAGTTTGGCACCACACCATCTGCAGTGTGATCCTAAGTTAGGCACCACATCATCTGCAGTGTGATCCTAAGTTTAGCATCCACACCATCTGCAGTGTGATCCTAAGTTTGGCACCACATCATCTGCAGTGTGATCCTAAGTTTGGCACCACACTGATCTGCACTGTGATCCTAAGTTTGGCACCACACCATCTGCAGTGTGATCCTAAGTTGGGCACCACAACCATCAGCAATGTGTTCAATAAGACCTAGCCAAAAGTTGGGGGTTCCCTCTAAGCAAAGAGTCGGTTTCCTCCTCCTAAACATGGCAATGTTGCCATATAAGTGAAAATGCTATGTAAAACATCAATCTTTTATAAGTGAGTTCGTGGTTCTGAAGGTGATATTAGCAAAGGGGGAAATACACGAGGTATAAGTCACATATCCACTGTTTGACAGGACACCATGTGTTTAAACACCATGTTTTAATCTGTTTATCTATGTTTGTTTATATGGTTCAGTCGTTATTTACTGGAATATCAAACTTAAAATAGCTCTTTTTCCTTTGACAGGCTCACACAGATACCATCTCTAGACAAGGCTCCACTGCTAAGAATCGATTCACCGTATAAACCGCATTGTTAAAATCTACTTGGGAGAGCGTGTCATCGAGGGCTCCACTGCTAAGAATCGATTCACCGTATAAACTGCATCGTTAAAATTTACTTGAGGGAGCGTGTCATTGAGGGCTTTTGATACTTTGTGTCACTCGGACAGATTAACATATAATAAAAATTTTTGAGTCTCATTTATTCATTATCACTCATCTTGAGTTTGATCCTCTCCGTAGGGGAAATAATCAGTGGACAAAGTGGAAAGAATTATTGGCCGAATGCAACAGTACATTGGTCAAATCTTGTTTTTAGTTATTACCTAACTACTTGCTAAATTTATTAATCGTTTTGTGAAATGTAACATTGCTTTTGTCTTTATTTGGAATGTTATTTTTTTTGTTAATATTGAAGTCTTAGTTGGGAGTTTATAAGGGATGGGTTAACTAACTTTACTTTTGTTGTATTATCGTACCAGCTCTATAGTTCATGTATGCTAGTGAAACTGGAGTATTTTCATTTATTCTTTTACTGTCCATTTAATTTGTTAGTGCTAGCTTGGACAGTTGTAAATGAAGTTTAACTTAAGTACTTTTCATGGAACGACCATGATCGCTGCAGAATTTTCAATTTTATTCCTTACCTATGGTCGCATGGAACTTTGTTGACATGTTTACACCTTACCAATTAAAAATAAAATTGGTCCTGGTGATAAGTGGATTTTCATTTCTTCTTTATTAAAGTGGCATGAGCTGCCAAAATGTTGATAATTTGTCGTTAAAACAGAATGTTGAAATTATTGGCTATTTTTCTCAAGACATAATTCAGAAGCTTTTTAGGGCTTCTAGTCCTGAAAATGTATGATAAAGTATTGTTTTGAACTAACTTTGGCTTAGAATGAATGAATGGTCGTCCTGGTTATTTAAATTTTGTTTACGTTTTCGGTTCGTATAAGCCACATACTGTATGGATTTTCCTCATTGCAACGCCAATCATTTAGTTTTTCGATGGCCTTCAAAGCTTCTTAGTGTCGTACGTGGCGATCAGAAATCATGAAAAAAGTGTGAATTTCGGCAGCTCATGCCCCTTTAACCATGCGTTTACAATTACGCCTGGACTTTCTAAACGAATTAGTGGTTAGACAGTTTTCAGATCGAATAGATTGACTGGCCAATATTCAAAGGTAAATACATATGTTTTTGTCATGCGACAGAGAACGTTTCCCCACTACTGTAAACTGCAAGGGATCATTGATCTGTTACGATGAAAAGGGAGTTAATGTTTGTCTTGTTACCTCATTGTATGTGGTGAAAAGCTTCTGCATGGTCAGTCACATAAACCAATACCAAAAAGTTGGAAAATGTGGAATCTGATCAAGATGTACTTGGGTTGGTTCTTTTATATCTCATAAATTCTGAGGTTGAAAAGCTAAACATTTTGTCTCCTGTTTCCCTGGCCATTTACTAAAACTAAACGTTTCGCACTTACATTGTAATCTGCCATGTCGGTTCGTTCATATATATCTTTTAAGTTAACTCAACATCTGTCACATCTTAAGTGTTTTAAAAACTCACCGTACAATGATTATGAAGCTTTGCCAGTTACCAACGGAAGCTCGTGGGTTTCCTCCCACAATAAAACTGGCAACGCCGCCATATAAGTGAAATAATCTTGAGCGCGGCGTAAAACACCAAACAATCAATCATTGTAGCACACTATCTTCATATTCAATATTAAAAGATTGCCGTAGACAAAATTCGGTTTTCCTATAAAAGACTGGGGCTTGGTGAATTATTACAAATTTTGTTATGTGACACGTTGCCTACCTATATCGGACAACTGTAATTGGTACAGACTGGCCTCTGCAGTCACCAAAGCTACTTGCATAAGTGTCTCAATACATATAGGCATCGATAACAATTTCATTTAATCACAGGTAAAACAAAGCAACAGCTCCACGACTGGTTTGGTCACCATTGTTATCAAAAAGTTGTTTGGATACAATAAAGCTCCACTGTGAAACAAACCACAGGCCCATTAACAGCCATTTGCTCAATTACTGAATACCCAAAGGCTGGGTGGCCACAAAAATCTAGACCTCAATTAATTTTTAGGACACACCATCTACTCCTATGCTAGTTAAAACTAAAACAAGAAAAGTATCAGTAAAACTGATGGATGTTCCCCATCTCAGATATACGCTCAGCAAATTTGACCAAATAATGAGAAAAGGGCAGTAACTCAAATATCCATTTTTTTGGAGATGCTTAAAGAATGAAACATACCGTGCTATATTACTTTGTAAGGATTTGTCAGCAGAGAAGATCGAACAGAAACCAGTAACGAAAAAAATGCTTTTGTGAAAAACAAGTGAACCAAGTTTTCAAACAATCATCTCACTGTTGACTGAGAACAAAACTATAGCACTTTTGGCCACTGAAGTGGATGCTCATGTCTGCGCTGTGCGAAATTATTATTAGAACCCAACACAACTGGAATGTGTTATGTTCCGGACAGGGAAGTCTGGGTAAAATTTGACAAATTGATGAAACCAAGGGCAATAACTCTAAAACTTATTCTTGTCACGGAGAGACAAGTGTAACACTGCGCAAGGTCTTGGTAATGACTATATACCAGCCAAGTTACAAACCAATCCTGACAATATTACCAGAAATATGCCCCGGACAAGAAATCCGCACGGACGGACAAAGTTGTGACTATATGCTCCCCCGAAAGTTTTCGGTAAACTAGTAATTGTGTTTGCTTTGACAAACACGAAAGTTGCCCCATCTCTTTTTGGTCTAAAACTTTAACTCCTGTGTGACCTTGACTGTGGGACCGATGTTCGTCCAAAGTCATTCAGTTAGCAACCTTAGTATCCCAAGTTTCGGGAAATTTAAAACAACAGTTTCTTGTGACCTGTGATAACAAGCTTTTTAGCCCCTGTGCGACCTTTAAGTGATATTGACCTTTAACAAAAAATGAAAAAAATTCCCCAGGCCTGAATGTCCCACATCTGAAATATGGTAATCAGGTTCCTTCAGCTAACTGAGCTATTGCAAAAACAAAACGCGGCGACGGCAAGACAAAACCTATAAGCATCCCTTTCAGGGGCTGCTTAAAAATTAAAATCCATGCAATAGAACCAGAGTTAGTGACTGCTAAAAGGCAAGGTGATTGTTTTGGTCACTACAAATAGCGGGACACATTAAATGCAGGCAATGGGTTTAAAGTTATGGAGCGGACACGAACCCAGGAAGGACAACGGTATGCCAATATACGCCCACTTTAATCACTTTGTCCTAGAAAGTTTCAACCAAAGACAATTCCATGTAATGTATCAATACATACACTTTATTTTCTGGTTTTATACCAAGTACTTTAAATCTATACATAAATGCTCCATTCATTGGTCTTCTTGGTTGAGATTATGTAATGGCTGATGTTCAAAAACTGACCATATTAAAGGGACAGTGAAATCATACTATGTGAAATATGATATCAAAGCAGTATTCATCAAAGAGAATACAAAGCCCCACATGCATTCAACAGTTTCTTCTTACAATCCACTAAGCATACCCGAATTATACAATTTTAAAGTGTTAAACATACAGTGTAATACATTTATGGACAATGTAACAATATAGTTTAAAAAGAATGATTGTACAATGGTCAAGTTTACATTTCATCGAGGCATTTTCTCCATAAGATAGGCTTAAAAACATACAAGTAACATATTCTATGACATGTATTTATCCATTTTCTTCATGATAATACCATCATGTTTCAGACCATGGCCAGCATTGAATGTCGAGTGTCTTATCCACTACAGTATGCTTTCTCATACTGATGACAATAACCTTATTCTTACACATAATGCCCACCATACTTGTCTTCAAAAGTAACGAATATATATTTTCAATCAAATTGAAAGTTAAATCAGTTTTTAAGCTTTTTGCACAACAGTGGGCTTAAGACTCCACCATCAAATAAACACGAGACAGTCATTTACACTAAGTGTACAAAGTCACAAATTCCTCTCAAAAATTTCCATTTACACCAGACTCATTAACATATGCTTAAACAAGCTCCAAGGAGAAATCATGTTTTTCTTTCACTACCATCTTCAGAACCATTTTATTCAATCACTATCATCGTCGTCATCGTCGTCATCATCTTCATCGTCGTCGTCATCATCGTCATCATCATCACCTTCACTGTCATTACCATCGCCGTTATCATCGTCATCATCATCGTCGCTGTCATCTTCATCGTCGTCATCATCCTTCTGTTCAGTGACCTTCTTTACCGGCTTCTTGGCAGCTTGTGGCTCTGATTAAACAAAAACGAAAAATTATTTCTTCCAGAATTTTCTTGTTATTTTAACCAGTCTTCAGCTGTAAGCTAGGAGGGGAGATATGTAAAGTGGCCTCTAAAAAAGCTTTGATGTAATTGTATTATGTATACACTCTCAACATCTGAAAGGGTTAAAGTGAAAACTACAAATATAATTGAATAATCCAAGAGATAAAGTTAGAGGATGTCAGAGAAACGTGTGCACACCTTTCAACTATTGGTTGATGTGATATAGATACACCAATAAAACAATAACAAGTTTCTGGATTGATTGAGGTATCACATCGCACTTATGCAAAAGTGATAAGTTTAGTGCACCATCAAATCTTTTTAAATAGATGGAAGGCTTGTGTCGGTACGAACAGATCAAAGTTCACCCCCACCCAGCAATATCTAAATTTTAAACCTCAGGTTTAGAAACCTGATGAAAATGAAATATATACTTTCCTAAAGGGTAATTTAATATAAGAGTAATAATACAGTGAGCATACTGATAACATTGGAAGTTTATGACTCTTCCTTAGTCCCATGTTGTAGTCACATGCTAAGGGTATTTTTATAAAAGCGCTTTGTGGGCCCTGGTCTGCCAAAACATGTCAAAATCTTACAAACAAATCAACTGCAGTGTAGAACATGATCCAAAATTGAAGAAAGTGTTCTCTAGATTGTTGAATAAACTTACCAGGTTTTGCCTTTTGGGGTTTTTTTGCCTTAGGTTTGATTTGTTTAGCAAATAAAACAACCAATGCTTTTCCTTCAAGTTTTTTATTTTTTGACTGATCATGAGCTGCCTTGGCTACGGATTCATCATCATATTTAATAAAGGCATATCTGTAAAAACAAAAAACAAACACTGAATAAAAGACAGATCGATTTATGAGGTCATTGGAGGGATAATTGTGCAGGGACATTGATCTGCACAGAAATATATGTGTGCAGTTATGCATGTCACTACGAAGGGTTTTAATTGGTCACAACAAAGCCAGACCCTTCCAATACAACATAATTTTTTCGAGTGACGTCTTTAAAGTTTCCGCATATTGTTTGTTTTTCATGCTGCACTCAAGATTATTCTACTTTCTGGTCGGCATTATCAGGTTTTATTACAGGAGAAATCATCTCTAAGCTTGATGGAAATCTCAGCTCCCCCTCCAGTAACTGGCAACCAATTAACATAGGTCAACCAGACAAACAACAGAAAAACATTTAGTATATGTAAATCAAAATTAACGAATAATTTGAGTGATTATGGAGTAGTTCATCTACATTATGTAAATAATAAATTCAGTTCCATGTTTTTTCTTTCTTAATTTAAACCAAAAGGCATAAAGATGCTGTATCCCCCCGGCCCCGCATAAGATTTATCAATGTCATGTAAAGTGGCAATAGTCTAAGAACAGACAAAAGTTCATTTACAAACAGGATATCCCCATTCTCACTTGATAGCATTCATCCTCACCAAGTTTTAACAATATTCAATGCAATCTGTAGGAAGAAATGCATTGAGAAACTAACATAAGGTGGAACCCAGAAAAAAGCAACATTCCAGAAGAATTTAGTCCAAGCAGGAGCATGTGGTTAAGCAGGGCTATGATAAGGGGCATGCAGTGCCCTGAAACACAGTACGTCGTCAGAAAGAAGCACCCATTGTCTACGTCTTACTCTGTCGGAAAGGGGCAGTAACTCTGAAAATAATGAAACCAGCGCAACCAAAGTAGGAGGTGCACATCCTTGAATGATATCCAGCATGTCCACCCATGTCCACCAAAAAAAAATGAATAAAAACGGTGGGAGGAGATGCGATGACAAGAATGTTTATAAAATAAATTAAAGCAAGTATGCTTACCCTAAAGCCAGATTTTCTTTCTTCTTGATTGGAAGGTCAATGCTTGTACTTGTTGGAAATATTTTCTTGAGGGCTTCAGGTTTGATAGTTCGTGGAAACCCCGTTACATAGAGCCTCAGCGGGTCAAATTGATCTAAACAACAATAATTTACATGTATTCAGTATTTATAAAAGATTTAAAAGAAAATTCTGACAGCTCTCCCGATTTCAACAAAAGACATTCGTCAAAGATATTTAGAAATTCTTATTAACTAACCATTTGAAAGGGTAGAGAATTACTCTATATTAGCCACTTATCACAAGGCTAAACGTAATGCTCTCACCTGCACTGCTGAATGCCGCTTTCTGTTTACTTTTCTCTCCAACATAATCCACTAACAAGTCTTTATTCTTCAATTTAGCTGTCTGCAAAGCTTTGTAGTTCTTGGTAGCGATTTTCTCATCTTTAAACTCAATGAATGCAAATCTGAAACAAGAAGATTTCGCATTTGTTAATAGTATATTTGAGAAAAACTGTCCATAACGTTAACAAGTTTTTTTAATTGAATAAATCATACAGAATGTGTTGGTTGAATATATCCTAACCATGTTGATGTCAAATAGCATGTTGTGACTGAATAGGCTGGTGAAAGGCAGAAATAAACCATTCACAAACCAATGTGCACAGTTAGTTTAGCATAACTGCTTGACCCTAATAGCTCCACAGATATAAAACCAAGGGCTCAAAGTTATGCATATGATATTGATATTACATGAAGCATTTTCAACAAAGGTAAGAACACTATAATCTATCGAATATCGGTAGATAAAAAAGCGGTAGAAATATTTGATACTCGTTGGTAGTCCATAAATAACATTAAATTGTGAATATGGGGCTAAAAATAAATGTTGCAGGGGTCCTATATACTGTAAGATGTGCTAAATCAATGTTGTCATCATATCACACATGGAAAGCAGTTGCATTGATATGTAGTGAACTGCTACGACAAAATAAAATAAGTGGCTGTCGCCATCAGGACCCCTCGGGTCTGGGCCAAAGAAACCGAAGATATATTTATTTTCCAGACAATTTGTTGCGAGTGAAAAACTACTCCACGTACATGCATCGCATTTACAAGGAAGTTTTTGGCTGACAGTCATGTAAGGGGCATAACTCTTGAAAAACACATCCAAGCAAGTCGATTTTAAATAGGCTTCTTGTACTTGCTGTGTTGAACAAATGTAGGAAGTTTAAAAATGTGATTGAAAGACCTTTTTTAGATAATGTGTTTACAAGGCGTTTTACAGCAGCGGTAATGTAAGGGGCTTAACTCTTGAAAAAAACATCCGAGCGCGTCGATTTTAAATAGGCTTCTTGTACTTGCTGTATTACACAAATGTGTGAAGTTTCAAAGTTGTAAAGTAATAACTTTTTAGATAATGTGTTTACAAGGCTTTTTATAGCAGCCGTAATGTAAGGGGCATAACTCTTGAAAAAAAAACATTCGAGCGCGTTGATTTTCAATAGGCTTCTTGTACTTGCTGTATTAAACAAATGAGTGAAGTTTTAAAGTTGTAAGTTAAAGACTTTTTTAGATAATGTGTTTACAAGGCTTTTTAAAGCAGCGGTAATGCAAGGGGCATACCTCTTGAAAAAAACATCCGAGCGCGTTGATTTTAAATAGACTTCTTGTACTTGCTGTAATAAACAAATGTGTGAAGTTTCAAAGTTGTAAGTTAAAGACTTTTTTAGATAATGTGTTTACAAGGACCAATGGACAGACGGACGACGGAGGCAACGACAATACCCTTCGGGCAAAATTTGCCTGAGGGGTAATGACGCTTTGCAATAACATTCTTCTATTTACCAATAATATGGCATATCCCCCTAATATGGCAACATATTACCGAGGCTGATATTCAAAGCAATGTTGGGCTGATAACGATCTCCCATCGCATGTTTGTTGATGGCATCCACTCAAATGATGCTGAAACCGTCTGAAGATGTTGCTTAGATACACCTTTTTTACGAGCGGAGCTATAACACCCATTTGTCAACCGTTGCCACAGTAAATCACTTACCCTTTACAACCCTTCTTTGTTGATGATAATCTCACATCTATGATGTCCTTGGATAAAGTCTGGACATCAGCCACTGTGCAATCCTTTGTCAGGTGTTTAACAAATAACGTGCGCCGATTTAAACTTTCTGAAACAGAAAAGACTATAAGGTTTTGGTACCAAAACATATGTCCCCCCATACCCATAAAGACAAATATACAATGTGGTTTTTAAAATATGTTGAGGGAGACCTAACATACTATTAGTTAGCCTTGTAAAAAGTCGGATAAATACAAAATCATATACCCCAAGAAAGTATGGCTTGTTTAAGTGGCATTTAGAAGTTGAGCATAATAATGTTCCCAATAAAGTTGTAAATCCGTACGCAAGAGTGTTCTTTCCCAAGAAAGTACCACAGTTTCCTGTCAAGTGATATTATATAAAATGACCTCCCTTTGGTAACTGGCAACCAAAAAATAAAAGGTTGATTGAATAGGAATATGACCATCAAACTGAACCTGAACCATTGGTCGAAGACTGTTGAGATTCAACATCAAAAAACTATGTAGGATAATTCGTTTCCCAACCAAAATAAATAAAAAATGTTATCTTATACCTTTCCTCTTTATTTCTTCACTTTCTTCTGCTTTATTTAGTTGAATACCTAAGAAGAAAAACAGGGAGAAAGCTATCTTAAAGAAAGGTTGTCAAACGATACTATTTATATAAGTTTAATATCAAACTTCAGTTCAAGGAATATTAACAACTTGATAATAATTAAAAAAGAAATAATTAAATGTGAAAACAGAAAGTATACAGTTTGGACAGAGGAACACAAACATGAGAAGCTTTAAAGTAAAATTGGATGGTGACTTTTTCCGTTTCCCCATCATCATGAAGCAGGAAAACAATTTTCTGCATATTATCCTTTTACCTACTTACCAAGTGTCTCCTTTGTTGGTTTTTTCTTGCTTTCAGAATTTTTCAATGGCGTGGTTTCTGAAAACCAAAAACGAAAAACTCAACCTTAGTTTCTGAGTAATCAAATGAAAACCCAGTTCAGGGAATTTGTTCCATTTAGTGGAATTTGAAACAACAACACACCAATCAACATACAGCAGCTGAGCAATGGAGACCAGTTTGGATTTTTGAATATCGTAGGAAGGCAGAATCCTTAAAAGCAATCGCATCTATCTAAAGTCCTAAGTGACATGACAAATCCATTCCAACTTAAATGGGTTTGACATGAAGCTGTGATAAAATCCTGAAAAGCAATCTGATCCATCCTTTACATAAGTTAATTAAGAGTCAAAATATAACAAACAGGTCTGTCATTAAGAATAGCCTGGGAGAGTTACAATATGCTCTCCCAGAACAGTCAGGTTGACCTGTTTCACTCTCCCCAAAAATGGTCTCCCAAAATTCAATGGGAATGCACTTCCTCTCCCATGTTTTTCAGAGAAAAAACACGATCATGATGAAATTAAAGGGTCTGAAGTAACATGAAAGGAATTATTATTTTGATATACTTATCTACCGTAAATGCTCGACCCTTTCAGCGATTTTCTGGGGAGGTGGGGGGAGTGACTATGACAGCTCAACTCTTCTATTTACTCCCGATCGACGAAAACTTCAATGACGCCGAATAGAGAGGGGTGGGTAATTGGTTTCACGCCTGTGTCGGGTAGATGAACAAACATCGCGCCAGGTGGGGTATGTGCGGCACCAGTTTGAGAGCCACGTGTTGGTCTATAACTGCCTATATCCCACTGACGTCTTTTGGCGACAGCCTCCAGTTGACTCTTTCAGTTCGCAAAATCTCGTATTTACCCGTTAATAAACCAAATAAATATTTACTATTGTGTTTTTTTTATATGTTGGGAACATTCTATTTCGTTTAAATGGAAAAGTTTCACCCGTAAAAAGGATCAAAAATCAAGTAAAACGTAAGGGTTGTAATTTTGTTTACTGCCGATATGACTAAAGTTGCACGGTAAAACGGTCGTGTTCATAGCGATTTTATCGATATTTGCAAATGCCGACATCGCCCAAATTTAAACTGGATAAACACTTATAAATCTGGTGTAGACTTTTGTTTGGTTTTTACAATCTGACTGTACCGAAAACAATATATCCGATATATTTTCTGACTGGTGTTTAGTCGATCTCTTGCTGGCTTTACCCAAGCTCCATTGACGAGCCCCTCAACAAGCATATTAAAGTGGGTAATAAGCTGCACAGTGAGTGGCCTACTTTATCCATATAAAGCGGCCCGTAGTTCAACTCTACTCAAGGCGGCAAATTGTCCGATGCGTGAACTGCTGACTATTATACAAACCGCTTGTACTTCGTTATAAAATTTCGCTCTCAATTGCAAATTATTAAAAACCAAACGAATCATCGGCGACTAAAGACAATAGGTTCTTCCAGTTGTAATCTTCCTGTGTGAAAATGGTTATCCTTGAACAAAACTCCATGTCCCCGTCGACGTCCATAGTCAAGCTACATGTCTGTCCCCTTTGTAAAATAAAAGTTTACTGCTGCGTGTAACTTATACTGTGAGTTAATTCTGAAATCCCCTCACCAGGTGTTGGGATTTGCATCCAACAAGGAGCGCTTCAAAAGTTATTCTTGAACATGGTTTTTAAGGAAAATTATCCTTTATTCTTCATACTAACCTTTTACCTACCATATTCCAAGTCTTCTTATTCAAATCCTTAGGCTTATAAGCCTGACTTGCATAACAATCAATCAACCAAATTAACGTAGGGTTTGGAATTGTATGAAATCTAAGAAAGATTCTGTGTTTTCTGAAAATTAAAGCTAATGAAAACACAAACAAATTTCACGAGTATGACTTTATTTGAAAACCACATATGATAATACGCATAGGCCTACCGAGGTGAAATTACTATCGGCCGTGTCGGTAACGGTAACTCAGACTACAGTTATAATTTAATACGGGAACAAATCTCAAATTCATTCCTCAATCAAAATCTTCATAGCCTTTTGTTTTTCTAAAACCATTATCAAATGCGATTTTCCCCAGACTTTGTGAGATTAGTCCAAATTCCTTTCCGATACGATTGTAAAACCACAGCCTAGATCGAAATAAAAACCAACAACAACAACTCAACAGCATCGATTAAAATGCGTCAAAATGGAAAATCGAAAACAAGCTAAAAGAAAATTGAGTTAATCGGCATATCTTAACAGATTCATTTTTTATAACAAAATATATGAACTAGCCGAGAAATCTTGGCTCTGCCGAATTTTTTTTTCCGTGTTCGTCATAGCCAAGATCACTTCCATAGTAAAAAAGGGATATATGTTAAGGAGACCCGCCGAAAATATCGGCGGCGCAAATTTCACAACAAATAAGCAAAGAATAAAATATTTACATCTGCATTCCGATAGCATAGACCACGAAGAAGGAGTTTGTCAAACTTAGGCCGCTGTAAAGTGACTAAAGATATATGATTGAAGTATTTCTACGACGCCCCGCACAGTTTAACTGGTCGTTTAAATGTTTTACTATGGCGGTTACGTCAGGTTGAAAGCCAGTGGACTTCGAAACAAATATTGACTGCATAAGGGAAAGTTTACCACTTTACAGCGGCGTAAGTTTGACAAACTCCTTCTTCGTGGTCTATACTATAGGAATGCAGTGGTAAATATTTTATTCTTTGCTTATTTGTTGTGAAATTTGCGCCGCCGATTTTTTCGGCGGGTCTCCTTAACTTATATCCCTTTTTTACTATGGAAGTGATCTTGGCTATGACGAACACGGAAAAAAAAATTCGGCAGAGCCAAGATTTCTCGGCTATATATGAACGTATTTTCTCATTTCACGCCACAAACCGGTACATTGACGAACGAATGGACTGGCTTGCTGCTTAGTCCGTTGTCACTGCGTGAGCTCAGGCGCTCTGAATATCACATGTGGGTTGTGTATTGTGTGTTAGGCGAACAACACCAATTTACCACCTGTGGGTAGGCCATTATACTTTTTCTAGTCTGCGAAACGGATTATCCCCACATTCCCCATTTTAGTTTCTATCATATGCTCTCTAGCTTTTCGGCGATAATCCCCCCTGGCATCGCCGAAAGGGTTGAGCATTTACGGTATGTCAGAATTGTCGTGCTAATTCTGGAGAAAAAAAATCTTCAACAAAATGTTTTCCTAGTTTTTAAAAGTTAATTCTATTTTAATGGACATGAAAGGGTTGGAGAATAGTTTCATCTTGGAAGAGTGAAAAACATAGACAAGGAGCCTGAAACTGATAGGGAAAGTTAGGGGGAGTGATAAACAGGTCTCCTCAGACCCCTCTGGGGGTGTGTGGAGAGGAAGGAGAGCAATCACTCTCCCTATAATGACAGCCCTGACAAACAGTTCTTAACTTAATGAGCAGATCATATATTTGGAATATCAGTAATGGTTGAATTTGAGTTTTACGCCACGCTCAAGATTAATTCACTTATATGGCGGCATTGCCAGTTTTATTGTGGGAGGAAACCAGGCTCTATGACCGGAGGAAACCCACGGCCTTCAGGTGGTGACTGGCAACCATCCCACTATCACCAATGGACTGTGGCAGACATGTATTTGGCATAATCTTTCAAACACAAAAACATCAATTCCATACATATTTTAATAAGCTTAAACTATCTATAGGGTTTTCAAGTTATTGGTTATACAGAGAGACCAGGGCTCATTTTAGAAAATATCTGATGGCCTGCATTTTTTTCCCCAAATCAGAAAATAGCAGGCCATTTTCTGTTTGACATGCTGTCTTAATTTTTGACCGGCACTAAATTAAAGAAAATTTAGAAAATAAAAATTCATCTACATTTCCTTCGATTTAAATTCCAACATCCATCAAATGCTGTTTCTTTGGCTTAATCAGTTTAGGGAAAGTAGCTGAAAACAGATAGCTATTAGTAATATATCGGTTTTCGGCTACTTTCCCTAACCGCGATAACGCAATTCGCCTTTTTCTTCAGATTCGTTAGATACCAACCGTAATTTAATTATTTTTCGGACTCCTAAGACTAACTACTTTCGAGTCAATGTATATGCTATTTTTCAGGGGTGTGAGAGCAGGCCTGAAAAAAATGAGGAAACTTTGTCTGTCAAGAATACCCCCTACCCCTCCCCTTGGTTAACTCGTTAAAGTCTTTGGATAAATTGAATTATGATCAAGTTTCACCTTCATGTAGTTTGAGAACAAAATAATAATTATAAATTAAAAAAATAAATATTAAAAAAAAAATCCAAAATTTAAGAATTTTTTTTTTTAATAATTGGAAAATAAATTAAGTGTAAAGGGTAGAGTTCCACTTGTCACTAATAGGTGGGGAACTAAATTCTTTGTTTTTTATTTTTATTTTCAATTCGTTTTAACGTTCGTTTATCCACCGTCTGTTCCGCAACTGTCGAAATGAGCCTTACTCAGTTACTGTCACTGTCACTCAGCGAAAACGTTTTATTGCGGCCGTATACATTGAGGGTCCAATTATCGTCACGTGTCATCACTGCCGAAAAGTAACAAAGGCCGGCTATTCTAGGCTAAATTCAATATTATGAAGATGGAAAACGCTAAACTTACTTTTCAAAATGCGAACCTAAGCCTCTTGATTAAAACAAGAAATTCTAATTGAAGAATTGAAAGTTTAACTTGATGAAATTTGCGCGGTATGGTAACGCAATTTGCATTTTCTTCTTCAGATTCGTTCGATATCAACCGTAATTTACTTATTTTTTCGACTCCTAAGAGTTAGACTAACTACATGTACCTTAGACTCAATGTATATGCTTTCTACCGTCAATCAGATTTGGCCTGCTATTTTTAGGTTTCTGAATTTTTTTAGCCGGTGATTTTAACATTGCCCTGCAGCCGGCGAATTTTCGCCTGCTTTTCGCCATTCGCAGGGCGCCAAAACGAGCCCTGGAGACCTCCATAGCCAGGTGGTTATTTGCATCAACACACAGTCACAGAGCTTAAGGCACCACAATGCATTCAAAACAATAACTATTTTACCTTGAGGTTTGACTGGAGTCTTTTTTTCAGTTTTCTTTAGTTTCTGTTGTGAAATGGCTTCTGTTAAAAAGAGAGAAAGGTAAAATAATTAATTTCAATAAGATTTTGACACACAAACTAAGACAGTCAGTTAGTCAATGATTAGATATAAGGGACAATGAACTGACAAAAGAGGTGTAAATATTTCAACAAATCCTTCCACATGAACTGAAGAAAACTACAACACATTGATCGGAGGCTTGGATATGACAGTAGGTTTTTTTAAACGGTTATTCATCACTGGTCATATTTATCATGTATTTGAAAATACAGTAAACTTGTTTGAACCACCACCACAACAAAGGGCTTCGCCCGAAAGGTTACATTGCCTTGTCCGAGAGATAATAACGGTGGAAGTTCATGGAATCAACAGGGAAAATATGTTCTGATGTTTCAGGTGAGCATGGATATATACACATATATACACAGAAGTAAATGAAGTAAATGAATGACGAAGTATGAAACGGTGACTTAGATAATGTAGACGGCATTGTTTCATTTGCCCATTGTGTAAGGCCATACGTGACGTATCAGCCTATTCTGTGCAGTTGGGTTTAAAAAGGCTTGAATTTTGCGTTGATCCAGGGCCGTTTCTAGAAAAAAAATCAAGCTTCCGATCCCAAACTCATATAATGGAAAATTTCGCCGGCAACCCCCCCCCCCCCCCCCCCCCCCCCTCCTCCTTCCAGTGTAACATTATTTTCAATATGAATTCTAGTAAATGATTCTCTCGCAGAACTTTGTCGTTTGAGCCGTTTGTACATGCCATATTTTTCCCAAAGGACGTATAAAACGCTGTTTTTGAGAAAACTCAACGCCGAGCCGTACGGGTATCCGATCAGTTATCGTACACTTTTGCCGGTTTTTCAATGTTAAAATTTACATCAGTGTTTGCATTGACAAGAAATTCCACAGAAGTGAAGTTGAGCTCAGCCGACTTTTGTTGAAATAGTTTAATTTCTCCCTGGACTCTGAAATGAAGTTTTAGGGACCGAACATTCATCCGCTCGTTTTTGTAGAGTGACGGGAACCAGTTATCGTACATGCAACGTTAAAGCTGTTGTGACGTCATTTCTCGTGTTCGAAAAGTCCTCGACACGGCGGACAAATGTAACTCCATAAAAAGTTTTAGTTTTATTTGGAGGTTGAAATTTTCTGAGAAGATGCCTCGATACGTAAGCCTGTTGTCATCGACGGGAGAGCTTAATCGTGCATACGTGTTGGGTGTACGATAATTGGTTCTGTGCGATAACTGATCGGATACCCGTACCAGCTTCGCTTAAATAATGTTATTTTTGGTCAACTTACAACAAAAAGCAATTCCAAAATCTAACCTTTTCAAAGAAACAAACATTTAAATAACATCGGACCTTCAGTCTTCCGTTTAGTCGACGATGAGTCTTCGCGCGAAAGCAGATCACGTGCTACAAACACTTACGGCCCTACTATACAGAGCAGTCAGATGACTGTACGCTTATTTTCGTAAATTAATTTTATTTCTGTTGATTGTTTATTATATGTTTGAGATTGCTGCTATCCACATAGTCAGTGCAACTGGTAAAATCATTGTCTATGGTCTTTTTCGAAAGCACAATCTCTCCCGCGTTTCCGTAGCCTCTGGTACTAAAACTTTGCAGCACTCTGCAGATAATCAGTGAATAAGGCCCCAACGGGAAACTAGCAAATCAATTGGTCCTAATACTTAATTGGCCCAGCCCACCAACAGTCAATCAACCCAACAGCTATGATTGACATCTTTATAAACGTTGTATAGCGTATGAACATTTTAGAGTGGACGAATACATAGCATGTCATTCATTGTCACGTGATATAACTTGGTTGAGATGGCTGGTCCGGAGATTTCATTTTGACAGACGTTTTGAGACGTTCTTTCCTGCCATTTTCTTAAAAAACTGTGACACAGACACTGTTGGTAGTCTTGATTTTTTAGGTCACTTGAGTGATAAATGCGTCTGCCTATTCATATTTTAAAAAATATACACGATACAAGAGGGGAATTCAAATGACACGGATCGAAACGCAGTTAATGAGAATGTTCAAGAATCGGGTGGAGTCGTGGTCAAGTCAGACAGTGTATCCACGCTGACGACATATGTAGACCAATCGGAAACTTCACTCAAGTCAGGTGACCACTTGGCAAACTAACAACATCGGAACAATTTCTTTTCGTTCGTCCCGCTGACTACAGTTCATTGCGTGCCGGCAGTAGCTGTGTGTGTACCGTTCAAAGGCGCGATGCAACTCAAACGGACTGAATACGGAGTCTCTAGTCGCCTTGTGTTACAAAGCCATGCGCAAAACGTTCTTAAGGGCCTATTTTTTTTTTCTTTTTCATAAAATAAAGCCCCATTTATTTTTTCTTTATTTAGTTTGGGCGCCCGACCGTTTGGGCGCCCAATCGTTTTCCGGAAGCAATACGGCCCTAGATACGGCCCTGTGATCAGAAAACATCGGATATCTTCGATTTGAATCGGCTTCTTAACGTACGCACTGGACTATGGGTAATCCATAAGATTGAACGATAGGCCTACAAAAAATTCGTCCATGCTGATTCAACGCTTTCTAAATAGCGAGCGTTTGCTTATCTTCAACAATATGAAGTTCTTTAATCAGTAGGCCTTGATTTTTTTCGTACGCTCTCGCTGCAAACAACTCGTTCCACTTTGAAGAAATCTCCCATGATGCACTACTTATTAAAATTTGAACGGCTGGTTGCGTCATATTTAATGACTGAAATAAATTACTCCCCTTTGACAAGTGATATTCTGTCACTGGGTGCGCTGCAAGTCTGTAACTGCCTCTCTTATGGAGACAATGCCGTCTACGCCATCTAAGTCACCGTTTCATACTTCGTCATTCCTTTACTTCTGACATATGTTATTGTTAGTTGCCCTGACTACATAAATAAAGATTTACTTTTAATATTCTCTTCAACATCTGATTCTTCTTCACTGTCATCTTCGTCATCATCGTCGCCGTCGTCATCATCATCGTCGTCATCCTCGTCATCTACAGCAATGGCTTTATTTTCAACTTCACTGTCATCATCATCATCCTCATCATCGTCGTCATCATCATCGCTTTCATCATCATCATCCTGTGGTTTTCCTTTGGACTAAAACATAATAGAAAAAGCTGTAGCCAAGCACATAGGAAAAATAGTTCAAAGCGTAAATAAAAACTAATTAAAGGGAGGAAAACAAAAAATCACTAGGCTTAAATAATAGATTTTAAAAGTTGACCAATTTGTTTGTCTTTTTTAGATCTTTTATTTCACTGTCAGGCGTAATAAAATCGCAGAACTATGTGTTTGGTACCGTTAGAAAGGAAATATTAGCACGCTTCTTCTGGATCATAAAGTGATTTTTTGTTTTCTCCCTTTTTAATATTAAGGGAGCTGGTTTTAATCATTAGATAATACACAAAGCGCATTATCCCAGGGAGCATTGTTAATAAAGGGAAGAGAAAAATTGTGCAGACAAGCTTATCTGTTATTTAATACCTGAAGATTCTTTTTATTTCCTTGCTGTTTTACTGGAGTTTTTGTCTTTCCAATTTCATTCTTTTTGCCAAGTTTTGGAGTTGTTTTTGCAATGGGCCCTCCTTTCCTCTTTTGCCCAGCCTTCATGGCAGTCAATTCTTCTATTCATAAGGAAACAAAAAAGACCCAGTGGTTATGTAATTTATTTAGTAATGCAGATAAAATTGTTGAAATTAGCATTCTGCCTGATCTACCTGTACATGCATTCAATGTTTGTTGTACTGATTCCTAATATATTGGGATATCTTATTTTGTCTGAATAGTTTCACTTTGACCGATACAAACGTCATTGTCTAGAACCAGCAACACATGGAATGTTAAAATGTGTGCTATTCCACTGATATTTATATAAATATGAGGTTTCCAGATAGCCATTGGTAACTCTCCTAGCCCCCACTGAGGGCTGGATAGGCAGTTTTATTTGGGAATTCCATTGTCCACTTTTTTGTGGTTAGGTGCACGGTATAGACTCATTGTGACTGCGTGTGTGGTACATTTTAGGCTGTTAGTTTGCTGACTGTCAGACAGAAAACAATAGCAGCCGGAAATTCACCAGAGATTGACAACTTCCAATTTTTCTAATAATAGTTCAACGGAGAATGACAAACTTAAGTGGTGTATCTTTTTAAGGGCTCACTTTTTGAGAATGACAACAAACTTAAGTGAGAAGTTTAACTAACACTCAGGTAATTTGAGGGTTTTTACTCATGCTAAGGTAATTTGAGGATTTTTACTCATACTCCGGTCATTTGAGCAGTTTTACTCACCTTCAAGATCATCAGAATCATAATCATCCGACTCGGATCCCACCTTAAACACACAAAAAAAGTAATTAGTGAAACAAATCAATGACAAAAGCTTCAAGTTTGATTTTTTAGTTTTATTATATCTTTATGAAAAGTAACTGTCTGTGGATGTTCACCTTACACGTAAAATTAATTATGTTTTTATATATTGCAATTAGACTTACCTTCCCTCCTTTCTTAGAAAACAGTTTAGATGTCACAGCCGCTTTATCAAATGTCTGCAAAACACAAAATTTACACATTGAGATTGATGAAGTCAAGGATATAGAATGCAGTATCAATTGAAGACAAATTAATGTCCCAAATCCCCTGAACCTTGCTCAGTCACCTGATCAAAATCCTGAGTACGGGGGCTAATTTCCAATACTATGGCTGATAGGCTATATATGCAGGCGTCATATTAAAAAAAATCACAGTCACTGAAATTGTCAACAAGAAATAAATCTTACAGTACCATATTGACAAATGTGTTTTATTTCATCTTTACTATAGAGGCCTCTCATTGAAGATTGTGTGGTTCACAAATCTGTTTTATATTGCTGCGTGTATCTATCACTATAGCTTGCAAAAACAGTATGAGCTTCCTTGTTACTTCTTGCAAGTTGAGACTACATTATTGCCGACTGAATTATTGTCAAATACCTACTCAGCCTTTTGGGTCACTCAGGCTTAGTAACTTAGGCCACATGGGTGCAAGCAGTGAGTAGCCTCCTGACAACAAAACAAAGAAACTATGAATAATACCTTTTCTTCAGCTCCGAATGCTTTTCGTTTTGGAGGTGGAACAGAACGTGGAGTTTTTATTTGTCCACCAAGGCGCTTGCCTTTTGCTGGCTGCGGAGTCTGAAACGGAAAAGAGAATGTTTTAATATATGAGTATTTGTAGTAAACAATTCTCGGACAAGCTGTTAAGCGATATGAGATCAATTTCTCTTCCAAAAAATTGCATTGACAAATACATAACAGATCATCGAAATCCCGTTTTCCAGTTTGGGTTTGGCCACTACTTCTGCCTGAAGCTCGGTGTTGATATGGCCTCACATATCCCACAGTGTCATGATGATATATTTATCATATACATAAAGCTCTTTAATGTAGGGAATACATAAATCCATGAACGCTTTTTCAGGGACAGCTAAGCCAAAATGCACATTTTCTTTTTCTCGTATATCCGCTGGAGAAATAAGCCTATGACCAAATAGCTGATCGTTTAAGTATTGAATCCAAAGTAGCGTAAATTATTAATTAAGAAATAAAGCAAAAAAATTGTTGGCTTCTATTCCTCACACAGTAGCGACGTCTATATGCCACCCATGCATGTATTGCGGGCGCATGGAATCACATTCTGTTATCGCGTGACAGGAAAAGTTTGACCAAGAAATTTTATGAAAGAAAGGAGACTACCCAACCGTTTGGGGAAAGTCGCTGATTAATCAGTTGTCAACCGATTAGCAGGTTAGCTGTTTACACTGGCCAATCGGTCTTTTTGCGGATCTTTGAGAGATTTTTAAATTCAGCTTATCAGTGTAAACATTAATGACAGAAGATCATCCAGGTTGATTTCGGCAAGAAGTCTGTTGACGGAGCCAACCAATAAAAGTGTATGTTTCAGTCACGTCTCTTCAGCCCAAGCTGGCTTTGAATCCACCACATGGAGAGGTCTGCACTGATTTGTATTTTCCATTTGAAATACATTAGCGCCAAATCCAAATTGACCACATTCCATCATTGAAGTGTTTTTAAAATTAATTCTCTTTGTGACCCATTTTACACTTTAGTTTTATACGCTAAGAAGAGAAATACTGAATAATATGAGCATATAAAAAATCAGTTATACAGATGTCCATAGTAAAGCAGACTACTATCAGCCCTTACATTTCAGAAGCGCGAATGGGGTCACCTCTCTGATTTATATGCTATGTCTTCAGATGCTGTTTAACACTTTATGGATACAAATGCCACTTTTTAACTGGTATCGAACTGACCGGCAAGTAAATAACACCAGAAAGAGACACAGGAGTACGGCTAGTATCGAACTGGAGTACTTTACCAGATATTTATGGTCAACTTCGATCACTCCGTGGGTTTTCTTTCCTTTTAAGAGTCTCAAACAAATTGCGCCATTTTAAGCATGTGTTTTAAAATAATCCAAAATATCTACATACGTTTGACCTATCTGCATTAAGCTCACGCTCTGTAGTTTTCAAAAATGGGCACAAGGCGTAAATCCATGTCCAAATGAGGCTGAAATTGTTGAAGAACTGGAAGCGACCTCTACCAAACATGGACGACCAAAGGACCCTAAGGTCAACTGAGGTCAATCAGAAGCGGGATAGTTGGTCGCTTCCAGTTCTTCAACAACTTCAGGCCAGCCTTAGTAGGACATGGATTTACGCCTCGTGGTCATTTTTGAGTAATTATTTCGATTTATTTAAAAACACATGCTTAAAATGGTGCAATTTGTTTGAGACTTTTAAGAAACAAATTTAATTTTCAACCGCTTCAGCGCATGCGGCAGGTTGACTTAGAATTTTAGAAGGTAGAAGCCATGATTCGCAACAATCTTGGATAGTTTTGCGCAAGAGACGGCAGATAGGGGAAATTGTAATTTTTATCCAAACTTAATGGACCGATCGATGGGGTATATTCTCCATCGTTTTGGGGTTTACCCACCGATCGATAGACAAACCGCCGATCGGCAACACTTGCCAACTGGTAATGTACTCCTCAATCAACAACTTTCTCCAACATGGCATGATCAATGTTACATGGTTAGTGTTGCTCGTGTGTCTCTATCCTGTTTTACTTACTCGCCGGTCAGGTACAGTTAGTGTGCCTTTCACTTAACAGTTATCAGGTTCTAGTGACTACTTAGCAAAGCTAGACGTCCCCGCATATAATTGTATAAACTGGACAGGTTTTAAATGTAACTGCCCCATGTTATTGTTAACATAGTCCGCAATATGTTGAGTGGATTGAAGGATAAATTCTGATACGCCCGCACGGGCTTCTTCAATACCACGTCAACATAGGGTACATTTGGAAAATCTAAGAGTTGCTCTCGGAATTTTTAAAAAATGATAACTCGCAATTTTTAAACATTACTCACCTAAAATTTTGTCAGAAAGCTTCTTTGATAACCCCTTCATAGAGCTAAACCATCATATGTGACCTTAAAATCTCTCAGCAGCCAATTTCGCTAAGTTTGATTTCCGTCTGTTGACTAAAATTTTTCTCGGGCGATCACACCGCCATCTACCGCGAACTTTCAAATCATGCTCGCCACTACAACCGGTAACGACTGTCGGGGATGGTCGGTGATAACGCAAAGGGAATTTAAACTTAGCGAATTTCGTTGTTTGGCGATGTGTATGATCACAAATGATGGTTTAGCTCTACGAATGGATTATCAAAGAAGCTTTCTGACAAAATTTTAGGTGAGTAATGTTTAAAAATTGCGAGTTATCATTTTTTTAAAATTCCGAGAGCAACTCTTAGATTTTTCAAATGTACCCTATGTTGACGTGGTATTGAAGAAGCCCGTGCGGGCGTATCAGAATTTATCCTTCAATCCACTCAACATATTGCGGACTATTGTTAACATAGTTAACAGGTTGGGGAAATGTGCCGAACGGGAGTCCACTCCTCAACGGGAGTAACACTCCGGAACGAGCTATAGACCGCACTCTTGATCGGGAGTAGGGTGGGTGAAAAAAACAAAACACGCCTCCGTTCTCCTCAACCCCGACCGTAATGCACGCTTTGCAGAGCAACAACAACGCAGTAGACTTCAAGCTTTGCCTCCGTGTGTTTTTTTCTTTAAAATTATTTATCGTCGCATGCGCTGACCACTTCAAAGAATTTCACACAAACTGCAAAAAGTGAATTCGCCATTTTCAACAAGCCAAAGCAGCGTCAAAATAAATGTTTACCTTAGCCACTGATGTTTCAAATTAAAGACTGGTGTCTGTAGTGTTGCATGCTTCCCACGTGGTGACAGTCCGTCGTTCACCCAAGTCACTGACTCGGACGCGCAAATTTCAGGTCTTTAAATATTGCCAGTCGGCGCGATTATACGGTGGTCATTAGTGACCATCGATGCATTTTTATTCTGCACACATCGTTTTTAATTCATTTTAAAACTGTTTGATAATAAAAATCTTTTTTATTTACTTCATGCACTAAAACAGTTTATTTGTTAATTGTGTATTGAATTTGAATCGTAAATTTTAGATGGCAGCACATTTACAAGACTTTTTGCATCTCTACGTGTTATTTGTCATAAGGCGTGTTTTCCGTAAACTGAGTGAATGTGTCGGATGACGTCAGAATTTATTCATATCCGAGAGGTCAAAGGTCAACTGTAGCAAAATCCGTCAGTTCAAAGGGCATTCAGCTCACATATGACCTTTGAACTGACGGATTTTGCTACAGTTGACCTTTGACCTCTCGAATATGAATAAATTCTGACGTCATCCGACACATTCACTCAGTTTACGGAAAACACGCCTTATGACAAATAACACGAAGAGATGCAAAAAGTCTTGTAAATGTGCTGCCATCTAAAATTTACGATTCAAATTCAATACACAATTAACAAATAAACTGTTTTAGTGCATGAAGTAAATAAAAAAGATTTTTATTATCAAACAGTTTTAAAATGAATTAAAAACGATGTGTGCAGAATAAAAATGCATCGATGGTCACTAATGACCACCGTATAATCGCGCCGACTGGCAATATTTAAAGACCTGAAATTTGCGCGTCCGAGTCAGTGACTTGGGTGAACGACGGACTGTCACCACGTGGGAAGCATGCAACACTACAGACACCAGTCTTTAATTTGAAACATCAATGGCTAAGGTAAACATTTATTTTGACGCTGCTTTGGCTTGTTGAAAATGGCGAATTCACTTTTTGCAGTTTGTGTGAAATTCTTTGAAGTGGTCAGCGCATGCGACGATAAATAATTTTAAAGACAAAAACACACGGAGGCAAAGCTTGAAGTCTACTGCGTTGTTGTTGCTCTGCAAAGCGTGTATTACGGTAGGGGTTGAGGAGAACGGAGGCGTGTTTTGTTTTTTTCACCCACCCTACTCCCGATCAAGAGTGCGGTCTATAGCTCGTTCCGGAGTGTTACTCCCGTTGAGGAGTGGACTCCCGTTCGGCACATTTCCCCAACCTGGTTAATCTTAGTTTAGATTTTTACTTACAACAAGTTACGGTAACCTGGAGCAAATTCGCTTTGTTCACAGATAAATATCAGAACAAATTATAGATTAGTCTTGAAAATAACCTGAGTATAAAATTTAACATGAATACAAACCATTGCTTTTTTAGCTTTTGAAGGCATCGTCTTTCTAGTAAAGGAGCGTTTAACAAGCACGTGTTTGAGTTTTGGTTCATACACCACGTGGCGGAAGTGGCCGTAGACTTATCTGCCCCTGTTCAACAACAACAACATTATCTTTTGTGCCGTCTCGCCTTTCTTTTTGGGTATTATCGTTATATAGCATTATAGGTAAGCCTCAGGCGTTCAGGAAAAAGTTACTATGGATGTGACTATGACAGAAGTGCCGGCGAAAAAGGCTCGTTTAGACAGACCAGGTATTTCATTTCATTTCAGGTTCCAGGTTGGGGAAAGTCGCCGATCGGCGGGTTCCCTGCCGATCCATATCTTCCTGACTGACAAGTACGGTAATGTCTGAGTTAATTCAAGTGCTGAAAGTAGAAGAGTGCAAATTCTCATCTTAATTCAAGAGAGCGCTTGTAAAACATTCAAGGATTAACAGCTGGTCAATCATCTCCCTGGACTGAGATGTGTTGAAAGTTTAAATCTCATTCAGAACCTTTTTGTTAATGAGGATTTAGCAACATGCATAGTCCTCTAATTAACTCAGGTATTACCGTAAGTTAAGTAACACGAGAAGAGACTCATGAGTGCGGCTAACCGATCCACGAAGAATAGACCCGCCGATCAAAAACGACAAGTTCCTATCTATCACTTAGGGAAAGTCGCCGATCGGCGGATTATCAATCGATCGCCGGATAAACCGCCGAACAACGGAGAAAAGACCCCGTCGATTGGTGGGTAAAGTTTGGACAAAAATGACAATTTCCTCTCTATCTGCCTTCATTCGATTTTCGCCGAACTATCGAGTTCTACAACAACATTACATGCCCCAAGCTTGTTGTTAATGGCTAGTTTTACCTTCAAAGTCAACTTGCCGCGTGTGCCAAAGCTGGTGAAATTTATTTCTTACAAGTCTAAAACAAATTGACTGAGAGAGGAAAGTCGCACACATGTGCCTCAAACAGTCTCATCCTGTTTTACTTACTTACCGGTCAGGAAGAACATTTCATGTTCCAAATCCAAGATTGTTGCGAATGGCTAGTTCTAGTAGAGGTAGAACTTAACTTCGAGGTCAACTCACAGAGTGTTTGACACACTGAGTTACATTTATGCAGAAGAGCCTTCCACCGACACAAGCCTTCCATCCATGTGGCATCGGTTCGATTCCCACTCAGACAAAATAACAATTTTCTGAATGGATTTTTCACTTGATTGCCATAGGTGGTACTCGCCGAAGGTCGAGGGTTTCCTCCTGCCAAAGAGCCTGATTTCCTTTTCAATTAAACCTGGTAATGCCACCATATAAGTGAAACAATTTTGAGTGCGATGTAAAACATCAATCAATCAATCCTCCACATGTAAATAAAGGTAATCTAAGCTACATGTAACTGTTCATTATTATTATACAGTACAAAATCAGAATTTCCTATTGATACATTTTGTACCAATCTTATGATGCTACTGGGGTCACTATCTGGGAATGGCTGAAGGTCCAGGTTTATCCTGTGAGCCTCCTTTCCTCCTCCACATAACCTTCCAACAGCACCATTTATGTGAAATCTTTATTTTTCATATCTAGCGTAAGCGCAATGGCACGATACTTCTGCTCACTATTGTCTATTAATTGGGATAGCATTGAATTTTTGTTATTTTTTTATCAACAGCTCGAGCGAACATCTTTTATTCTAGCACTAATGCTTCGCAATTAACCCAACCTTTATTGGAAGCTTTTATGAAAAATGACATCCAAGTGTTGAGTACAAGACCATCAAGCAAAAAAAACTGGGTTTAGTAAGTATGGTCATATTTTTGTTTACTACTATTTTTTTGTTTTTGAAATATCAAGGAAACATTTTTGCGTTCAGAAAAAGCGCTCATTTTTCCCTTGTAGAAATAGCAAATATATTTGCTCACAATTCTTTTATACCTGAGGATGAAATTTATAACATTATTTTCAAATTTGTGATGTGCCATATTTGATCCCTTGTTTATTTCCCACACTTCATAGAATTCTTAGCTCAATGCCTTATATGCCAGCAAGATCACTTTTTTGAACAGAAAAAGTTGAACATTTTCCTTTAATGCACATTACCTTTTTATTGCCCCTTGTTTCTACTGAGGATATGACTTTTTGGGTACCTCTCCTTTCAACTCTTTATTACTCATGCCACAAGGTGTTGATTTAAGAATATAGGATATTTTTGCATGGAATTCAATTTTGTATGGATGAAACCCCCCCCCCCCCCCCCCCCCCCCCAAAAAAAAAAAAAAATTCTGGGACAACCTACAGTTAAAATAAAATTTTATTTACCTGTTGTTTTTATATTTAGTTATAACTATAATTTATATTTTTTTAACCAGTAAATTTTAAAGCCTCTTGCACTCAAGACCTCATCTTCTCTAGCCAAGATAAAATCTGCATGTCCCCATTCCGTGCTTTACCTTGGCGGACTACTCCACTTGAACCCGTAAATCGAACAGCTCGTTTTGATTGGATGCGAGTAAAACTTCTCGCAGCTAATCAAATCCTCAGGCGCTTACACTGAAAATAACATAATGGCGGCTGTGTATATCTTGAACTTTTGTTTAACGAGTGCTGATTGGCCAAGACCCTGTAAGTCTAGGAAAGACAACTCTTACATTCTCACCAGTGGGCGCTGTTCGATTTACGGGTTGGAGTGGAGTAATCCGCCAAGGTAAAACACGGAATGGGGACATGAAGATTTTAACTTGGCTTGCGAAGATGTCAAGACCTGAGAACACTGCTCTACATCCCAGGAGATCATTTTGAATGCAGTTTAAAACATCAAATAATCAACAAAGCAGAAATTCTGAATTAGGCTATCAATAAAATATTATCAATTGGGAATGTTAAACAAAAATCCATTGTGATTCAATTTAACCTTTGTTTTTAGTTATGGTCAGATATGCATACCACGGACGGAAGATCAGAAAAAAATCCAGCAGCTAAATGGTCAGCTGGTGGAGGGGAGAGAACTTATGGCCAAAATCTTACCTCCCCTTGGGGAGAATGAACTGGATGCATGTAAGCCAAACATTATTCAAGACAACAACATCAATTTCATTTGTAAAACACAGGAACATAGTAAATTATGAATAACAACATTTCCACGCAGATGGTATTGTCTTTATCAAGTGATAAGCGTAATGATGAGCGGTTGATATTTATACATCTTACAAGATGTTAAGAAAACATTTAAGCTTAGTAATTAAAGCTACAATATGGATAAGTATTTACCAACAGCAGATAGTTGGTTACAGAATTGATATTACAACATGAAAGTTGGTGTTTAAAAATATTTCAAAATATTTTATAACCAAGGAAATGTTACTACCGTAAATGCCAGACCCTTTCAGCGATTTTCTGGGGAGGTGGGGGGAGTGACTCTGAAAGCTCAAGTCTTCTATTTACTCCCGATCGACGAAAACTTCAATGACGCCGACTAGAGAGGGGTGGGTAATTGGTTTCACGCCTGTGTCGGGTAGATGAACAAACATCGCGCCAGGTGGGGTATATGCGGCACCAGTTTGATAGCCACGTGTTGGTCTATAACTGCCTATCCCACTGACGTCTTTTGGAGACAGCCTCCAGTTGACTCTTTCAGTTCGCAAAATCTCGTATTTACCCGTTAATAAACCAAACAAATATTTACTATTGTGTTTTTTTTTTATATGTTGGGAACATTCATTTTCGTTTAAATGTAAAAGTTTCGCCCGTAAAAAGGATGAGAAATCACGTAAAACGTAAGGGTTGTAATTTTGTTTACTGCCGATATGACTAAAGTTGCACGGTAAAACGGTCGTGTTCAAAGAGATATTATTGATATTTGCAAATGCCGACATCGCCCAAATTTAAACTGGATAAACACTTATGAATCAGGTGTAAACTTTTTTTTGGTTTTTACAATCGGGCTGTACCGAAAACAATATATCCGATATATTTTCTGACTGGTGTTTAGGCGATCTCTTGCTGGCTTAACACAAGCTCCATTGGCAAGCTGACAGCCCGCCCCTCAACAAGCATATTAAAGTGGGCTATAAGCTGCACAGTGAGTGGCCTACTTTATCCATATAAAGCGGCCCGTAGTTCAACTCTTGTCAAGGCGGCAAATTGTCCGATGCGTGAACTGCTGACTATTTTATAAACCGCTTGTACTTCGTTATTTCGCTCTCAATTGCAAATTATTAAAAACCAAACGAATCCTCGGCGACTAAAGACAATAGTTTCTTCCAGTTGTAATCTTCGTTTCCGAGTTCCTGTGTGAAAATGGTTATCCTTGAACACAACTCCATGTCTCCGTCGATGTCCATGATAGTCAAGCTACATGTCTGTCCCTTTTGTAAAATAAAAGTTTACTGTTGGTTAAATACTCGGCATTATATATAAGAAAATTGCGTTAATCGGCATATCTTTACAGATTCATTTTTTATAACAAAATAGATGAACGTATTTTCTCATTTCACGCCACAAACCGGTACATTGACAAACGAATGGACTGGCTTGCAGGTTAGTCGGTTGTCACTGTGTGAGCTCATGCAGGCGCTCTGAATATCACATGTGGGTTGTGTATTGTGTGTTTAGGCGCACAACACCAATTTACCACCTGTGGGTAGGCCATTATACTTTTTCTAGTCTGCGAAACGGATTATCCCCACATTCCCCATTTTAGTTTCTATCATATCCTCTCTAGCTTTTTGGCGATAATCCCCCCTGGCATCGCCGAAAGGGTCGAGCATTTACGGTATGTCATTTTGGGAAACCAAAACATTTTTTAAGATTGATTACATAAAAAGATACATAGAATAAGCCTAAAAAAAAGTCTATACTAATTCTAGTCCTTAAGACATGCATGTTACCTGCCTTTTTAGTGCATTTTCATTTATAACATGTTTGCAAACAGATATTTCAAAATTGAATCTCTAATCTTGCTGATATATTTTGACAATGAATAGATGAAATCTTTCAATGGCATTTAGAAGTTGAAAGGTTACAATAATGTGAAGAATTACTTATGGATAACAACCAATAAACCAAGAAGTTGTTATCCATATTAAGTAATTCTTCGCCTTAATGAATAGATGAATTACTCGGAGGAGTTGATGCTAGCTATGTTTAGAAACCTTGTTTAGTTTGATGAGACACAAAAAAAAGGTTCCGTTATAAAACGTTAATTTCGTTCTTAAATCAGTCGTTATCTATTTGAGCCAAAACACATAGGACAACTTGTACTATATTTTACATGATGGTGTATATTTATGAGCTTTCGAGAGTAGCTACTCTCATCATCAGATATTACAACACACAATCTATTTGATTCACTGAACAACTTAACATAGTAAAGTAGTAAGGAAATTTCATAAATATTAATGGAGTAGTCTCAATTTATTGAGTCATCGTCAAAAAGTATGTGATGTTTCCTTATTACTTAAAGTGGCATGTGCTGCCGGCCTATACGAACCGAAATAGTTTCCGAGAAGTAAACAAATTTAAATAACCGGGCCGACCGTTCATTCATTCTAAGCAAAAGTTAGTTCAAAACAATACTTTATCGTTCATTCTTTAGACAAGAAGCACTCAAAAGCCTCTGAATCTTGAGAAAAATAGCCAATAATTTCAACATTCTGTTTTAACGTCAAAATATCAACATTTTGGAAGCTCATGTCACTTTAACTGTTAGCATTGTCGTCCTAAATATAGTAAATGATGGTCATCTGATGAAATCTTCTTCTGATTATTAAACCATTACTGATGATCTTTCACGAAATTGTGCTATGAATATCTTTATTTAACTAAGATATTATTTTTGGGCTATATGTTTGGAAAATATTAATGCTTTTCTTTTATTTTGCAGTGGATGAGTGTATTTTGTATGTAACTAACATTGATGGAAAGAGTACAGAAGAAAAGTTCAAAGAACTCTTCCCAAGTGCCTTAAATGTGCTGATGCCAGAAAAGAAGGGAGTTAAACGAGGGTACATGTTTTTCCACCATAGTTTTTATATCTGAATTAGAACTAAAAGAAGGTTTATTTGTCACACACTTAAACACGGATAATATACAATTAATGATGTATTGTAAATATGAGTTGATCCGATTCCTGTTGTAAAATCCCCTTGTTGACCCTGAAACCAACAGATGTTAAACTTTGCTAGCGCTATTAAATTTGGTTGTCTCTGTCTTCCCTATTTATTAGTCCTGCACTGACTAATTGTTGCCACATGGGTCGTTGTAAGTCTGAAATCCCAATCAGACCAAAGGAAAATTTAAAAATTTCTGAGTGGATTTTTTACTTAATGGCCATATGTGGAAGAGTTGCCAGGCACTCTCCGAAGTTCAGGGTTTTCTTCCTGGAAATGAGCCTAGGTTCCTCTTCCACTAAACTGGCAACGGCGCCTTATAAGTGATATAAGCTGTGTAAAACAATCAGTCAATCCATCTATCTGTGGGTTTGAATCACACTCAGTGGTTTTACATGTATAAGAGTTGCCAGGTACTCTCTGACTCTGAAGGTCAAAGGGTTTCCTTCCCTACAATTACTGGCAATGTCGCTGTATAAGTGATATAATCTTGAGTGCTGCGTAAAACAATCAATGAATCAAACTCTGTCATCCTACGTGTATAAGAGTTGCCAGGTACTCTCCGAAGGTCAGAGGGTTTCCTTCCCCACAATTCCTGTATAAGTGAAATAATCTTGAGTTCGGCGTAAAGCATCAATCAATCCGGTAGAGTATTTTGTGAAGAAGTACAATAACTGGCTTTGTAGAGATGCCTATGTGGAATTTGCCAGTAAAGCTGAAGTGGATTTGTACATTAATGAAATACAAGGAGTTGAACTGGACGATAGGAAGCTCAAACTGCAGACCTATGACTCATCAGTAAACACTGATGTGAATGTATCTACTACAAGTAAGACCACATTCATTATTATCATACTTAAATATATCATACATATAAAAATGCATCAAACATCCCACCGGTGTATGTTCTTTCAGTGGCTTTTGTGTGTCATTTTTTTTATCCGCTTTTAGATAATGTGAGGTTGCCTGAACTATTTTTAGCTTGATATTGACATATTTTTACCGCTCTTATTCAGCATTCCATAAAAAAAAAAAACAATTGAGAAAATGGCAGTGGCCTTGTAAGTGGACTATGGAGTCTATTCTCGTTTATTACACCACATTGCACCATTATTTGTTTACTTCTGGATAAAAAATACATTGGACCATTGTTAGACTCTTTCCATCTAAGCTATTTTCTGACTGGGTTTTCACTCCAACGACTTATATGGGATGGTTGCCAGTTACCAGCGGAAGGTCGTGGGTTTCCTCTGGGCATAGAGCCCGATTTCCTCCCACAATAAAACTGGCAACGCCGCCATATAAGTGAAATAATCTTGAGCACGGCGTAAAACACCAAACAACCAACCAACCAACCATCTAAACTGGTCAAAGGTTAAAATATATTTACCTTTAAGAATTGAGATTGTTGACCAGAAAATTGTTGTAAATATAATGTATGTCTTGTTTTTCCTTGATAAAGAAAAAGTAAACAAAGTGAAGGATTTCCCACCAGATAAATCCAA
Source organism: Lepidochitona cinerea (assembly GCA_963971465.1). NCBI lineage: Eukaryota > Metazoa > Mollusca > Polyplacophora > Chitonida > Tonicellidae > Lepidochitona > Lepidochitona cinerea. The sequence goes on from OZ020551.1 coordinate 21,979,676, forward strand.
AGTGTTGTTTGTTGGAAATCTCAGCTTTTCCACAACAGAGGAAACAGTGAAGAATTATTTCCCTTTGTGTAAAGATGTTCGTATACTTCGCTCTGCTGACACAGGTCAATCAAAGGGGTAAGAAAACATAATTTAATTATCATATGCTTTTTTATACAGGTCTGTCGAAGTATTGATATTCTATAATTTTTGTGTGAAGCGGAAGGCTATAATTAATAATACGATTATTGGACTGTTTATTTTTGACAGACATGGGTTTATAGACTTTGCTTCTGAAGAAGATGCTGAAATGACCCTGAATACTATGAAATTTGCTCAGATTGATGGTCGAAAGCTGAGTCTGGACCGCGCATCAAAACATTCTGGTAACACATTAACAATTATATATCAAGATGTTTAAAGTTGGACCCTAGTTTTCTCAATGTGGCCTTTAAACTTAAAAAACAATTTTGAACTCTCCTAATCAAAAGTCGTTTTTAGTTTCTGTGAACTTTTTTTGTGTGTCTTGAACAAAAGTTAAATATATTGGTCAATCTATGAAGTTGTTTTTAAATTCACACTGCACACCTTGAAATATCTATGTAATGGAGATAATCAACAACAACAACAGAAGGAGAGAAAATAATATTGTGTGTCTTTGGGTTGACATTTTTATAAAGCCACACTCAAGATTATTTCACTTAATATAGCGGCTTGGCCAGGTTTCGGGGGAGGGAAACTGGGCTCCTTGCGCATAGGAAACCCAACCTTTGGAGAGTACCTGGCAGTTGTTCCACATACAATGATTGAGTGAAAAATCCACACCGAAATGTTTCAATTTTATTTGGTCTGAGTGAGATTCAAACCTGCTTTTCATTTAGGGGAGGCCTGTGTCAAACTGAGGAACTATCACTTTGCCAACTGGGTCCCTATTTTAGATCAGTTTTACATATTACATGTCTGTTCAAGCTACATTGTAAGCTATGAAGTGACAAGTTTCCATTTGAAGAGAAGAAAATCCTTAGCTCTTAGTAATTGAAGTGTTTTGTTTATTTTCAGAGAAGTCAGATCGGCCCAAATCCAAGTACTTGTTCATGGGTAACTTGGCTTTCCATACCACGGAGGCAGATTTAAAAAAATACTTCCCAAAAGCTGAGAATGTGAGAGTTTTAACCGGTTCGGATGGAAGATCTAAAGGGTAAAATCTCAATGTTGATCTGTTGTCTTTCAAGTCTGTGCTTAACTTAAAGTAGGCCTGATGTTTGACTTAGTTATGACTGATTGATATTTTACGTCACACTCAAGATTATTTCACTTATATGGTGGCGTTGCCAGACTTTGTGGGGGTAGAAAACCAGGGTCTTTGTCTGGAGGAAACCCCTGACCTTTGCCGAGTATGTTGCAACTCTTCCACATACGGAGATGAAGCAAAGCCTGTATTCCTCCCATTTATTTTGTACGTTTCTTGTGTGTATTTTAGGATTGGTTTCGTGGATTTTAACAGTATTGAATCGGCGGAGGATGCTTTATATGAGATGAAGGATATAATGATTAATGGCAAAGAACTCTTATTGGATTATGCTAAAGAAAAAAATACACGTGAGATTTTTTTTTGTGATTGTGAATGTTTTCTTCTAATCCTACTTTTAACGTCTTTAGTAAGTTTTACATTTTGGACTCCATAATATCAACAAAAATGCAACACTTTTTTTTTGTGATTGTGAATGTAAGCTACTTTAAACATCTTTAGTAAGTTTTACATTTTGGGCTCCATGGTAACAACAATAATACAACAGTTTAGTATTACTTACAATCATTCGTTTTAGTCCCAATTAAGTTCAAGACACTACTGTTATTTTCATTTTTGAAACTAATGGCACTGTCTAATAAGCTGTCTGCCACAGAAAAAATACTCCAACCTCCCCATAATAATTTCTTTGGAAGGCCATTGTTATTAAAGTTTTCTGATCCTGCGCATTCACTTGACACTGTACCAGTATGAAGTATACAGTGTGTATCTAGTCAGTAATCTATAGGGTGGTTCATTACCAGTAAATCCTACAGTTTTAGACAGATCTTTTGTTTTAGGATGCAACTACTATTATTGTTATATATAAAGTTTTTATTTTCTTCCACAGCGGCTGCTGAGACTCGAAATCAATCAAAAACATTATTTGTAGGCAACCTGAACTTTGATACAACGGAAAAGAAACTTCGAGAGGAATTTCCCAAATGTTCAGATCTCCGCTTGTTGATGTCTACAGAAACTGGAAGATCTAAAGGGTGATTATTTTAATCTCTTTTTGGTTTGTGTTTTATGTGAAAATCAAGATTACATTGTCTCTAAAACCATTTATTAACAACTCTGCCATAAGGCCCCACAAAGGTTACACATATACAACCTCTTCACTGTGAGGTTACAAAGCCATTTCTTTGTAAATATCTAGGGTTTTCTAGCATTTTGTCTGAAGGAGAACCGCCCATATTTCCTCATCGATAAAAACAACAGTAAAAATGGAATAGCCAGAAAAGTTATAGCTCTATCTTTCTTAGGGTGGAGTAAAGCTCATTAAATATAGAAATCTGACTATGTACGGTTAATCTGTTAGCCTGCATATTTGTATATTAGTGGGTCACTTGTGATGTTAATCAAGGACAATAATCTCTCACAGTATGTGGCTGATATCATCATGTAAGAACATTTAAGCATTGACATCACATATCATGAAATATATGCTCATGGAATTTTTGTGATACCTACATCCCATGTTCATCATTCTGAAATGTTTTTTTGACAGAATGGCTTTTATTGACTTCCGTACTCAAGCAGCTGCAGATGCTGCTCTGAAGGAATGTCACGGAAAACAGATCGACGGTAGAGAGATTATTGTCAACTATAGTGACACTACAGGTAAGTAGTAAGGATTTACTGTACAAGGTCCAGGCAGAACATAAACATAAAAGAAAGACAATTTGCAACATGTAAACAACAGTTCT